>OY282640.1:59836635-61036635 GCA_958299015.1 Tetanocera ferruginea | reverse complement strand
GCAAATTTTTACAGCTTATATGAAATAGTTTCAAATCTTGGATTAATTTATTTATTTATAGATTTTAAAGAGATTTTTCGATTTAATGACCTAATTTTTTTATAGAAACTGGACATGGTTTCATTTAATTGGGATAATTTTCGAGCTTGATCTGTATATTAAAGCTAAAATATATCGATAGTTAAGCGCACTAAAGTGATAAGTGAAAAATTTCAAATGTTCAGGAACGTCGATTTTGTTTTTAAATTTCAATACATCTCAATACAAAACACGAATTTTAACTGTTTACTGGCACGTTTTCACTTGCTATGCAATTTCAATAAATTTACACAAGGAAGATATTATATTGATGGATTGAAAAATGCAATAAACCTATTTTCGTCAAAAGGTCACTTATCACTTTAGTGCGCTTAACCATCGATATGCTCTTTGTGGACATAACACACGTCGTTATAAAGTGTATATAACCCTTAAGTAGCTTAGGTTTATAAAAATTCCAAATGGTAAAAACTCCCTACTTTTATTATTTGTGTTTACATTACTTGTGATTGACAAACATATTTAAACTACAATTGGTAATGAACTCGCTATCTATATTAGAAATTATATCAGCTTTCGAAATTTGTCAAATAGGTCGGGTGCTAATGTTTTCAACTTGAAACATGAAAGTCCGTGGTTCGAATTCGGCGGTTGCATAGATTTTTTTTTTATAATTTTTTGTAAATCAAGCGAGTAGCTTAAGGTCGTGGTCATTTCCAAACTCATGCAGGTAATTTGGCATTCATTGTTTAGCTCAACTTTCAAAGCGCTAATTGGAAAATGTTGATTGTAATTAAATTTTTTAATATATTTATTTTTATTTTAACTTTACATATATATGTTCTTTCCTGCACTATTAAATTATAAACAATGCTAAAATTAACTGGAGTCTTTGGACCGGGACACAAGTAAAGGAAGTCGTCATTTTACAGCTGCGTTTGTGTTAAGTTCTCTCGCCCTTCGATGAATTTTTGATAGAGTACGCAGCATATTCTCCAACATGTTAAGAAGAGGACAAAAGAGTGGCTTGTCACTTCGATCATATTTAATGCAGTCCTCTGTGACTCGCTTTAGAGCCTGTGGGCATCAGAACTCACCGCGTCTTACCATAAATAGGATTTGATTGTGATTGTACCGAACTTGTTGACTTGCTTCTCACCAGACCTTTTAAATACCTGTTCTTGCTCTGGGGTGGGAATTTTTGCCTTCAAAGTCTTCACAGCGACAGGACCATGCCAATGTGCTTTATTAACGGTTCCAAAAGGACGAATTCTTGGCCCATGAGAATTTCTTATTAGTTTCATCTGCTGCACACATTAATTTGTTTGTTTTTTCTTATGTCTTAACTGACAGGCTCAGTTCGAAAAAGAGAGACTGTGTATTCGAAAAGTTTTCGTAATTCAAACATAGAGTGGAAATGGTATAAATATTGTATAATTTTTTTATGTGATGTTTATAGGAAGAATCACCTCATAGTTTTTAATACAATAAATATAGCATGATTATACAATATGAATGTAGTTTTTCTATAAACCCTGAATAATTTGATTGTGAGAATATTCTTGTAGTGAATTATATCAGTGAACACTCCTATAACAGAAATTCTTCCAAATTGAAGCACTATACAACGTTTATAACATCAAATCCTGCTATACGTTTGAAATTGGAAGGAAAATTGTTAGTTGGGTGGCATCTATGATGACTACGCTCTTTTGCTCTCATTTCAAAATAAGGGTGCCGAAATGAGAAAACGTCAAAAATGTATGCAACCTTATATAAATAAGCCTTGATTAATACATAAAACAATATTTAAAAAAATAATAAACAAAAAACAGATAAAGCTGAGAAATTTGCAGGATATCAATAAAAAATTGCTTGATGTGCGGCACCTGCAAAATATATTTACTATCGCAAAGTGATTTTCGAACGCGCGGACACATTGAATTATTGTCTTCTTCATAGTTAAAAAATACATCAAAAGAAGATTCCATTTTAAAATTCCTGTGTGTTTAACTTTTTATTTCACCAACTTATAAAAGCAGCGAAAGTTAAAAACCAACTGTTTTTATTTACATTCATCTGTCAAAATTTACATTAAATTCTATTACAATGTGGAAAGCATTCGATACAACTCAACTTAAAATGGTTGTAAGCCATAATACCAAAAAATATTCCAGTGGTTACCGAAGTTTAGTTGGCTGAAGACAACTCAACTCAGTTTGGTTGTTAATTATAATAGGGCTATAAATCTGAAAATTTCAGCAAATGTTACACTTGTTTTTTGTCACAGTATTGGCAAGTTATTTTGTTGTGTTTTTTTTATTTAACTTTTGCAAATTTCTTTAACCCAGAAGGATGGACGAAGGAAGGACATGCTTCGTCGAATCGACGACGCATATTACATAATATTTCTTCCTTGTTTTTGTTTGTTTTGTTCTGATTTTTCTTATAGCACCAGTCAAGGTCTAGCTTGAACGTATGCGCAAACGTAGAACCGAAAAAATATTTTAGAAGTATGATTTTTAAGAATTATTGTCGTCGAGTAACTTTAACAGTTTCATATTTTGGTTTTTTTTTTAGTTTTTGTATTAATATTCCATTTTTATTACTGGAACCAAAAATCTGCAACCAAAAACATATATAAATGTTAAGGAATTGGAAAAAATTTTATCAATCTACAACGAATCCAATGATGAACTTGATTGTTTCAGCGCTTGCTTTGGTACAGTGTTGGCTAAAAAAAACTGAATTACGACATGAACTGTCATCCGTATTACAATAATGATTAAACTGATGAAGAGGTCCTTCTCAGTAAAACTTCTGGTGATCAAAAACTAGTCAGAGGAGCCATGGTATATACTATCATGAAGACGATGTTCCTCTTGTTAAAGGAGACCTTGATGCATTTCATCATATGTACAGTGTTCCAAGCTGTTCACACAGACTAGTGCGAATTTACATGAATGAAAAATATGAATTTCTAAAATACTTACATAGTTCACGAGCACAACATGTTTTACGACATGCCTCAAGAAAAAGAAACTCAATCACGCCAACTACATTTGCAAAAATTTACATTTTGCAAAAATTTACATTTTGCAAAAATTTACATTTACTAATAAAAGGTCATTAGGTGATAACTAATGGTTCCCACTTTATCGACAGAGGCACGAAATCAAATGTGCTCTTCCAGCTTAAAACCAAAATCTTAAAGAAACAAACAGTCCCACATCTTGGAAACCACGTCACTGTTGGCAACATCTTCTTTGAGGTAGTGAAGGACTTTGCATACTTGGGAGCCAGCATTAACTCCTCCAACGATATCAGTATTGAGATTAAACGAATGATAACTCTTGCCAACCGGTGTTACTTTGGGCTCAGTAGGCAATTGAGAAGCAGAGCTCTCTCTCGACGAACAAAACCGACGCTCTATAAGTCAATAATCATGCCCGTCCTACTATACGCATCACAAACCTGAACGTTGAGCAGCTCTGATGAAAGGACTTTGGAAGCATTTGAGAGAAAAATCCTTCGCAAGAAATATGGTCCAATCTGCGTCAATGGCGAGTACCGAATACGATGGAACCACGAGCTGTATGAGCTATATGCCGACATCGATATAGTCAAGCGTATTAAAATAGAGCGGCTTCGCTGGCTAGGTCATGTCGAGAGAATGAATGACGAAGCTCCAGCGAAAAAAATATTGGATTCGGTACCCAGCGGTGGCCAACGCAGACGAGGAAGACCGCATCTCCGTTGGAAAGACCAGGCATTGGATAACCTGACAACGCTTGGAGTTTCCAACTGGCGCCAACAAGCGCACGACAAGATTTGCACAAGGCTGGTGCAAACTTTTAGACCAGGCCAAAACCGACCAACGGTTGTAAGAGCCATCTAAGTAAGTAAGTAAGTAGTAAAATATCTATAAATATTTTATAAAAAATGCATTGTAAAAAATTCTTCGTTTGTTTTTTATCCAATTTTAAACAACACCCAAAATTTGTACCCCTAGACGTGAATACTGTTACCAAAGGTTTATTAAAAAATTTATAATATGGCGATTTTATGAGTGCTTTCATAAAATCGTTCACTTTGGTTTAGCCGTAAGCTGGAATCTCAAATTTTTATTTAAGCTTTAAAAAATAAAAATAAAAAAATTAAACAGTTTTTTGTGTTCAAAAAATATCGGGCAAATTTTGTTTTTTATTTTTACATTAAAAATTTAAAAACAAAAATTACCTATTATTTTGTGTTTAAAATATTTTAAAGAAAACTTGGCTTTTAATTTTCCATAAAAAAAAATTGCGGTCTCTGACTTTAACACTGTAAGTGTAAAACGACTTAATCTATTTGTTGGAATCTTTGTATTGTGTTGCTTATGAATGAATTCATACACTCTCAAACAAATATTGTTAATTCTTAAAATAAAATAGCATTAATCTTGGTTAAAATAGCATTAACAATCGTTATTGTTGATTTCTTGTTAGAAATAACAATCAAAATTGTTGATTTTTCGAAATTAAATTTTGATGGTTGTCTTGTCATTTATGAATGTTAAAATGTCAACAACTTTAAACGTCAAATCTACAAGACCGCATAGGTCCCTTGTTTTGGGAGAGCTTATAGAAAGCCATTTTTCACATGGTTAAAACAATTTTATAAATTAAATAAACAAATTTAAACGAATTGAGAATGAGTTGTTACAATATACCTGAAAAGTTTAAATATTGTTAATTATTTTAACATATAACAAAATCCTAAAATATATCAAATTTTTGAGCGATAAGCAACCGGCCTGCATCAAAAGCCGCTTCCGCCAAGGTCACATTAAAAGTTATATAGATTATATAAGCGATATAATTTTTTGTTATATACATTTTCATTTAATTTTGTTAGTTTGTAATTATAATTATTTGTAATTATTCAATGCTTACATTTAGTTTTGCATGGCCTTGCAAATGATGCAAATATGATGACTGGTTATTGTTCTTAAAACAGCAATCCTTCCACATTCATTTGTATTCATCATATTTTTTTAGTCCATGGAAAAATCGTAGATGCCTTCCTAATATTTTTTTTGCTTGAAAATTTTTTCTGCATTTTTGGCATTTCTGCATTTTTCTTTTAAATTATAATTTATCTAATTAAAATATATGTATTAAATGCAATATAATTACCTTTATTTTTAGTTATTTTTCCCGTGAATTTTTTTTCCTGTGCAATTCAATTGGATCCAATTTTATTGAAGCTCTTGTTTTTTCCTGCACAAAAATTATTTTTTCTTTCTTGCTGCTCAATTGAGTTTTCGAATTTTCAAATTGACAATAAGATTTTTAAATTCAACAATTAATAAAAACAACAATAAATTAAACAATTTCACAATAATGATTGTCAATTTATGATATGAAACATTTAAAACTCAAAACATAAAGATATTTTTAACAAGGTAATTGTTAAATTTATTAACAATCATAATTGTTGAATTTCATCAATAATTTTTGGAGAGTGTAATTTCATTGATAGTACCATTTTGTATAATTTTTTTATATATACAGAGCATGGATGAAAGAATACAAGGTTACGACATTGACGTCATTGGTGCGAATTGAATGTTGCCATCTCTATGCAGCTATTCTATTGCCATCCTTTTTTAGCCAATAGGAAAAGTTAACTCCAATTACGTCATCTAACGGTAAAACTTCAGGACGGTGTCATCTTGTATTCTTTCATTCATGATACAGAGTGTCCCAGACCTAGAGGACAATAATGCGGGGATGATTTCTCAGAATGTGAAAAATTTTCCAAAACTGGTAAATTTTTTATCGATGTGAAAATGTGAAATTAAGTTTCATTTTGGTAAACTTTTGCAATGAAAACTAAAAAATTTTGATTTTAATTTTCCAAAAACTTAAAGGATGGACTGTTTGGTATTACTTTCAAAAATGTATTAAAATTATCGGACTTTTTCAGTGTATTGAACTTGTTTGCTCCGAAAACCACTAAAAATTGGATTAAACGTTTTCAAAAGTAGCACATTTCCTGCTTTTCGTGGGAAATTTTCATAAGAAAATATGATTAAATTAAAAATTTCATCGTAAAAATTCAGATTAAGTAAGGCATAAATTTATTGAAAAATGTAAATATCATACAAAAATCGGAAAAAATTTTTTTGTTAAATTTGAAGTTTCGGTAAAGCTTATATCATTCAATTTGGTAAAGTTTTATGCAGTATACTTTTCGGAGTTTGTTAGAAATACATATAAGCTGCATAAATCTTGTATAAGCAAGCACGCACTAATCCTATGGAAGTAGTTTGCGAAGATTAATAGAAGTTCAAGAAGTCTATACATTAATAAAAAGTCCGCCTTTTTGCCGTTATAGATGTCAATAAGCGTGCTTTTATAAACTACGTAGTTTTCATAATGAGTTGATGTTAAGCTTGCTGCAATCTTTACAGAAATTTGTGTGTTAGTTGGGATTGCTTGTTTTCATCAATATCGTCACAACAAAAATAAAGAGCTTTTCAGAAGAAGAATGATAAAAAACTAAAAATATTTGAATTTTTACTTTGAATGT
Organism: Tetanocera ferruginea; assembly: GCA_958299015.1. Taxonomy (NCBI): domain Eukaryota; kingdom Metazoa; phylum Arthropoda; class Insecta; order Diptera; family Sciomyzidae; genus Tetanocera; species Tetanocera ferruginea. The sequence goes on along the minus strand of OY282640.1, from coordinate 61,030,020 downwards.
GAAATTTTTGTCTTGTGCTATTTTTTTGAGAATTTTGGTAAAAGAAAATTTTTGGATGTGGATGGATGCAAGTAAAAATTGTATGTATGGTGGTGATCGCAAACGTCCCCTAGGAAGCTAGGAGGGAAAAACAAAAAACATAGGTGTCATTAGTTTTAATCTATAACTAACATATCTCTACAACAATTTTCAAACATGTAAATTTATAAAAAGAAAATTAAATTTCTTATAAGTTATCACCACAAAGTTTTTTCATAAAGTTATTAAAAAGTTACGAGCACCTAAAGTAAAAAAATTAGTTTTTTATATAAAGATTCAACTTTTAATGAAATTTTTTCGAAAAAACACAAAATTTTTTACAAGAGTTTACCAATCCCTCCACCCATACAATTTTTCACGGGGAATCACCCCCGAAATTATTGTCCCCTACGTCTGGGACACCCTGTTTAGTCAAACTATCAATAGTTTTCAATCGCCTGAAGGTGCACTTTGTTTATCAATAGTACTTTGCGCCACTGTTTTTGTACACGGCATCCCACTATTTTTCCCCACGCGTACTGCGTTAGGGGTATATTAATTTTGTCACGACGTGCGTCACACTCATAAGGAGGCGTGGTAGGTATAGAAAAGTATATATTCTTGATAAGCATCATTACCTGAGTTGATTTAGCCATGTCTGTCTGTGAACTCGATTACAGCCGTAATTTTCAAGCTGTCGTAATGAAATTCGATATTCCATTTATATTTGTATTCGTTATCCAGTTCGAGAATGGGCTTAATCGGATGAAAACCACGCCTACCTCTCATACAGCCCCAATAATGAAAACTCTATATAGAAACAAATATTTAAGCGTCAATTTGGCATTTGTGCATTCTATGTCAAAACTGAGGTGGTCATCCACCTACTAACACGCCCACCTCCCATACAACCCCAAAATTGAAAACTATATAAAGAGACTTCTGTTGAAGCTACTTGAATGAAATTAGGTATTTATTCACTTTATATCAAAACTAAGGCGTGTTCGAAAAATGGGCGGTATCCACCAACGAACACGTCCACCTCCCATACAACCCCAAAGAAACTATATAGATAGGCTTCAGTCGAAGCTACAAAAATAAAATTAGATATTTATTCATTTTATATAAAAATTAAGGCGTATTAGAAATATGAGCGTCATCATCTACGAACACGCCCGCCTCCCATATAACCCCAAAACTTAAAACTCTATAAAAAGTGTTCTCTTTAAGCTATAGGAAAAAAATTTGGTACGTTTGTATTTTATAACAAAACTTAATCGTGGAAGAAAAATGAGCGTTATCCGCTTACGAAAACACCCACCATTCATACAACCCACAATAGTGAAAACTCTATAAATAAGCTAAGTTTTAAGCTACAAAGCTGAAAGTCGGTATTTGTGAATATTTTATTAAAACCGAAGTGTGTTAAGAAAATGGGCGTCCTTCAACCATTAACACGCCCACCTCCCATGCAACCCCAAAATTGAAAGCTATGATGAGGCTTATTTGAAAGCTGTAGGAAATCAATTTGTTGTGTATGTGTTTCAGACGTCATCAAAATAGTAAAATCTTTTAAAATCTTATACAAAAAGATCTACAATTTAAAATTGTTTACCCTTACGAACCGGCTGTGGGGGTATCAAAACTTCGGCCAAGTCGAAGTTATGCCTTACTAGTTATACCCTAAACCTGAAAGGTCAGGGTATATTAACTTTGTGCAAACGTTTGTAACGTATAGAAATAAGTGAGTCCGGTTTAGAAAAGTATATATATTCTTGATCAGCGCCTCGTGAGTTGAGCTATCCATGTCTGTTCGTCCGTCTGTCCGTCTGTGTGTTATCCGTAAACACAGGATGAGAAGAAGGAGTTGAGATACTTAAATGAAACTCGGTACACATAGTCACACAGACCCAAGCATCTGCACTATTGAATATTTTAAGAATCCGCCCACAGACACGCCTAACTCTCATACAACGTAAAAATTGATAACTGCATAAATACGTTAAAAAATAACCCATAACAATAAAATTTGGAACGCATGTATTTTATATCAACAAAAAGATGTCTTCGAAAAATGGGTGTTATCCACTAACGGGTATGTGTAAATTGTTAAACCACTACACTATTTATTATTTAACTATTTAACTATTTATTAACTATTATTGTATTTTGAAAAAGTAGTTGGGCTAGATTTGATTTGACCAATGGTTTAATTTCCTGCAACAGGATAGTAAGTACATTGCCTAGTTCTCAACAAATTAAATATATTTCTAATTCGACGAGCTGCAATCATAAAAGTTGTGTTCCCGTACTCTAAAGTTTTAGTCCAATTTAGCATTTTTATAGGGTTTAGTCAGAAAAGCGTTCCCGTACTCGAAAAAATTGTAAAGGAGAGTACACAATCGAGAGAGTAAAAAAAATCCCCTCCTTGTCAAAAGTTGCAAATTTTAGTCCGAGAAATTTCTTCAGATTAAAATGTTAAAAGTGTCATCAAACAGCTTAACATCAGCTGCTTACAAGTAATCAAAGAAATTTTAATACATCAAAACTTCTGTGAAACTATTAAAATGGAAACCAGACACATTCCCTACGTCAAAAGCAGGGTCAATTGCCCTAAAGTGGCCGGTCCTGTGACAGTTCTTATTTAACCTATCACAGGACAGGTTCCTTATAACTCAGAACGGGACCGATAGTTTTTAAATATGTTTTACTATATTTATTTTATCGTAACCAATAGCTCAGTGGAAGTGCGCTAAACTGTCACGCGGTGGACGTGGGTTCGAACCATGGCTGTGTAAGTATCAACAATTTTAATTTAATAATTTAAATTCTAATTCCGTTTCATTAACTGCTTAATCAAAAATAACCTTCAAAATAAATTTGCTTAAATTTGCTAATAAAAAAAAAATATTTTAAATAAAAAAAAAATTTTAGTGGTTTTGCCTGGGATTGAACCCAGGTAAGTCGAGTACTAACCGTGAACGCTAGGAAACTCGGCTAAACATGAATTTTCAAAACAATGATTCAATTTCATTAACAAAGTGCATATAAGTGTACCGTTTTCTATAAATAGACCGGCTACTGATTAGGTCCAAAGGTATCTATGAGGTGTCAATTGACACTTGCCGATATATTTTTGAACCGGTTCTAGGATTGGTCCAAAGGTATCTAGCCGGTGTCAATTTACCCCTGTCAATGACAACGCCATGTAAAAGGGACCGGTTGGTTTCATATGTTGGTGGCAGAATTGGGACCGGTTATTATCACTTTGGAACCTATCACGTGATAGGTTCTGAACCGGTTCTTTTGTCCGTAGGGTTGGTACATGTTTAACCCTTTAACGCATTATACATTTAAATCAAAATGCCACTGAACCGAGCCATTTTTTTAAATTGATTGCTTCTAAAATAAACCTTATCTGCCGACTTATTACCATCTGTTTAATACTTCTTTAATTTTAGAATTTTAAAATTAGCTTTCATGCTTTTCAGTTGCATTTCATTAAAATAATCATCAATAAATCGTCAGTCTCCATGGAGTATAAAAATATTAATAAGTAATTGAAAGCACAACTAATTAGCTAAAATAACGAGCTGCAACAACAATGTGCACTTAATTTTCTTGACACTAAAACAACAACAACAACAAGAACATAAATAACTAACCATTCAAACGTCAATTTGACTTGCAGCTGTTAGAATGTATGAAGTTCAAAACATTGATGACAGCGAAAATGGCTTTAAAGTAAAAATTGCTGAAAAATTTCATAATTTACCAAAGTATCAGAATATTTACAAAACTGGCAAATACAACAACAACAACACCTACAACAATAAACACCAAAGTTATATAAAAGTCACAAGACCGCATTTAAAAATGAAACGTGCTAAAACGAAATTGTTTGCGTTGCAACAACTGCTGCATTTGCCGTATTTGAGCGACAACAGCAACAAAAACAATAACAACAACAAAGAAACCAAAAACAACAGTGACATTGATGCGTCACATAAGAAACCTGCATCTATGCATTACATAATCGACAACTTGATGGTGGTAAGTGAGTGACTGACTAACAGTCTGATAAGTAACTGACTGTGAGAAAATGACATTCCAATTCGATGATGATGAAATAAAGTTTCCAAAAATTATTTCACTTCTGCATTCTCTCATTTTTGCAGCTGCAACATTCGATAATGGGTTTAGCGGACTTCATTAAATGCTGTTCACGTTTACAACTCTTGTTTATATTTTTCCAATCGGCACTATCGATTGTCTTTAATTCTTACAACCTAGTGATGTATTTTCTAAGATTGGCCTTCAATGTTCGCATCGGTTTGCCACCCACTCTGGCTTTGCTGTTCTACGTTTTCCTAATCTTTTGCTCGGCCGTCGATATTCTTTTAACAATTATTGGATTTTCTTTGGTCTACACTTCGGTAACTTTTGAACAACATTCTATATATAAGTGTCGGTTTAAGGATTTATCGATTTGTTTTTTGCTTGCAGATTGAAAGAACAATTAAGATCGTGAACGCATTGATGCTCTATGTGAATAATGAGCTTATGGCAAATAAGGTTGGTATTACGTCGATTGGCAAAATTAATATTTTTGTATACTTTATGGAAATCATTACAACAACGTATGTAGGATATTTTTTCAAATGAAAATGTGTTGGCTCTGAAGATCACAAAGCAATGATGTTATGAGAGTCAAGTTGTTGCGTGAAAGTCACACAAAAAATATATATGTCATTAAGCGTGCCTAATGAGATAATATTTTTGAAATTATTTTCGACTCTTATATTAGAAAGATATATCCTCTAGAAATATTGGTTCAACCCATAACAACTGCACTTACAACAAAAACAAACGACAATAGAATTCTAAACTAGAGTTTTGATTGGAAATAATTGATGGTACAACTAAAAATCATCTTAACACTTTATTAGACTTTAATTAATGGATTTTATGAGCTACGCCCACTTTTAAATTTAATTTTTCCGTTTTTCGCAAAATTTCTCTAATACTGATTATCCTGCAGAATAAAGTGTTGAGGAAAGATAACACAAATTCTGACGTCTTAGATCAGTCAAGTGCCAAAACTTTCAAAATATTCCAACAATAACCGAGATATGAAAGGAAACAAACCGTAAAAATTTGAAAATGTTCCGATTTTTTTAGTTTTTTGCAAAAAAACTGAAAAAGCCTTTAAATCCACAGTAAAAACATATGAGAGAAGGTAGAATAAAACATGGTAGGTCTCTTCCCGTACTCTAAAGTTTTAGTACAATTTGCCAGTTTTTACCAGTTTTAGTCCGAGAAGAGTTCCCGTACTCGAAAAAATGGTAAAAGAGAGTGCAATCGAGAGAGTAAAACATTTCCCCTCCTTGTCAAAAGTTGCAAGTTTTGAGTCCGAGACATTTCTTCGGGTAAAAATGGTAAAAGTGAACTTCTTTGAAACTATTAAAATGGAAACCAGAAACATGGGGTAAATGTGCAAGAACTTATATAAATGCTAAACATCAGAATTACTTTCAATATTATTAAAAATCTCAAGCATTTCGTTTGCACTACCGATGTTCCGTATCAAGCCAACGGTGGACAAACATTCTTATTTGACAGTTTTTACAATTTTAGTCCGAAAAGCGTTCCCGTAATTTTTTGTGTTTTTCTCTATTTTCTAGAGATTTTTTCTTACTCTCAGACTTTTGACAGTTTTACCATTTTTAGTCCAAAAAGTACGGGAACAGACCTGGTATATGCATTGCGGAGAGGCTGTTGCCGAAACTGTCAAAACGAATTCGACAGCCCATAGAAAATCTGAAAGCGAATTCTCACGTGTATCTAAATTCAAATCATTCTCCTGACCTTATTTTTGCATGAATTGCTTTCGGCTAAAATAAAAAATGGGCGTGTAAAAATATGCGTTGTTCATGTTTTGATAATTAGCTAGGTGAGTCGACGCGATTACAAGTGGTGGTTACTCTTACCGCCAACAGTCTGTACGTTTGTCTGAGACAATTGACTTTCAAGCTACTGGGCGTATTAAGCTGGCATTGCGGTCAAAAATAAGCTCACCACCATCAGTGCAAGAGTAAAAACCTGCAAATAACGTTAATTACTACAAACTGTTTCTCGGCATATTAACTTAAAAAATATACTTTAAGAAGCTAAAAAGAATCAATTCAAAATAATCTATAGTTTATTTTTTAAAACAAATTTTTGTCGCTGAGGTGCACGATGATGAGTACGTTGTATCTGAGAAGTGGGTCGAATAATCGTTAAAGTGACATTTTAATAAAATTTCGGTTGGGTGCATATTACCTAATTACTTCTGTTACTACTACAAAAACGAATTTTTATAGGTATAATTGCAAACACTTTATTCACAATTTAACTAATTTTACCGTAGATAAAAATTATATTTTTTTTGGTATCTAGGATGATCAGTCTTAAAAAAAATTTCAATTCCTTTAATTTAAGACCTAATAAAACGATGTACCCGATTTTCAGCTTTTCGCCAATTTGCAATAATTAGTATACTACCCAGATTTAAGAAATAATTGGTTCTTAGAACGATAAACTTCAACTTTTTGACTTTTTAAACGAATATTTTAATCTTTTTGATGTGGAAAATATTCTAAATTCAATACAGTAATGTCGTATGGCTTATTCCATAAAGACGTGTGTGAGGTTTTGACTTCTTTCTCGTGTTGAATATGATATAAACCGGTCTAAATTTAAGTAATTTACTATAGGGTCTATTAGTAGATTTCAAACGTTGCAATTCTTTATTGTAGTAAAATAGTTACACTTCTTAAACACCGGAACAACTGGCAAAGGTTAAAAATTAAAACTTCTGAGTTTACAATTCAAATTCAGTAATCATCTGCAACACTGATATCGTTACTGACTTAAATATAATCAAATTTAATATAAAATATTTTTTGTTGAATACCAATGAAAAAAATTTTGGAGAAATGTCATTTATCACCCTTGTTTTAAACTTGAAATGGGACTAGTGCGACTTAAGATTGTGGCGGGTGTGACGAGTACGAAGTTTATGGGAATTATATACAAAAAAACAAATTAACAGATAAAATATTCATCATATCTGTTTGACAGCAAAAACTACGCAACAAATATTTGCAGAATTTTTGAACATTTAAAAAAAAAAATTTAAGCATGAAATTAAACATTTCATGTGTTTCTGCAAATTTTTATAAGTGTCAAAGAATAAAGGCAGCTATTGAATGCATATAAGGATCCATGCTACCATTCCTCATTCCTGTGTAATCAGCCATATGTTAAAAAATGTTTGTAGCATTTGAAATAATTTTGTTATTGCAACATCTTGTTAATGCAATTGTGTACCAAGGACGGAACGCTGGTCAATCTAGGTAGCTAATCAGCGACATAATAACATATGTACATACTAGTGTAAAAGCCCGTCCTACGACGGGAAGGAACCATTTAGAGTACAAAATGCGACAAAAAATTTATTGGATTTATATACAAAGGTTTTTATTTGAAAACATGTTTATTAAATTATTTTTATAAAACTTCTTTATATACAACATTTCTAGTAAAAAAATTCTTAAAATTTTAACCAATTAACCTTGTCCCTTGCCATCTATAATGCTTAGTTTTACATCATCAGCCCGCTAAAACTGCCCATGACTAAATACCAGTTCTTTTAGAAAAACTCCTACTTTTTGCAATATTTAACCTTGCAATTTATTTATGGTCATTGAAAATGTCAGTTTAACTGGAAATTGTCGCCTCCGGAGAGTGAAAGGCAAATCTGTGTTTGTTGGTTCCAAATCAATTGTAGGTATGAAAACTATTTAATGTTCACCAGTACGCCTGTCAATACCTGTGCGATGATTAAGTAAGTTTTTAGGTTTTTCAAAACTAACCACCTTCCATTACAGATATCTCTTTTGGTATTGAAATTTCGAAGAAGTATTATAATACTCCAATTTCGAGGTTTAACTTATGCAGTTGCATTCCTGAAGAATAAAATTCATTCAAAAACTCGGCAGGGTAATTTTGTTTATCGTTATCATCACTGTCTTCAATTAAATCCGTGCTCAGATCTCTCATTGTGTCACCAACTAAAATATTTAGAACTTGCTCGTTGATTTCGTTCACATCGGAATTTTTTGGGCACAGGATAGCAATTTTGGAATAACGGTTGATGTTATTCGGACTCAAAGTATCGCCAAAAATCTATTTAACCCTTTCAATGGATTTGTCCATTATATTGGACACTTCGGAAAAATTTTTTTTTTATTTTCCAACGTCTTTTCTAAAATCAAATAGGTACTATGAAATGAAGTTGCAAACATGACAAAAATAATTTTAGGGAGATATATAACGTTTAACTTAGTTAGATTTTCGATTTTATGCCCAACAGTAGCCTTCAATTTTTTTATATCGCGTGTTAATAAATTTTGCAAATAAAGTGTGTGTTGTGATTGGTGTGCAAAGTATATTTTTTTTTACAATAAAAAAAAAAAACAAATTGGCCATTTCAGCCCTTGAAAGGACTTTGACCGAGCTTCTTATCATCAATTGTATTATGTGTGTTATTAAATGTTTGCACACAATTAACCAAGAACTGGACCTACACGTTTTATGCCGACTCCGAACGGCTAAAGTTCATGTTCTCAAGAAGCTTTACATGGCATTATTTACTCTCTGAGGTTTGCCATTGTCTGCAGAGAGGTGGTGACCGATCTGAAAAATTTTTTATTGAAAAAACTTTTCGCCGCGACTGGGGATCGAACTCGGGCTCCGAGCGTACTAAGCCACACACTTAACCTGCACGCCACGATCACCATAATTTTTTTTCATAATAACAATTGCATAAATAACGCATTTGCATTTGTCTCCGGTTGTTTTAGTTGAACTAAAATATTATAATATATCATATATATATCATGGTTTTGTTCATTATATAAGACAGCCTGCCAAAAGCAAAGCAGCTCACGTAAAAATCAGAGGGATGTTTTTTAATCTTTTTATTGCTTAAATGATGGGAATATAAGCTCAAAAAAATTATCCTTGATTATTCTAGGCAAGCCATTGAAAGGATTAATAAGCAAGCCTTTACAAACAAAATGATCGGGAATTTCTATGACATTTCATCTCCATTTCCTAACTTGAGTAGCCAATCGCTAAAACTTTGATCAGAAGACCGACGATTGTGATTTAATTCTAGCAATTCCAATTGACACCAACGTCACTGAATGTTATAATTGCTGTTCAGTTGATGCAGACCGAATAGGTTGCGGTTCTGTTAATTAAGAAGCACTGTAATAGCAAGACATGATGTTTGACGTATAGTAGTTGAGGAAAATGACGATAGTCTTCAAGTTCAAAGATTAACAATACATAATATAATAACAGGTTCTGGTCCATTCTGAACAGGTCTTTAAAGGTTTAGTAGGTACAAACAGGTTCTGGTACAGGCTGAACAGGTTTTACGATATAGAGCAAAAGGTTTAGTAAGTACAAACATTTCATATGTATAATTTTACAACAAGTTCTGGTACAGGCTGAACAGGTTTTACGATATAGAACAAAAGGTTTAGTAAGTACAAAAATTTCAAATGGATAATTTTACAACAGGTTCTGGTCCAGGCTGAACATGATTTACGACTATTAATATTAACAAGTAACTAGTAAATTAACTAGTAAACCTGTTGAATACATGCTATTTGATATTCAAATATTATTTCTATTCGAAAACATCACACCTTAACTTTCCACCAAATATTATTTCTATTCGAAAACATCACACCTTAACTTTCCTAACTACAAAGCGTAACTTATAATAATAAAAAAGAAGTTAAAAATTAATTCAAGACAACAAATAATACAAGATATAATTAAGAAATTAATTCAAAATACTTACAGAACACCTACGACATATATTTATAACACATTTCGATGAAAAAACGCTAAAAACCCAAAAAGCTCGGAAAGAGAAAATTTTGAATTTGGAACTGAATTTTTCACACAATTGAAAAATTTAATTTCTGTTTTAGAAGGTTGGGAATTCCCTGAAGCGAAATAACAATTTTTAAAAGTGTTTTGTATATCTACAGCCTAAACTTGATTTAATGCCATCTGAATCGATAAAATCGGTACATTGGTCAAGGGGGAGTTGATGTCACAAAAAACCTTAGCCTATTAATTATATAGATATTATAAGTTTTGTAGAAGTTTTTATAACAATAAATTGGTCATACTTACTTACTTAGGTGGCCATGACAACCCGTTGTCGGGTTACGGCCGACTTCAAAATTTGGTCATCAATGCGTTAAATACATGCAACACATGGTCATCAATATGTTTGATGATCAGGAACTGATTTCAGAATTTCGAGCACCCGCTTATATGGGATGACCTTAGTGTGCCTCTTAATGAAATTTTATAATTCTCTTATTTGTTTGTACTTGATTGAAATAGCGGAGTATAGAAGACAGGAAAAAGAAAAGTAATTCATAAGATCTTTGGGAATGTATGAAGTTGAACCGGTATATTTCCTGTAGTCTACCATAAGATTGAAATGTTAAAACTCCATTTAAAATATTACTCTGGCTCTTTCAGGCTTAACAGAAACGCCGATACACGTGCAACTTTTTGTGTTTTGTGGTCAGAATCCGTTAAAGCACAAATGCGTCTGCAAATAACTTAAAATCCTTTTGAGATGGACAGCATCTCTTACTTAATACATCTTCTACCTATAAATTCCACAAAAGCCACATTTAAAATGAGATAGTAAACTGTATTATCAATACTTCAATACTAAAACTGATTATTTTAGCTTACCCGGTTCAGCACACGGATTACAACTGTTCTCAGGAGATATTCTATTTATGGATTACTTAATTTGGACGGTTCTTTTATAAGTGCAGTAAGTATTTTAGCAGCTGCTTAATAATTAAAAAAAAAAACTATCTTTTCACAGTTGCTTTCCGGTACCGTTACTTACATAATCATACTTGTACAATACAGTGATATGCCGAAATTCGATAACTTCGGGAATCAAACGTACGTGGATAAATAAAAAGTATACATTTTTGAAATCAAAGAAACATGCAAATTTTCGAAATAACCACAATTTTAAAAAAATAAACTTAAACATTTTAAAAATTACAGTAATGTTTAAATGGTGTTACAAATAGTTACCTAATTAAAATCCAACAACAACAACAACAAAAACAACAACCTTTTTATATAATTAAATTCATCCAAAGCGGATCAGCGTTAAAACTTAATACTAAATCCTCAGCATTCTTACCGAAAAAAAACCAAAATTAATGGCTGTGAACGTACCATTTTAGTTATATCGATTTTTTTTCTTGTGTAGCTATTTTTTCGCACTTCCATTTGTGGCGGAGAACAAATTGATACAAAAAAATAAATACCCACAAATAGGCGTTTGTATGCGCTATCATTGAACATCCGCGATCACAACCATTTATGAGTTATTTTTTCGATCAGATTGAATTTGATCAGCGTTACGATCGTTATTAATAATGTGGCAGCAAATCAAAAATATTTTTCGCTTAATGTGGCCAGATGCAGTTTATGGCCACATTGACACACACACACATAGGCACTCACACAGTTGTATATTGCAGGTTATTTTTTATGGACTCATAGATAGAAATAATATTACTGATTAGTGTAAACAACAGAAAAATTTGTAGAGCAACAAATTGTGCTAACTTGGTTTATAGCGTATGGATGGGGTGTTTTAAATTTAACGGTTATGCTTTATCAAACAAATGTATCAAAATATGCGATTACTCTGGAAATGGTAAGAATATGAAGTTATAAAATTATCCCACTGAACTTCAGACAATGGTTTTGAGAAAATTGGAAGTTTTGTAAAGTTTTCGGGTTCATATTTTTTACCTTTACGATTGTACGTCCACCTTGACGTGGTGCATAGGATTAGGCGGCAATGACACGAGTGTTACGATGACTGGAACGAAAGTTCCTAGTGGGGCTATCCATGTTATACATCAATGAACTAAGAGCTATCCTTCCCTAACCCAGGGTGTCTTGACATACCGTATCTATTGGTTGATTTGCAGCCAGGTGGTAATATCTGCTATGTTGGAACGGTGCCCTTACTGATACCTGGCTGTCTCAGTGAGTAACTTTGGCCTAACCATTGCACGTTGGGCTGTGGCTTGGTGGACGACCCCGTCTCTAGCTACTCGTGGGAAGAAAAATTAAACCAAAACAACAAAGAAGAAAGAACAACAACGCCAACAACCGCCGCAACAAAAACAACTACTAATACGACAACAACAACAGCAGCTAAGACAAAATCAGGGACAGAAATAGGGAAAGACGGGGTTGGAGACATACCCTTGGCTATTCTGAGCAGTCTGGACAGGCTGAGCATAGGAAGTGACACGGAGGAATGTAGTGTTTCTCAAGCCCATTCTAATCTCCCGGCCCGGAAACTGATGACGATCTACTCAGCTCGGACTCAGACGTGACGGTCATTAAGGCAGGTGGTTTGGTAGTAACAAGTAGATCTGATTTTTCGAGAGAATCGTAGTTACGTAGATTCCGCAGGACAGCCAGAAACCACGTACTAAAAATGGAAAAAAGTTCCAGGAACAAGGCTCTCATCAGGAAGTTTGCGAAGACCGTGGCAAACTTCGAACGCTTTTATGTTCCCAAGGCATCGACGTTTGACGGTGCCGCTCCTCCGCCTGCTTCTACTCATGAAAGTCTGAGTAAAGCAGGTCTTTTGCCCTTCAATGTCACCAAAAGTGACATTGGTCGGAAAAGAGGAAAAGTAGAAAGGACAGGACCATCCCAATCCAATTTCGCCATAAGCTACAAATAGTAGTGTGGAACAAATGCTAACTAGGACGAGAAGAAGACAACCGTCCAAGGCTGCAAAAAGGAGTGTGGAAAAGGTGGAGCGCAAGGAGAATGTAAAGCGAGGCAAGGTTCACCCACACGGAGAGAATTGTGTGCAGAAATTATGCGCTATGGGCACAAATTATGCAAAAATTGTTCACGAAAAATGACCAAGAACAGTTGTTCATAATCTATGCACACTTGTTCATAACTTAAGTTCAGCACTATGAGCATGTTTTATGAACAACTGGGCATAGATTATGACCAACATTTTCATAGATTCTGAACAACTGAGAAAAGGCTATGAACAACTGTGAATAGGTTGTGAACAACTGGGCATAGATTGTGAACAACATTTTCATAGATTCTGAACAACTTGGAAAAGACTATGAACAACTGTGCATAGGTTATGAACAACTGTGCATAGCTTATGAACAACATTTTCATAGATTCTGAACAACTGGGAAAAGACTATGAACAACTGGGCATATTATATGAACCACTGGACATAGTTTATGAACAACTATGCATAGGTTATGAACAACTATGCATACGTTATGAACAACTGGGCATAGGTTATGAACAACTGTGCATAGGTTATGAACAACATTTTCATAGATTGTGAACAAATATTTACATCTCCTGCTAATATTAAAGAAACAAAATTTCATTTTATTTTCAAATGTCAAAATGAATTTCAAAATTCCAAGCGTCGACTGTGCTAACCTTCCACGTCTGTTTCTCAATTGTTTTTCTTGCCACAGGCTTAAAAATTGCTGCCACCACCTTCGAGACTTTAATTAATTCTAAATCTGGAAGAAAATTCAAAAATAATAATTAAATTAGTTCTTTATTTCATAAGTTTAAATTGTTTTTACCTTTGTTTGTTGGAAGATGATTTATAATTTTTTAGCAGCTGGAAATTTAACAATATTTTTGCATACTGCTATAATGTTATCCTTCAGTGAATTCCAGTTGTTAAGAAATAAGTTGGACTTTTCTGGGTACAAATTATGGAAGTCAATATCGATCTAAATATAAAAATATAAAGTTTTTATTTATATATTATATAAATTTAAATTTTCTACCAAACGATATCCGTTACTATGCGCATATAATGGGCAGTCGGAAAGTATAAATTGTAGCGGATGGATATTAATGTCCTGGCGCCGAAGAGCAAAGCTGGAGTTCCAGTTCAATTCCACCGTCTCCCAAGGCGAATTTCTTGTTTTTAGCCAAATTTTATCTTCTGAATCGATTCCTGATACCGAAATAGCACTTTCTTCTCGACTTTCCAATTCGGATTTGCTATTTGTTCTAACGCGGAGATATTTTTTAAAAAAACCGGATTTTCTGAGTGTTAAATATATGATAATAACTCAATACTTACCTCTGGTTTTCTTAATTTACACAATTATATATTTCTAAATAATATTAAATGATATATAACACACTACTGTCGCTTCTAAACACAACCAGCACTCTTTACACAAAGAACACAAATGAAACTAACTTGCAATTACTGCATACTCATTATCCATATGTGTACACATTGTTCATAATCTATGCAAAAATGGGCACAACTTATGAACAAGATACATACATATCAAAATGTTGGGCAAAATCTATGCACAAGTAGGCATAACTCATGAACAATAAGTGTTAATAGTCGTTCATGCACAATGTTCATATATTATGATCAATTGAGTTTAATTTTCAAATAATTAAGCTATGAACAATGTTCACAAACTGTGCCCATTTTTTGTGTATAACTTATGCACAATTTTAATAGATTGTGCAGAATTTATGGTTATTAGGCATAATTTATGCGCAAAGCTGCATATTCAAAAATGTACCTTAACATTTTATAGTTATGAACAGCTTGTGCATTAATAATGCACAACAGTTTTCTCCGTGCATTGTTGTCCCAAACAGGGACCAACTGAGGGACAACCACTGCCAAGCGACAGAGATCTGCATATGAGGTTGTTGCTAGTTGCTCGAACGCAGTAAGCTGAGGGTAGGTTCGACAGCTCGCTAAAGAGCTCACCAGCGCAAGTAGCCAATGTTGACGAGAATGTTCTGTACGGCTCGATGACAGGTGAGAAATGGCTGCTTTTATAAAACGAAATACTTTAAGCCATGATGGTGTCAGCGTCGAATACGGTGATTCTGAGGATTCACTGGAATCACAACGAGGAATTCACTGGAATTCCTGACCAAAACCAGCGACAGTCTTGCTGAAATTTGGAAAAGAGCTTCAAGGAGGAGTGATCTCTAAGTCCGCGCTTCCGCTTTACCATAAGGTAGCTATTAAAATCACCTCGTCCTCTGCATGAGAATGTATCTATTCTGAAATTTTTGACGGTGCAGAATAAAGACGTGAAAATTCAGAAGTGAAAACTGGTTAGGTCGCAGAGAAGTCATGGCAGTGAGGGCAAGATTCTTATTTTCTCTGTAGATTCTGCGATCACAAACTGACTTAAGGAGCAATCGGTCGTGCAAAATTTCGACATCGGAACAATAAAGGTGAAGAGGTTGGACTAGCAATAGCGGATAGAAGCAGAAAGCTGCAAGTGGTGCAAATCAACCTGCATCAGTGCAAAGCAGTGACCGACAACTTAATGCTGTGCATGTCTGTTGAAACGTAGACCTGGCCTTAATACAGGTCCTTGAGTTGTCAACAACAAGATTCAAGGCCTGCGGTCGAAACAGTTCAACCTGTTGCACTCTACAAGTGAAGGTAAGTTAAGGAATTGTATGCTAGCGTCCTTTTTATTAAATAATTATATATTATTCTGCACAGATTCAGCAATGGCGACAAAGTGCCAACCAGCGCGAAAGCAGGGATGACACGTCTTTTACTGCCCGTGCATGCCTTATGAAGAAACGAACCGACCAGCGTAAGAGTCCGTGAGTTGGCAAACTACGCTGACATGAGCAGGATATTCCTGGTCATTGGTTGCAACGCTTATTTAATTACTCACTATGTGGCAGTACCGACATCAATAAAAGGGGTGAGTCTTTTTTTGAATTTATCCTTTCCACACATCTTATTCTATGTAATAGGGGCTATAGCCCAACCTTTCAGAATAGAATCATGGAAGAGATATTTGACCTAACTTTAGTGAACAATAAGGAACAGTCCACAGTTGATAATTGGGAGGTGTAAGAAAAGGACTCGTTTTCAAACCACTTTAAGGTTCTCTTAACTATCAATTGCAACCGCCATATAAGGAAACAATAAAGGAACTCCACGAAAATGAACTGTGAAAGTTATTCAGTCTGATCAACAACAATGTTACAAATCTAGACACAGAATATTTCTTTCATGATGCATCTAGTTTCAATGCAGTTGAGTTAATAAAGGAAAAAATTGACAAGACCTTCAAGGAAATTCTGTGGAGACCGTGGCATGCGTATTAGTGTGTGACTTCGCATGCCTGGAGCGCGAGTTCGATACACACTCGCGGCAAAGTTTTTTTCAATAAAAAGAGTTTCTGATAGGTCAACACCTCTCTGCAGACAGTGGTAAACCTCAGAGAGTAAATAATGCCATGTAAGCTTCTTGAGAATATGAACTTTAGCCGTTTGGAGTCGGCATAAAACATGTAGGTTCAGTTCTCGCTCAAGTGTGTACAAACATTTAAAAACACACACAACACAATTTGATCATAAGAAGCTCCGTCAAAGTTCTTTCAAGGGCTGAAATGGCCAATTTGTTTTTTTTTAAGAAATTTTGTTTCAAGTCTCAATATCATAAACCTGCCAATGCAAGTTGGAAGACCATTGACCTTAAGAAGACACGAACGGAAGTCGACTTCACTTTAAAGTCATTTTAAGCAAGCAAGAGCAGGACTGGATAAACTATAGATCCTTGTTAAATGCCTACACTAGGGAAGCAAGAATAGCAAAGCGAACATCCTGGACAAATTTATGTGAGTCTATTGAGGGTACAAGTGAAGCTGCTAAACTTCGTAAGACGATATCCAAAAACCCGTCGGTGTCGGGATATCTCAAAAGGCCTGACAAATCATAGACAGAATTCAGTCAAGAAACGCTATCGCTTCTCATGAAATTTCATTTCCTGAGATGCAAATTTGAGGATCTAAACGGTTCTTCCCATTAACCTAGAAAGAATACAGAACCTTTTCACCACCTTATCAGAACCTTTACAGGAACTTCCTGTAATATCACAAGGTCAGCTAAAGAATGCTCTACAACATGCGCAACATGCTCTTCCCAGCATCATGCCTTGCACTTTATAATGCGAATAAATTCTTTAGTGGAAAAAGGAGTAAACGGCAAAGTTACGCAATGGATTTATCTAATGCTGAATAGTAGACGTATAAATGGGGTTGAGTGTAATTCCACAGGGAGAATTCATGTCCCCCAACTTCTTTGACTAATTGTGGTTGAAAACATCCTTTCCAAAGCTGGCGGAACAAAATTTGTAGCATATGGCGACGACGTTGCCATCCTAATATGCGAATAGATCCTGTAAACAATTAGAGTACTGATGTCAGGAGCACAAAATAAGAGTTATCAAAATGGGTAGAAACGGACGGCCTGGATGTAAATCCAATCAAACCGAACTCGATCTGTTCACAAGAAGAAAATACTTAGTAGACTACTTCAAACTATCGAAACTCAATTAAAGAACTCAGATACTCTTCACGGAACAAGGCGGAAAAAAAGGATAAACGCACTATGCGCCCTTTATGTATGCCAAAGGACCCTAGGAAATATATGGGCATCTCCCAGTGGCACGGACGCGACATTCGCATGGTTTTAATTACTCGAAAAACAAGAAAGAAACAAAATGAGCCGATATGTATTTAAGTGTTCTAACGCGACGAAAGAGTGCTACATTTTATAAAAGTGAGATTTAGTACAAACTAGTACAAAGTAATAAGCAATCATTCAATGGAACGGACGCGACAAAAAATAGAAGTTTTTTAAGCTCGTATAGAAATATGCAAAATTTAGCTAATTTTGAGAACTTTTTTTCAAATATAATATACATTAGGCCGGATCATTCTTATATGGACTAAAAAAATGTCAACCGGTCGGGGTCTTAAAAGTTAGAGAAAATCATTAAAATTATTTCTGCATACTTTTTTTTCAAATCGGAGAAAAACCGCCGAAGCAATTTTGATTCTCCTGAAGGTCCTTTTTGGTAAAAAAACATGTTTTTTGCTTTATTTTTCACAGAACGCATACCCACATCTATTAAAATATTAAATTTCTTACTTTTACCAATATTCTGAACTTAAAAAAATTTAAAATTATGTTCCATTATAACTCTTATTGACCACCAAAAATTGAATTTTTTGATATTTTTAAATGAAATTTTATGAAAACCGCTTTAACAACACATTTTTTTCTAGATTTACGTGAAAGTGTTATCGTTGGAAAGGTATTAAGTTTTTCTTTCTTTCTGTATATCGCTTTAATCAAAGCTGTGTGGAAAAACTAACGAATGTGAGAAATCGACTTTAGAAATCTGATAAAATGAAATATTTCTTATTCATACAGACAATTAATTTCATTTGTTCACTGCTTTATCGTCCAGTTTTCGAAAATTTTTTTTTTAAATCACATAGCTTTGATTAAAGCGATACACAGAACGAAAGAAGAACTTAATACCTTTCCAACAATAACATTTTCACGTAAATCTAGAAAAAATGTTTTTTTTTACAGCGGTTTTCAAAAAATGTCTTTTTAAAAATATCAAAAAATTCCATATTGGTGGTCAATAAGAGTTATAATGGAACATAATTTTTAAATTTTTTGAATATCAGAATATTGGTATAAGTAAGAAATTTAATATTTTAGCAGATGTGGGTGTGCGTTCTCTGAAAAATAAAAAGTTACAAGCTAAAAACATGTTTTTTTACCAAAAAGGATCTTCAAGAGAATTAAAATAGCTTCGGCGGTTTTTCTCCGATTTGAAAAAAAGTATGCAGAAATAATTTTAATAAATTCCTCTAACTTTTGAGACCCCGATATTTACAAGATATAACAAAAAGTTTCGTTTCGACCTCAAAGTTCGAATTAAAAAAATATGTTTGCATCTTAAAGGAAGACTAACTTAATTAGACCATAATTAGATAATAACTATTAGACCATAACTATTAGACCATAATTCCATTATGGGCATAGTTTTTGTTATTTTTGCTTAATTTAACTGCTTTCAATATAAAACTTGGATTCATATAAAAGCAATTGTTTGTGAATGGGTTAAAATGTCAAATGTAAGCAGTCTTCATGCCCATATTTCAATAACAGTACAAACTGAAAATCGTGCTTCAATACACGTGATTGAGAATCTCACACTCGAACATAACGCCAACAATTAATATTTGTAATTAAGCAGTTCTTTTCAATTTGAGTTCCATCTACAACAACTAAAAGAAGTTGGTTGTTGTAGAACGTGGTTTAATTAAATCAGCTCCTAAGCATCGTGACTTGACAGCTTGAAAGCAATTCTAATCTGGCGAATTTGTGTGCAATAAATTATCTTTTTAATGAATATCTTACTTAACGGTCAAAATAATTTATACATATAAAAATACGAATACTTTCAAATGTTTTCATTCATTTTAACGTCCATGACATGTTCCAAAAAGCATGTTTTTCATAAAAGTTGAGCCAATGCGTGCTGCAGACGTTTTAAGAGTTGAAGAATTTGACATGAATCTCCAGAGAATAAGCCAAAGAAACTAGCCAGCAATTGAAGCGTGTTGCATGGTGCCATGAGTAACTTTTGACAACTGCACTGAAGCACATACTTGCACACTAACCATGCAGCAGTGCAGTCCAGTTCACAGACGTGACATATTCTCGTAATGCTCGCTTATGTTGCTTGATTATGTCAAGAAATCCATTGAACAGAGTGAACACAACTTTTTTACAAAACCTATACGGTGATGAAAATGAGAGAGAGAGAGAGAGGGGAGGAAAAAGCTAACTTAAGCAAAACCAATTAAGTTGGAATTTTAAAAAAATGTCGAATACAAAAAATGTCATTGGCTCAAAAGGAAACCGACTGACTGCGATATCATAGAAGAACTAGTTTCGGTGAACAAATTTTTCATCACCAAGTTGAAGTGAGGCCGGGAAGTGATGATGTTAATATGTTCATTAAAACCTTTAAATATGCGTTTTTCTTAATTATCTGCAAAGAAGAAAAACTACTATGGCCAGGCAGAGGCGTAGTTAAAAAATATAAGTGAGTGACTTTTGGATACATTTTTGGATGTTCGTGTGAATCTTATATGCATCATTTATATACAACTTATAACATAGGTCAACATAGGTAACGTTTTTCGAACCACTATCACCAATTGATAGGAGGCTTTTTTAAGAAGAACAATGACGTTACTCCAAAACTTGAAAATTTGCCGGAGTTCCATAAAACACATTTTAATTAGTAAAAACTTTAATACAACCATTAATTATAACATTAATTAATGCCTTAACATTCATTATTTTGCCCTTTAATTTCAACCAATTGCAGTTACGTCATTGATCCTCCGACAGGAAAGATAAAAATGAAATGAGAAAACTATTTTTTTAAAAACTTGTTTCGATCTGTGTCGACTGGCTTGACTGAGAACCCGGAATAATTTGAGCTGAAAATAATACCAAACCAATTCATTTTGGGAGCGATTCTGAGCAAAGCCATAATATTCTTGATATCCAGCCTTAATATGTTTGTTTATCAAAAAATTAACACTCCCATTCGTTGATGATGTATGTGATTTTTGGATCTTTTATCAAAAAATGAATATGCTCACTTGTGCACAATTTATGTCATTTTGGTATTGTTTATAAATACAAAAAACATGCTCATTTGTGTTCAATTCATGTCACTTATAGATTGATAGTAAAAGAAATTAATTTGTCCATTCTTTGGAATTTTGACATTGTGTATCAAAATAAATCAAATGTTAACAAGATTATAAAATAAATTAAATATAATAAAATACAAAAAATATGAAGGGGCTGAATTAGCCCTTAAACAATATATATAAAAAAAATGATAAGAAGCAAAATAAAAATAGTCTTTTTATTGTCCAAATAAGATATACATATGTCATCCAATTTGGACAGGAAAATATAATTTTTTAATTATTATCTGCACTTTTATACTAACAGGAACAACAACCAAATGAGAATTACGTCGTTCGGTTGCTCATTTTTTGATGCGCAAAAACAACAACAACAAAATTAATTTTTTTACAAACAAGCCCAGGATTACACTTCTTAAGCACAAATCGACATTTTTATCAAAAAAATTTTCAAGCCCAATTTCTGGCATAAGCTGCGAACATGAATTTCATGTTTTGAGCTGATTTCAGTTATGATCGTTTTTGAACTTGATTTTAGCTCATTTTTTTTCTCTCCGTGCAGTTGTTGCTGCGGCCATGGGCCGCTTGTCTTTGTTGTACACTTTTAGCACGACAATGGAGAAGGCATACCAAAGAACTTCCTCCTTTTTCTCCAACAGTAGAATCTGCCTCGAGGGCCCTACAGCGTCCTCCATCTTAGCTATTATCGTGCCTTCTGTGATCACGTCAGGATTACAGTACCTGAGCAAACGCAGTATAGCTTCGGGTTCCAAAGGGTGTGATCGGCAACCACAACCTAGCTCTTGGACGAGTTGGAATCTCATGCTTTTTAACCGCTTTTGCTTATATCTGCCTTAGGTTGAATCGGCACTTTGAATCGACGTTTACTATGCATGCGGTCTTATACAGCATCGCAGATCTTTTTGGTTTGCCTTGCTACTCATTTCATTTTCTTGGCGCTTCAGCATCTTTGCTTTGCCACGTTTTTTGTATTAGGACAATTTCCATGGTCAGACAAGCCTGGTCTTGCCGAGCGAGCTTAGGCGTCAAGGTCTTCGCCTCCGACGATCAACAGCCTAAAATAAATCTAGCTGCAGCTTTTGCCGAAGTTCTAGGGCCAAGATCATCCCCAATTTTTTATGAGTTCGAGACTCAGTTTTTATATTTACACCCTAAACCTAAAAGATCAAGGTATATTAAGTTTGTCCAAAAGTTTGTAAAGCATAGACATAAGCGAGTGCTGTATAGAAAAGTATATATATTCTTGATCAGCGTCACCTCGTGAGTCGAGCTTTCTATGTCCGTCCGTCCGTCCGTGTGTGTATTGTCCGTAAACACACGGACACGTCCATTTGCAATAATATTATTGTATTTTGGAAAAGTAGGTTTAGGCCCTGCAAACATTTTCAATCGCCTGAGAATCTCCAGCAAATCGCTTGGAAGATGAAACAATCGCCGGCGAGCTCTTCTTAGAGTCTTCCGGGTATCGCCGAATATTAGCGGCTGTGGCCATAAAAGTGATTCGCCGGGAAGATTCACCGACGAATCGCCAATATGAGGCTTAGGCGATTCGCTATGAAGAGTCGCGAACGATTCGCCGAGAGGAGTCTTAAGCGTTTCATCAGGAAGCCAACGAATCACCGAGAAGAGTATTCAGCGATTCGCCAGGAATTCGCTCACGAATCGGCAGAAGGGGTCTGAAATGATTTGCTGACAAGAAATGTCAAGTGGCCAAGACATCGCTTCTAGAGGTTGTCAGCGATTTGTTGCAAAGTTGTTGAACGTTTAAATTTGTTGCAAGTTTGGACTAACAATTCCATGATGTTACTTACAAAGATAAATTTTTTGATTTATTCAAACGATTTTTCAGAGCCTGCTTCATATTCCAATGATAGATTTAGAAAGCTTTTTTAAAAATTATCTTCCAAAGATCGCCAGAATGAGCACAGGAAGATTTTGAAATTTTTTGAGAATCGCGCATTCATCGCTTCGGCGATCGAAAAGCAATCCATCTTCCAAAAATCTCTTAGGCGAATCGCTAGCGCGTCGTCAAATGATCAACTCTTCTAATTGACTTCCATATGTTTGCAGGGGGGTATTTCATAGTTGGCCTAGAACGACTTTCGACTTTCTTTACTTGTTTTTGTGTTGATTTTGTTATTAATTGGTCCATTTGGTTCCCACGAGTGCAGGACAACGGAACTTCCACCTCAGAGGTCCCTTTATGCGTTTAAGTCTAGTAAGTATTGGAGGTAGCCTGGTATTCAATACGATCCGTTAGCGATTGGACTAAATTGAATGGGCCTGCAGCCTGGTAAGCCCTCGGCACGGTTCTTAATTCAACCCATACCGATGGGGAAGACATGCACCAAGCAACACCAAGACAATTGAGAGTCAAGACATCGCGGCTGCATCAACCCCTTAGCTAACCGACATCACGAAGATACTGTAGCAGTTATTACCAGCTGGCACCCACGGGGAAGGTTGGGTACAGGATGTTGCCGGCCTAGCATTTATATTAGTTTTTATACATTTTCAAATGTTTCCAATTTCTATTTTAATAGATTCAAAGAAGTTTTTGGTATATGGCAATTTCCAATTTGAAAACTTGTAAACAGCTGATTTAAAGATGTTTAATACTTATACCCTTTCTGTCAGAATAAATTTTTCGGTCTAAAACTTGCAACTCTTGATAAGGAGGAGATATTTTTAAGTCGATTGCACTCTCTTATACCATTTTTTCGAGTACAGGATCGCTTCTCGGAATAAAACCTGTAGAACTGGTAAATTGAAAAAAAACTTAAGAATACGGAATCAGACCTGAAATGTCAAATTTTCAAATGGCACTATCAAAGTTCACCTGACAAAGGCAAAGTTTTATATATAAAAAGCCAACTAAATATACGATCTTTAAACTTAAGTCTTCGACATATCCTTTTTTTAAAGAAATTCATAGGAAAGACTACTTAACTCCAAAAACTCCTGGTGTACCAACGCCACTGTGTTGCTATGTTTCATCGTAGCATAACTTTAACCTCGTCTTCCTTTCAAAGAAGTGTACAATCATGATTACACCTGCTGCATGGCATCACCGTAGAACCTGTAGCTGATAAAGTGTATCAATGTGCAATTATGTGTTGAGTGGTCGCAGAGGTCCCTTAAAACCATTAATTCTCACGTATTCCCTCTTAACGTGGTTATGCTCTATGCAAAGGCAAGATCGAGCCAACAGAGCATGTCATTAAGAACCACTTTGTCTTAAAGCAACCTGTTGCAACAACTTAAATCTTACCTTGTGTGGAATTTACAGCATTTCATAAAATGATAAGAAAGAGAAAAATAAAAAAGTGAGTTTTGCTAGCTCAACAGGTAGATTTGATGGAAATTGAATTCGCAATTACGAGACTTACTATTTTATTTTTGTTGTAGTCCTAATCATTAGCAAATAAAAATTTACAATTCTTCTCAAATCAGCATCTGTCATCATTTTAACATACGTGTAAATCGAGTGTAAATTGACTGCAGACATTTCCGTAGTTCTCACGGGAAAATACATCAGTGATGCTTTATAGCAGCTTTATAGGGGCACATTTATTTTAATAATATTCTAAAATTATTTTTTAATGATGGCCAAATAACCACCGATCACTGTTCATTGTAAGGTTTGTTGACGAGGCGGAGGAAATAAATCCATTCGTTATGTTTGTTGTTGGCTGAATTCATGAATAAGTGCTGTTGGCTTTTAAGCCAATTCAGTTGTAATGCTAACAGTGACTTGGAGTTGGTATCCATCTGAAGGTATTTTGTTCGTTTTTTTTTTTTTGTGTTGATCTATCTTGATTTGCTTTGTCTCTTATAACGAGCTCTCATTTGTGACTGTCTCAGCTTACACATGTGTAGGTATGTAGCTTCCAATATCTATTGGTTTATCTGTTATGGTAAAAAATGCATTGTTATGACTTTGGTTAAAATATCGTTATATACAATTAGTTGCAACTAACTCGTTACTTTAAAAGGCTTGCCATCCATCTTCTTGTCCTGTCCAGCTGTGAGTTAGGCATGTTAAATTTTTTGTTTCTTAGTATTTTTTGCTCCTTTGTGTTTTAAGCTTTTTTCAGCCGTACGTTGTTGGTTATGCCACTAGATGTCGCACTTTATAGTGCTGTAAATAATTCACACTCTGATAAATGCAAGCAGACAGTTCGAAGTGTGCGGTTTGATAGATCGTAAGATTTATATTATGTTGTATGCATCAGAAAAAGCCTTTTATGGAAAACAATATCAGCTTTAGAGCTAATAATTCATAAATTGCTTGTAATTTTAAAGATACTTCCAAATTTCTCAGCTTTTAGGAAGAAAGAGTACTTAATTTAGTGCAAGACGTGGTTATGCCAATGAGAGTTATGCTAATGATGCTATAAATACATCATTAGATTTTTACTGCTGTTGTGTGTTGCAGTTCTGTCCTTGGAATTTCGAGTGCCCAATTTCGGATGCAGCTGTACCAGGCCGATTACCCCAAGCACGGCGACATAAAATTCAAATGAGTTTTACGTAGACACATACCGTTTAGACTTAATTATACGGTGATCTTTACACAGGACCGAGCCACTGCGTCGGCCGGCGTCCATTTGAGAGTTCAAAGGTACCAAAAAGGCCAATGTAGTAATGACATTCGCAACCTTTGGTTTGGGTGGAGGCCTATCTTAAACCTATTTTGCACTCAGGGGTATAGCACTCAGTTGGAAAATGCAACTTCACATTCGAGCAAAAGCTCTACCCGTGAGTTATGAAAAACCATTGATCTGATTCAGAATCTTGTAAAGACATGACATGTGAAGTTGTTTAATTTGACAATTTGCTTACTAGATGCTTATTTATGTATTACCAACATCAAACTCTCCATTCGCTTCTTGAATAATGCCCATGGAATCTAAATCTAAAGTCTTCGTGAAGAGGACATTCGCACAACAAATGTGGCTAATCCTCGTGGATTGATCCACAGTGGCAGCTGTCAGCTGTGTTGAGGTTCCGTTTATGCGAAAATTCGTTAAGAGAATCATTGACAGCCAACAGGAAGCCAAGGCTTACGGAGAACCAAAAGTTCGAACGACATTCCACTAAAGTCATGTCAAGTATAAATTGGTAAGTTACTCTACCGTTTTGACTCTGACACCATCTAGATGTAGTGCATAGTTTAAGTATAGATTTTATCTCAATTAAGCTCAAATCCTTACCTAGCATGTCTGGTGCTCAGTCAGGTACCAACCAGCATGAACCCCTCTGAATTTGGTATGCAATGCTGGTTTACCAACAAATCTAAACCCCCATAAACACCCAAAGGGCATCCGTAGAGACCGTACAGCACACCGCCATACATAAAATCAAGATCACTCTCTGACATGACACTATCTTCCGTTAGCCCACAGCAGAACTGACTTTGTCACCCCACGCCGGCGAACCAGAAGAATCAAATTGCCTCTAACAAATCTGCACACCCTCGAATTCCTGGAGCCGTTCCATCATGACCCTTTCCAGTACTTTTCCAAGCACCGGAAGGACTCTGATGCCACGGTAGAACCAAGGATTGCTCCTCAGCCTATCAGGTGGCTCCAGGCTTCAGGAATGACTTTCCAGATGCTTTTACACATCTCTCATTTACATTTTTATATAAAAAAAATAGGAGATATACATTTTTTTCCCTTAAATGAGAAGAGGCCTCATCATCCGCATTCGGTAAAAGTTAGTTTAACAGAGCATGGACACATTCCCGCCATTCTGTTAAAAAAGTATCACCTTGGCTGAGCCTGAACATCAAAAGAATGAACCTGGCCACAAAATATTTTATATGCCATGCGCCACAGGTCATATCTATTCCTCTGTACAAAATCTCTCCAATACTGTTCGTTTGTGCGGACTTACGACTCCTTGTATTTTTTCAAACTTACTGTGTATCTATCTCTTTGCTGGGACCAATCACTATCACCAGCTACTCTGGCTCTTTGTACCCTGACCCTGAAGCATCAATCAACCTTCTTTGCAAAGTTAGGTCACGTGTCCACCATTTCACTCTATTGCGATGCGTCTTGCGACACTTAGCCAGCAGAGTGTCGTGGACAAGTTCCACCCACTCAACTAACAGAGCAGTCTGTCAACTAATGTCTAGGTTTCCGTGAGAACTAGGATATCCATGTTCACGACTACATAATCTCTTCAGGTCTATTTGACGACGTGCATCTCTTTTGAAATTAAGCACAATTTGTATTAAATTTTGATCGCTCACGCCCCAAGCCCTAATCACCCAACTAAACCTAAATAAACATTAGCTATGCTATTAGCCAAAGTAGCATCAATACAGTTGCGGTCAAAATAATAGCAGTGCTCTAAAATTCAGACATGCTTGAATAAATAATACTAGTCTAAAAATGTAGGATCCGGAAAACCCAATATAATTTCTATATGAGCTTTCAACGCTGATTCCAAATCTGTACTCAATTTTTACTGTTGTGGTACAGATTTGGAATCAGCGTTGAAAGCTCATATAGAAATTATATTGGGTTTTCCGGATCCTACATTTTTAGACTAGTATTATTTATTCAAGCATGTCTTTAGAGCACTGCTATTATTTTGATCGCAGCTGTATATCTACCCATTGGGCTCTTGAAATGTGTATAGACAACTTGGGCGTAAATCGCATTATTGCACCTACTGAGCACCCATCCAACTCAGTATCTCACCTTACTGAACCAGATAGAAGATGAGGATGCGTCGACGCCCAGGACCAGCAGAATGCTACTCTTTAGTAGTAACACTCACAATCAAGCACTCTTTAAGTCTGCACTCTTTCACCCTATGATCCAGGCTCAAGCATCAGAAACAGCCGAACCGAAGCTCAAAAGGGCTTACATGGCTGCGGCACTGCCCTCTAGAACGACATTTACAAGCTTCAAGGTATTTTTGAAGTCGCCTGGACGAGGACTCTCTTATACAATTTCTTGTTAACACTCACTTCGAGCCCAACTTCTACAAACTTTGTGTTCTTCGAGATCTTGTTGAGCTTGGCAACAGATGGGGTACGAATAAGAGCTCCACCACCACGAATATACTAAACCTCGTGGGCTCTCACATACAATGTGAGTTCCACCTTGGTTGCAGCCTCTTGTATCACCTCTTGTGGACTAGCCTAGGCATTTCTTCACCGGTTTTAAAGCCGGCAAAAGTGACTGGGCAGCAGCCTTTGAGGCCAAAACACGACAACAGTGGGCACAACATATTCACCATTGAGAATAGATTACACGTGGATATCGAGCAAATACGTTAAAGTTTAACAGTGTTTGGCATTGCGCCGTGGGAAAGTAGTAAGCACGAATTGAATGCGCGAATGGAGTTCAGGAACAGATTTGTGTCTGGATCCGTGTCGATGAGCAAGCCATTCAGTGGTGCTGGTGGTGCCTCAATATCTGGCAAACCTCAGAGAGTAAATAAATAATGCCATGTAAAGCTTCTTTAAAACATGAACTTTAGCTGTTCGGAGTCGGCATAAAACATGTAGGTCCAGTTCTCGGTAAATTGTGTACAAACATTTAATAACACACACAACACAATTGATCATAAGAAGCTCGGTCAAAGTCCTTCAAGGGCTGAAATGGCCAATTGTTTTGCTTTGTTTTTTTGTGAAAAATTTCCAAAAGACTTCATTGCACTTGTAGTGTTATCTTTCGGAAGACATTATGCCTCTGGTCAGAAGATCAATCATTGGCTTATGCAGTTGCAATTTACGAAGATTGGCGATTCACCGTACAAATCAAACTTCTCACCATACAAATTTGGTATGCATAATTCACAAACAAAATCATTGAATTGGGGCAGAATAATGTCTGTTGCGACCGCTGATAAAGTAATAATAATAAATAACAATAAATTAAAAAAAATAAATTGCAAATGAAATTGTTATCATTCCAAGTCAGGGTTTTTCCGCACTAAATCGCAATCAAGGTGACAATTCCACATATCTATCCAACTGGCAAATGAGCCGCATTCCAGACTAAAGCAACTAGGATATATGTCTAAACTTGGTATTCCTATTCCTGCTGCAATCAACAGTTATGCAACATTGTTGCATATACATTGAAGCACTTAATGATTTTTATTGGCAAAGCATTATTCATTCTGGTCAAATCGAAACAGTTTCATGGCCAATACCTACAAAGTGCATGCAACAGTTATCATACAACTAGAGGCTATTCGTTGTTGGTGCTGAGTTGTGATCAACAACTCACCTGATTGAACTGTGCATGCGTAAATTTCACACCAACTTTTGTATATAAATCTAGTTTCTAGAGATGCAACAACAGCAACATTTTGCAATAGTGCTAGTAGATTATGAATAATGATCATGTCCCGTGAGAATCCAGAATCTCAACTGTACGCATACTAGTCTGTATTAACCATCTTTAGTTTAGCCCACAAATTTGGTACAGTGGTGAAGCATTTGTTTGCCTTCGCCTCTACTTAATGATCTCCTCAATCTTTCGGCCTCCGTACAAAGTTAAGGCAACAAATAAATCATAGAAATATAGAAAAAAAATTCATAAATTTTTTCAATACATCTTAAGCTTGTATAATAATTTAAGTCTTGCCTAACAGAAATCCTAGTTGAATTTTAATTTATGTTGTTGCTGGATTAAAATCGTGTTGCTGTGAAGACATGCACGAAATTAGCTGCAACAACTTGTTAGATTGAAGTTTTGCATCATGTCAGGCTAAAGGAAAAAACAAAAAAATAAGAATTATGTAAATGTCTAAAAAACAGGGGGATATTCTAAGATACGTCTGATACCATGTGTTAGAGTTTATTTTTATGATCATCTCATTGGAAGAAGTTGTAGTAATCTCAAAATTAATGATTCAATAGAACTGCTCTTTAGTTCTCGTTTTAGATTCAAGTGGGTTTAATGGAATTTTTTCATTTAGAATTTGCATGGAATTCTTTATAGTTATGAATCTTTTTTTAATAAGTTTATGAAATCTTCTCGTACAAATTAAAAATACTTTTGACTTATGTCATTGAAGTAAAGCTTGGACATTTGTTTTCGAAAAAAATTGGTCAAAGACTAAGAAAATGTCTGTTATTGACCAACTTATGCTTGAAATTTGAAAATCCTCCAAAAACCTGATTTTTAGTAAAAATTCTACAAATTTTTTCCAAAAAAATTGCAAAAAATCGCAAAAATACCTTAATCCATAAGCTTTCAAACAAAAGCTGAAGAACTATGAAATTCGTAAAAAATTTCATTTGGGACACTCTAATATATATGTTTTAAATCCCCCCCCCACCTCCAAAATTATTGTAGTACCAAACAAAATATAATTGAATCAAAGTGATTCATATTAAAGCAATCACACATCTTATCAAATGAGTAAAAACCCAAATTTATATTTCAAATCGATTCTGTTTGATGCATAATCTACTAAATTTTTCATGTTTTTTACCATCAGACTGATTCTGACCACTTGAGGGGTTGCTGACAATACTTCAATTTGAGTTGTCTTTACAACTTATAGCTTCGAACCCACTAAAACGACTTGAAATATTTGGATGAAAATTAATTCAAAAGTAATACAAAATAATAAAGCCTGAATTTGCGAAGGAGCGGTCGAGTTCCTCGCCACCGAAATGATCAAAGGAATTTCTTCTAAATTGTAATTTTTCGTTCTTTTTTTATAATTATTTTTTAAACAAAAACTAACCCAAACTCTGCAGGAATTAACTTTATAGTGAAGTCATGTGATTCAGTAAAAAAAATAATTCCGATTGACTTCCGAAACTGGAGCAAAAATTTACAATTCATAATTTTCCAACTTATTTTCCCGAATCTGTTTAATAAAAATTTGTCTAAATTGTCAAATATTATCCGATTTTAAGATATAAGGGCTTATTTGAAAAAAAAATGTTGGTTTGATTTTGCTTCTGTTGAGCCGTTTATCAGTAATCTAAAAAAGTTATACCGAAATAATATCTTTTTTAACGAAAGTTTTTTCGACACTCTTCCAAAAAGCCCTCATTCATTAAAATCGGATACTATTTATAAAATTTTGAGGGATTGTCATGAAACTGATTTCCAATGTAAGATTATGAATAATAAAATATTTTTCACTAGTTTCGGAAGCCAATCAAATTTTTTTTTACTAAATCACGTGGCCTCACTCGATACTTGATTCTCCAAAAAATTTGGGTTAGTATGTTAATTTTAAATATGACGATATAAAAAGTTGATTTTAGAGGAAATTTCTGAAGTCTGAGAGAGTCTGAGAGACTGAAACGGTTTTTTCATATTTAAACTCTTAGTTTTTCATCCCAAGATGTCAAAAGTTTTGCGATTTATACTTTCGGATATGAGCTCCATTGTACTCACCAAATTTTAAGGCTTGCACCAATTGGTTATTTTTCCAATGAAGTGAAGTTTTGGGGAAAAATTTTTCATGATGGGGACAAAAAATTTAATATTTGCTGCCCCTATTGGTACCCAAGTTAAATTGAAAATATAACAGCTCAAGCCTTAAAACCTTTTTACAACTTCCTAAAACCTTCGTATAACCTTCTTAGAACAAGAAAAAATTCGAAACGGCTGTAGAACTGGCGATTTCACAACATTTTGGCCGATTCTAAAGATCCTAAACAATACTGAAGCAAGTTCATTTTAAAACGACCGCTACCACTGCTGCACAGCTTCTGTACGGCCAAAATTACCTTACAGTGCACGTTGTACATCCGTTTTACACCGTGTTTCTTAAATTTTTTTCGTTGTTCGGCCGTTGTAGGAATAGTGTACAGTTTGAACTTAAAAATTTTAATTTTAACTCGGGGAGAGAGTAAATTTTGAGAAACAAACTCGATTTTTATATACATTTGTTATTTTTTATCTACTTGCAAGGGTTTGGAAATAACTAAAATGTGCATTATTTCGATATGTATTCGTATCCAATACTTATCACCAATTCAATCACCAATTCGTGGTGACCGTGAAATTTCTTGTTAAAATTTGGAACTCTTTTTCAAGATACATTATCTAGTGCTTGAAATATTTAGTTCGTATATTAATACAAAACTAGTAAGGTATATCTTCGACTGGCCGAAGTTAAAATACCCCCACGGACGATTCGTAATGGTACAACATTTTAAATTGCAGCTCTTTTTTATGAGACTTCAAAAATTTTACTATTTTGATGACGTCTAAAATATATTCATATAAAATTATTTTCCTGCAAAGTAAGACAAGCCTCTTTATAAATTTTTCAAGTAGGGGTTGTATGGGAGGTAAGCGTGTTCTTGAG
Organism: Tetanocera ferruginea; assembly: GCA_958299015.1. NCBI lineage: Eukaryota > Metazoa > Arthropoda > Insecta > Diptera > Sciomyzidae > Tetanocera > Tetanocera ferruginea. The sequence continues at coordinate 60,997,909 of OY282640.1, read as the reverse complement.
TGGTTAATACCAATTTTTATAACACGCTTCAATTTTGATATAATATACACAAATACCCAATTTCAGTTCTGTAGCTTAAATATTAGCCTATTTATAGAGTTTTCAATGTTATGGGTTGTATGGGAAGTGGGCGTGTTCGTCGGTGGATGACGCCCATTTTTATAACATGTCTTAATTTTTACATAAAAATAATAAATATTAAATTTTATTTTTGTAGCTTCAACAGAAGCCTACTTATATAATTTTCAATTTTGGGGTTGTATGGGAGGTGGGCGTGTTAGTGCGTGGTTAACGCCCATTTTTCTCTCACGTCTTAATTTTTATATAAAAATAGTAAATATCTAATTTAATTTTTGTAGCTTCGACACCAGCCTCTATATAAAGGTTTCAATATTAGGGTTGTATGGGAGGTGGGCGTGTTTGTGGGTGGATGACGCCCATTTTTCTAACATACCTGAGTTTTGTCACAGACTACACACATACCGAATTTAAGTTTTGTAGCTTCAATATTTGCTTCTTTATGGAGTTTTCAATTTTGGGGTTGTATGGGAGGTAGGCGTGGTTTTCATCCGATTTAGCCCATTCTCGAACTTGATCTTGTTTTATAGAAAAAAGCTTAAATATCGAATTTCACTTTGATAGCTTTACAATTACGGCTGTAATCGTGTCCACAGACGGACAGACAGACGGACAGACGGACAGACGGACAGACAGACGGACATGGCTAAATCAACTCAGGTGGTGATGCTGAGCAAGAATATATATACTTTTCTATACCTACCACACCTCCTTATGGGCGTTACACACGTCGTGACAAAATTAATATACCCCTTACGCAGTACGCGTGGGGGTATAAAAATAGTTATCATATGCTTTGGTTGAGCCTTCGAAACCCACCTAGCTCATTAACTTAATTAAACTTATTTTTGAAAATGTTACTCCCAAGGGTTGAAACTTATTACTGTGATATGAAATCTTCGTAAAATTAATTTTATATATAAGTCCAAAGTTTGATAAACCCCCCCCCCCCCAAGAAAAATCCTGGTTGCGCCCCTATGTAGTACCATGGATATAATTGCAAATAAAGGGATCTTGTTTCGGCAGCATTATGACTGATGCGTTCTACGTTTATACGAGTATCTTGGGCATTAGAGAGAGAGAGCATATAAAATTAGAATAAACCTGATTCCTTTTCGATAGCGGCGAAAGCAGCAATTACATCTCTCTTGGTTCTGTCGATAATATCGATATCATCAGCATAGGCTAGGAGCTGGACACGTTTGTAGAATATTTTTTTTTATTTTATTTTATTTATGGTATTAATATGGTTCCATTGCGATATACACTTGCCTTTCGTAGGATCCCTACATGATGAAATTGAAGAGAGCGAATGATAGCGGGTCGCCTTGCCTGAAATCTCGTTCGGTATTAAAGGTTTCGGAGAGCTCATTTTCTACCTTGATGGAGCTGCATGTGTTGATCAACGTCATCCTGCAGAGTCTTATTAACTTTGCGGGTATAACGAACTCAGACATTGCTGCGTACAGGCAACCCCGAATTGGGCTTTCGAATGTACATTGTACTTTGAAAACTTTGTACACTGTACTTTGTACACTGATAAGGTACATAATCCTTTTTTTAGTATTGGACAAATAGTTGAGATTCCAATCATCGGGTATGCTTTCCGCTAGCCATATTTTGCTGATGAGTCAATGCATGCACCTTATCAATTCATCGCCGTCGTTTTTCAATAATTCAGCAGTCACTGTATAGCAACTTCATGCAAACTCGTCATGGCTAGATGGTGAAATTTCTACTCCATCATCGTCGATTGGTGGTGTCGGACCACATTTTCTAAGGGCGGAATTTTGGAGATCGTCGTCCGCAAGCAGATTGAAAAATGCTGCATCCATAATCTCAACGCGCACTGCGTATCTGAAACCAGAAGACCATTTTCATCTCTACAAGTAGTATACAAGTAGATGCTCCTTGGCTTGAAACCTTGGGTTAGACGCTTTACCTGCTGGTAGAATATTCGAGCATCCTTCTTGCCCTGGTAAACCTAAATTCTTTCACGCTCACCTTTTCCTGCTCTCTTTTTTTGACGTCTGAAAAGGCGTCTCTCTTCCTTGCTCCTAATTCTTTTTTGTCAAAATATTTTAGAAATCCCGCGCTCCTCCAAAAAAAACGAGCTTCTCCAAATATTGGTTGACATCTATACTATTATATAAAAGGAGACTCACGGATTTGCGGCGACGTGTTCTCAATAACCGCTGAACCGATTTTTATAATTTTTTCACTATTCAATTGCTATGATAAGCGAAATTAAAATAGGGTACTACGTTTTTTACAAAACTTTTTCTTTAATTATTTAAGAATTCATGTCTTTTAATTCATGCTAATGCTGTACAAGCAGCACAACAAGCAGCAGAAAACCAATGCTTAAGCTCTGGCTGTGAGAGTAACTCAGCACGGCTGCCATGTTGTGTCGGGAGTTGCTCTCAGTTTGGTCTGTTGATCAGTGTTGCCAACAATCTGACATCGTATTTGTTATGGTTTTCAGACTTGAATTGTTTATACATATTTACAGTCAAAAAATCTTTTTCCTCTTATGCCTGATATATAACCAAATTATTATTTTGTTATTTAACGGATTGAAAGCTTTATACAATAGTTCAGATTTAAAATTTGTTTTTATGGCAACACTAGCTACTTTATTTGCAGTCAACTTCTTGCTCAGAGAGAAATATAAATATATTAAAATCTTACCATGAAATGGGGGATGAAATTTTTTATTGTTGTAGTTATTTCAGTATACAAATATTCCATTGCATATGCTCAAATGCTTCTCAGAGGATCTCAGTACGATCTAAAATGTCGCATTGATATGTCATTGTTTGTGTTCATCTGCGCAGAAATTATGTTCATGCATACAACCTTATAAAATAGATTTCCTTTAAACTTTTCAATAGGTTTATATTGGACGCATCAGAAAATAATTTTTGTTTTTATTTTCCAACGTCTTTTTTAAAATCAAATAGGTTGGTACTATGAAATGAAGTTGTAACAAAATGATGACCATAAATGTAGAGGAATACCAATATAACTTCTTTAATTTAGTTGGATTTTCGATTTTGTTCCAAACAGAAGCCTCAAAGTTTTTTATTTCGCGTGTTAATAAATGTTGCACATTAAAAGAGTTATTGTGATTGGAGCATATTTTTTATTTTTAACCGATTTCAAAAAGGAGGAGGGTCTCAAGTTGGTTGGTTTCTCTGTTTTTTTATAATAGCATTATAAATAATGCATTTGCATTGGTCTCCAGTAGTTTTAGTTGAACCTTAATATTATAATTCTACTTTTGAATGGTTTTCCATTATATTAGACAGCCTGGCATAAGCTACGCAGCGCATGTAAAACGCATCGAAAACGTATGTTTGACGCATATTTTAGTGTTTAAAGGATGCGTAAGTTAAGCATATTTTAAACAAGCTGTTAACATCTTCTTTGTATATTAAAATGATTGTATGTACAAGTAGACTTCAAAACCGCTAAACCAATTGTTATGAAATTTTCAGGGAAACTCTAGCAAAGTCTGCAGAACGCTCCTGTGAAGTTTGGCATCGATATCGAATAGCTTTAGAATTACATGTTGCACAGCTCCAAAATTCTGTATTTGACCTCAATTTTCACGTGCTGTTTTACTGGTAAAATTTTAAAGCCGTTGCAGAAGGGGCGTGACACTTTTAAGGCATTCAAACTTTTCAGTATAATTTAAGAAACATAAGTCACAAATTTGTGAAACTCGGAAGGAATATAACATTTAGTCGTGTCCATCCACTGGAAAAATTCAGCAAGCATTGGAAATTGGGTCGTGACACCATCAACATAGTTTAAATGTTTAATATCGAATAGCTGTGGTACTTAATGTTTCATAATATTTAAAATCAGTATAAATTTAATTTTTGGAAATGTCTTTCGACAAGAAATATAGCACGGGCATTGGAAAACGGGGTGTGAATCCGCCCATACAAGCCAAATTTTTAATAGCATTTTTTAATACATTTTTGATCGAATAGGTTCTGAAGTCACAGATGAAGTACATGTGTTTGTCTAAGGCTGCGTGCATTTTCAACGCCGATTCAGACAGACAGGCAAGCTGAAATCTGTGTGAACAAATGAGATACAAATATCTATCTCTCTCGCTTTTTCACACACTCTGCGGACACAGGCAGGCAGTCTGAATCGGCGTTTACTATGCACGTGGCCTAAGGCGTAGCAACGCGCGCCGGGTATTGCTAGTATCTATATATTTAAGTTAATATTATTTTAATCTTTAATTTACTGGAAGGAAATGCGCAAAATCTTTTGACAAGAAAAATGGCATATCTTGCTGCTTTTAAAACACAACAAATATAATCTAATTAATCCAATTATTGCCAGCATCTTTATTGCCTAGCGTTGAAAATTTGTTATCCTCATTCGTGTTAAGCTACCTGTCAATATTGTGCAAACAATAACAAGAAACAGCTGACATTGCTGTCACTTTTAATTTAAATGTTTGTGTACGCCAAAAAAAAAAAGCCATCAGAACTGCCCACTTTAATTTCGATCAAGGCAGGTAATTAATATTTAATTAGTCGCCGCCATACTTCAACTTGTAGTCGTCGATGTCACTTAAATGCATGTTTGTAAAACAGCTCCGGTATACTGTTATCGAATTCGGTACTTACTCTTCTTCGACATAGCATTGGTGCGGATTTGGTCACGATTAGAACCGTCATCGTTATATGCACTCGATTCCACACCTTGTGCCAGTCAAACCAGTTGACAATTTATCTTTTGTCCTCCGAAGAATGCGAGACATCATGAATGCGTGCCAGAAGATGTAACCACATCCTCCGTCGTTCTTTTGGCATGAAATGAAAGATGAGGCCATTATTCGTTGTTATGCAAAACCGTGCATGTTGCTTGTATAGAACATCAAACTCACATTGCTTGGATATGTTTTGGGTGCGTTGGGTTCAGGGGAATAAGAATTGCTGTTTTTGAGAAAATTTACAAGTCATCAAACATGGAGTCAAAATGCTGAAGATTTCACGGAACCTACATGCAATAAAGTGACTAATGATGCCTTCGGAAGGAAAAAGTTTAAAAGTTTACACGGAGAAAATAAAAAGATCTAAATAAAAGTATTTCTCAATCTTTCAAAATAGTGAAAATTCAATGATTTTTTTTTAATATAAATATAGAAAACATGGGCGTGGTCTTTTTTTTCACTTATATGGTTTATTAAATGCATATGTCGATAACAAAATTTGAAAAATCTCAAGTTTGATAAGACATTTTTAGGACCATTTTAAAGTTCTCAAGTTAAAGTTTGGTCGTACGTAATATCTTTTCCACCAGTTTTATTTTATTTTATTTCATTATTTAAGTTCATAGAAAACTCGCTACAACACCTAAGATTGACTAAATGTGTCTCAAAATTGTATTTTTTTGTTTGTGTACTCAAATGTTCTGATACCAAGTTTGAACTGTGTCTAAAGATATGTTAACTACAAACATTACAGCATTATTCTGTGCGATCGTCCTTAAACATTAATTTTCGTTAAAAGTCCAACCTAGTAGATTGCCAAAGAAAACATAAATTACAGGGAAAAAAAAAAAAAAAAAAAAAAAAGGCGATAAAAGAAAAAGCAACAAAAGACGATATCAACCTACGCACCAATTCAGAGCCGGTAAAAACCAGCTTAAGATGTTAGCGCGCTAAATAAAATGCAACCTGAAGATTGTGTATCTCAATGCGAATGAATGTCTTCATAGATACGAACGAGACTTAAGAAATATGAGCGCAATTCGCAAAAGTTTGCCAATATAGTGCTTTAGTTGTGCCACAAAGTGCACACATGTGGGTGTGTGTGAATCTCTTTTAAGTATCTATGAATGTGTTTTTTTTTTGTTTTGCATTTCCATAAGATGTCTCCAGTATCTTAAAGATATAAATTGTATAAAATACTTGTCTGTTGTAACTAGTTTTTGATCTTGCGAAAATTACTTTTGCATACTTAACTCGAAAAAAATAAGAGTGCATTAGAACGTATGGCCTTTTGACTATTGTAAGTTAGTAAAATTACTGGGTTTTATTTGCCAGGATTTAAGAGAATCAGTTTGTCAGTTATGTTGTTAAATAAAGTATTTTTTGTTGGCACTTTATTGTTATCATAATGCTGTTTAAGAATTTACTAGTAAACCTGTTGCCCGAATTCGATCAATTCAATCAAAATTAAGTGTTAGAAACATTCTAGACGTTTAATATATGATATTCTATTCAAGAAGCTATTATACTCAATAACGATATATTCAGTCTCAATAATGATATAAAAGATCATTATCTGAATGGTTCAATCAAACGTATGATTTGACACTAAATTTTTTAATGTAACTGTCAAAATACTAAGACGGACTTACATTAATATAACTACTGAGACAAACAATACTATTCGAAAACATCGCAGCTTAACTCTTCCAGCTATAAAACATAACTAATGTAAAAAAAAAACACAGTAAAAAATAGATTTAAGAAAAAATACTAGTGGTATTCATGCAATGCCGAAAACATGCCGAATATGCCGAAAATCGGAAAAAGCGTAAACGCCGTATATCAACTGTCAAAATTTGTATGGAATTTGATATACGGCAAAGTTCCCAGTTTTCCTCACGATTTTGATGCGAAAACAGCGCCGAAAACTTTCGGCAAAGAGTTGTTGCCACCTTTCAAATATTTATTACAAACTATAAACTTCTTACTCAACTTCCAATTTGAGAATCCTTTTAAACGACAAATTGCATGTTGTCAGTTGTCGAATAATAAAATAATTTATCTGGAATTTCGTTGTCTTCACCAAAATTATGAAACCATTTATTTATTTATTTATATATTTACTTTTCAGCTCATTTATTAAACCAAAGTGGCCACTTTTGCAATATAACTTTAAGAACAGCTGATTGATATACGCCACTAACCGAAAAATACAAAAAGGTGCCTCATGCAAAAACAGCGTATATTTTCCGATATACGGCATCGGAAAATATTCGGCATTGCATGAATACCACTAATAAGATATTACTCTAACATAATTCCGTAAAATGTGAGTGCGGAACGCTTGATTTTTTTTTTTAAATTTTATAGCATATTTTCAGGCATTTTTGATTTGTGATTTATTGAAGCTTCAAAAACTTCTTTTTTTTTTCATTTTGAAATTTTCAGTTTTACAAAAAATGTTAAGACTTATTTCGTCGAACCTACTATAGTTTCCATTTTGGACACTTCCGTTTCCGTTATATTTGGAACTAAAAATTGTTATTTGCATAATTTAAAATTAGCTTAAATAAAATCAATATTTCATGTTTTTTTCCTTTATCAAAACCTGACCCGTCATTTTTGACGGGAAAGAACTAGTATTTCAGAAATTAATAAAAGGTACTAACAGAACACCAACAACATCAATTTATAACACATTGAGATGAAAAGAACCAAAAAACCCAAGAAATTTTTGATTTTGGAACTTTATTTTTCGGACAATTCACATTTGAGGAATGCAAAAAACATAATTTTGGTTAAAAATTTTTAGTTTTGAAAAAAATTCAAATTCGATCAATTCATAGGCTCTTCGCAAACTAAATTTCAAATCGATAAAATAACGAATTTTTGTACAAAAATTTGATTTCTGTTTTAAAAGGTTGGGAACCCTCTGAAGCGAAATCACAATTTTTAAAAGTGGTTTGCACACCTACAGCCTAAACCTGATTTCATGACATCTGATTCGACAAAAACGGTCCATTGGTCTGGAAGGAGTTGAAATCACAAAAAAAACCTTAGCCTATTAATTATATAGATTTCTATAAAAATACTAATGCTTCAAAAGATCTTCCATTCATTTTTTTGGAATATGTCTAAATTGTTTCATGTAATTCACGAAACTCCAAGAATTTAAAACAAAAATTGATAGAAGGAGTTCGGTTCAGTACACTTGCCAGCACAGTTGAGGTTAACTGACTTGGAAAATGGTTAGTTTTGCAGTTGTGTACATTGAAAAATTTGGCAACTTTGAAATAATGATCCATTGGGTCTGTTCCCGTCCTTTTTTGGACTAAAAATAGTAAAACTGTCAAAAGTCTGAGAATGAGAAAAAATCTTTCGAAAATAGAGAAAAACACATAAAAGTTCGGAAACGCTTCTCGGACTAATATTGTAAAAACTGTAACATAAGATAGTTTGTCCAGCATTGGCTTGATGTGGAGCATCGGCATTGCAGACGAAATGCCTTAGATTTTTAATAATATTGAAATTAATTCATAAGGTAAGAATTTATATTAGTTTTTACACATTTACCCATTTTTCTGTGTTCCATTTTAATAGTTTCAAAGAAGTTTTGATGCATCGCAATTTCTTTGCTAACTTGTAAACAGCTGATTTTAAGCTGTTTGACACTTTGACCATTTTTACCCGAAGAAATTTCTCGGAATAAAACTTGCAAGTTTTGACAAGGAGGGGCAATGTTTTACTCTCTCGATTGCACTCTCTTTTACCATTTTTTCGAGTACGAGACCGCTTCTCGGACTAAAACTGGTAAAAACTGGTAAATTGGACTAAAACTTTAGACTAAAACGGGAACATACCTTTTATTTAAAAATGTATGTACATATTACTTGATAAATACTTTCAATTAAATCATTTCTATAATCTCAGTAAAAAGTGGGATGTGTTCACGAAAATTTAACTGCACGTTCCTCAGCTGCACTGCAAAGTGTGACGATCATTAGAACAGTACTACTTTGCAGATCAATGGTGGCAGGTCACTCCGAAGATCTCAATCCAGAATTAACTCAACAAGATGCAGAATTGTACATCACCAGAGCTTAATGCCTACGGAACAACTTTATGTCATCCTACATATACTTCCTTTAGACGAATTTGAGGTGCCCTATTGAGTTCATACTCCTATAGCTCAAAATCGATCGGTGCATGCCGAAGATCTCTTAACGAGATGGCTGAACATGTCAGAACACACTTCATTTGGATACCAGAGCACCGAAACATCGAAGGCTACGACAGAGCAGATGAACTGGCTAGGAAGGGAACGACCACCGCCATCTTTTGATAAAAGTAAGTTTTTCCTTGGCTACTTTTAAATCCCAACGTGAAAGAAGTTATCTTTGTAAAGCCAAAGAGCATTGAGATAAACTTCCCAGTGGCAAACGGTTTTCGACATAAATATATTTTGAAGAAGTTTTATTTGACAGGTATTTCGACATTCAAATATTTCTTCAACGATGTCTTTAACGAGCATCTTCGAAGACAATATTTGTTACTTGGTTACTACTTGTAATTAAGCCAGAACAACACGAGCTTTTTATAATAATAAGCGAACAACACTAATATTACGACTCAGAAAGAGGAACCTCTCCGTTTGAATTGGAGTACCTTCGGGGCTCTGCTTAATAGGAACACATGATCCGGATGGACATTAAAGCCAATGACTTATGAAGAAACTGTAAGAACCGTGAAGAAGAAGAAGCATGCCAACTGTGCTGCCTAGAAGGAGGCTACTGATCCTAGGCCTCGTATAACCATTCCTACACTCACTAGTAGCAATTTTGATAATCAAGCCGTGCCAAATTAACAATTTTGTTAAATCTATCAAACGGTTCCATGGAGAACGGGTTAATTAATAACAAGGTCTAAATAAAATTAAGTGGTAACAAAATGGGACAACTAATGGCCTAAGTGCGCGAGCTGGATACCCGTCTATTTTTTAAATATATACAATTTTTTAATAATCTACACTGGATTATTTTGCTCGTAGCACTACAAAATCGAAACTCATTTCCCAAATCTCTTATCTCTATTATTAATTCTTTGTTTGTAAGCAATGTCAAAGACTGTTCTTATCCGTCTTGAAAGCTAATAGTTCCTTATTATTAATTTCCAGTGATTGTTTTAGGGACTACTTTAAGAGTGTGAGAGTTGTACTTTTTCACAAAAATTACTTATCCGAACTTTAGTATGGTACTAATCGTGTTTCGGAACGAGAAATTTTAGGAACGGGAACAGGGAACAGAACAAAACCATCTTTTTTCCTAACAGCTGTTACATATTAAAAAATCCAGGATGAGACCTTTTATTTTGGGACCAGCTTTAGGGTTTAGAAGTCTGATTGATCGGAATTTGAGCATGGTCTCAGTTAATTAACCACAAAATACATTTTTGAGCAAAAATCTTTCGTGTTTTGTCGTTTTTTAAGATATAAGTTTTCAAAACTACGATGGTGCAAAAAAACCATTTGGTGCAAATTCACTTTATCTTTTAACAAAAGAATAATGAAAATTTTTTCAGACCCTATTAAGTTGGTAACACATCACATTTTCATCACATCACATCACATTCAAGAGGAGTCTTAAGCGATTCGCCTGGAAGATTCGCCAACGAATCGCCGAGAAGAGTCTTAGGCGATTCGCCAGGAAGAGTTGCGAACGATTCGCTGAAAGGAGTCTTAAGCAATTCGCCAAAGAATGGCAGAAGGGGTTCTTGTTTGTCGCAGAGCATCGTTGTTGAATGTTACAAGTTGTTGCATGTTTGAACTAGTGGGCTCTTCAGACGTTGTTTTATCCCAGCTTCATGAAATTTTTTAAAAGTTAAATTTTTTGATTAATTTAAACGATTTTTCAGAGCCTGCTTCATACAACAATGATAGATTTTGAAAAGCTTTTTAAAAAGCAATCTTCCAACGATCGCCGGAATGAGCGAAGGAAGATTTTTAAATTTTTTTTGAATCGCGCATTCATCCCTTGGGCGATCAAAAATCGATCAATCTTCCAACGATCGCCGGAATGAGCGAAGGAAGATTTTGAACATTTTTTCTCAGTCGCGCATTCATCGCTTGGGCGATCGAAAAGCGATCCATCTTCCAAAGATCGCCGGAATGAGCGATGGAAGATTTTTAAATTTTTTGAGAATCGCGTATTCATCGCTTCGGCGATCGAAAAGCGATCAATCTTCCAAAGAACCCTTAGGCGAATCGCTAGCGCGTCGCCAAATGATCTAATCTTCCAATCGTCTTCCAAATGTTTGCAGGGTACTTACCTGGGAGCTACACTTTTTTCGCACATCTTTAATTCATGCATATCATAGGCGAGTACGATTCAGAAGCTGTATACAGGGTGGGCCAAAAAAAATTTTTTTTTTAAATTTAATGAAATGAACAAAATTAAATTCTTTCCATGTATTATTTTTCATTTATTATGGAATACAACGTCGTTCAAGTGGCTGCTTCAGCTGGATACGCAGCAGCGCATTCTGTCACTCCAATTTTCCAAGGCCTTGTTGATGGTTTCGGGCGGCAGCTCATGGACTGCTTGGATGATATTGGCCTTAAGTGCTTGAATCGTTTCTGGATTGTTGGAATAACATCGGTCTTTCACGGTTCCCGGTAAAAAAAAGTTCAAATGGGTCAAATCGCAGCTCTGAGGCTGCCAATTGACATTGCTAAGACGGCTGATAACACGGTTTTGGAATTTGGTGCGCGAAAATTCGATTGTGACATGGGCTGTGTAGCATGGCGCGCCATCGTGCATGAGCCAAATGTCGTCCAAATTCATGTTTTCATGTTAACATGGCTCTGTAACGCCCACCGTTGACCAAAACATTATTCCAAGCCTCGTTTTCGAAGAAAAATTTTCCAGTGATGCCACCACTTTAAAGTCCTCACCAAACTGTCACTCTCGGTGGAAGCGTCGGCTTCTCGACAATAACGTGACGGTTTTCTGTTGTTAACGGAGCCGTTGCACAGAAAATATGATTTTTCGCCCAAAATCGTTGTTCAATTAAAGCTGCTCTATGATCCAAACTGCGAAGCGGTAACGAAGTGGATGGTCATGCGCCTTCCATTGCTGAGTCAATTGGACCTTATAAGTGAATATTCCGAGATCTTTGTGCAGAATTCTGCTCAGGTTGGTGCGTGAAATTTTGAGCTTTTGAGATCGATGGCGAGTTGATGTTCGTAAATTGAGTCTCTCACTCTCGACTACAGCAGACCAGAGATCATAAATTCAGTACAAAAGTATTGAATTCAGTACTTTTCACTTTTCAAAAGTACTGCAGTACCCCCGCGATAGTTTCAGTACTTTCTACAAATATTGTTTAAAATATTTTTCACTTCACGGAGAATTTAACTAGCTTGTGATTCATTCAGAGTCGGCTCATAAATGTAGATGGAACTCCTGTTTTTAGGTTAATACGAGTTTTCCAGCTTTAACTCACGTGTAATGGCATTGTTATGTATCATTAGTGAATAGCCTGGCACATAAAGTTTTGCAAAATATATAAAAAAAAAGTATGTATTTGCCCAAATTGTCTGATACTTTTTGAGATGAGCAGATGTTAAATATGTTTTTATACAATTAAATAATCATTACCAACATCTCAGTGGAAGTAAGCTATACTAGCAATTGGAGGACGTGGGTTGGTGTCCTAATTTTTAAGTATAAAGATGTTAATTTAATAATTGGTATTTAATTTAATTATTGTTATTGCCAAGGATATGTCAAATTAGCTGCCTATACAGAAATAATCTCCGATATAAGTTTGCACTTGCATCTCAAAAGGTTGTATAATATTTATAATTATTTTCTATTAAAAAAAAATAATTATTTCAAACAAGAAAAAATTATGAAATGCAAAATTATATCATCTTTGAATTGCCACGAATCATGCGATAATAAGTCATATATTCATAAGTGCAACAAAAGGGGGGTTTCGGGGTTTAAACCCCCCCCCCCCAAAAATTTTTGTAGTACCAAGCAAAATAGTATTCAATCAAAGTGAGTCACATGAAAAGCAATCACACGTTTTATGTAATGAGTGAAAACCCCAAATGTAGATTATATTTCAAATCAATCCTGGTTGATGCATAATCTGCTAAGTTAGTCATATTTTATTTCTTCAGACTGCACATTAAGCCGGATCGATTTTGTATGGAGAAAAAAAAGTGAGCCGGACACCGACTCAAAAGTAAGAAGTACTATTAAAAACTAGAAAATATTTTGTTTAAACACCTATAAAAAATTTATTTTTCTTGATATTCAAATGCATTTAAGAGTATTGGAAAAGTACTGAGCTCTTCTTTCTTTTGGTGTATCGTATGGTGTTGTTTAATCAAAACTGAGTACTATGAAAAATGCGTTTTTTATAAGTGTTAAAAATATATAAATATTCGAAAATCATGAATTTTGAACTGGAGCGCTATCTGAAGCACATTTAACTAAAAACTGGTTAAAAGAAATCGATTTGCGTACCTAAAAACTCATATGTATCCATTTCCAAAATTTTTTTAGTGTACCATGAAAATATTTAGTTTTTTGCTTATCTTTGGTCTGCATTCTGAAGGAAAAAGTTTATGAAAAAAAATTCGTTTTCTGCAGAAAAGACGTTCAGAAGAACCAAAACCGCTCCATGGGGAATTCTCCGATCCACACAAAATTATACAGAAATTGTTTTTAAGAGTCCCTCTAACTTTTAAGTCAGTGTCTAGTCAAATTTCAATTTCGATCCCGCTTACTACACATGTTTAATTTTTGTTATATTCTGATTCTGACCACTTGAAGGGTTGTTGGCAATACTTCGATTTGAGTTATCTTTTCAACTTCTAGCATGGAGAAAACTTGAAATATTTGGAAACAAATTAATTCAAAAGTAAGACATAGTAAAAAAGCCTAAATTTGAGGAAAATCGGTTGAGTCACTCGCCACTGAAAAAATCAAAGAAATTTCCCGTTAAATTTTTATTTTTCGTCGTTTTTAAAAGTCATTTTTTAAACATCGATAACACAAACTCTACAGAATTAAGTTTATAGTGAAGTCATGTGATTCATTATAAAAATAATTCCGATTGACTTCCGAAAAAAATTTACAATTTCTAATTTTCCATCGTTGTTTCCAAAATCCGTTTCATAAAATTTCTCTAAATTTTTAAATATTATCCGATATTAAGGAATTATGGCTTATTAGGTAAAAATATTTTGGTTTAATTTTTCTTATGTTCGCCTTATTCATAATCTTCCATTGGATTTTCAAAATCAGTTTCATGAAAATCCCACAAAATTGCGCAAATATTAACCGATTTTGGAAAAGTGAAGGAAAGACCTATCGTTAAAAATATATTATTTTGATTTCGTCAGCATTTGCGCATTGGACAAGTAATACCAAACGATTTTTTCAAATTCAGACTCTTTGTTTTTCATCCCAAGGTGTCAGAAATTTAGCGGTTTTTACTTTCGGAATTGAGCATAATTAGTGCTCACTTAAGGACGAATTTTAAAGCTAGTATTATTTTTACAGCATAGTGATGTATGGATGAAAAATTTTCACTGCACTCAGTAAAAAGTTTCTCGGAATAAGTAAAAAGACATAATATTTAGAGAAATATGTTATAGAGTTTGCTCCAGAGAATACTTTTCTCTAAATGTGGTACTAAAAAATCCCTAAAAATGATAAAAAGCTTCCATGAAAAAGGGAAATATATAAAAATCTATCGTTTTTAGAGAATAAGACTTTTTTATTTTTGAAAAAAGATTTCATTTTATTAAAGAAAATACTTCGCACAATGAATTTTTTATCAAAATTTAGTAAAAATTTTTCATTTTCTTTAAATTTTTGTCTATAAATGAGAATTTTTTGTGCGAGAAAAATACTTATCATTTTTAGAGACATTGAAATATTTCCATTTCCCACAAGTGAAGAAATATTGATTTGAAAATGTGAAAATTTATTCTAATTGAATTATCGAAAATAGAGAAATTTTTTCATCGGAGAAAGGTAGGTATTTTTTCTGAATGTGTGGGGAGAAGAATATTGAATTTTTGCTGACCTTATTGGGACCCGAGTAAAAATTAAAATATTTTAGCTCAAGCCTTATAACCTCCGTACAACTGCCAAACAAGAAAAAAATCCATTAAACGGCCTACAACTGGTGCTTGCAAAATATTTTGGCCGAACTTATCCTAAACAACTTTGAAGCCAGTTTATTTTAAAACGACCGCTACCACTGCTGTTCACCTTCTGTACGGATAGAATGTCCTGACAGTGACCGTTTTAATTTAAAAAAAAAAAAAAAAAATGGTGCTGGTCATGACTGAAGTTTGAACAAGGAACCATTAGTGCAAAATTGAACGCACTAACTGCTACAACTCAGCCGCTGTAATTACGTAAAATTGTTTTTATATATAAGTTCTACATTTGATAAAATCCCCCCCAAAAAAAATTCCTGGTTGCGCCCCTGCATATATTATACTGTGCGTTTTAAAGCATAGAATCATGGCTAATTTTTGTGCAAAATACTTTATTCCTGCGTTCAATTATTTCCGTGATGTTTTCTTAACTTTGACGACAAATTATTGAAATGGTTAAGTAAACTTACACCGGAAAGTTTATTTGATGGCGAAACAAAGAAATTATCAATACCGAATTTTGAACAGTTGATGATTTTGAACTTTAAAAATTTTAATAATTTTAAAATGGCAGAGTTTTAGACTAAAGTTGGTTGAATAAAAATGAATAATAAACTTATGTTTTTTAATGTATATAAAATTATCAAATTATGAAGTGAACGTATTTTTTCTTTTCAAAACAAAACGACGCAATATGCTTCAAGTGCGCACCCTTCCAAGATTTTTACTTTTACTATTTTTTGTTATTTTGACTTTACTTATATCTATTTTTTATACTTTTCTAATTAAATTTTGTTTTTTTATCAACCAATTATGTTACTTATTCAAAGATCCTTGCACGAAATGCAACATATTTATAACTAAAATGTGAACTAATGGTTACTTACATTGATTTTATATATAAATATTCGTAAGTTGATTTAAGTTCAGACACTTAAAACTTTGTTATGGTTTTTTTACCCTTTTTTATTTTCGACTAATAAATGCATATAAAACTGTAAATTTTGATTTTAATTCTTAATTCAGTACTTTAAGTAGTTTTTGAAATCCTCAAAGTACCAAACCGAAATTTTTAATTATCTTCCCTGCAGCAGACACATTCTCGTCTAAGCTCACCGTAGGACGACGGGGACTATGAGTGTTGTCCGCTAGCATACCAGTCTCACGAACTTTTTGCACAAACTTGAGTACAGCAGGCGCGGTGGATGCTTCATTTTGGCCAAAACTTATTTTCTAATAACGCACTGTTTGGGTAACACAACAAACAGTTTCACAATATTTCTCAGGGTTGTTGTCGCATGCGTAAAGCAACTCATTTCTTTAGGTATTAAAAATTCCATTTGCATTCTCGTTCCATTTGCATTTAAATCTCGGTTCAAAGTCTTACAGAAAGGTACGCGCTCATGTAAATTTTCTATAAAATATTTTTAAAGGTACGCTCAATCGAATAAATACTCTTTGTACTGTTGAATCCCATTCCATTACTTTGAGTATTAACGGTAAATGGCACAACAAACTGCAAATGCACAACCACACATAAACCGCAACATAGCTGTAAACAACGAATTCAAGATCAAAGGTCATTGTCTACCATTTAAGAGCATGCAAATGAATTGCACTTCCCGATCGAATATGATAAATTATTGATTGCCTCTAGCTACTGATTAGCATTTAATTGCTGCTGCTCATACCTGATTTAACTGATATGCAGCACAACGCGCGGACACTGTAAAAGCACACAATTTAAATGCAAAGAAATCCATCCCGTACTTTATCTTAAATGAATTCAATGATGCTTCAGCCTTGCATGTTTACCATTTGCCAATCAGTAGCCTTTCTTTCTTAACTCATCTCAGTTGCTCTCTGGACGTTGTCGATTTGATCTCTACTTTGTAGCTGGAAGGCATCCATTTTACGCTTGGTTCTTTTCGAAGAAGCGTTAATCCGTTAAATTTAAGTTTGCACCGCTGCCAATTTGCATAAAAGCCATTTAGTGTTCAAGCTTTTCCAGGCAATTCTATGGCTCGCGATTTGATTGCAGTTTTTTCTTCAATTTGCAATTCTAATTCGTGTAGTTGTTGTTGTTGTTAGTTGTTGTTGATGTTGATGCAGCTGCTGACTGCAAACACGTTACGATGTTGATTTGTTTTTGTTGTATTAATTTTATAATGGCTGAAATTTGGTGGTTGTTTTATTTGTTTGGATGCGCCTCCGGTTTGTTGTATAAATTTGTTAAATGATTTAAACGCTTAAATTAATTAAGGAAAGTGTGCGCAGAACACTGCCACTTAATTGCATTTGAAGTGGTTAAATTGCGAACCTTGTGCTCGTTGGCTGGTACGGTATAGCTTAAAGAACCTGATACTGCAGCTAAACTTTTCCACAATCTTAATAGTTTGACAAATTTGACTATTCTGGTTCATTTTTATATTTTGTTGTTATAAATTGCTCTATAGTTGCAATCAAATTTTAATACTTAGCAATTTCTCAGAAAAACTCGATCTGATGTATAGATGGAGATTTTTGTTTGTAAGAGAATGCACCAACTTTATAAAGCATAAGTATGAAGTTTAACGACCTAACATTGTTCAGTATTTTTTTGGCAGCCAGTGGCAGTGTTAGCAAGCATGGAAAAAAATTGGATATTGTTATGAAATTCAATTTTTTCAGTTCAATTAATATCAAAGCGGAGCTAGATTATACTCTGGTGGAGTCTGGTTTTTCTTTAGAGAACACTTTTCTAGTCTTCTAAATGTCGACGCTGACAACAATCCCACCAATAGAGATGATATCCTGGTAACCTTATTATGAATTATGAATGACAGCGTCGAAGTTCCGCTGCAGGCTATAACGAAGACTTAACAGCTAAAACTCGGTTTATGGTGGCCTACCGGCTGAGCTGGTTAAGATCGGAGGCGAAGCTCTTTTTAAATGCCTTCATAAGCTTCTATGCAGAATATGATTGGTAGAATGCATTCCAGATGATTGGAACCGCAGTGTGGTCTGCCCAATCCACAAGTAAGGCGAACCCACCATTTGCGCCAACTACTTAAGGTCCTGGCGAGCGTATTATGTGAAAGACTGAAGCCCTCGGCCAGATATTTGCGCTACGACAAATCTTGGAAAAGGCCCTAGAGACACAAATCGATACACACCATATTTTTGTCGATTACAAAGCCGCCTTTGACAGTGCAATAAGGAGTCATCTAGATAATACCATGTCTGAATTTGGTATTCCAGCAAAGCTTATATGTCTTTGCAGGATAACTGTGAGCAAAACCAGCAGCGCAGTGGAAATCGGGAAGGAACTCTCCCCTCCGTTCGATACCGAGCGCGGTTTCAGACAAGTTGATTCCTTATTTGGTGGTGACCATAGCATGCAGGTTATGAGTGTGGCTTAGCACGCCCGGATCCCGAGATCGATCCCCACTCGCGGTAAAGTTTTTTTTCAATTAAATGTTTTCTGATCGAACACCACCTGTGCAGACAATGGCAAACCTCAGAGAGTTAATAATGCCATGTAAATCTTCTTGAGAACTTAAGCCGTTCGGAGTCGGCATAAAACATGTAGGTCTAGTTCTCGGTCAAAGTCCTCTCAAGGGCTGAAATGGTCAGTTAGTTATTTTTTATACCCCCACGCGTACTGCGTAAGGGGTATATTAATTTTGTCACGACGTGTGTAACGCCCAAAAGGAGGCGTGGTAGGTATGGAAAAGTATATATATTCTTGCTCAGCATCACCACCTGAGTTGATTTAGCCATGTCCGTCTGTCTGTCCGTCTGTCCGTCTGTCCGTCTGTCCGTCTGTCCGTCTGTCTGTCGACACGATTACAGCCGCAGTTTTGAAGCTATCGTAATGAAATTCGATATTTAAGCTTTTTTTAAAAAAACTAAGATCAAGTTCGAGAATGGGCTAAATCGGATGAAAACCACGCCTACCTCCCATACAACTCAAAAATTGAAAACTCTACAAAGAAGCTTATATTTAAGCTACAATACTGAAATTTGGTATATGTGTATTCTATATCAAAACTGAGATGTTTTAGAAAAATGGGCGTCATCCACTTACTAACACGCCCACCTCCCATACAACCCCAAAATTGAAAAATCTATAAAGAGGCTAATATTAAAGTTACAAGACGGAAACTCGGTATTTGAGTATTTAATGTCAAAACTAAAATTTAAAACTTTATAAAAAGGCTTATATTTAAGCTGCAGGAAAACAATTTGATATGTATGTTTTTTAGACACATAAAAATAATAATATCTCTCAAAATCTCATACAAAAAGCTCTCCCATTTAATATTCTTCCACCCTTAAGAATCGGCCGTGGGGGTATTTTAACTTCGGCCAAGTCGAAGATATACCTTACTAGTTTTATTCCTTATTTACTAAACCTTGAATTTTAAACGAAAAGTTCCAGGTAAAGGATTATTACTCAAAATTATTTTTATTTGTACAATCATCATATAAAATAGCAAGACATTTAGCACCGTTTTTTGTCTTGCTATTTTATATGATGATTGTACAAATAAAAATAATTTTGAGTAATAATCCTTTACCTGGAACTTTTCGTTTAAAATTCAAGGTATGCCTCTAAAACTGATAAAAATTGCTAAAATAAAAACATTCTACAGGGTCAACTCGCAGCTCCAATAATATGCGAATTAAAATTTATAAATCAGAATGAAAATTATAATTCTGATTTACAGATCAAAAAACCATGTCCGAAAATATGTGAAAACATCAAAATCTTGATTTGGTCAAAATGGTCAAATGGTTCTCACTTATGACTAAAAAAAGTCTTGGTATTTAGTGTGCGACATTTATGTTACGATTTTGTTATTAAACCTTCGTGTAAAATTAACCAGCTGTACTTACATTTATATTCCTTTGAATACCACAAATGTGCAAGTTATAAAAAAAGTACTTGTCTCATCAATATCCTCCACGCTTTTCCATTAAAGTCGTGCAACGCACACAAATATATCGAATAAAAAAAAAACAAATAAAAAAAAAAGAAACAGTTTCGATAGTATCGTAAGTGTAGACGTAGAATTCCGTTTAAGTTGTAACCTCTTCTACTTTGTCTGTTTGGTCCGATTGTTTTGTTCATTTTGCATGTATTTTTATTGAACTTCCAAAAATTAAAAAATAAATGAATAACACTCAATTATGGACTATTTGTCGATGCCAGAATAAAGAAAAAGTTAAATAGTAAGTATGATTAAATGAGCAACCAAAAAGAAACAAGCAAAATTTAAAATTTGTTCGATCATTTTATGAAGTTTGACAGGTTGAGTTCATTGACTTAGTTGAAAAGAAGGCGAAGCAAATGCACTTTCCATTGGTGCCACTACAATCAATTTAACTACTAATTTCAAATTAAAATTAAGATTCCGATTTTTAAAAAATCGTATGGTTACTATATTTCACGCTGAGCACTTGTCTAAAAAGAAATATGATCCAACTCGGTTTTTTTCATAAGAGTTAAATCTAACCGGATCACAGACCCATTTCGTTAAATTTGACAGATTGAGTTGATTGACTGAGTTGAAAAGAGGTTCATGACCTAAAATAGTTCATCAAAATAGTATACTAGAACAGTAGTGCATACATAAACCCAATGCACTAATGCTTACAATGCTGCCAAAGCGAACCAATCAGTTCGTGCAAAACCAAAGCATATAAGCATAAACAACGAAAGAAAAACAAAGAAAGCAGCAGGCACATAAGCAGCTGATGATTGATTTTCTTATATAAAAACATGCATTTTTCTTCTTATATTCTACTATTTTGTGACTTTAATATAATAGTGACAAAATCCAAAGTTAGATATTCATTCAGCGCAGGATATATCTGATATTTTTGTATATATATTATCTTTGAACGAAGAGTATTAAAGGCTGTAGGTATACCCAAAAGTATTAGCCAAAAACGTTGCCTAATGGCCTTGAAAAAAATCTGTTAAAACGACCCCATACAAACCGCGCTGTAAGACGTAATTCTACGTCAAAACTAAATTTACCTTCCTTTTTCATTTGGATAAACGTCGCATCGTCATATATTAAACACACATTTCTGCATGCCCCATTCCAACAATATATTCACGACTTGTCAAACGATCGATTATAATTTATGATTTCCTTGGGCAATTGAACAAGTCTGAGCCAGCGGTTGGTTTGGCCAAATTAAACAACAAATGACACGTTATAAAATTACCATGTGTGCCATGATGATGCGGAGCGACGCAGCGGCAATTCACAGTAATGGAACGTAACATGCTGCATGTATAGATTATGTGCAAACTCTATCGTACCGTATGTATGTTGGTGCAGTGGCATGAAGCCAAAAGTCATAGCCATACTCTGCGGATCAACATGTGAAATAGGATCAGACCGCCTGCCATGAGTGAAATGAAATGCTAAAAATAAAGACTTTTTAGACCACCTCCCAATGCAGCATAAATGTTAAGACCTGGGTCAGGGTCCAAATTTCAGGACTCTTGCAGTGGACACGCAAGCTTCGATCTAGCTTACATTTTTCATAATAACTAAATTACATTCCAAGACCAGATGGCAGCAGTCCAAGCCATTCACCACCAGCGGCACTCAAGAATCAGTCAGCGGGAAAGCAGGCGGTATAAGCTGAAATCTGTGCTGAAAGATCAAACTGTCATGTGGCAAACGGAGCCACCAGTGGCCAACGCATTGTGGCTTTTGATTGTGAGTGGCATATGGAAATGTATATTAAAACAATTTGAATACTGACTGCCAGACCACCAAGTCGATGTCGAACCAGTTCAGTAAGACAGATTTTCGTGCAAGTCATTTAAAGAAATGTGCAACTGCGCATACGTACAGCTCGATTGCAATACGATTCTACTATCTGGCATCCGTTTTGCGGCGAAGATCTTTTGCAGCCGGATATCATGATCAATTTAATTAAACTAGTTTTTCTATTTTCTGTTGGTTGTCGTCTAGGTTTGTGTCTTTGATCGAAAATATTCGATCTCCGGGCTATAAGTTGATTCCTGTATTGCATTACGTGGAATAAGTGGAAGTTGTGTAAGCTTGCGCTTGTGCGTTTTTATCTGCCGGTCATGTCAAATGGCTTTAAATGACGCTGTTGCTTTTTGCTTCCTCCTCGATCGGATTGTCTAGCAAACATGGTCAACACTTTGAAGCACTTGTTTATAGAATCATTGTTGTTGTTCGATAAGGTCTATTTGTGCTAACATGATGGCAGAAGTGTGAAGCTTAATTGTCTTTAATGATTGACAGTTGATCAACACTTGGCCGAGTCTGCATGCTGGGATAAGGAATAACTTTTTTGCTTTAATAATATCGATACCGTACGCTGTTCTTTCAACTGAGAATGAGCTTTGCTGTTGTTCAATAGAGCCCAATTCAACTTGTTCGAAGTGGTCTCATATGTCCTTATTAGTAAATCAGCTTTTAAGGAATTTTTTGTTTAAATCTGATAATTGGAACTCTCCATCTTGTACTTCATTTAATGAAGCTTATTCCTCAAAAGTAAAAACAAATGAAAATGTTGCTGCAGTAAAACTTCTTATGGCTGGATAGTAATTTTAAATAAACAAATTAACAAATTAACTGCAAGAAATTTTATTATCAAAAATGGAAAATATTTTTTATCAGCACCTTGAAGACTAAATTTCGTATACAGGGTCATTATTTGTATTAATTCATAAGGACAAAAAAAAACATAAGCAACAGAGTATTGAAAATTCAACAAAAAAGCATGAACGACTCTGCACATCATGTAGTTTTCTCAGTGCAGTTTTATGTGTTAATAAAGTTTTTGCCGATCAATTCTTTAAATGAATCTGTGAAATTAGCCATGTTAAATAATTCTTTTATTTATTTATAGGTGCTTTTTTAATATATGTTTTAAGGTTAACAAAATGTTGTTATTTTGGTTATATCGTTAAATAGAGTACTAATCAAAAGTACAAGTTCAGTGGAGTTAGGTTTATTAACATAACGTAAAGATTAAAAATTTTGTTTATAAAAATATTCTTTATGCCGAAACAAAAAGATATCTTTAATCAGCCCTTATTTGGTTTCATTTGTTAAACATTTTAAATTAAGTCCTTGTTTAAAGTGATATCCAAAACTAACTTCTAGCCATATAATATAAAATTACCATTCGTTTAATAGGTGCGGATGTGATGTTTTGGAAGCACTTCCATGTGAAAGACTTCAATGATCATTTTAAATGGAATTAGCGATGAACGAGAACAAGACAAAGTAAATACTTTCAACAAGGCTCGCGTCTAGGGCCCCACTTCACTGTTGGCAGCTTTAACTTCGAGCTGATGAAGGACTTTGTCTACCTAGGAACCAGCGTAAACACCACCAACAACATCACCGATGGAGATTTAAAGGAGACTTAATCTTGCATTTAGATCAGCGATGGGCACACACATACTATCACATTCTTTGATTGTGCGTAAAGCAGAGAAAAATGAAGATAAATTTTACGTATTTTCTCGCTTTATTTTAAAAAATTCCGCAAAGAGATGTTATTTCAACAAATGCTGAAAAGCAACTGACTTGATTTGCTGCCAAAATAAAAATAAAGCAATAGCCGAATGCACACGATCGTAAGCAGTGTGGCCACGACCAGAAAATAAAAGAAGCTAAATTGGCCAAAAAAAGAAGTCAAAAAAAGGCTAAAAATTTTGAAAAAAGAAGCTAAAAAAAATCCAGATTTTTCATTTTTAATATAGGTACATCAGTATCATAGGTACAAATTTGTAAAAAGCAAAAAATCATATGGTATATATTTATAAAGCAAAATAATACCAGCCTTTTTAATTCAGAATGACTTACTTTTCATTAAATAAACTAACTTTTCATTGCATTACCTTTCATTTCATCATTTAATTATAAATGAAAATAATATGTATATTGAATTGATGTATATTGATGTATATGTACATTAAGTCCTATTAGGAATAATTTGCTCATGAGAATTGTAAAAGGGAGTTCTCAATTTTAAGACAGCAGGATACAGACATCACACTTTATGTTAAAAGTTTTAACTTAAAAGACTCATGAATATTCGCGGTTTATTAACAAATTTGTTTAAAATTTTCCAAAACTTCTTGAGCCTTAAAAATGGGAATCTCCTTTTTCCAATTCTCGGGAGAAATTTCAAATGAAATTGAAGGTTTGGAAATTTTATCACTGTCGTGCTAGGAACTTATATTATTTCAGCAAAGTTTATATCTCAGATATATTAGGTCTGTTTCCGTACTCACTTCAAGTAACTTGAAGTTACTCGAAAGCGTTTCCGTACACATTTTTCCCAGCTCGAGAGAGAAGAAAAACAAGCAAAATGTCACTTTTTGTGGCTCTCTATTACTCGAACTTTACTTGAAAAATTTCTTCGAGCACGAATCTCGAGCTTCAAAATTGATTGTCAAAGTGATAAAATTTAATTGTTGCATTGTATTGCGAACAAAGTGTATGCAATTGGTTAGAAAATTAATAAAAATAGGTAAAATAACCAAATCAACGCTTACGAAAATGTTTTAAATACAGAAACACAGCAATTAAATTTTATTGTTTTCAAAAAACAGGTGTTGTGCTTGAAACTTACTTGAAAGCGTTTCCGTACTTTTTGACAAATTTTCTCATTTTGACAAATAATCAAATTACTCTCTATTACCCGAACTTTACTCGAACTTTACTTGAAGTGCGTACGGAAATAGACCTATTATTCCCTCTTCATCAGATTAATCGGAGGAACTGCAGCTTGCATAAGCACTACGTGAATCTAACAGACGTATGAGATCATCAGTTACCTCAAAGTCATGACAACATTTTTGTAATATTTTCAGTGAACATTGAATATTAAGCAACGAGTTAGGCATTTTAATTTAAAATCTATTTCTTTGCTTAGTTTTTGCAATTTTCATTGCACTAAAAAGCGTTACTAAGTGATAAAACTAAGAAACTGAAAACCAAATTGACGAGCTCAGAAAAGGATTTTCAGGCAGCGAGTTTTAAAAGTGCTTTACTTCTACCCAAAACTCAATTGAAGAGGACACGCTTGACCATTTACGTGTCAATAGTTTTCGCCATTGAAGCTCAATCGAGGTAACTTCGTCTGCGGAACATTTGCAAAATGAGAAAATATATGTATTTGGCTTAACAACGTTATGAGAATTTTCAATAGAGAAAAAATCTATCTAACATTCATTTACATGTGAAACGAGAGAGCTCTTAAGGGTCCTGCGTTGCTGCCAGATGCAAATTTTCATGACTACACACTAATTTGTATAGAATTTTTACACCGATCGGTGTTCCAGAGAGTCCTACACCGTTCGGTGTTAAAAAAACACCGTGTCAAAATGCTAGAATTTTATATCCGAAATTTTTCACACCGATCGGTGTTAATAACTAAATATGCGAAGGATGTTTGTGTTCAACCCTGTCAGGTGTTTATTTAGAATACGCAAAATTATGATTTTTTTTTGACACCGAAAGGTGTTATTTTTTACTATTCTGAAATATGTGTTTTTAGAATTTGAATTTTTTCATTCAAAATGCTCAAAATAATGTTAAACCAAATATAATGGCATTCATGCTCAAAATTTGGATTGGATTTAATTCTATTTAAAGCGTTTTTTTTATTTTATTACTTTGATGTCAATTTTGGTTAGAACTGTTTTCACGAACATGACTTATAATTCTGGACTTTTATTTTCAGTCTTGTGAAATTTCAATTTTCAATTTGTTTGTCAATGCTAACGTGATTTCCATGTTGCTTTTCTTCTATGCCTTTCTTATTTTACACCGATCGGATAAGTTTGTCATATCACACCGGGTAAGTGATGTAAATAAACACCGTTTGGTTTTTTAATTGTTAATTAATCTAAAAAAGGCTGTTTTCAAAGTAAAAAAAGGCTAAAAAAACACGAAGCTAAATCGTAAATTTCGAGGCTAAACCGCAAATAAAAAGGCTAAATCTAGCCTCGAAAAGGCTAAAATGGCCACACTGATCGTAAGCCATACGAAGTAGCTTCCCAATCAGCCAAACAAGCTTGGAATAAGCTTTAAACAAGCTTACAAACCGTAAGCCTCAAGATTGGATAACACTTTCATTTAATATTGTAGAACGCTTACATGTAGGATAAACGAAAGTGAACCCTTGGAATAATATTCCTTACTTCAAGCTTAATCCAAGTGTTGTTTTTACAATTGGATATAAGTGTTTTAATAAGCTTTTTCCAAGTGTGCTACAATTTTTATTCCGTGGCTCAGTTGGGAAGCCACTGGTTATTTGATTTGTTGTGATTTGGACATCCAAGGTTCAATTCCCAACCGGAACATTTTTATTTTTGTTTATTTTTTATTATCGTTTGTTAAAATTGAAGCATATATTTATACGAAAAATTGCATGCCTTCAAAAATTTTTGTGTTTGCTACACCAGGGATCGAACGCGCGAACCACCGCATATGAGTCGGACACTCTAACGGCTTGCCGTAAGCCTGATGGCTGCTGAGCGAACAAAATGAAAATAAAATACATTTATGTGTGTATATATGAGAGCTTCACAACTTTGAACAGTTGTAAAACTATTACCGTTGTCAGCGTTTTCTAAGTATGATTACAAAACACTTACTGGGTGCAAGCTTTTCTAAGTATTATTGTATATCACTTGCTTTTTGTGTTTTACGCAATAGTTATACAAAGCAACTTGGAAATTTATTACCTGGCCAAGTGTTTTTCATGCGTGCTTGGATAAGTTTTGCTTTTTGTATTGCATGTAAGCTTAATCCAATCACTATTTCTAAATGGCTGATTGGGTACTGTTCATGTGTCGACGTCGCTCAAGCAGCATTTTGCTGCAAATCCCATGGGATAGGAAATTTAATTTGTGCCCTTCTCTGATTTAGATGCTTCTTTGGGCTAAGTAGGCAATTGAGCTCCAGAGCCCTCTTTCGACGTACCAAGCTACTCCTATACACCTCCCTCATGCTTCAGGTCCTGCTCTATGGTTCGGAAGAATGTACACTGGCAGCTGCAGATAAGTAGAGTTTGAACAAGTTCGAAAGAAAAATTTTTCGGTATATCTTTGCCCTCTTCTGCGTCAATGGTGAGTACTGACGCATGATGAACTATGAACTGTAGTCAGGCGATATAAGCTCCAGTGGCTGCGGTGCGGTGACGTCGTTCGAATGGATGAACAAGCACCAGAATGAGGAATCTGAAGTACGGAACGGTGGCATACGCAGGAGGGGATGGCCCAACTTTCGTTGGAAGGATCAAGTGGAGAACACCATATCTTCGTTGAGAACTTGGGATCCAGATCGTGAGTGGCGGGAGCAAAATCTTCTGGACGCGGCCAAGAACGATATGCAGTTGTAGCGCCAGCAAAGAAGAAGAAGAAGAAATAAAAAAAATCAGATAATTATAAATTCGTTTATTTAGATATTTATACATCATTCGTTAGTAGATATTTTGAAGTAAATATAACATTTTATAACATTATGAACTAAAAAATAGCTTCAATTTCCAAGAATAAATATTTCTTAGTTCGAGTACTGCTTGATCACGCCAATCAAACTTTACTGCGGTATATCTGCACCTAACAATTTTAAGAAACTTTCAAATAGAAGTTTAGTTAAGTTAATGGGCTAGGTAGGTTTCGAATGCTCAACCAAAGCTATGGTAACTATTTTTTGTTAATATACGAACTAAATATTTCAAGCACTAGATAGGAAGTGTTCCAAATTTAAACAAGATTGGTTATAAATTTTTGGGAAATCATGACAACCAATTTGCAAAAATAAGTTTGGACCCAAGCTTTAGGGAGAATATTCTGGATATATTGTACAATGTCATAAGGCAAAAACAAATTCATTTTCAAACCGATATAACCCCTTAAACAACATTCATATTTAAAATTTAAGTTCAGTTTTTATAAATAGTATTTTATTAGTATTAGAAAATATTTCAAAAATTGCTATCAATTGTATACTTTTTCCACCAAAACATGCAAGTCTTGCAATCCAGATTGAATATCGCAATATGTTTGTCCAAATATGCGTTTATTATTTGTATACGAGTATTTATCGACATAATGCATATTTTAATTGTTTCCAAAGGCTTGCACGAAAATGAAAAATAACAAATGTATATAAAAATCGAGTTTGTTTCTTAAAAAAAAAAAAAAAAACCAAGTAAAACTTAAAATTTTTTAGTTCAAACTTTCACTATTCTTCACAATATTCCACTATTCCTTCTACTTCTGTGAAGATATCCCAAAATCTTCAACCCAAATTTTTGCTCAATTCGCCGTAAATAGTAAATGAATTTTTTTACGTAAATAAAATGAAATTTCCACAGAAATTTGAAAAAAACCATGGAATTTAATTGCATTATATGTCCTGTTTCCCAACATTCGTTTTTCATACCGTAAAATGACCTGCACATAAAATAATCGGGTTTTGAAAATGTCATGAATGGAAAGAGGTGTAAAAGTCGAAATTGAAAAACGATTTGCTTGAAAATGACCAGATTAAACCTTCAGAGTCACTGAAAAAATGTTCATTATCCTTTTGATAGAAATCGTCCTTCCTATGGTGAATTTGCACCCAACGCATCAATAGTAATTTTGAAGATTTTTTTCGGAAAAAACGTCAAAAAGGGTAAAAGATGAAAAGTTTAAGGGATTTCTGACACCTAGGGATGAAAAACTAAGAGCCTAAATATGAAAAAATCGTTTAAGTCTCTCGCCACTAAAATAACTGATGAAATTTCCTCTAAAATTGACTTTTTATATCGTCATATTTAACACTATAGCCCGTTTCAAAAGAGAAGAACATTTTCGCGCATTTTTTAGAATAAGAAAATAATTTTGAGAGCGTTCTTAATTTTGATTGGTTGACATTAAAAAAAAAATTGAATATTCTCTGAGCAGAAAAATAAATTTAAAAAATGCGCTACGGAAGTACTGAATTTTATTTTTCAAAATCAACCAATCAAAATTGAAAAAAGGGGGGCGTCAAAAAATAATTTGTAAGTCAAAATTTCACTTCACAATTTTTTCTTGAGAAAATAATTTATTTTTTATGTAATTTGTATTTGATTTCTTTCTCAAGATGTAGGTTGCTACAGGCCGTTGGTGCAACACCGTACTTCTGCGATCATTTGTTCTGAATGTTTGCGCATTAAAATATATAGATAAATAGTAAAAAACACTCAAAAAAAGCATAAAGTTCAGCGAACAGTACAAAAAGAGCAAGAAATTACGCTCTAAAAAATTTTCTAGCTTTAAAAATAATTTCTCACTTCGCATCGAAAAATCCCAGCAGCTATTTTGGAGACAATTGGAAAAACCAACTAGTTTATTTCTAGTGAAATTGGAGTTAGTTGCGAACTAGTACAAAAGACGCTCAGCATAGAACAGTTTGAATTTATTTTTATATTCTTTGTTTTTCTTGTCAACAGGCACAACAAAATAAAAAACATACACGTTCAAAACGTGTTGTGGCTCGTTTTTTCATTTAGACGAAAATTCATCCACACTTTTTTTAACTTTTGCAAATGTTTTCGATGAAAATGATTATGTGGTAAATGGTTAATATACAGGTAAAACTATATACAATAATTTAATTAGTGCTAAGGCTTATAATAGGGCTTACAACTGACCACTTTTAGACTGTATAAAAACGGACCAGTTTAGAACTATTCATAATGGAACTAGCACAGATATAGGGAAAAAGCGATGTTTGTGGGGACAATTGTCTTTTCCTATGACATCAACCCGTAAAAAGCGTCAGTTCGTTCAATGTAAAAGGGTATTGAAGTGGGACCAATACTGGCCCTTTTTGGAACTAGTTTAGAACTATTCTAAATCTGGTCCATTTATCTCCAGGGATGAAACTAAAAAATGTTCATCTCTTTTGAAACGGGCTATAACATACGAACCCAAATTTTTTGCGGGAATCAAGTGAAGCCACGTGATTTAGTAAAAAAATCGAATTGGCTTCCGAAATAAGTGAAAAATATTTTATTATTCATAATCTTCCATTGGATTTTCAAAATCAGTTTCATGAAAATCCTTCAAAATTGCACAAATATTATCCGATTTTAATGAACGACGGCTTTTTGGATGAGTGTCGAAAAAACTTTCGTTAAAAAAGATATTATTGCGATTTAACTCAGCATTTGCTAATTCATGCTCATTGGTATAACTTTAATATATCACTGATAAATGGTGGAACAGAAGAAAAATTCAACCAACATATTTTTTCTAATAAGCCCTTATTTCTTAAAATGGGATAATATTTGACAATTTAGAGAGTTTTTTATGAAACAGATTCGGGGAAATACGATGGAAAATTTTGAATTGAACATTTTTGCTTCGGAAGTCAATCGGAATTATTTTTTTACTGAATCACGTAAAAACTTTATTCCTGCAGAGTTTGGGTTGGTTTTCGTTAAAAAAAAATTATTAATTTATTTAATTTAATTTATTTCAATTTAGTATAATAGGTTCACTAAGAGCTAGGCTCTTTTATAGTACAACATAAACATCTTAGAATAACAACTAAAAAAACAATATATAATTACCTTAAAAATAATTCAGCATCAGCTTAATCTAATTTATAAAAATAAGTAAGTAACAAAAACAAACAGAAATGAGACATAATAGAAACTTTTGAATAACAACTCAAAAAACAATATATAATAAACAATAACAATAATTCAATATCAGCTTAATCTAATTTATAAAAACGAGTAAGTAACAAAATCAAACAGAATTATAGAGACATTATAGAAACTTTAGGAAAGCAAAGCAAAAGAAAAAAAAATGAAGAAATAAAAAAAATAAAAACTATATAGTAGAGAAATAAGATAGAATAGATTGCCTAAATGATCTTCTCCTAATGATTTCCCTAAGCCTTCGTGGCAAAGTATTCCACAATCTAATGGCGTTGATGAAAAAGAGGTGAGATGATATTAACGAGCTGTGCCTCGGAACTATTAAAACAAGGCTCCTTCTGGACAAACAGAACTGGAGTTTATCAAACAGATAACCAGGTGTTCTTTCATGAATAATCTTATGTAGATACATACAGTTTCTGGCATTAAGATAAGCTGTCAAGTCACATCCAAGTATTGCATTTCGGAAACTAGATAGACGATCAAATTTACGAAGACCAAACACATAGCGCGTAGCGTAGTTAAATGCAATTTGAAGCTTTAGCATCGACGAGGAGTCAAGTTTACTGTATACAACCTCAGAGTACGTTATTACAGGAACAATAAGTTGAATAACCAACATGCGTTTAATGTTAACTGGAGTCACACTTGCAGATATTCTTAAGTTGCGCAAGATATAATAAACTTTTTTGACAACACTATTAACATGGTCGACACAGGAAAGCGAAGAGTTAACATGAAAACCAAGATTTACAATTTTAGAAACAACAGATAGCTTGTTAGGACCAATAAACAAATCAGGGACATCATTAACACATGTTTTAACTTTACATATAGGGAGTACATACGATTTAGAAGAATTAAGTATAAGACCGTTGCAGACAGCCCACTCATTGATGCTACAGAGATCCTCATTCATTCTGCAGCAAAGGTCATCTAGAAGTCCAGTGCGTCTGGATAAATACAACTGCACGTCATCAGCGTAGGCGTGGATGGAAGCGTGGTTGCAAACAGAAAAAATGTCATTTATAAACATAGAGAAAAGTAGGGGGCCAAGTATAGACCCTTGTGGAACGCCACTTGATACAGATTTGTACCCTGATGACACTTGACCAACTTTAACTTTTTGAAATCGATTACATAAATAACTGGACATAAGATTTACAGCACTGTCACAAAAACCAAATAAATAATTAAGCTTACAACATAAGTGTTCGTGGCTAACTTTATCGAAAGCGTTTGAAAAATCGAGCAAACATAGAAGTGTCATAGAGCCAGCATCATATTCCGGACGTATATCATCGATGACCTTAACCATTGCAGAAGAACAGCCATGGCCAGCCCTAAAGCCTGACTGAAAAGGGGATAGCAGATTTTTATCAGCTAAATAATGGGTAATTTGCTGCGCCATAAGTTTCTCACAAACTTTAGCCAATGGTGATAAAATACTTATGGGCCTAAAATCATTGACACTAGAAGGGTTTGGCTTTTTTGCTACAGGAATAACAGTGGCAATTTTCCATAGGTCAGGGAAAGAAGACGACATAAAACAGAAATTAATAATGTGCGTTAAAGGGTGTATTATGTGTGGCAACAATAGTTTGATAAACTTGATGGGAATGCCATCTTCAGAGATGGCATTCGATTTGATATGTGATATACTAGTACCAACATCAAATTCAACTACAGGAGAAAAACTAAAAGATTGTTGAATGGACCGATTGCATAATGGAAAATTATTATTATTATGATGTGCAGCATTATCTATAAAAAAGTCATTGAGAACAACGGGATCTAAAGTGCATTCGTTGTTATTTTTGTTGCACACCCCAAGTTTTTTTAAGTTGTTCCAAAGCGCTTTTGTTGGAAGTGAGAGTTCAAGTTTACTAGAGAAATATCGTGTTTTAGCCTGCCTCGTTAAAAGTACAGCTTCATTTCTCGCAAGCCTATAGACTTCCCAGTTATGAGAGGACGGATTCTTCCGCCATTTATTTCGATACATATTTCTTTTTTTTATTGCATTTAGAACATGTTGGGTAAACCAAGGACTAGACATATTTTTGATTTTACAATTACGTAACGGGACATGTTTATTAAACAAAAATTTAATTGGATCCATGAGTGATTTAAGCTTATCATTTATGTCAGACTGAAGCCAACAGTCAGTGAAAGATACCAAAGAAACATCACGAAAAAGACAAGGGTAATTAATATGTTTAAAGTCACGATAAGAAAAAGTATCACTTACATTAAGACGAGATAGATTGACATTTAACGAACAAAAAATTAAATCATGGTCCGAAACAAAAAAAACTTGACTAAAAAGCGAGATTATAGATGGATCAGATACCATAAAGTAGTCGAGAAGACTAGGAGTGGTGTCGTTGGAAAACCGAGTGGGTAAGGTATCATTAACAACGGATAAGCCCAATGACGATACTTTCTCATACAATAATTGTTTTTGTAAATTATTAGTGAGAAGGTTGACATTAAAATCACCACACAATAACAAAAGGTCATAATCAACAATAAAAAAATAACGAAAAATACCAATTTTACAGGAAATTCCTTTGATCATTTCGGTGGCGAGGAACTCGATCGCTCTTCCTCAAATTCAGGCTTTCTTATTTCGTTTTACTTTTGAATTAATTTTCATCCAAATATTTAAGTCGTTTTAGTGGGTTCCAAGCTAGAAGTTGAAAAGATAACTCAAATCCAAGTATTGTCAACAACCCCTCAAGTTGTCAGAATCAGTCTGAAGGAAAAAAACATGAAAAATTTAGTATTCTGCATCAATCAGAATCGATTTGAAATATACATTTGGGGTTTTTCTCATTTGATACTTGGGTATAAAAACGTTTCATACTCTCGCAAATCTTTTGGTCATCGTATAAATGTTGGGTCCTGAAGCCTTTAATACTGGTTCTACAATGGGAACTGTACACGTACACGAGTACCTCCCAGTTCAACTTGCTTACACAATGCTTTCGCATGTATAGAGAATATCCCCTGAGCGTCGGTTCAAGCTAAAAAAAGATCACAGAAGAAAAATAGATATTCCATATTAACAAGCCGTGTCCTTAGGAACTAATGAATACAAAATATAACAAATTCAAACTGGTATTATAGGAATAAGCAATCTTTTGGCATCTTTTGGCATTTATATTGAATCCACTTTTTTAATTATAAATTTTGTACTCTCACTTCGTAATCAGAGTTTTAAATAACACTTGGATACAAAATATAAGCAAATTCGAACTTTATTTAAGCCTGATCCCTTATGGCAGGTGTTTATTATATAGCGAGTAATCTTAATACTTTCCTTCAAGTATTCCTTGCATAACTTCTTTTTGCATAATTTTTATCAAGAGAGTAAAATCAGAGTACCTCATTTTATCACTCAGTGTATCACTTGCTTCATGCCCTGATAAACACCATTTCTCTACTTTATCTTTTTGCCATATTGTTAAGCAATATTCATTAACAAGTTTACTTCAATACCATTAGCTCTTAATGTATGTGTGGAGGATAAAATATGTCAGGATTTCCATAGCAGATAAATTGAATTGGTTAATATACGTAGTTCTTACTGTAAATTCAATAAAATACTAGATACTTGATGTTTTCTATTAGAGAAAACTGCACCGATATGCAACTGTGACCAATTTAATCTCATACAGCTTCTGTCAGAAATTGTTTTATACTTTAATACAACTCAAAGTAGCTTCGTATCGGTAACTCAATCTATTTCCACTAGAATATCTGTTGATAAGCAATATCAGCAAATTTAAGCGCTGAGCACCATAATTAAAAATCAACTGCAGGAGCTCAACAGCCAATGCAGTAGACAGCAACATAAAGCCGGCAATAAAGCGGTAACAACAACAATTTCAACTCTAGCACCAACACCATATAAATCTAAGAGGGAACTATACAACAACAACAACAACTGCGACAACAACACTTGTACTTGTAATCCAAGACATTACATACTGTGACACTCGTTACAGCTACACGTGACCATGATGTTGATCATTGCTATGATGATGATGATGATTACAATAATGATGCAGATGATCATCATCATCATGGTAATGTTGATGTTGCTGTAGAAGCTGCTGCGTTCACCTAACGTGGCATATCTAATAATATGTTTAATCTTATATCGAAAATTTCAACTTCAGACTCCGTGTGAAGAGATGTTTATCTGCAGGATACGCGTAGCCAGCAACCAGAGGCAATCTAGAAGCTTTGGTCAGCGGCCTAAGCTGAGTTTATTTCAATTTCGGTCCCAGGTGGTGAATTCAGTTGATAATTGCGCAACGCGCACTAGTTTTGCACAAGGACAAGTGAAGAAAAAAGGTGCACATAACATCTCGTCTCGTCCATTGAATTCCAGAACACGTACTACGCGCGACATGAACATAAAAATACGATGTGCTATGGTGAAAAAAAAAAATTAAAAATGAAACAAGCTGCAGAAGATTTAATTACATGAAACATGGAAGAAGGTTAATCGATGCCGGCGTGATTTCATGGCAACCCAATTAAATGAATACGTATGCGTCTTTAAGTGATTTTTCCAGTTTTTCGGATATGCAGTTTTTCAGCCAGCATGTTTGAACGAATAAGCATGAGTTAGTAGCAAAAACGTGAATGTACCTTAATCATATTCCGGTTAAAGGAATTGACATATCTCTTAGAGTTTTGATATTAACCAAGAATATATTGTTTTGAATTCCGAATGCTTAAAACGTCTGTGGAAAATGATAAAAAATTACAAAACGGGTTGAAAAAATAGAATAATTGTAAGGCTATTTCAAGGATTATAATAATTTAACAATTGAATAAAAGGATACTTTTACCCTTACAGCATTTTGATATAGCTTTTTATGATTATTTGTGTTGTTCGTGTTGTTCCTTCTGTAAAGTTGTCTTCAGAGAGTGGGCGGCTGAACAAAATACGACTGGAATTGAATTTGAACCCATGTCTCACGAGATTCGTTTGCATGAACATTTAACATTTAAACTTTAACATTTAATACTTGCCTTAAACATGAAACATTTGACAGCATTCGACCAAATTATTATCTCCTAATCAAATCCAAATTTTCCAAAAAGAGGTTTTCTGAATTTTGGACTGGTTCGTGAATCCATTTTGTTGTAGCACATTTCGGAAGGTTTGATCAAAGATAATGGAATGAGCATTCTTGAACTGGAACTGTAGTCTGAACTGACAACTGCTAACAACCACAAATGATTGTAGAGTTAAATAACGATAGTTATTGCTGGTGAATTAAAAATACTGACGAATAAAAATTTTCTATAATCACACACTTCAACTTTTTAAGCACTTGACTTTTTTCTCATTAATTTTTATACTACACTTGACTTTTAACAGCTACGCAGAAACTTATTCGAATGCTTAATCAAAGCTGCATGCAGCTGTCGTGTGGCACAAAATTTGCCAAAAACCCCGATGGCAATTTTCAACATAAAAACCAACACGCACAATGAACACAATTAACTGTGGAACTCAATTAAGTGGAAACGCTTAAGACAAGCACGAGATATTGGTAAATCCGCAGGGAGCACCAACTGACACAAAAGGAACTCATGCTGACTGACGTGTGTGCTGTTGCTATAATATCCAAAACAAAGCAGCTCTAACTCCCAGCGGTCGCAATCATTAGAAAATTTTTATTTTGTTCTTAGAAGTAACAGAAGATATTTAATAAACATCGAAGACTTAAATATAAATTTAAAATATTAAAAATTGCAGCTGGAAGCTATAAAAGTGGTGCTCATGACAACTTGAAGTTATATAACTAAATCAACAAGTTTGAATGTAATACATTTGCGTTGCCACAAAGATATCGCATGTGATAAAATAAGCACCACAGGTTATTTGCAACACTTCATCAGTTTATACCGTAAACTGAACAACCGCGTTGACAGTTCGTGTGACACTGCAACATGACATTTCGTTGCTGCGGCTACAAATCCAATTGCAATGGATGTCAGGCTGCGCGTTCAGCCAGTCACTGCTACTGGAATCGAATTAAATTGTTTGTGGTTTGGGACACGACTGACAGTACTTTACATGCTTCCAGTCATGTGTCCTCCAATCTCCAGAGGATGTGTCAAACATATTGGCAGTGAACTGACGGTGTTTGCAATTGATGGCTTAATCAATGTAATTTACACAATCTAATGGTTTCAAATGATACTGGTATGAAGTGTTCTCTTGCAATTGGAAGGTTTAATTAAGTATTGGAGGCAAAAACATTTGCAACTTTAACCCGAGTCCGAATACTTCACATGTGCTTTAGAATGACAAAAAATTTAAAAGGTTACACTGGAACTTATAACCGTGAGTGAGTTTTGGACTTAAGGACCCATTCAATTTGAATCAATTTAAATAAAAACAAACATATTAATCAAATTGAAATAAAACGCAAACTTTAGCGTTGATATAACTCTAAAAGCTTAAAATTTTTAGATAGATTTATAAGACCCAAACAGAGGTAAGCAATGTGTGTTACTATTGATGCTTTAGCAGGCAAACAAGTGTAGAAACAGAGAGTGATCAAACTTCACCAGAAGTGATAGTGCCAAAGAGTTAAATCTGAATATGAAAAATTAGAGTCGAGAAACTGGGAAGCGTTTTATTGATCACTTTTCTAAATCAAATCAATTGCAAATAAGCCGAAAGAAACTGACAAAGAGATATTTTTAGAGTGAAATGAGACGTTAATTATTATTAAGAAATTTTCCTACAGTCGAATCGACTTACATTAGTACTCCAGGGTTAATAGATTCAACTATTTCCCTTCGTTTACAATTTGAAAATTCTTGCTTTCTCACATCTTTCTCATAGCCTTGAGATTTTATATGAGTTGTCAACTTCGTTTTGACACTTGCGGCAGAACGTTCTCATCTAGCGAGTTTACCTTTAGTTGTTGTATAATGCCTTTGGACCTAATCAATAGCCGGTCTATTTATAGAACACGGTACACATATACGCTCGTTATTAATGAAATTGCATCAATGTTTTGGAAATTCATGTTTAGCCGACCTTGCGTTCACGTTTAGTACTCGACTGACCTGGGTTCAATCCCCGGCAGAACCACAAAAATAATTTTTTTAATATATAAAATACATATATTTTTTTAAAACAAAAATTATATTACAATTTTTTCAATGTGTTAAGCATAGTTATTTTGAAGATTTTTTTTGATTAAGCAGTTAATGAAACGAAATTAGAAACATAATTAGAACATATTAAATTCAAATTGTTGGTACTTACACAGCCAGGGTATGAACCCACATCTACCGAGTGACAGTCTAGCGCATTTCCACTGAGCTATTAGTAACGATAAGATAAATATAGCAAAAGACATTTTTAAAATTGTCACGTTCTAAGTTACATCGAATCTGTCCTGTGATAGGTCAAATATGAATTGTCACAGCACCGGTTACCTTAGGTCAATTGACCCTGATTTCGCCGTAGGGTGCCAATAAACTTGACTGAAATGGTAAAAGATAAACAGGATATTCGCTTTCATTCCGAAAAGTACATGCAAAGAAACTATTCCATTACCATAATTGAAAACTGTACTTAGTTTGCAAACTGTATTTGCCGTAAACGAATATTCAGTTGTCAACAACTTAAAAATATATCTTACCTGAGAGAGCTATGCACAACGAAAATGTTCGCTGAAAATGTTCCTATCCAAGGAACACTGATCTCTTCTTTTATAACGAAGGAGGATGGTACTTGGCTAGAATCTTCGAAGGAGTCGTTGCAACAACTTATTGACACACATTTTCCCGGCTGATACATATGACGAACCCTCACGAAGGGAAAAGTTGGTAAGTGTCCAAAGATAAGATCTTATGAGCGATAAAAAGCTTCACACCCTATAAATCCCCAGGCCCGGTTGACTTACTACCAGTAATGCTCCAAAAAATGAAATATGTGATATCACCCTTGCTCCTGAAAATATTTAGAAACTGTAAACGTCTAAACTACATTCCAACAAGCTGGAGAAGAGTCAAGGTTATCTTTATTCCGAAAGTTAGTAGACGGGGTCATGAATAGGTTAAGGATTTTAGACTCATCAATCTATCATCATGCGTACTAAACACACTGAAAAGAATTCTAGACATTCATCTCACAAACATATTTTACAAAACATCAATATCCAAAGCCCAACATGCCTACCTCAAAGGGAGATCAACGGAGACTGCTTTGCATGACGTTATTACTACCATTGAGAGATCCCTTCATTTCAAACAAATTACACTAGCTGCCGAGAGGGCATATTTCCAGCTCAGTGGAAGGCCCAGAGACTAGAGCTCATACCAAAAGGCAGTGCCTCCACGGAAGATCCCTCAAGCTACAGACCAATTTGTCTGTTTGATACATTAGGGAAAATCTTTGAGCGACTTTTGTGCAACCGAATTGAAGACGCGATTCAAATAGCCCGAGGGCTATCCAATCGTCAGTTTCAGTTTCGGAAACTGCACTCAACGATAGATGCCATAAACCATGTCACCACAACTGCGAAGAAAGCTATCGCAGGCACTCGATGGAAGAATGGTGCAAAACAATATTGCCTTGTAGCAACGCTTGATGTACGCAATGCGTTCAGCTCAGCTAACTGGAGCAATATTTTGAAAGCTCTTAGGGAGTTTAGAGTACCAAGCTACCTCACGAAAGTTATTGCGAATTATTTCCATGAGAGAGTGTTGCAATATTCAACCGATAGCGGCGCAAGGACGTACAATGTCACTGGCAGCGTTCCACAGGGGTGAGTTCTAGGGCCCCTTCTATGGAACGTCATGCATGATGGTGTTCTAAGGCTTGAGGTACCTACAGGTGTCAAGATCGTCGGATTCGCGGATGATTAAGCGGTTGTTGTAACAGCTAAACACCTAGAAGAAGTAGAGGCCCTTAGTAGTGTTGCTATTAGCACTATCTACGACTGGCTAAAGTCATCTGGGCTTAGTTATAAACGTGCGCGGGACGGAGGTATACTCAAAACCATTTATTAAGGACCTCGGTGCGCTAATCGACTCTCGACTCTGTTTCAAACAGCACCTAGAGGATGCCCATAGAAAAGCAGCCACTTCATGCCTGGCGCTAGCAAGAATGTTGCCAAACACACGAGGACCAAAGCAAGCTCGCAGAACACTTCTTCTCAATGTCGTGCGTTCGATTTTGATGTACGCATCAATGATCTGGGCTGCAGCGCTTAAGGTTAAGTCCTACCGATGAGGGGT
Source organism: Tetanocera ferruginea (assembly GCA_958299015.1). Lineage (NCBI taxonomy): Eukaryota > Metazoa > Arthropoda > Insecta > Diptera > Sciomyzidae > Tetanocera > Tetanocera ferruginea. The sequence goes on along the minus strand of OY282640.1, from coordinate 60,957,908 downwards.
AGAGTCGGTGTACAGACTAGGCGCTCAAAGAGTATGCTCGCTAGCTCGATCCCCATCGACCTCTTAGTGGAAGAGGCCCAACCAGGAGCTGTAAGCGAGAGCGCATCCTCTCGTAAAAAACTGGCGCGAGAGAGAAGTATATTCCAGTGGCAGGCACGTTGGGATAGATCGGTGAAGGGACGCTGGACCCATCACCTCATCCCTAACCTTTCCGTGTGGTATGGTAGAAGTCATGGTTCAATCAATTTCTACCTCACCCAAATTCTGAGCGGGCACGGTTGCTTTAGAGCATATCTGTATAAATTCAAGCATGCAAGTGAACCCTATTGCACTCATTGCCCTGGTAGCATAGTAGAAGACACTGCACACGTCCTCTCCGAGTGCCCTAGGTTCAACGAAGCAAGAACTGATGCTTCGGTCCACCTGGGCGAAGTGGTGACTCCCCAAAACTTGGTGAACCTCGTGTTGAGAAACGAAACCAACTGGTCTATGGTTCTCGAGCTCTTTGTCCTAGAGTCGACATCAAGTTAAAGAAAAAAATTTAGGCTCTTAACTTGACAGTCATCTGACAGACAAAATTAGTCCTTCAGTTTTCAGCTTAGTGCTGTTCCCCCATCCCGCGAAGTTATGCCTTCCACGGGATTCATACTGGGTCGAAGATTCAATGCGGAAGTGTTTAGGTTTAGTGCGTAGGAATCGCACACTCCCACCTGCAAGGTTCCCCCTTCGCGAATAAAAAAAAAATAGCTGCCTTTCTTGATATTGAAGGAGCTTTCCACAACATTCACATAGATGCCAACCGTTACTCCCTCACCGCGGAGGTCGTTGAACCACCTGTGAAGAACTGGATTGTCTCGATGCTCAGTTCAATAGTAATTCAGGCGGATCTTGGCAACAGCCAAGTTATTAGAGGAACACCTCAAAAAGGGATGAACGTCTTCTTTGGCTCATTGCTATGAACGGGTTGCTGAATCTAATCAACAATAATGGTATCAAGGCATATGCGGATGACGGGCACGTGTTGGTATCAGGGCTGTTTCCTTCCATACTTAGCGCGATTGTGGATGAATATTTGGACAATCTCAGCCACTGGGTCTAGGAGTGAATCCTAATAAGACTGAACTGATATTGTTCACCACAAAAACCAAAGTGCAGCACTTTTATTTACTACGTTTAAACGATCAAACACTTTCTTTATCCAGCTGTGCTAAATATCTGGGAGTCACACTAAATTCGCAACTCAGCTGGAACTTCAGCATTGAACAAAATGTCAAATCGACAAGAGGTGAGGTCTTAAGTCGAAAATCCTCCTATGACTTTACACTGCGGTAGTGCGTCCTAACATGTCATATGGTACACTAGTGTGGTGGCCTGCACTAAGCAGAGCATACAATATTCACAAGTTGTCCTGAGTTCAGCCTATAAATTAAACTAACAGCAGCTCACAAAGCGATCAGACTAAAGGAGTCTGGCAACTGGAGGGAAAAATCATATGGTCATGTAAATTGGGAGTTGCCAAATCTTTCCTTGTCGGGCCATAGGTCGAGCCAACACAAACAATTTAAATACAGCGATACTGTCAGATAGTCAAGCGGCTATCAGAGCATTAGCTGCCTAAAATCTTACTCCAATCTAGTTAAGCAGTGCGAAGGAGGAACTGGCCAGGCTGAGTCGTCAGCTTGATATTGCCATTATTTGGGTTCCTGACCATAGGAACATGTATGTTAATGAGAAAGTGGACGAACTAGCCAGGTTAGGCTCTTCCTTTGATATTAGCACATGTGCTAATCAATGAAATGTGATATTAGCACATGCTAATGACATAACAGCCAGAAAAATGTGGCATTCCTACAACTAAAATAGAACTTGCGAACTGCTATCGAGATCACGGTATAGCTAGATATAGCTGGAGTAACGGCAATCAGCACGGGTCATTGGTGCATTGGTGTTCACGCGGAAAGACTTGGTGTTCCCTTCAACTCCCATTTTCGTGGCTAGAGTTGTGACTGTAACGCAAAGTAATATATAATACTAGAGTTCGATTTTTAAAAAAAACTTTTAAAAATATTCGGTGCACTTTTCTCCGCACTCTGATTCATTTACAAAAAAAAATTATCAAAATTGGTTAAGAAACACGTGAGAAAATGGTTCTTAACTGTTTTCCCTACGCCTATTTATATATAGATTACGTAATTTCATTACTTTTCCCTTAAACCGGTAATATATCTTATTACCGTCAGCGATTGAACACCTTGTGTTGTTCAAATTCTATTTTGTTTCGTTTGTGTGTGGATCTGACTTTCAACGGGTTATCAAACACTGTTCTCATTGAGACCAACACAGCCGTACAAGAAATGTAAAAAATTGTTGTATAAAATTTTACTTTTTTTTTGTGTTTTTCTTTTTGTTCTAATATAATATGTAATTTAATATTATTACTTTTAGGAATAGGTAATATGTAATAAGTAACATATTACTTTCTAAAGTTATACCAAAAATTTCCTTCAGATTTTAGTTTAATTGAAACACTTTTTCTATTTATACATTTATCCACTTGTAAGATTTTCTTCCACTTAATATAGTGTTGATTTATAAACAAACTTTTTGCTTAAAAAAAGAATAAACAAAAGATTCAATAAATCTTTTGTTGAAGTTATTTATCGTGACGATAAGTTTTAATAGTTACATGTATATTTTTTTCATCGTTACTTCAACTCGCAAGCAAACAACCAAGAACAAAAAGAAAAACTACAGGCGCCTTTGTCGCATACGTTACACATTTACAACTTCTTTTGAACATGCAATCATTTATCTTCCCTTTTTGCCAGAAAAGTTCGGCTCCATTCAAACTCGTGCGTTTTCATGTCCAGCTGTCGAAAATGATTTGCAGATCAAGATCGGCGTCCGACAGAATTTATGCGATAACAAAGAACAACTTTTGTACCACGAAGTTTAACTGCACTTGTATAGCAGTAAAAACAAAAACCACAACAACAACAAAAAATCGAGAAAAAACCTTACTACCACTTGTGCCAAAATAAAAGATATCGATAAAAAAGCCAAGTTAAGTTAAAACAAGTAAAGAAAGTCTAAAGTCGGTCTAGGCCGACTATGAAATACCCTAAACCCACTTTTCAAAAACAAAAAAATTTTATTGTAAATGGGCGTGTCCGTGGGCGCATGAAGCCTATATTTTATATGCGTTTAAATGTTGAAGAAAAATTTACACATACCAAGTTTTATTCCTGTAGCTCACAGTTAATGCCTTTATTATGCTTTCGCTATGGGAGGTGGGCGTGTTCATGGACGGATTACTCCCAATTTTTGAACACACCTTAGTTTTGGTATAAAATACATACATACCAAATTTAATTTCTCTATGACAAACATAACCTTATTTATTGAGTTTTAAACTTTTTGGGTTGTATGGGAAATAGGCGTGTCCGTAAGCGGATGACGTCCATTTTTCAAAAACGTCTTTGTCTTGTCATAAAAAACTTATGTGCCAAATTTTAGCTCTGTAGGTTAAACACAGGCTTATTTATTGCGTTTTCAATTTTTGGGTTGTATGGGCGGTGGGCGTGTCTGTGAGCAGATGACGCCCATTTTTCGAAGACATCTTTGTGTTGGTATAAAACACATACATATCATATTTTATTGTTGTATATTAACTATGAGCTGAGTTATGCAGTTTTCAATTTTCGCGTTGTATGGGAGGTAGGCGTGTCCGTGGGCGGATAATGTCCATTTTTCAAAAACATCTTTGTCTTGTCATAAAAAACATATCGTCGTCCGGGGATTCATGTGCTCTATGTGCAAAAAACTGATTTTGAGTAAATTGAAGTTAAAGTTTGAAGCCATTTTTTTCTAAAACTGCTCGATAGGATTTTCTGAGTTTTTCACCAAATATTTGTGTTAAAATGGCAATCCCAAAAACATATTTCCTAATCCTTGATCTCACGTAAAAAAGGACATTTTCTTGCATTAAAAAAAATCCACTTTGCTCTATACGCCATTTCATTCATATTTTGGTGTGAACCCATACACATAGAGCAAAGTAGCATAAGGAAAAGAAAAATGTCAGACATTTCTAATTCTTGTTCATGCAATTTATTCATTGACAAAAAATAAAAGTAAAGTATGATCGTTACAGTATAATTATAAGTAATAAAAATATATGTAAGTGCCTTAAATATTTTCCTTCGTTAATGTGATATTATGTTGTTTTATTTAAATAAATGTTGTTTTATTTTTATTTAAAAGGTTTTATTTAAAGGTCTAAAAAAATAGTAATTGGCTAACAATTTTTGTTTTAAGTCATACCTTTAGCCCACGTATTCAAATCAAAGTTTTGAGTTTTCGAAAAAATAACGAAAGGTTAAATTATGCATATTTTTTTAAAACACAATTATGTATTCATAAAAAATTGAAGCAATATTTCAAAATATGTATAAGTGAAAAAGCAACATAGTAAAAAGATTTGGCAATAGAAAATATTTATATAATAAATATAAATAAAAAATCAAAATTATTATGTTTTGGTCACACGTTTCGTTCACTCTCAAGTCGAGGTATAAGTTTTGTGGATGAAAGTTTCGCTCGTATTAAGCCTTCTCGTGAGTTTTTATAGTATAAAGACACATGTAGGTGCTTTTTTCACTATTTTCGCAGAATTTGCGACTGCCTGCGAATAACATGGAAGCTTTAAAAAAATTAAGATTTCTTACCACCGAAATTCAACAGTCTCATATATTTGTTCATTAGTGATGTGTCGAAGAATTGGCGGATCGAAACAATGTTGTTTTATATCGAAAATCATACTTTAAATGAGTACTTGATGATTACCTAAGTTTTTTTTATATCTTCACTGGTTCTCCAGATATTTCGAAAAATGTGTTGAGAAAAGTTGTATGAGAGCTGCACGCTCACTTTTCAAAAATTCTTAAAAGTCCTTTTTTTATACTCTGTTAATCCTAAAATACCAAAAATAGCCATGAAAGTTAACAAAATAATAGTCCCTCTTATTTGTACTAATCGTTCCATAGTACATCTTTAGACGCTTCGATGATCAATGCGGGGGCTGTAACACTTAAAATAAATAAATAATATTTTACAAGTCCGTTACTGACCTAAAAGTACAGCATATTTTCGCTACTACACTGATGGAAATATATGTTAAAATTAAATGAATTTGTGTTCAAATCAAAGGAATTTGTTTTTGAAATAGAGTTTTTGTTTTTAAAACAATGTTTTTGTAGCGAAAAACAATTTTAAAACACAAATTTTAAAATTTAAAACAAATATTTTAAAGTGTACAAAGGGATTGAGAAAACAAAATTTTTACCCACCTTATTGAAAATGTGTACTTTTTCACTCACTCCATTCTCCTTATTTTCAACATAGTCTGCTTTTTTTAATTTTTTATTAATTAAAAATATTAAAAAACATAAAATAATAACTTAATAATGAAAATTATAAGCCACAACTATGTAAGTTTAGTGCACTTAGAGCAAAGTGGTTTTCGTTAATCAAGTACAACATTTTGTACTGACATTTTGCTCTATACGCCATTGAATGGCTTATGGGGCAAGAGGTCACCAAAATTTTCTGTTTTAAGGGATATAGAGCAAAGTGGACACGAAATATCTCAGTTTCTAGAAGAGATAGGCAAAAACGGATTACAGATTTGAAAAATTTGGTATCAAAAATCCTGGATGGTAGTATTAACTCAAAATTGCCAAAATGGCGTTTGGAGCACATGAATCCCCGGACGACGATATGTGTCAAATTTTAGCTCTCTAGGTAAAACACAAGCTTATTTATTACGTTTTCAATTTTTGGATTGTATGGGAGGTGGGCGTGTCCGTTAGCGGGCGACACCCATTTTTCGATTACATCTTTGTGTTGATACAAAACACATATATACTAAATTTTATTGTTGTAGGTTAATTATGAGCTGAGTTATGCAGTTTTCAATTTTGGCTTTGTATGGGAGGTAGGCGTGTCCGTGGGCGGATTCCAAAAATATTCAATAGTGCAGATCCTTGGGTGCTTGTGACCATGTGTACCAAGTTTCATCCAATTATCTCGACTCCTTCTTCTTATCCTGTGTATACGGACAACACACAGACGGACGGACGGACGGACGGACGGACGGACGGACGGACGGACGGACAGACGGACGGACGGACGGACGGACGGACATGGATAGCTCGACTCACGTGGTGACGCTGATCAAGAATATATATACTTTTCTATACCGGACTCGCTTCGTTCTATGCGTTACAAACGTTTGCACAAAGTTAATATACCCTGACCTTTCAGGTTTAGGGTATAAAAAACAACATGTCTTCGGTTGAACTGGGTCAAAAAGTTAATAGCTACACACCAAGCAGAGCAAATTAAATGGCACCTTAAGGAAAAATTTATTAACATGTAGCAGAGAACAGATTATCATCGTTTATCGATTTTCAAAAAATAATTTTAGAAACAGACTCAAAGTCAGCCAGCGGGATTGCGTGCGTAGCAATAATTTAGAAGCTTGAAAAAAATTAAACGATTCACGATCGTTGCTCAGATTAAGCTGCTAGCTAGCTACTAACGTCAATCTGTAGACGCTCTAGCCACACTCAGCACTCAGTAAAATGGCTAAAACGGCACATACATGGCCAATTAGGCAATTTGCACTGTTTCCATAATTTGGCGATACAAAAGAAAATCTTATCCAATTAGCAACAAAATACTTCACAATTAATAATCAAGCACGTATCGGCAATAATTAGGCTTAAACCATAACGTAAAAAAATACGTCAACATTCCTAACGACTTTTTGTGCTTCCAACGCCGCCCATTTATTTCGATTTTGATTTTGAACAAATAAAAGGAAATCGCTCGAAATCAGAATATTTAACGTTTTTATGGACACAACTTTGAGTGCAACAGCAAAAAAGTAACTCATACGAAACGTGATCTCGTTATTGATCCGATCCCGCAAATTCATGTAATCCATCATAGATATTGACAGTGAGTCCGACAGAATGACTGGCTGTCTGACAGACAGACTGGCAGTCTGACTGTGTTGTGTCTGCGATTCAACAACAAAAACAACACCAACCTATGTGCGACGCATGTTTGTTGTGAGTCAATCAGTTAGTGATCAATCGCATAAAAGTAGCATAAAAAGTACTTACCGCAAACATCGGCTGTGATGATCCTCTTTGATGAGCTGTCAATTTTCTGTTTAAATCCCAAGTAAAGAAAACAATATGGATTGAAACCATGACGTCGACTGATCGACGAATGATCTATTGAGATCTTGGCAGGCGATACTGCTTATTTATGTTTTTTAAGTGATGTTTATTTTTAATGTAATAAACTGATGAAATATCGCAAGTTTAAAGTTACCAATCACCATCACGATGGATTTAATTGAAATAATTTAAAAAATTAACATTTGTTTCATTTCATTCTGTTTTAAGTCAACATATTTTTACTAGAAGACTTTCAAATAATCAACAAATTAATTGAAATGGTCAGTCCAATCAGAAACAGTGCAAAAGTGCTTTGATGTAGACGATATTTCCAAATTTTATTTTGTCTTTATAGATTTAATTGCAAATAAAAAAAGTGGGAGTTACATTTAAATTCATTCACGAGCTTCTAAACAGAACACCTTCAGAGCAGACGAGTAGTTAAAGGAGAATTTTCGGAGTTTTAGCCCCCATCCCACTATACGTACCGAAGAGTAGACACAAATCAATTCAACTTAAACCAAAAAAAAAATTTTGTTATAGTTTTCAAAAAACCTAAAAATTATATGAAGATGAAACATTTAAGGTTTGTAGAGGAAAATTATAAATTTATTCTAAAGAAAACAAAATTCTAAAGAAAGTTTTAATTGGTAATAAAGTTCCTAGCTTTCTTAAGGTCGTAAACAATAGTACACTGAGAAAACAAAAATAAGTCAAACGCACATTTTAAAAACGGTTATTCAAAATATCTTAAAGACATTTGGTTTAGTTGATCCGGCTGTCTCCCTTTGGAGTTTCACATTGACTTTAAAAAAAATTAGTGAAAATCTTCAAATCCGCGGAATTTGCAAATCTTAGGAGGGACTCTAGTGACGATAAGGTCGGTGAGCCCAAGTGTCTATGTCTCGATCTAAGTAAGGTGGGGCATGTACAAAAAAATAAGGTGCTTGTACATGCCCCCCTAGGGTTTCTTGGATGTTTGGTTCCTTGCATTTCCAGCAGTTGTCATTCCTGGTATTACCCAGCTTTGTCGCATGGGCCACAACCATGCACTCTGTGAGGATACCTGCATTTCTTCGGGTACATCCGTTTTCCATATGTTGCATCGCACTTGAATCTCAAAATTTTGCATGTTGCCGTACCTTTCCATAAAGAGCTCACTGCTTGTTAGCCTCTAATTCTGAGGGTTTTGTGTAATACCTGTAATGGAATTGCTACGTTTTATATGAGCTCTCCTTCTAGCCCAACCTTCCTTTGCTAGTCCGTCTGTCATCCTCAATGCCCTGGTGGCTTGGAAGCCAACAGGTGCACAAGTTATGGGGTACCTAGAGCAAAAAAATAAAAATAGTAAAATATCTACTTGCAGATGACCTCTGACACCATCGACACCAAAGAACACGATGTAGTATTCTTTCCGACCTATCCAAGGATATGCTGCACTTCATGATCGGACTTAAAATACTAATGTTATAACTTAAAGACCATTTTGGCTGTTTTTTGGGACACCCAAAAAAACAATTTTTATAGTGCTGAAATACTTTTGATGTAAGCTTTCATTTTAGGGGGTGTCTTTTTATATTCATTTTTGGTGACCCGCCTTAGTGCACCGCCTCTCTTTAAGTATCAGAGCATACAGTATACGTTGGCAGTATCAGAGCACATGAATGTGATTACAGCTTGGCTGTCAACAAATATGTTTATTAAAGAGTGATGAGTGTTTGTGCTAAGAGCTATCTCTGCAGCCTTCCTGATGGCAAAAACCTCCACTTGAAAAATACTGCATTGATCTGGTAATTTGTATGCCTGCCTTACACCGGGCTCTGCCTAATACTCTGCCGCTTCTACTCCCGTACTCATTTTGGTGCCATCTGTGAATCTGTGAATTTTGACCGCCCGCTGGGCTTATTTGATAGGTATCACCAGCCGGTTGGTGCCAGAAGTGCAGAGTTTTTGGTTCGAGTGTTGTGCGAAAGATCATGTAGTCTGCGCTACTAACTGCATTTAGTTGCCAGCTGCCGTAAGACGCTGTGCCGTAGACCGTACCACCTCTTATGCAAAAAAAAAAGTGCGCCGTACACCAGCGAATATGACGCATTTTTGCAAGACAATTACGAACAAATTTTTTTTTGTTTTTTTTGACCGAACGTAGGGGTCGCTAACGTAGAAATATATATAGACATATTTCTTCATATCTCTGGTGTTTACAGTCGGATTTTAAAGTTTTGTATATCAATGTTTTTGTCTCAAGAAGACCAATATGACTTCTATAGAAGTCATTGACCTCAGGTGAACCGTTCTAGTACTTACCCTCCAGTTCTCAGTTCCTACCATCCTAATGTAGAACTCTAATATCAAAAAAATAAAGCTCTTTAAATATCATTAATATTTTGCTCAGAATGTATATCGATATTTCCAGCAAAACTATTTTTAAAAAATTTTGGAAAATTTTTTGCCGATCGTGGGAGCCATTTTTTTCATTTTCAACATATCTTCGGTATTAAAAGTCTAATCATATTAAATGACATATCGATGTTTTTGTTTAAAAGAGACCAATTATTTTTCTCCAAACTGTCCAATTTTCAACTGTTTTTTCACGGAGAAAAAAGAATTGCAATACCCAGTGTTTGCAATTGCTTGACTATTTCCAATGTAGCTGTGAACAGCGAAAGTAAAAAGCAAAATGAAAAAATAAAATAAAAATACATTGTATATGTAATAAATCACAACAAAAATAGTGATGAAACCACTTTTAGCATTGGCACTACGGATTTTTTTATTCTTTTACGAGCTTTAAAATTCCTCAAAATCAATTTAAGGCCTTCCAAGGACTTGTATGAATATTTTTTTTTTATTTTGGAAACAAAAACATTGATATACCAAACTTTAAAATCCGACTGTAAACACTAGAGATATGAAGGAAAATGTCTATGCGCGACCCCTGCGTTCGGTCAAAAAAAATTTTTTTTAATTGTCTTGCAAAAATGCGTCACATTCGCTGGTGTACGGCGCACTTTTTTTTGAGGTACGGTTTACTGTACCGTGTTACCAGCTGTTAGTCTTGCTGTGTGTCCAGTGGGTCACAAAATATGCATACCGTTATGCATAGCAGAGCTTGCCGCTGAGTTTTTACCAAATGTTTGAGATATGTGGTCTTATTCACCACCGGCCATCACACGATGATTCCGTAGAGTAGAATTGGACGAACTACCGATGCGTAGATCAAAGTGCTGCCCAGCATCTTCTTGGATGCGTATTGCATTGATATGCATTGATAACTTTTCTGACCATATCGTCTATTGGAGAGGTGAATGTAATGTTTCGTCATGATCTATACGACCACTCCATGCTACATCAGTATCAAGTTGTAAATCCTTTTTTCTCCATTTGAATGCCTTCAAATCTACTTTTTGTGTGTTGGTATTTAGTATTCCAACCAAATCAGAAGTTTCCAACAACCTAAGATCAACATCTTCTAATTCGATATTTTCAATTTCTATATTTTCGTCGAATTCAAGATTTGTTGTCATAAGTTCCGTGCATAAGCTATCCAGAACAGTTATTTGACGCACTGTCTGTCCACGTCTGTGAACTGGTTCATCCTCAGTATCGGAGTTACCCCACTCGAACTCTGGCATGGAACTCAACAAGACCTATCAGAGAAAAACAAAAAAATTACCTCCCAAGTATTTCAATTTTATTCCATTTAATTGCACTGTGTTGTCTGTGTATATCACTGTGTTATTACTTGAAAATCTACCATCGACATGTTACGAGTATTTACGCTATCGCCAATCATGGAGAAGACCCTAGAAAAACAAATCGACTCTCATCTCAAAACGATTGTTTTTATTATCTTATTTTTTTATTCTTCAGAATTAAAGTAATCTTTACAACTACATAACAACATAAACCCACATATTAAGACCCTCACCTCAAACTATTCTCCCTAGCTGTTCTCAACTTACAGATATCGTGACTCCAAACTATGTCGTGTTAATGTGTTGCTTTTATTTTTGTTTTCTTCTAGAGTTTTCATCATATATTGTTGCAGTTGGTTGGTCTCTGGACACCTTGGATACCGCACTATAACTTGTTTGGCTTTCATTTAACAGTTTGTCAAATTTAATGGTTCCTGACAGTAGCAGGAATTTTATGCAGCGTGGCCCACGTTGACACAAGCATTTGAGATTTGAGCAATTTGTCAATGCCTGTTGGCGGCTAAAGTTTCGACTGTTGCGTGATGGCGGGACCTACAGGATAGACAACTAGACAAATAGATGGACAGCCGTTTAAAATAAACACACAGACACATTTCGACAAAAGCGCTAAAACTATAGGTGGTCAAAGGCAGACAGAAAAGTCAGTTAGAGCGCGTGCAGCTGAATGAACTGCAAAAGTCAATCAATGCCAATCTGAAAAATTTGCTTGCCAAGCTGTAAGCATTGACATGTTGGAAGTTGATTTGGAATCGATTTTTTCTTTAACTTAGTCATCAAAATATGGGTTAAAAAAAGAAACTTCTAAGAACATGACAAATTTGTGATATTGTTGTCACTCAATGAGAATGTTGCCTTGAATTTGTTTCGGTTAATGCTTTCTGACTTTTTTTTATTTTTATTTTTTTTTTTTTGAGAAACAAAAGAAACTCGAAATTCATGATTCGATCAAGAATTATACAAAAATATGTATGTTATGTTATTAATATTGTAAATTCTATGGTGGGCGATTCAAACGAGTATAAGTAAAAAAATCAATTGTTCAGAAGAATAATAATAATAGAATTAAGTTGATTTCTTAAGCAATGATTTCTTAACGACTTCATTAGAATGGAATTGACTGACCTACAATATTTTTATAAAAGTTGATACTTGGATTCCATACTAAAGGTCTGCAAAGAACCATTCAAACGTACTTGTTGTGTGTTGCTATTGTTTCTTATATCTACTTGTATCTGTTTAGCTCTCTAAGCATTGAGTATGTATCAGTGATGATATTTGATAATTGTGGAGGGGACTTTTTTTACTCTTCTGAAAGTAGTTTTCCGGAAGCGAGAGTACTTTTTGTTAATATGATTAAATAAGCATTTTTTTTTGTTGCTGAGGCATATACATATATATTTCAGTTTTATGTTATAAAAAAAAAAAACCAAAACAATATAAAAAGTATTTTCAAACCCAAAAAAACAAAACAATCATATTTGAGAATTTTCTTCATATTCTTGTAAAAGTAATAATGTTTGTATATGATATATAAAATAATAAATAGCATGATACATTTAATAATATAATACTAAATTCAGACCATTAGGAACTCTAAGGAAAAAAATGACATCAAAATCAGCCCAATCATGAAACATTTTGTCCCGGTAGTTGTAAATGGGAGTTACCGTTTTTAAGATAAAGTTAAAATACTTTTTGGAAATTTTTAATGCAATTTTGTGTTTCAGCCGCCAATATTCATGAGTGTAAAATAAAAAATGAGATTTCTTTATCTGCTGTCTTTAAACCGGAAACTCCCATTTTCAACTCCCGGGAGAAATGTTTCATGATTGGGCTGATTAACTTTTTGGTGAAGTTTGTTCTAATTTTTTAACTTCAGTCTTCGGATTATGTTTGTGGCTTCGTTTGTCTTTGAATGTCTTCGTCTTTTGATTTTGTTCGTAAGCCTTCAGTTAAACTTCGTTTGGCTTCGATTTTAATACCAAATTTCGTTTCTAATACCAAATTTCTTCACAACCGGTCGATTAGTTAAAGTTTTAATGAGTCATAAATATTTTAGTACCTTTAACGCCCTCTATCGAAAGCTTTGGAAACTTTTGACACCCTTTCTTCTAGTCCTGAATCTTAATATTAAATTTCATCAAAATCACTCTAATCAGAAACAAACCATAAGAAAAACAAACCAACATTTTGGTTAACCTAAAAAAAAAATTTGTATGGCACCAAAACCCTCTCAAGAAAAGTTTTCAAATGAGGGGCGGACCCGGCTATCTTTTTTTCCATAAGGGACGACTCACCTTAATGCACATTATTACATTATCATTTCAACATTTTGTGAAGATTTTGTTATAATTAGAAAAAATCTGAATATTTTTTGATCAGATACGCCGAATAAATACTATTTAACTTTTCTTTGTGAATCTATTTTAAGAGAACAATTTCGGTCTCCATACCGAGAACAAAATCTTAATCATGTGTGCCGTTAACTTTCTTTGATGGTTACTGTATACGAAAGTACTTTTTTTGGGTCAAAAGGAGTTGGGGACTTTTTAAAATCGAAAGGAGATAAAAAAGTGGGTATCCACTACAAATATCATCACTGGTATGTATGGAAAATTCGTCTTTAAGATATCGTGGATAAGGTATAATAGTGTGAAATTACCAAGCATCAACAATACGAGTTTGAGAATAAATGCAATAAACAGATATTTCGATAATATTGTTACTTTTACTTGGAACATTTAGATGATGTGACGTAGCAAGCATACACTGAGAAAAAAACACATAGCTTGCTCCGGTAAAAAATTTCTCTATTTTTGATAATAGAAATTTTCTCTTTTTCAAATAAAATTTTCTTCAATTAGAATAAATTTTCACATTTTCGAAGAAATATTTCTTTACTTCTAGGAAGTGGAAATATTTCAATGTCTCTAAAAATGATAAGTATTTTTCTCGCACGAAAAATTTCTCATTTATAGAGAAATTTTATTGAAAATAAAAAACTTTTCTTATATTTTGATAAAAAATTCACTATGAGAAGTATTTTCTTCAATAAAAACAAATATTTTACCAAAAATTAAAAGTATTTTTTCTAAAAACGATATATTTTCTATTTCATAGAAGCTTTTTATCATTTTTAGAGAATTATTAGTATCGCAATTAGAGAATAGCATCCTCTGGAGCAAAGTCTAAACCATTTTTCTCTAAATATGATGACTTTTTTATCATATTCCGAGACACTTTTTTCTGAGTGTAAAGAATAAAGATAGAAATAAGAAGCAATAAAAGAAACACATTATGTAATGCTTTTAAGTTTTCAATTTATTTCTTAAAAAATAATGATCATAACAAAGGCATTTTTTCAGATACTTAATGAAATTAAAAATACTTACTTACTTACTACTTACTTGAAATTAAAAATTAATGCACATAATATTTAAAAAAAAAACAAGTAAAGAAAGTCTAAAGTCGGTCTAGGCCGACAATGAAATACCCTAAACCCACTTTTCAAAAACAAAAAAATTTTTATTGTAAATGGGCTTGTCCGTGGGTGGATGAAGCCTATATTTTATATGCATTTACATGTTGATGAAAAATTACACATACCAAGTTTTATTCCTCTAGCTCACAGTAAATGCCTTTATTGTGTCTTCGCTATGGGAGGTGGGCGAGTTCATGGAAGGATTACTCCCAATTTTTGAACACACCTTAGTTTTGGTATGAAATACATACATACCAAATTTAATTTATCTATGGCATACATAACCTTATTTATTGAGTTTTAAATTTTTTGGGTTGTATGGGAGGTGGGCGTTTCCGTGAGCGGATGACGTCGAAGACATCTTTGTGTTGGTATAAAACACATACATATCAAATTTTATTGTTGTAGGTTAACTATGAGCTGAGTTATGCAGTTTTCAATGTTCGCGTTGTATGGGAGGCAGGCGTGTTCTTGGCCGGATGATGTCCATTTTTCAAAACCATCTTTGCTTTGTTATAAAAATATGTGCCAAATTTTAGCTCTAAAGATTAAACACAGGCTTATTTATTGCGTTTTAAATTTTTTGGTTGTGTGGGAGGTGGGCGTGTCCGTGAGCGGATGACGTCCATTTTTCGAAGACATCTTTGTGTTGGTATAAAACACTTACATATCAAACTTTATTGTTGTAGGTTAATTATGAGCTGAGTTTTGCAGTTTTCATTTTCGCGTTGTATGGGAGGTAGGAGTGTCCGTGGGTGGATGATGTCCATTTTTCAATACCATCTTTGTTTTAATAAAAAAAAACATATGTGCCAAGTTTAAGCTTTTTAGGTTAAACACAGGCTTATTTATTGCGTTTTCAATTTTTGGGTTGCATGGAAGGTGGGCGTGTTCGTGAGCGGATGATCTCCATTTTTCGAAGACATCTTTGTGTTGATATAAAACACATACACACTAAATTTTATTGTTTTAGGTTAATTATGAGCTTATATATGCAGTTTTCACATTTTGCGTTGTATAGAAGGTAGACGTGTCCGTTAGAGGATTCCAAAAATATTCAATAGTGCAGATCCTTGGGTGCATGTGACCATGTGTACCAAGTTTCATCCAATTATCTCTACTCCTTCTTCTTATCCTGTGTATACGGACAACACACAGACAGACAGACGGACGGACGGACGGACGGACGGACGGACGGACATGAATAGCTCGACTCACGAGGTGACGCTGATCAAGAATATATATACTTTTCTATACTGGACTCGCTTTGTTCTATGCGTTACAAACGTTTGCACAAAGTTAATATACCCTGACCTTTCAGGTTTAGGGTATGACAATGAAAAAAACACTTCAATAAGTTTTAAATGTATTAAAAGTACCACAAGCAATTAATCACGAACAATTTTTTTTTAAAACAACAAAAAAACACAAATTAACGATAACAAACGCGTTTCAAACATTCTCCTGACACAAAGAAAAATATCTGGTGTATCCAGATTGAATGGATATATAATTTAAAAAGAGTTAAAACAGTTAAAGACTGTCCCAGAAATAACTGCTCTTTTTAACTGTTTTTTTTTTTTGTAAATGATGTTTTTAAAAAAATTTTCTTTTTATTATTAAGTGAACATTACAAAATAAATTAAACTTTTATTTACACTGAACAAAATACACTTAAAACAAATTATGCACTTTTTGATTAAGGTCATCCAGTTGGATTTTTAACGACCTTTCGTTGACCTTAGTGTATGCCCGACGCCATTTACGTCGAAATATTTCGATGTTTTTCGCAATATGTTTGGTCTTCTTAAGATTTCTTTTCATTAAAGCCAATTTGGAGCATTGGCTTCTCTTGGTACCACAGTTACAATATTGGCTTGGTACCAATCCATCGTTCTCTGGGCGTAGTCACACGTTGCTAGGTCAGGCCAAAAAATTACTGAACCTTTGCCACACCATGTATTTCTTTGGTAATTTGGTATTGTTTTTTCGGTGGTAAATTTAGAGGATGCTCCACCCCTTCTAACCGCAAAATAATATCCGTGTACAGGTAGCTGCTTGAAATCTGCTTTGCAGTACTTTTCATCGACCATGATCACGCTATTAAATTTGGGCATGTAATCGCGATACAGTTTTCGAGCCCTCCTCTTGGCTTCGGCTTCCTTTTCTTCTAACATATCTGGTACTATTTGTACTTTATAGCTCCTTAGGTTGTGAAATCTTTTAATCCGTTGAACACATGACTTCGATGTAGCCGCTTTTGCTGAAATATCACGAACTAGAGTGCCTGGATTCTGAGAAAACAGCGCTTAACGTTCTGGGCCACCGCCTGGTTCGCTGGACCACCCTGAGTCTCGCGTTTTTGATAAAGGGGTAACCAGTTTGTATCGTTTTATGGTCTTTCCGACAGTTTTTCCACATACGCCAACTTCTTTAGTGATGTTTTTGTACGTGGTGTTTGGATTTTCCAGCTATTTGCAAATAATTGCTTTTCTTTTTGTTGAGGCGACATCTTATCAGTAGCTGTTTTATTTTACTAATGAGTATTTTTTTCAATCTGCAATATTTATACTTTATTTAGGTACCAAATATGTTGCTATAGAGGTCACACATTTTTATAAATAACCTAAAAACAATAGGACAGTTATTTCTGGGACATTTTGTACTTCGCTATGTGGAACAGATAAAGAGAAAAAGCTTACACTACAAAGATAGCCAGAGAAAGAGATGATACGCTCTCTGCTCAATCCAAAACAAACAAGCGTATGTTCAGTTCTACTTTTTATTGTATTTGTATCAATAATATCAGCTTATTATATGTTATATCTGCAGACCTTTATTCCATATTTAATTTATGGACTTATCTCGTTTTTGGCAGCCAAAAAGCTTGCACTAGTTTGAAAGCTGATTGTACTCGTTTGTTTTAATTTAGGTTGAGATGTCTTTGTTTTGATTTAGGTTGAGATGTCTTGAAAATTGGAGCCTGACCTCTTAATTGTACTCTGGTTTCTGACCTTTTAATTGAAGAGTTTGCAGATGGTGGACGGCCTTTAGATATAGAAGTTAGCCGATTTTTGCGGTCCTGGAGAAGTGGCAAATGACCAGCTAGGGTGTGAAAGAGCGCAGTGTTGGACAGGCACTACGTCTTAATCGAAAAGACCACATAGCACTACGTCTTAATCGAAAAGACCACATAGCCCGCAACTGGCACTGTCAAGACGAGTCTGAGCCGCTTCAAAAGCTCCATGTCCAAAACTCCCTGTCTCCTTTAGACTATACACTTGAGGGATCTCTACAAGACTTTAAAAAATGCAGAATGCGTGTGGCTTGAGACCACCCCACATTATTAATTCCCAATGAAAACTAAACCAGCCTCGGATATGAACCCCTACTACGTTGGCGACCACCGCAAATGAAAAACGGATAATGATTTACGGATATCCACCTGGAATGTCCGGACCCTTTATAGGGAAGTTGCCTCTGTACAACTGGCGGAAGCCCTCGAAAAAATAAAGGCACAAATTAAGACCAGTACTATCGACCTGTGTTGGTCGCTTCTCCATTAATTTCCATGGCCCTGAAATTGTTACACAGTGTTATCTTCTCAATTCGGTTTTTTTAAATATTTCTCAACATGACCCTTCCTAAAATTATTCAACATAGAAGCACGTAAGCAACGTAGAACGAACAAGCTGCGTGTTAACTGCTTCGTTAAACCGCAAGAGTGTCGTTGTTAAGTACTGTAGCGTTTTTGATGTTAGCTTGTCTAAAGGTCAACTCAAGAGTATACTAACGGCTATTCTGTTATAAGATCTATGTACGTATGGTTACGTCCTGTGTTGTTCCTGAGCCCAACCCAAATTTGGTGGTTAAATTTTTTCTACATTATCTTGGTTTGAATCACTGGCATTTATAACATTAAAATTTTTGATGATATGCAGTGGCTGATCTACACAAGGGCTGAAATTGCTTTAAACTGAAATTCACTGCTACTTTTTAAGACCAAACACATCCTTTCCTCGTAGCTCTTATTGGCACATCTTGAAGGCCTTCTTTTTCTGCACAAAAGGCAGCACAACAAACCTTTTTTCCCTTCAAAGACTGACTTTTCATATACTTCAGGGCAACTTTTTCGTTTAAAGATAGAATATATATCAGTTTAAAAACATGACATAATATTGGCCCTTCTTATTTGGGGTTTACATAAGACAGTAGTGTTTAGACAGTTGCAACACATTCTCAATTTTTTTACCCACACACATTCACTTTTGCAACTGTCTGATCAACTGCCTAAACTTTTTTGAAGACAGTTGACGAGACAGTAGCTGAGACAGTAGCTGAGACAGTAGCTGAGACAGTAGCTGGGACAGTAAAATGACATTTTCTATATAGAAAATACGGAAAACGAAAAAACGTAAAAAAATTCATTGGAAATTGAAGATAAAACATAATATGTATTTTTAAAAATATTACCAGCGAATAATATTTGAAATATTTGAATATTTGATATAAATAAATGTAAAATTTTTTCACTGTTTTATCTACTGTCTTGCCAATTGTTTGGACGCCTACGTCATAAACCTAATTTTGAAGAATTTTTGACAACTCATACATATTCTTGACTGTCTTAACAGTACTGTCTAATGTAAACGATGTGTTACTGCTATATCAAAGATTATATATTGAAATGAATCTGACTTAAAAATCAGGATAGAAGATAAAATCATAGAATATATAAGTAACAGAAAAAGGTTTAAAAGAAAAAAATATTTTTTCGATACTTTTTGTTAACCACTTCTTTTAGCCAGTCTTAAGAAGTACTTCTATCAGGCCTCTTTTGAGCAATGAGACCGGCAGGCCTGCACAATTTTTCCATTTCATATAAAAAAGACAGTATACTTGGAAATGAGTGTGGAAGCATTTCGAAATTCATATGAAAGCCTACTAGTAGCGCTTCGAAGTGCTGCTATTGCCGACTGGAAATAAGCAATTAAATCTACTACTACTACTCTTGAAGACCAAGCACATGCTTTCCTCGCTGCTGTTATGAGCACTTCTTGAAGGCCTTCCTTTTCCGCACAAAAAGCAGCAAGCTGTATCAGTTATTATAGATTGAAATGAATCTGACTTGAAAAAAAACTTGAATATATTAAACAGAAAAAGGTTTGAAAGACAAAAAATACTTTTTGTTAAACCCTTATTTTAGCCATTTTTAAGATGTGCTTTTATCAAGCCTCTTTTGAGCAGGGAGAGCGGAAGGCCAGCAAAATTTTCATATTTGAAACGAAATAAACTACGAAATCCATATGAAGGCCTGATAGTAGCGCTTCGGATAGCTGCCATTGTCGACTAGGAGGACATGTCCTCTTTTTGGTCTTATCTTTAATTTCTTTTTCAGATTACCAACACTTCCATTATTTACCATATTGGGCTTCAAATTAAGCGCTTTTTGGGATCCTCAACTATTTTTTGCGAAGCGTGTTAAGCGTTGTTAAGCGTTATAAGTAATCTTATAGATTACATAAGTGGGTTGGACAGACGTTGTCCTGGTACAAATTCGATAAATTTGTTTAGTTGCCTAACTTTTTGATTAATTTTTAAAATTTTTTTGGGCGTGCTTTATATTCCAAAGATAGATATTGAACATTTTTCAAAAAACATTCTTCTAACAATCGTCCAAATGAAGGAAAGAAGATTTAGAAAATTTTTGGAATCAAGCATTCATCGCTTGGGCGATCGAAAACATAATCTTCCAACGATCGCCGGAATGAACAAAAGAAGATTTTGAAAATTGTTCGTTAATCGCGCATTCATCTCTAGGGAAATCGTAAAGCGATATTTTTCACAAAGAACACTTAGACGAATCCCTTAATGCATCGCAAAACTTCTCCTTCAATTGTTTTCCAAATGTTTGCAGGGCACTATCTTGTAGAGGACAATTTGGCAAAAGAGCAATTATTTTTTCTGTTCAATACACTTTATATAATTATAATATAATAGTTCTTTTTCGTAAAAAATTACGGGCCCCGTTTTAATAAACCTTAAAATAAAATCGGAAACTATATTAGGTACATTGAAATAAGTTTCAACATTATTTTGTAAAAGTGAAAATTTCAAAATAAAAAAAAAATATAAAAAGTTTTTGAAGTTTCAATATCCTACGAAATTTTTCAAAAAAATCAAGCGTTCCGCACTCACATTTTACGGAATTATGTTATAGTAGTAATAATAATAACAACAATAATAATAATAATAATAATAATAGTATTTTCTACGTGTCCACCTTTCTCATCTTCTCTTGAACAAACGCCTCCTTTTTGCCATCTGTTGTCCTCCTGAGCCAAATTTTGATCTTGTAACTCTAGTCATGGCTTTAAAATTTAAATTTAAATTATAAACTTTCGAGAAAACGAAACTGAAAGTTTCAACACTTGTTGCGTGAATCACGATGGATAAGCCCATATATTTTTTTTTTATTGAAATGTATTAAAATATAATGTTTTGTGTTTTTTAAAGGTTCTATCATTTTTTAGATTTCTGTTTTTCTAAGCCGGTTGTTGGGATTTTTTTATTTTCGTTAAATTCAATTCGAATTTTTTATTTCTAACACTGTTTAAATTTTTACTTATCAGTATTGCACCAATACTTATAAATTTTAACGGTTTGTTATTTCAGGCCACTAAATTAACCTCAAAACCGCAACAAGTCAAAGTGTCAGTTTGAGTAAAACATGAGCTATAAGTAGTCACCCCCCCACCTGCCAAAGGGTAACACATTAATTCAAAGTGAACGCGCTACTAATTGTCTTGAGCAGGCATCATGTGTGCAACAGTTGAGGAGATACCAAGCTGAAAAATCGATAGTGCATAATAGAGAAAAATTGTGCAGCGCATAAAACAGAAGTGGGTGGATTTATTGTTGACAAGAAAGTCAGCTTCTGGTAGCTGCTTTGGACACAAAAGCTTGGCTAGCTGCATGGAATGCAGCGTTATTGTGGAGCGCGCAGTTTAGGATTTTAAATTGATGTTGTTTTTAATTTAATGATGTGAAAAAGATAATAAACTGAATTTTTGACATTTTTAAGAGGTTGAGCCTGGAGGCGGCATTAAAATGTTGGTACAGCGATACTGATTTGATGAATTTATTGAGGTTCGTTAGCTGATTATTGCTAAGATTGGAAGTCATGAGTGTTTTAATGACTTCATTAAAGCGCCATGAAAGGCGGGCGGGTAAGTAGAAAATCGTCAGACCGACAGACAAATAGTCAAATGATCAAATAGTGGAATGAGACGCAAAAATCAGCAGCTGTGGGTTAAATTGCACAAAACCAACATCAGTGCAAAAAAAAATGCACTCATAAGCGTCGCGTCGTTTTGACGTTTCACTTGTTGCAATCCGTTGCACATGCGTAAAAATTGTCGAACGCATTTTTAATAAATTCACGCTGACAAATAAGGCAACAGCAACCTCTAGCACGCATATGGCTGCGACAACAGTGCGACAAACAGACACGAGGAGGGACGGACATATAAATATTGCGACTACCATCTGGAGCTTTATTAAAGCCTACAGTCTAGCTAGCCGCCGTTGACTATGACACTTTGTTGTTACACTTATTTACCTTCACCAACTGTTAGATCAGAAAAAAAAAAAAACTTAAATGCTTTACTCTGATATGAGCTCCAGGCTTGACGCTGTATGGTCACGTTCTCAATGGAAAACGCACTTGATACGGCCGAAGTCACGTAATTGGCAATTATTGCACGCCTGCTCGCTTGCATATCGACCGTTAGAGAATAACACATACACAAACATATATTTATGTATAATTATGTATGTAGGTAAAATAATTGAATGCATATATGTAGATACTAGTACATAGAGTTCATATAAGAGAGTAAAATACTGCTGCAAATAATCTTGAATCTTGCTTATAAATTCAACCAAGTAGGAAAATCAGGTTTGATGGAAACTATTATTATTGCTATGGGAAAAACTGAATTATTTGAATAATTCACATAAAACACGTTAAAGTTTGCATTCTGCAAAATAAAAATTAAAAACGAGAAATTCTTCATATCTCATATCTAAAAAATATGGGCATCTCCCAGTAGTACGGACGCGACATTCGCACGGTTTTAATTACTCGAAAAACAAGAAAGAAACAAAATGAGCCGATATGTATTTAAGTGTTCTAAGGCGACGAAGGAGTACTACATTTAATAAAAAATAAGCAATCAAAGTAATAAGCAATCATTAAATGGAACGGACGCGACAAAAAATATAAGTTTTTTTAAGCTCGTATAGAAATATGCAAAATTTAGCTAATTTTGAGAACTTTTTTTTATATAGAATATACATGTTAATGGAGGTCAAAGGATAACTATTCTTGGTAGAACTATGAAATATTATAATTATCTCTTCCTTTTTTTGAAATAGATATTGCACGAATACGGACACGACATCATGGACGCGACAAATTTTTCCACAGTAGTAAACTACAGTAAAGATGTTCATTATAAATTTTAATAAAAAAACATCATAATAACTTGCATTCAAGTCACATAGCAGTAATACTAATCAAAATAAAAAAAAAATAAAGTTAAAAGCTCGGTCAAAGTCTTTTCAAGGGCTGAAATGGCCAATTTGTTTTGTTTTTTTTATACTCTTGTTATACCCCCACGCGTACTGCGTAAGGGGCATATTAATTTTGTCACGACGTGTGTAATACCCAAAAGGAGACGTGGTAGGTATAGAAAAGTATACATATTCTTGATCAGCATCACCACCTGAGTTGATTTAGCCATGTCCGTCTGTCTGTCCGTCTGTCCGTCTGTCTGTGGACACGATTGCAGCCGCAATTTTGAAGCTATCGTGCTGAAATTCGATATTTAAGCTTTTTTAAAAAAAACTAAGATCAAGTTCGAAAATGGGTAAAATCGGATGAAAACCACGCCTACCTCCCATACAACCCCAAAATTGATAACTCTGTAAAGAGGCTAATATTACAGCTATAATACTGAAATTCGGTATTTGTATGTTCTATGTGAAAAATAAGGTGTGTAAGAAAAATGGGCAACATCCACCCACAAACACGCCCACCTCCCATACAACCCCAAAATTGAAAAATCTATAAAGAGGCTAATATTAAAGTTACAAGACGGAAACTCGGTATTTAAGTATTCTATGTCATAATTGAGGTGTGTTAGAAAAATGGGCGTTATTCACCCACTAACACGCCCCCCTCCCACAATACTGAGGTGTGTTAGAAAAATGGGAGTGATATACAAACTAACACGCCCACCTCCCATACAACCCCAAAATTGAAAACGTTATAAAATGACTTATATTTAAGCTGTAGGAAAACAATTTGATATGTATGTATTTTAGACACATAAAAATAATAAAATCTCTCAAAATCTCATAAAAAAAGCTCTCCAATTTAAGATTCTTTTACCTTTAAGAATCGGCCGTGGGGTATTTTAACTTCGGCCAAGTCGAAGATATACCTTACTAGTTTTATATATTATTTTAAGCAGTAAGGCTCCCCATTCTTTGCGATATGTTGCAATAATTTAGGATTTCCTGAAATATATATTTTCTATATTTATTTAAAATGATGTGAAAAATGAATATAAATTCATTAAGGGGGGACATGACATTGGTTTTTTTAAATCGACAAATTATTTTTTTGACAATTAATTTTTTTATCGACTAGCCAATATTCTTAAGATTCTAAGAAAAAAAATTCATGGAAAATTCTTACGGGTTCAAAAGTTACAGCCGGATTAGTGAGAGCGAATTTTTAATTTTCGCCATTTTTGACGTAGAATTACGTCTTACAGCGCGGTTTGTATGGGGTCGTTTTAACAGATTTTTTCAAGGTCATTAGGCAACGTTTTTGGCGAATAATTTAGGGTATTCCTACAGCCTTTAATACTGTTCGTTCAAAGATGATATATATACTAAAATAACAGATATATCCTGCGCTGAATGAATATCTAACTTTGGATTTTGTCACTATTATATTAAAGTCACAAAATAGTAAAATATAAGAAGAAAAATGCATGTTTTTATATAAGAAAATCAATCATCAGCTGCTTATGTGCCTGCTGCTTTCTTTGTTTTTCTTTCGTTGTTTATGTTTGTATGCTTTGGTTTTGCACGAACTGATTGGTTCGCTTTGGCAGCATTGTAAGCATTAGTTCGCATTGGGTTTATGTATGCACTACTGTTCTAGTATACTATTTTGAAGCCAGAGTTCATGAACCTCTTTTCAACTCAGTCAATGAACTCAATGTGTCAAATTTAACGAAATAGGTCTGTGATCCGGTTAGATTTAACTCTTATGAAAAAAACAAGTTGGATCATATTTCTTTTTATGCTTTTACCCAATAGATGGCGTAAAATTTTAATTTTTGCTTTTAATGCAAATTAATTTGGATTCCACGTCCCACTAGCACTAGCGAGTGTAGTTTGCAAACTATACATCGAACAGAAAGTGCAGCTAGCAAACTAAATATCAGACAGAGACGAGAGGAAAGGACATGTGCTTAGCGTGAAATTTAGTAACCATACGATTTTTTAAAAATCGGGGTCTTAATTTTAATTTGAAATTAGTAGTTAAACTGACTGTAGCTCGCCAACTATATATCGGGCAGAGACGAAAGTGGCACCAATGGAAAGTGCATTTGCTTCGCCTTCTTTTCAACTAAGTCAATGAACTCAACCTGTCAAACTTAACAAAATGATCGAAAAAATTTTAAATTTTCCTTGTTTCTTTTTGCTTGCTCATTTAATCATACTTACTATTTAACTTTTTCTTTGTTTTGGCATCGATAAGTAGTCCATAATTGAGTGTAATTCATTTATTTTTAATTTTTGGAAGATCAATAAAAAAACGTGCAAAATGAACAAAACAATCGGACCAAAGAGACAAAGTAGAAGAGGTTACAACTTAAACGGAATTCTGCGTCTACATTTACGATACTATCGAAACTGTTTCTTTTTTTTCTTTGTTCACAAACTTTGAACGCATTTATCTCGAAACCATGTTTTCGTACTGGTTGCGGCACAAGCGGGTTCATTTTTTGACGAAAATTTTTTGTTTTGTATTTTTATACCCTAAACCTGAAAGGTGAGGGTATATTAACTTTGTCGTGAGTCGAGCTATTCATGTCCGTCCATCCGTCCGTCCGTCCGTCTGTGTGTTGTCCGTAAGCACAGGATAAGAAGAAGAAATAAAGATAATTGGATGAAACTTTGTACACATGGTCACATGCACCCAAGGATCTGCACTATTGAATATTTTTGGAATCCGCTAACGGACACGCCTACAATGCAAAAATTTAAATCTGCATAACTCGCTCATAATAAGCCTACAACAATTAAATTTGGTATGTATGTGTTTTATGTCAACACAAAGATGTCTTTGAAAAATGGAGATCATCCGCTCACGGACACGCTCACCTCCCATACAACCCATAAATTGAAAACGCAATAAATAAGCTTCTGTTTAACCTACAGAGCTAAAATTTGGCACATATGTTTTTTATAACAAATGAAAGATGGTTTTGAAAAATGGACATCATCTGCCCACGGACACGCCTACCTCCCATACAACCAAAAAATTGAAAACTGCATAACTCAGCTCATAATTAGCCTACAATAAATAAATTTGATATGTAAGTGTTTTATACCAACACAAAGATGTCTTCGAAAAATGGACTTCATCCGCTCACGGACACGCCCACCTCCCATACAACCCAAAAATTTAAAACGCAATAAATAAGCCTGTGTTTAATCTAAAGAGCTAAAATTTGGCACATATGTTTTTTATAACAAAGCAAAGATGGTTTTGAAAAATGGACATCATCCGGCCACGGACACGCCCACCTCCCATACAACGCGAAAATTGAAAACTGCATAACTCAGCTCATAGTTAACCTACAACAATAAAATTTGATATGTATGTGTTTTATACCAACACAAAGATGTCTTCGACGTCATCCGCTCACGGAAACGCCCACCTCCCATACAACCCAAAAAGTTTAAAACTCAATAAATAGGGTTATGTATGTCATAGATAAATTAAATTTGGTATGTATGTATTTTATACCAAAACTAAGGTGTGTTCAAAAATTGGGAGTAATCCGTCCATAAACACGCCCACCTGCCATAGCGAAAGCACAATAAAGGCAATAACTGTGAGCTACAGGAATAAAACTTGGTATGTGTTAATTTTTCATCAACATTTAAATGCAAATAAAATATAGGCTTCATCCGCCCACGGAGACGCCCATTTACAATAAAAATTTTTTTTTTGGAAAAGTGGGTTTAGGGTATTTCATAGTCGGCCTAGACCGACTTTAGACTTTCTTTACTTGTTTAAACTTGATTCGCTATCGTATGACACGAGCTTTTTTTACATTTTTTCTATTTTTTATGAATTTTTGAAGTCAATTTTTGAATTTTTTTCCGAAAAAACACACTTTTAAATTTGGAACATCACCAAAAATCGAAAGTAAATTTAAAAAAGCTCCTGTCATACGATAACCAATTTTGTTAAGATTTAAAAAAGTCATTTTTTTCCAGTTTGCGACTCCCAAAATTTTGGAGAAATGTTTGTTTTTGACTGAGTTATGAATTTTAAAAAAAGGTCTGTTTTCTCTGCCGCGAATGTTATGTCCCACCTTAATTGAGAACGGCTGGGCCGATTTGGCTCAAATTTCTTTTCAGTTGCTTGTAATTGCCATGAGAAGGTTTTTGGTAAAACCCTCCGCAAAAGTCGGGAAATTGTAAATACCGAAAATTTATTTTATTTTTTTATAAAATTTTGAGTGAAATAGTACCGAAATGGCTTCTTGAATGGAAAAAAAGGAAAATTCTTAGTGCAAAATTCGTAAAATTCCGGAAAAACGCAAAAAATTTGAATTTGTTTTTTCGTCAAAATTTTGAATTTCATCGTATGATTTGATGATTTTTGACAATGTAAAAGTGTACATTTCGTTGTGAAGATTGAAAAATTTTGGGTTATTGCAAAATTCATTGTGATGAAAGACGTTTTGTGTGCATTTTAGATAGAGAATTTAACGCGAAATTCGGTCATGATCTGAAATTGTGTTGGCTGTTGTATCTTCTTTGGCAGCCACATTTTTGGAAGGCAGTCGAGTTGCGCATTCTACTTTGAAGCTGTCGATGAATCTTCGCGCGGTTGACAAGCCAAAGTGCACAACGACCAAGAATTCGGTGACAGCGAAATTGATACGAGAATGCAAAAACATCATTCGGAATTAATGCACGATGGCGCATAAGCGAGCTTTGGAGGCAGTTGACCGAACGATGAAAGATTTACGAGGTGATTCGAGAAGATTTGGTGGGACTTTGATATTGCTCTTCAGAGATTTTTGTCAAACAAGCTTCGCGTCATCCCGAAATCTGCTGCTGCCGATGAACTTAATGCATGCCTGAAATCTTTGTCTTTGTGGCGGCATGTCAAGAAGTTGAAATTGACCACGGACATGGGAGTCACGTTGCAGTACGACACATCGTCTGCTGATTCCTGTTTGATATCGTTTCCAGCTAATTTTTGCGAGTTCACATCGTCGAAGGCAATTCGAACTCATCACCCAAAGCGTTCCCCGGTATTGCACAACTATAAAAATTTCGATTGGATTAGTGAACGGGCAATACTAGCCGCAAAAAATAAAGACGTCGATAGCTTGAATTTCATTATTCAAAGTCAAATCGCTGGAGAACTTCATTCGTCCAAATCTGTTGACAGCGTGACTAACGAGGATGAAGCGACCAACTATCCGACGGAATTTTTTAACTCGTTTAATGTGCCAAGAACTCCGCCGCATAATTTACAGCTGAAGGTGGGATCGATCATAATCATGTTGCGGAATCTAAATCATCTGAAATTGTGATTCCGAACAATGTGATTTGAGCGATGATCATCAAGAACAAATTGAAAGGAGAGAGGAAGTTCTTATTCCACGAATTCCAATTTTTCCAACTGATCTTCTATTCCAATTCAAGTGGATTCAGTTCCCCGTTCGGTTAGCATTTGCGATGACAATCAATAAATTGCAATTCCAATCGTTGGAAATCTGTAGGATTAATCTGGAATATCCCTGCTTTTTGCACGGTCAGCTTTGCACGTACATTGCCTTTTTGCGTGTTGGCAAACATTGTTTATCATATCGCTCTCTATACTTGTTTCGATTCCTTTGTAGTTTATCTGAAGGCGTTAAATTTTGACGACACAAAGTTCGCCGGGTACGCTAGTAATTAATAAATACTAACGGATCTAGTGAATTAACTGATACTTTTTGCATTCTTTCAATATTTTCTTGCTGGGTCGTCGCCTTCAGCACGTTCCATAATATTAGCCACACAGAGTCGGACATTGCCAACATGTGTGTAAGTTTAATAATAGTTTCAATAACAAAATATTTCTGAAACAAATGTCGCTTAGCTCTGTAGGGAGTAATTGTTCACCTGGAAGTTGTTGACGTTTTGTCCGTCCACTCAACGTACACATTGCATGCTGACTGTCAGTACAATTCATATATTTGACCATTATGAATGGTCCATTATTTGACCATTTTTTTCTTATGGTCTTATATAATTTCAATTAATTTTTTTTGATTTAATATGGGCTTGTTTACTTAGCCAAAATTTTATTTATTTATGCAGATCTTTAAAATGGTTAATGCGATATAATCAAAAGCAAATTTTTTTGCCCACTCAGAATAGGTTGTCTTGAGGATTTAATGAACCATAACAGTACTTTCATTTCGTTTAATCATTTATGTACCTGAAGGCAGTTAAAACAAAATTAAAATTTGTATGGATTCAGCTGGGATCAGCCTTTTAGAATCGGCTGGTGACTAGCATCGTATGTTAAGCAATTTTAATTAATCATAAAATTGTTTTGCCTTAAGATATTATAAAGTTAAGATATAAAATTGATTTTAAATATGCGATGATAACTCAACAATAATTCTCATTTACAATAACAACAACAAGGACACACTTACAGACAAGAAAGGGTTGAACCATCCAAAACTATTATCTTTGCTGCACACAAAATAGATTAAATCGCATATTCATCACGGTGTGACCCACAACATGGAGCTCAAGTCTCGAACACCACAACAACTTGAAGGCAGAGTACATTAGAAGCAACAACAAAAAAAACATAAACTAATTAAAAGGTACAAAATACACAACACGTTAGATCGCAGCAGAATGGATGGATCGGTTAGCCAAAGAATTAAGTATGAAAGATGATAAGGAATAGAAGTGCGCAGTGGAAGGAACGTAAGCGATTAAGTTTCATGGCGTTGAGTGGATACAATAAATTAATCAAGATTCACGCTTGCGCCAGCAACCGAAGCACCATAAAACCAGCAACAGCGACCAGCAACAGCGCAAAACAACGATGAAGAAGCCACTTTAAATGCATTTAGAAAAAAATTAATCGCGATAATTTAGCTGGCAGGCATTTTGCTTGTGGCATGTTAAGAGTTGCCAGCATGCCTGCAAAAGTAAAGAAGAAGGTAAATAAAAAAACTAGTAGTATTATTAATCGTTGCTTAATTCGAATATTGTTGCAATTACTATCGAATTTATTAATTGGTCAAAGCAGCAGCATAAGCAACAAATTTACACAGATACAAAAACAAATACTTGCACGCACGCATGCACACAAGGTCTGCGCTGCAGCCCTGATGAAGTGAGCGCAACTTTTGCATGCATTCACTTTTGGCCACACACACACACACATTCTTACTTATATTTGAATATACTCATGTCTTATTGGAAACTTTTCATTTAAGCAACGCAGAATAATTTATTTGTTTATTTGTATTCATATTGAAAATACGAATGTATTCTTGAAGAAATTTAAGCCTGCCTATTTTGCCTGCGGAAAACGTTATTAAATTTTGATTTTTATACCCTAAGCCTGTTTGGTTTGTTGTTTAGTTATTTTAATATATACATATTCCAATATTACAAGAGGTTTAGGTTATTCAATAGTCACACTAGACCGTTTTTAGAGTTTTCGACTTTTTTTTATATCTTATACAAAAATACGTTGCATTATTTACACAACACTTAATAGATAGAGAAGAACGGATTTTCATTTAATAATCTGGCAGCATTATTATGTTATATATTATTGACAGTTTGAACAGAAAATATTTTGAATTTATAAAAACTATAAAAAAAGGAATGCAGCAAGAGGCGACAATTCTGTGAAATGCTGCATTGATTTAATGTTTCCTTCCATTTATTGCAGGAACTAAACTATCGCCCCCTAGCAGGGAGACAAGGGGGCGATCTTCACATGGCAACGTGTCTGATTGCCTCAACTTGGCGAGGCCAGCCCCCCCACTACCCCCACTACGTAGACGACCACCGCAAACGAAAAACGGATAATGATTTACGGATATGCACCTGGAATGTCCGGATCCTTTATAGGGAAGGTGCCACTGTCTAACTGGCGGAAGCCCTCGAAAAATAAAGGCTGGCATAACCGCCATCCAGGAGATGCGATGGAAAGAACAAGGCTGCTCTAAGAGAGCAGACTGCGATATCTACTACAGCTGCCATGCGGAGAAGCGTGAATTTGGATGCGGAATCGTGGTAAGTCGGAAACTACGCCAACTTGTTTCCCGGTTCACACCTGTGAACGAAAGGCTGTCGACAATCCGCGTCAAGGCGAAATTCTTCTACATCAGCCTAATTTGCGCACATGCCCCGACGGAGGAAAAGGTGGATGCTGTCAAAGACACCTTCTACGCGAGCCTAGAGGACGTGTATGATCGCTGCTCAGCCCACGACGTAAAAATAGTTCTCGGCAATTTTAACGCGAAGGTCGGAAAAGAAGGCATCTTTGGCTCCACTGTCGGTCAATTCAGTCTCCACGAGACCACTTCGAATAACGGTCTAAGACTGGTCGACTTCGCCGCGGCGCGAAACATGGAAGTTAGTAGCACCAGATTCCAACACCCCGATATCCAAAAGGCAACCAAAGGTAACCAAATTGATCATGTTGTGATCGACGGAAGGCACGCTTCAAGTGTACTGGATGTGCGCACATTTCTGGGGGTCAATATTGACTCCGACCATTATCTTGTTGCAGCCAAGATCCGCATGCGATTGTGCAATGCGAAGAATGTACGCACAGGTGTGCAACGAAAGCTTGATGTCGATAAGCTGCTATCACAACGGACCGCCGAGGCTTACTCCGCTCAACTCTCGGTTAAGCTCAACCAACCCTACTCTTGCCTCGACGACGCTGGCGGACTTCGGGCGCATATATCCCACTCCATGCGCTCTGCTGCTGAAGAAGTCATTGGTTTTCGGCGCCCGCAACCTCGCAACCTCGCGACGCGACAGCAGCAAAATATGCCGGATATAAAAAGACGCTGCAGTCAGCTGAAACGCGAGCCATGCACGAAAACTATCGCGATAAGAGGAAGGAAGAGAGATGCCTTTTCAGACGTAAAAAAAGAGAGCAGGAAAAGCGTGTGCGAGAAAAAATTGAGGTGTACCAGGGCAAGAAGGATGCTCCAAAATTCTACCAGCAGGTTAAGCGTCTAACCCAAGGTTTCAAGGCCGGAGCATCCACTTGTAGAGATGAGAATGGTGATCTGGTTACAGATACGCAGTGCGCATTGAAATTATGGAGACAGCATTTTTCCAATCTGCTTGCAGGCGACGACACCAACAATTCCACCCTTGAAGAATGCAGTCTGACACCACCAACCGACGATGATGGAGTGGAAATTTCACCACCTAGCCATGAGGAGGTTAGAGTTACTATCCAGCGACTCAAAAACACCAAAGCCGTAGGTGCTGACGGCCTGGCTGCTGAATTGTTTAAAACCGGCGGCGATGAATTGATTAGGTGCATACATCAACTCATCAGCAAAATATGGCTAGCGGAAAGCATGCCCGACGATTGGAATCTCAGTGAGCTTTGTCCTATACTTAAGAAAGAAGACCAGACAATCTGCGCCAACTACCGAGGCATCAGTCTTATTTCCATCGCATACAAGGTTCTTTCCAGCGTATTGTGTGAAAAATTGAAGCCACATACCAAAACACTGATTGGATCTTATCAGTGTGGCTTTCGTCCTGGCAAGTCCACCATAGACCAGGTTTTTACACTACGCCAAATCCTGGAGAAAACCCACAAAAACCAAATCGACACCCATCAACTCTTTGTTGATTACAAAGCTGCGTTCGATAGCCCGATTCGGGATTGCCTGTACGCAACAATGTCTGAATTCGGTATACCTGCAAAGTTGATAAGGCTCTGCAAGATGACGTTGAGCAATACATGCAGCTCCGTCAAGGTAGGAAATGACCTCTCCGAAACCTTTAATACCGAACGAGGTTTCAGACAAGGCGACCCGCTATCATGCGATCTCTTCAATATCATCATGGAGGGGATCCTACGAAAGGCAGGTGTACATCGAAATGGTACCATTTTCTACAAAGGTGTCCAGCTCCTTGCGTATGCTGATGATATCGATATTATCGGCAGAATCAAGAGAGATGTAACTGCTGCTTTCGCCGCTATCGAAAAGGAATCAGCCAAAGTGGGTTTGACGGTGAACGAGGGCAAAACAAAGAATGGGACAGTATATGCTGTCTGCAAATAGGGAAGTGCGGCGTCTAGGCTCCCATGTTACAGCAGGCAAATATAACTTTGAAGTTGTCAAGGAGTTTACATACCTTGGCACCGCCGTAAACAGCAACAACAATGTCAACCTGGAGATAAAGCGAAGAACAACAATTGCTTATAGGTGCTACTACGGGCTAAGTAAGCAATTAGGTTCCATAGCCCTCTCTCGATCGACAAAACTAACACTCTACAAGAAACTCATCATACCTGTGCTTCTTTATGGCGCTGAGGCATGGGTGGTATCGCAAACAGATGCAGCCGCTCTTGGGGTGTTCGAGAGAAAAGTTCTTCGCAAAATCTTTGGTCCTGTTCGAGTTGGCGACGACTATCGCATTCGAATGAACCACGAACTTTACGAGCTCTACGACGACATTGACATAGTCCAGCGTATAACAATTCAGCGATTACGTTGGCTGGGTCATGTCTTTCGTATAGATGAAGAAGCTCCAGCGAAAAAGGTGTTTGAGTCGAAAGCCGAGGGTCGACGACGAAGAGGAAGACCATGCCTCCGATGGATTGACCAGGCCGAGGAAGCCCTTACCGCGCTTGGTGAAAGAGATTGGAGACGGCGCGCGCGAAGCAGAGACGCCTGGCGAAAGCTGATGAAGTCGAACGTAACCAGTCAACGGGTTGTCATGGCCACCTAAGTAAGTAAGGCCCGTTAACTGATCTCAATTTTAAACAAAGATTACCTTAAACAAAGTTTAAAATGCCTTAAACCTCAGTTTAAATTTTAACGCCGATACCTCATCTCAAAAAATCGAAGTTTAACTTGGTGAGGCAAGTTTAAATTTAAACACAGAAATTCTAGGTTTAAAAAATTTAAACTTAGATTTTGTCAAAAATTCTCTGAGAACATTTGAAATATTCTCAATAATGAACAAAAAATAAAAAATAAAAAAATCATACTTCAAAAAATTCAAAACAATAAAAAAAAAAAAAACATATTTTAAGTTTTGAAAACAAAATATTCCAATGAAACTGACAATTTGCATTATTTTATCAAAAATTTTTGAAATATTTTGATGTTCTACGTCAATGTTGTAGAATTTTTACTACAGTGCCGCTCAAATATGTTTTTAATCTCAGTTTAAATTTGTAAACAGAGTTTAAGAAAACTGCCGATAAAAATGAGATAAGTTACGAAAATAATTTTAACTGTGTTTAAAATATAAACTCTGTTTACGAAATCTGAGGTTAAGGAATTTAAACTTCGGAGATCAGTTAACGGGCCTTAGTAAGTAAACTATAGCACATGATTTATTTAAATTATTTATTCGTGCGAAACACAGACCTCAATAGATTTTTGGTTGTCAAAAATTTAGTTGTCAAATATAAGTTCGTACTGTTTTTTTTCTAAATTATTCCAGGGCTAGAAATTTCCAATGAAAAATAAAATTTATTTTCTAAATTTTAGATCAATTCGCACACAGTTATAATATCGATTGTTAAAGGGGTGTTTTTAAATTCGTTTTAGTAATTTTTCCTAAACTTTATCACTAATGTTTATTCATAGGCTGCTCCCCACAAGAAATAATACAGGGGTGTCAAATCGCGCTATCGTAGCAGTCAATCGACAAGATTAGAACGTGACTCACTTATCAAACATTTCTTTCAGAAAATTGATTGCTTCGGTGGCTCTAGTCTCGCTGCGCTGACTTGCTTGAACCAATGCGCATCAAGATCAAGTGCTTTAGTACAATCGCACTGAGTCATTTCGCTATAGCTATGTCCATTTACCATCACTTTGGCTCTGGGCTTTTATTTTATTAAAAATAAACAAGGAAAAAAAGAACATATAAACATTTTGGTAAACTTTAAAGAAAATTTAAGGTGGTGAAATTATTGTTATAAGATTTTTAACTTCTTAGTTAGGTGTAGTGTCCGACCGAAACCAAAATTTTGGCCGAAACCGAAACCGAAACCGAATTTCGGCCATTTTTGTAATATTCGGCCGAAACCGAAACCGAAACCGAAACTGAATGTCTACTTGAAAATTGTTTTAAAAAACAAATTATTTTTTAATTTTCTTGTTAAAAGCTTTCAAAAATATAACAATTGAAACATATTATAATAACGTATATATACGATAAATATTCTTTTGCCTTTATTCATAAAAATTTACGAGCCTCTTATAAGCCCTTTACAAAAAAAAAAAAACCCCAAAAACAGTATTCATAAACGTCCAATACCGACAAAAATCTCTTATAAAGGCTTCTTAAATGAGTAACCTTCAATAAACCCTTAAAGCCTTTTTAAATTTTTACTCTAATGTGAGCACAAATATTGTCAAAAATACTTCAAACTGTTTCAAAAAATAAAGAACATGGCAAAACATTTCAAAATATTGAAAATAAAAATTATAAGTGACAATTTTTTTTCAGAGAAGAACATAGATTAAACATTTTTTTGACTGTTTGCATGTCAAAATATGTGACTATTGCTTTTTGACTATTGAGCACTTTAAATCTATTTCAAGATATTTTTATGAATAAGACCGTTTGAGTATTAATGTTTAACTTTAAAATAATAAATAAAGAGATCATTTTAATATCACTTTAAGGAACTTTTTAGTATTTAAAGATAAATAACTTAATATTATAATCTAAAAAAAATCTACATTTATCGTTTTGTGCTGGACCCAACCCACACGGTAAATCAAATGACTGAATTTCACGGTTTTGTTCTACTTAACACCATTAAAAATTTTGATGAAAGCGAACTCACATCTACCATTGAAATATACATATGTAAGAACCGAATTAGTAGTGTCCGATCAAATATTCGGTTTCGGTTTCGGTTTCGGCCATATTGATGCCGAATAGCCGAAACTGATTAAAAGGGCCGAAACCGAAACCGAAACCGAATATTCGGTCGGACACTAGTTAGGTGACCATGACAACCTGTGGTTGGGTTATGGGGATTTTTGAAATCATGGAAATCTGCCCGCAACTATCTCTGTCAAGTTGAGACGGAGCCGCCTTAAAAGCTTCATGTAAGAAACTATTTGTCTCCTCTAAACTTGAGTGGTCTCTCCAAGACCTTAAAATCGAATGTAATATTAAATATTTCATACAAAAATTAATGTCACTCATACGCCTAAGAGTATTTTTGTTTAGCAGTTAGTTAATTCGTAGAGATGTAACGGATAGTGATTTGGCCGAATATCCGGCGACCGGATAGTGGGTCCATTGGAACGTTGTTAACAAACTAAATATATTTATAATTCGACAGGCTACAATCATAGCACAATAATAAAAACAGCTCATATTAATATGGCAGTTTTACATGCAATAGCACTGGAGTTCAACTACCACAGCTTTTTCGCACTTTCTCAGATTAACCCAATCAAAGCCACGACCAATATCATCAATAAAAAAATTTAATGTTATGCAAACCAGTAGCTAAAGCCAATTTAATGTGTGGAAAAATAGTTTCCACAAGAAATAGTAATAGCGAAATATTGAAGAAATTATTATTTATTTTGAAATGGCTTACTTTTGGCGATATGTTTTTCCACTACATTCACTCAACGTGTTCCGGCTAAAGTTTTAACCAAAATAGACGAGAAAACGATTGCAACTCGACGAACATGTACACTCGTTACGTCTGTTTTGACATTTAACCCAAAATTAAACGTTCTTGAGCTCGTCTAAGCAGTTCACCTGCTCATCGAATTAAATTCATATAAATGCTTTGTTCATCCCTTACAATACCGACAAATGATATAAATATGTTTTTTGCACTAATAAAGAAAAATGCAACAAAACTCGATGTTAAAATTCTATGTACAGTTGCTGCTGACGAGTTCGGTTCTTACGCAACAAATCGTCTCGTCGCATTGTTTCGTTCATTTTTGTTCAGTTACGTCTGTGCATTTTGGGTATTAACATTGCTTTCCATTTGCTTGAACTATCTCGTTACGTCTCGTTATGTCTATTTTGGTTAAGCCTTAACAGTTCGACAGTTTGAAAAATTTAAACAAGAAACAACGCAAAATTTTATTAATTTTCCTTCTATCATTGCTTTTATTATTTGTAGCGTTTTTGTAACTATTTTTAATTAATAAATGAATTCATGAATAAATTATACCTCTAGTAATTATTTAAAGATACTTTTTAAATATTGAAATTGATAAATTCATTGTTAAATTTTCATCATTATTAAAATACTTTAAAAAACTATCCGGCCTGCTGGATACCGGTATCCGGCAGGATAGTAAATTTGGACCGGTTATCTGGCATACCGGATAGTAACCAAGACTATTGGAGGAATTGCATGTTGAATCATGTCACCACCATGAACCAAAACTTTATGAACAGCTGGTGCTGTATGTCACCAACTGCCAGCGTTCCGCTGCCCGACTATGACGAGGTTTAAAAACCACAAAGCTGCAAGTGCCGATGGCGTACCGGCTGAGCTGTTAAAGATTGGTGGTGAAGCTATGATTAAATGCATTCACAAGCTTCTAACTATACAGAATAAGGTCGGAAGAATGCATTCCAGATGATTGCAACCTCAGTGTGCTCTACCCAATCCACAACAAAGGCGATCCCACCATTTGCGCCAACTACCGTAGGATTAACCTTCTTAATATCGCATATAAGGTCCTGTCGCGCGTATTGTGTGAAAGACTGAAGCACATCGTCAACCAACTGATTACACCTTATCAGTGTGGCTTCAGACCTGGAAAGTCCACCACCGACCAGATCAAACAAAACCACCGCTCCGACATATCTTGGAAAAGACCCTCGAAAAAACAAATCGACACACACCACCTTTTTGTCAATTTCAAAGCCGCCTTCAACAGTCCAATAAGGAGTCAGTTATGCTCCATCATGTCTGAGTTTTGTATTCCTGCGAAAGTAATACGTCTTTGCAGGATGATAATGTACAATACCAGCACCGCAGTGAAAATCGGGAAGGACCTCTCCCCTCCGTTCGATACCAAGCAAGGATTCGACCAAGGTGATTCCTTATCGTGCGACTTCTTTAATATAGTCATGAAAAAGATGTTCCGAGCTGCTGACCTTAGACGCAGCGGCACAATTTTCTATAAGAATGTTATCCTGCTGGTGTATGCTGATGATATTGACATGATTGGCCATAAACGCGCGAAGTCAGTGCAGCATTCTCCAGGCTTAAAAAAAAAGTTGAGTCGAATGGGTCTTCCAGCGAACGCAGATAAGACAGGTATCTTGTGTCATCAAACAAATAGTCCCAGCGTTCTGGAAACCACTGTTGACAACACCTCCTTTGAGGTTGTTAAGGACTTCGTTGACATGGGATCCAGCATAAATTTCTCAAATGATGTCAGTATTGAGATTAAACGAAGGATAACTCTTGCCAACAGGTGTTACTTTGAGCTCAGTAGGCAATTGAGAAGCAGAGCTCTCTCTTGACGAACAAACTGGCGCTCTTTAAGTCAATAATCATGCCTGTTCTACTATACACATCACAAACCTGGACGTTGAGCAGCTCTGATGAAAGGACTTTGGGAGCGTTCGAGAGAAAAATCCTTCGCAAGATCTATGGTCCAATCTGCGTCAATGGCAAGTACCGAATACGATGGAATCACGAGCTGTATGAGCTATATGCCGACATCGATATAGTCAAGCGTATTAAAATTGAGTGGATTCGCTGGATAGGTCATGTCGAGAAAATGAACGACGATGCTCCAGCGAAAAACAACAACCGGTTTTAAACAACCTTCGCGAAATTCGTCCTGTAGTGAAGTACGACCACGATTGAATTTGGAAAACCAGCCAAACACAGTGGCTCGAGATGGTGCTTCATCACCAAAAGTCGAAGCAAGTGTATCTGCACAATTCTGTTCATCGGAAATCATCGCACGAAAATATTACCGATGTAATTCCATTTTTTTTTAAAATGATGAATCATTACACATTAGAATTGTATAACAAAACGTTCTGAGTACGTTCACCATTAGAAATGTAAAACTTTACGATGATAATGTCAAATTTGACATAATCACAGTAGTTTCATCATATCTCTTAGACTTAAAAGTTAACCTGCACTCTTAAAACTGATTTTAATATCACTACAATAATTGCTGTAAAATTTCACGCATTTATTGAGGGTTATTAAAACAAAATACTCAACGCAGCGGGTTTTTCCTATTCAGCCAAAATGAAGCATATTTTGTCGCTAGTTCAGTGTGTTTTCGCTCAGAAAATCATTGACCGCTCTTTAAGCGAGATTTTACGCTATAACCAGTGCAGTCTCTTGAAAATTTTAAATAGTGATAGAATGTGCCCGAAAAGAGTGGTAGATTAAAACAATTAGTGGTAGATTATTTCCTGTCTACAAAAAAATTTATTTATTTGCTGTAATCTCATAAAAATTATGGTATACCTGTACTTTCGCGTTTATTAAATATTATTGAAATAAAAGAACAAATAGTTCTAAAATAGATTTCCAAGAAAAGCATTACATCCATTAATAATAGCGAAAACCTGATCATAAAGACATAAATAAATACTCCCACCAGGAAAAGTGGTTATCAAAGGAAGCTTCTTGGCATATACTTTTAGATTCGGAGATCATCACTTCGTTCAGACATGATCTTCATTTTCAAACCTCATACATTTTTTTTTATGAAACTGCCACTACGGGGGTAATCGTATCTTTTTCGCTTTCTCAGGCATATTTTTATACAGCTTTTCGGGTTCCTGCACATCACCTGAAGTATTAGCGCCTTTTCCAATTCATTAGGCAGTAGGAAAAGATTAATCCTTTATGAAGTGCTTGCCTATCTTCTTCCGAAGCTCAAATGCTTTTGTAATATCTACCCTTTGCTTATTTTTATAAAACTCACTGCCAACCATGAGCTTCAAAGTACAAACCAAACATCGAACAAACCATGAGTAGACTGGGATCAGCAATTAAGCAATTTTCAAGCAAAGTTTTCATGCGCTCCAAAATATTGTTAGCTAAGTTCTAATATTGAATTCAAAACCTTGCACCTGGCTCATATAAAATATAGAAATAATCGTTGATATATTTCAAACAAATATTTCAACAAAATGCAGTCAGCTGGGAATCCCTTTAAATGCTGAAAAATTATTTCTCTCCTGTATATTGGAAAAATTCGGGAACTTGCAAACACGATAGGATGAAATTTTATTTTGTTTCAGGTGGCAAAAAGAAGCGTTTTAAAAAATCCCTGACTTTGAATTGTGAATGGGAGATACAGATATTATTAAAATGACTTGAATTCCCTCGGGAACAGGAGCTATGACTTAGCTAGAGTTTTCGTGATCTGTCAAATTCTAAAAAATATTTTGTAATAATTGGACAAGAACCGAAAAACGAATTAAAATTGTTTTTAGTTGTTCATGGATTTAATAACGTTTTTATCATATAAGTATGTCTTAATTAAATTAAATCAAATAAAAGGCTACAAAAATATTTCTTGAAACAAAAACTTAAACAATTATTATGTGAAAATAGGTTCATCATTATCATTGATCATAAGAAGCTCGGGCAAAGTCCTTTCAAAGGCTGAAATGGCCAATTTTTATACCCTAAACCTGAAAGGTCAGGGTATATTAACTTTGTGCAATCGTTTGTAACGCATAGAACGAAGCGAGTCCAAATTTACTCAAGGATCTACACTATTGAATATTTTTGGAATCCGCCCACGGACACGCCTACCTTCCATACAACGCAAAAATGTAAAACTGCATAACTCATCTCATAATAAGTCTACAGCAATAAAATTTGGTTTGGTTGTATTCTATATCAACACCAAAATGTTTTTGAAAAATGGACGTCATCCGCTCACGGACACGCCCACCTCCCATACAACCCAAAAATTTAAAACGCAATAAATAAGCCTGTGTTTAACCTAAGGAGCTTAAATTTAGCACGTATATTTTTTATATCAAAACAAAGATGGTTTTGAAAAATGGATATCATCCGCCCACGGACACGCCTACTTCTCATACAAAGCAAAAATTGAAAACTTCATAACTCAGCTCATAATAAGTCTACAGCAATAAAATTTGGTATTGTTGTATTCTATATCAACATCAAAATGTTTTCGAAAAATGGACGTCATCCGCTCACGGACACGCCCACCTCCCATACAACCCAAAAATTGAAAACGCAATAAATAAGCCTGTGTTTTACCTAAAGAACTAAAATTTGGCACATATGTTTTTTATAACAAAAGAAAGATGGTTTTGAAAAATGGACATCATCTGCCCACGGACACGCCTACCTCCCATACAACCCAAAAAGTTTAAAACTCAATAAATAAGGTTATGTTTGTCATAGAGAAATTAAATTTGGTATGTATGTATTTTATACCAAAACCAAGGTGTTTTCAAAAATTGGCAGTAATCTGTCCATGAACTCGCCCACCTCTCATAGCGAAAGCACAATAAAGGCATTAACTGTGAGCTACAGGAATAAAACTTGGTATTAGTAAATTTTTCATCAACATTTAAATGCATATAAAATATAGGCTTCATCCGCCCACGGAGACGCCCATTTACAATAAATTTTTTTGTTTTTGAGAAGTGGGTTTAGGGTATTTCATAGTCGGCCTAGACCGAATTTAGACTTTCTTTACTTGTTTTTTTTAGGTTTATCATAAAAATTGTGACCAATATGAAACAGTGGTGAATTTTGGAAAATGGTAAATAATGGGTAGTAAAATTGGTAGAAGTCGAAAAAGACGAAAATAGTGCTAGATCTACCACAATTGTAGTAAAGTGACAGCACTGGCTATAACAGCTGTTTTTCGCTCAGTTTTTGCTCAGTTTGCTCTCACAATCAATTCATATTTATAGCAGATACATTATTTTACGTCAGTTAGTATTGATCATCACATGGAGCAAAATCACGGGTATTAAATGTTATTCAATGATAAAACAATCTTATGACTGTGTTTAAAAGTTAATTCCTTATTAAAATATTTATTATTAATTAATAAGTAGTCAATAAAAGAACAAGTTGGATAGATAACACCCATTTTCAGCGTTATTATTTATCAATGCATTCTATTCAGAAGAGCGCAATAGAAAAATTGTAGAAGAGGTTTGAGAGAGGAGAGAGGAGAGAGGAGAGAGGAGAGAGGAGAGAGGAGAGAGGAGAGAGGAGAGAGGAGAGAGGAGAGAGGAGAGAGGAGAGAGGAGAGAGGAGAGAGGAGAGAGGAGAGAGGAGAGAGGAGAGAGGAGAGAGGAGAGAGGAGAGAGGAGAGAGGAGAGAGGAGAGAGGAGAGAGGAGAGAGGAGAGAGGAGAGAGGAGAGAGGAGAGGAGAGAGGAGAGAGGAGAGGAGAGAGGAGAGAGGAGAGAGGAGAGAGGAGAGAGGAGAGTGGAGAGAGGAGAGAGGAGAGAGGAGAGAGGAGAGGAGAGAGGAGAGAGGAGAGAGGAGAGAGGAGAGAGGAGAGAGGAGAGAGGAGAGAGGAGAGTGGAGAGAGGAGAGAGGAGAGGAGATTTGAGAGAGAATATTCTTTATTTCTTGTTGTGGGATTTTACTACAATAATTGCTATTAAAGTACTGCCAGCAAAAATTGTAGTGAAATCTCGCCATTTGTTCTAAGAGTGTACCGTAGTTTAAAATGCATGATATAAATCACCTTAAATTATAATTTAAATTAAAAACAAAATATATATTTTTGTATGCCTTCATAATATATTAACATAGATATTGAAGTTATTTAAAAAGTTTTCATCGCTCCCCCTGTGGACGCCCTTGTATGTAGCTTTTAACGTAATTTGTAAGTTTCATTACATATTATGAGTTGCGGTTAAATCAGCTTGTATGTATTAAATAATGGTAAAAAATTAAACATTTCTCTTAAATTGCATGACAAACAGCCATCAGATACGTGTGTATGATACCAAACAAATAATTTTGTTCTTTTTTTCACTATGTTCACCTTGCGGGTAAAAATGTTGAACATTATATAATTACAACAAATAACTAGTTTCGAAGAATTGGTGAGCAATTTAAAGTCAAAGTGATTAGTTCGTTGTTCAAAGTTTTATTTAAGTGAATTTTGCAAATTTTCAAATTTTTTTTTTTTGCAATATTTCTGAATCTAATTAATGTTAGTGTCAAATGTGTGCACATGCGTTGGCCTGCCAAGCGACTACAGTCTCCGATCTTACCAATTTACCCCACTTATCAACGCCATGAAAACCACTCCCCCCCTTTAACCACTACCCACAATTTTAATCGCCATGTTGTTGCATTTGAATAACTCATATCTTAAAATTGTATCAATTACCTTTTATATAACGACATATTTTTCGTCATTGCATGTTTAATTTATATCAACTATTTTTCGAGTGCTTGTGTATTAGTTGTGCGTACATAAGTGCGTGTGTATGTGTTTGTTTGTTTATTTATTTATTTGTTTGCTTGTGGCAAATTGAATGCGTGCAGGAGGCGTGATCTTGACGCATTCATTTTAAATGTTGTTGTTGTTTTTTTCTTGCGTTGCATTTGAAAGCAAATTTGTTTACATATTTAATACGTTGAGTGTGTGGAGTGCATAAATTTGAATGTTGCCAACTTCATTGAATACGTTGGTAATAATATTTGATATTTATGAATGTAGAACGTATAGCGGATATTTGAAAACATTTTACAGTGTTTAACTGACGTTTATTTCTTGCACTTTTCAAAAATTTTGCATGTATGTATGTGTGTTCTTTTGTGTGGCCTTGTGTTGATATTTTTAATAACTCTTTAATTTGTATTTAATTGCATGGTTTGCTTGTTGGTGTGATTTTGTTAAGCAAATCATATTTTTATAATTACTGTAAAGCGTAACTGATCTTGAAAATAAGAGTTAATAGTTTGGTTTTTTGATAAAAATACCTCTCTCTCTCTCTCTATTGACCATTAATATAATCAATCATATTTTTTAATGAATTTTACTTGGCATTAAGACGTGATTTATAGAAAAATCTTTAAAAATATATTTTCTTTTGTGCAGATGTAAAGTCATGTTCCTTGCCGTTAACGCAAATAGACGTTAGAAAATAAACGTCTCTATCATTCAACATTTATTGTTGAAAAATGTTTTAAAATAGATGTAGAATTACGTACATTTTGCACAAAGATGCTTGAACTACTTTTGTTTACAATCCAGCACATGTTGTACCAGCAAATGATTTGCACCAAACTGTACGAATTTTTCCAAATTAAGATTGATTCTTATTGTGACAGCAACAATAAACATTGTTAATTAAGATTTGCTTATTTTGCAATGTTTTTCTTCTAACCGCATATTTGATTAACTTTTAAAAATAGAACACAGTAAATTATAGCTCTTATTTATCATGAGACTTAAATTATTTATTTAATCAAAGCTTTTTCAAACAAAATGTTGTATTTTTTTAAGGAAAGCTATAAAGAAGGTTGTCAGAGAAATTATGTTATTATTCTTCATGCTTGTTATTATTATTTTATTGAAGCTATTTGAGTTGTAAGTAACTTTGTAAGACAAATTCGAAAAGCAGCTTTACGCTTTTAATTAATTATTAAAATTTATTCAATAAATTAAATTAATAAATAAAAGCTTTTCAGGCACTATAAAAACTCGTAAGCAATGTATACACTCAAAAAAAAATTTCCCGGAATACGATAAAAAAATCAAAATATTTAGAGAAAAAAAAAAAAAAAAAAAGAGAATCCAAAT
Source organism: Tetanocera ferruginea (assembly GCA_958299015.1). Taxonomy (NCBI): domain Eukaryota; kingdom Metazoa; phylum Arthropoda; class Insecta; order Diptera; family Sciomyzidae; genus Tetanocera; species Tetanocera ferruginea. The sequence continues at coordinate 60,913,071 of OY282640.1, read as the reverse complement.
ATCCTAAAAATTCCCGAAAAATGATAAAAAGCTTCTATGAAAATTTTATTTTTGAGAAAAACTTAAACTTATATTCAAAATATAGGAACAATTTTTCATTTTCAATAAATTTTTCTCTATAAATGAGAATTTTTTGGTGCGATAAAAATACCTATCATTATTAGGCCCGTTGACTGATCTCAATTTTAAACAAAGGTTAGCTTAAACAAAGTTTAAAATGCCCTAACCTGAGTTTAAATTTGTACGCCGATAATTTATCAAAAAAAATCGAAGTTTAACTTGGTGTGGCAAGTTTAAATTTAAACACAGAAATTCTAGGTTTAAAAAATTTAAACTTAGATTTTGTCAAAAATTCTCTGAGAACATTGAAAATATTTATGTATAAAAAAAATCATACTTCAAAAAATTCAAAACAACAAACCATGATATAATAATTTTACCAGGTAGTATTGATGACAAGTGATGATTCTCTCAGCTACAAGTAAACGAACTCTTGTCAAAAACAGCTGTTCGTTGTTATATGCGTTGGCCACATTCAGCTGTGTCAACTGTTCTGACAGCAACACAACGGGCAGCGCTGTTATCGGTATTGGAGTTTCAGAAAAGTTGTCAAGTTTATGAAATGTCAAGCTTTGCATCAACTACCAATAAAAATTTTACCGACAAATAAAAAATGTTCTATTTTTGTTCTATTTTAATGCGCAACTTCATATTTATGTGCATCAAGTTTCGACTTAATAGTTGCCAACTGTTGAGTACGCTGAATGTTACCAGTGAAAAATAATTGAGTGCAATGACGGATTGTGACCGCTCTCTTTCTAGCTATATTTTTTGACAGGAGTCCGTTTCCAACAGAAACGTCAATACTACCTTGGAGTAATTATATCATGCAACAAACAAAAAAAAACATATTTTAAGTTTTGAAAAAAAATATTCCAATGAAACGGTCAATATACATTATTTTATCAAAAATTTTTTAAATATTTTGATGTTCTACGTCAAAGTTGTAGAATTTTTATTACTGTGCCGCTCAAATATGTTTTTTAATCTCAGTTTAAATTTTTAAACAGAGTTTAAGTAAACTGCCGATAAAAATGAGATAAGTTACGAAAATAATTTGAACTGTGTTTAAAATTTAAACTCTGTTTACGAAATCTGAGGTTAAGGAATTTAAACTTCGGAGATCAGTTAACAGGCGTTAGAGACATTAAAATATTTCCATTTCCCACAAGACATATTTCTTCGAAAATGTGAAAATTTATTCTTATTGAAGAAACTTTTATTTGAAAAAGAGAAAATTGCTATTATCGAAAATAGAGAAGTTTTTTATCGGAGACAGATATGTGTTTTTTTCTGAGTGTAGAACCATGTTTCTAAAAAATTAGAACTAGAACTAAGGTTTGAATTATATACGTTCATTAATGTTGAAAAGCTGAAATTATAAGGATTGAATAAACAAATATTTCATTTGAATTCGAAGATATTTTAGTATTTGTTATTATAACTTTGTTAATTTAAATATGTCCTTATTCAGATTAAACGCTTTGATATTTAATTTACAATAAATAAATTTAAGTTCAAATCATTTTTATATTTAAATTTTACACAAAATTATTGTATGGTGTTTTTGGGCTTATTGGAGCAAAACAAGATAAAATGTTTCTAGAGAAAGGTCTGATACGTACTGGTCGCCTGTACCTCGTACTGTTCAAAAAATAGTTGAATGGCATATATTAAAAAAACTGCATATGTATTATCGTCAAAACTAAAAACTTACAATTTCGAATTGATTTTTTCCTCAATCAAATATAATTAAATTATGTGAAAAAATGCATTGTGCTAAGAATGTCCATATTTTTGAAAATATAGGTTCCTAACTTCAAATACAATCTTTTACATTTTTAATTAAACTATTTCCAAATCAAATTCAACTTTTTACACGCCAAAAAAAAAACTTTTTTAATCAAAAACAACTATTTCAATTCAACATTTTACAGTTAAATTTGAATTGGAAAAAGTTTAATTTGAATTCTAAAAAGTTTAATTTTAACTTTAAAATAATTTGAAGTGTGGAGAAAGTTTAATTTGAAATATGAAAGGTTGAATTTGAAGTTAAAGTCTGTATACGAATGTGTTTAGCGTCGAAAAACAAGACATTTTTTATTATTTAAACAAAAATAAAATCGTTGGACTTGGAAATCGTTGGAAAGTGTGTTTTTTAGAGGTATAGAACTATAAGTTGGTAACACTGTTTTAACTGGCGGACATTTTGTCAGTTGTCAAGTGATTTGTGTTTACTTTAGTTTGGTATTTTAACGTGAATAGACTGACGCCTGAAAAACGCTTCCAAATTGTGCAAATTTATTTAAACAATTTTTATTTAAAATAATGGTTCTGTTCGAAATTTTCATAACAGAATTTTGTTTAGCAATGAAGCTCACTTTTGGTTGAATGGCTACGTCAATTAACAAAACTGCCGTATTTGGAGTGAAGATAATCCTCAAGTGAATGTTGAGACACCGTTACATGCAGACTGTTTGGTGGGCTTTATGTTCTGGTGGAATCATTGGTCCATACTACTTTCAAAACGATACTGGCCAGAACGTTACAGTCAATAGCGACCGCTTTAGAGCCACGATTACTGACTTTTTCGTTCCTCAATAGAACAACCATTCTGAGCAGAAGCTATTTTAACAAGACGGCGCAGTATGTTACACAGCTTTCAGACTATTTTCTTTCGGAATATATGAAGTCGCTAGTCTACGCCGATAAGCCCAAAATGAACGACCACTTGGAGGACAATATTCGCTGCGTTATTGTCGATGTATGGCCACAAATGTTGGAAAAGGCAATTGGAAATTGGACCTGCATAATAGATTATGTCCGAGCTAGTCGTGGCGGTTATATGCCACAAATCATATTTAAATCATAATGCCAAAAGATTATCTTTTCAATAAAGTCAATTTCATGTTCATTTTAAAAATTTTTTACTTTTTTTTATTCCATTTCAAAGTGGGAATCCAGTGGACTCCAGTGGACTCCCTAGAATAAAGAACTTTCCTATTTTTAAGATAAGTGAATTTGTTTGGTGTATTTTTTGGTGAATTTTGACTGTATTTTTTAAGTTTAATATCTTAAAAAAATTTAAATTGAACATTAGAGAAAATGCTCTTTTGGTTGTAATATATTTTTAGTTTTTTAAAAATCCTTTATTTTCTTTAATTTGCAATATAAATATTTTAAATTAAATAAGAGTGTGTACACGGTTGCCACTCTAAATTTTTATTCAGGACCAAAATTAATCAAAAAATGGACCAAAAATTAAAGCAAAGGACCAATTTCTTCTGACTTTCAGTGGCCCTCAGATATTGCTTAAAATATTTTTTTTAACAAAAAAATTACATTTGGATAACGGTGAATTTTCCATTTCTCATTTATAATAGAGGATAGCATAAAAGTAATAATCGACTTACAAAAGGAAGTATTGGCTTCTTCGTTACTAGCTTACTAGCTTACACCACAAATAAATTGAACAAGTTTTTTTCTTAAGAATCTTAAAAATCTAAAATGATTCTTAAAAATCTTAAGAATCATCAAAAAACGTTTTTTGACATTTTTTATAATGATTTGACCATACCTTCATACATTTTCATCCGACTTTCACAACTTCATTCGATTTTCATCCGAATTCCGAAATTGCACAATAGTTTTTAAGAAAGTTTTGTTCTCTCCGACAGTTTCCAACTGTTCACAGTTGTCCAAATGTAATTTGAGTCAGTAACAGGTGAACAAAGTCAAAAAATTTATGATTTAACTGTTATCTGCTTAATTCCAAACACAAAACGTATTCATTTTTTTAAAGATTTATTATGAGAGCTCACTATTTCATAAACAATTTTTAGCATAAATTTGTTCAATTCGTATAAAATATTCAAAAATTTTTCAAAAATTGGTGGTCTATGAAAAATATTTTTAATTTTGGGCATTTTCAATTTCAATTTAATTTAACAATGAAATAAAGCCCAAATTAAAAAAATGAAATATTGCTCCAATAAAATGAAATAAAGCCCAAAATGCTGGTTCTTATTTCATTATGAAATTACGCCGACATTTGTAAAAAAATTTTTAAGGCTGTTTTCACTGAACCAAAACAACAATACTTATAACTTTTTCCAATCTTATATCTATTATTCAAATGATCAAAAATCATAAAATGAAGAACGGATTTTCGGTGATGAATTTGGAATTAGAGGACCTTAATTACTCTAAAAATATACTTAATTTCCAAAAATTCAAAATTAGATTAATTAATTTAAAAAGCTTTCACCATATTATATGACAGCATTTACCAAAAATTGGAATGATCGAAAAAACCACGAGAATCAGTTATACAGAGATTTTTTAATCTGCAGCGATTATTTAAATGTTATGAAAATGGCTTATTTTTCAAGAGGCGAACGGATTTGTTATAAAAATAAAATCTTAAGGAAACTTTGTCATTTTCGACATTAACCTTAAAGTCACGCCATGCTGGAAGTAACAGACAAAAGCTTCCTAAGCTGATGGTGAATATAGTACCTACGACTTCTTATCAATTTCAAGAAATTTAAAAACCTACATTATCTTTTTCAATTACTAGAGGTCTACAACAAGAAATTTATGAATAAATAGTAAATATTCTGTATGAAGTCTACTTACAGCCAGCTATAATACCCAGTAAAATCAAGAGTTTCAACCAAGTTATTTTCTACACAGAGGGAAATGTAGCATGCTTTTTATAAACAAACGCATGCTTAACTGTTATATTTCAAACAAAGAATTGTTTGAATCTATACTTTTTTTATGATTTTAATTGATATTCATTGCCTTGTTGGTCAAGCGTGTTGAGTATTGAGTTTTTAAAACATTTCACGGGAGTTCGAGCCTGGATAAAACTTAAATATTTTTGTCATGAAACTTTTTTTTTATCAATACTTTAGGGTACACCTATTGCCTTTAAAACTCATCGTTTAAAGATAATATATATATACTAAAATATTAGATATATCCTGCGCTGAATGAATATCTAAATTTGGATTTTGTCACTACTATATTAAAGTAACAAAATAGCAAAATGTAAGAAGAAAACTTCATGTGTTAATATAAGAAAATCAATCATCAGCTGCTTATGCTGTGCCTGCTGCTTTCTTTATTTTTGTTTCGTTGTTTTTGCTTGTATTGTTTTTGTTTTATATGAACTGATTGGCAGCATTGGTTCTCTACTGCACATAAAGAGGGCTTGTGTTGTTGTATGTACTACTTCGTTAGTGTACTGAGTGCTCTATTTTAACACAAGATGTCAATCACAACCTCTTTTCAACTCAGTCAATGAACTCAAACTGTCAAACTTTACAAAATGGGTATGTGATCCGCTTAGATTAAACTCAAATTTTTTGACAGTTTTTGAGATGAGCTGAACATAAACATACATTTTTCTGCAATCAAATTATCGTTATCAAAATCTCAGTAGAAGTGTCAATGACTGGCTGAGGACGTAGGTTAGGTTCGTATCCCGACTATGTAAGTGTAAAAATTTTAATTTAATTATTATTATTGGAATTCCGATTCCAATTCTATGATTCATTGGCTGCTTAAACAGAAACAACCTCCGAAATCATTTTGTGCTTACATCTCAAGAAAAAAAAATAAATATTATCTTATATAAAATATATTTTTTATAGTACCAATTTTTACTAAATTTTTTTTTTAAGTAAGGCAGACATAACACAACAGAAATAAATTCCTGTTTCAAGCAAGTCTGTGCACGAAATAAGAATATTTTATTTCGAGAAGCACAAACTTTAACAACTCAAAACCGTGCTCGATGCTTTTTAAAGCATGTTTTGTTTTAATTCAAGCTTGAATTTGTTTGATTTTTTTCTCAGTGCATATAAAATGAAGTCATTGAATTTTGATGTGGAATTTTTACGAAGATTCTAACTAAATGTCTGACGGTTTTTGTAAGCTTTAATTTAGGGTCTTTATTTCGGAAAAAATTTTATTCCTTAAAAAATAAAGACTTATTCAATTTGAAGAGAAACTCAACGAAAACTAAGTTAGAAAATACTTGAAAATGTCGAATAACCCGACATTTAAATCCCTTGAAAACCCCTTTTTTTCAAATAAACAAGAAATTGTTGATGAAAAAAAAGCCGAAGCCTCATAACCAAAAAATTATAAAAACAATCTGAAGCCGGGTGTGACAAGCCTAGCTATGATCCTGTATCAAGCATTATTTTAAGCTGTCTTAAAGGTGGAAAACAAGCATTGCGTTGAAATCATTAAATTCGTATTATTTTTATTTGAAGGAGGATTTGACTGCAATCCAGTGTTATTTAAAAACGTACGATGCTACAAAGCAAAATTTGAGCAAATTGCAGATCAGTGTTCTTGAGTTAAAAATTAAATTCAATGAACGTTGAAGTGGCTTAATTGTTACCAGTTCATTATAAATAACATATGTGAAAAAATCGTTTATTTCAAATAACAATTAATCAGTATAAATAACAAGATTTTGTCGATCAAATTGTTTGCTTTTTTTTTGTTTCAATATCATGCGCGCGGTAAACAGCTAACAATGGCTGAGATAACAAACTGCAATAACCAGCATTAATACTTTTAAGATTGGTTTCGATGGTTTTTTATTTCATTTTTTTTTTTTTTTTTTTGTTGTAAGACCAACAACGAAGGTTCAATGCCTTACTTAGGGTTAAGAAACTAAAAGATATTTTTTCAAGTTTTGCTGGTTTTCAGCTTTTGTTTTCGGAGGTGTTCTTCTGACCTTGATTTAACGTTCACTTCAATATTGGTTGCTTAAAAAAATTAATTCTATAATTTTTTCTTCATTAAGTAAGTTGAGATGATTGAAGATTTTCTTAGTTGTTACACAGACGTATTTTTAATATTTTATTTTGAGTGGCTTCCGCACTTAGTTCAAATACTTAGCAGTATTCACTTTGCGGAATGATTGGCATTTTTTAGCGGAAATTAATTTATTCAGCACAATCTGCGTTTACTTGATATACTTTTGTGTAAAAAACGCCTACTACAATAAATTCGCAAGAAAAAAATTTAAATAATTGGACAGCTTCCGGTTTTCATTTAAAACCAAATGATGCGTTAAATTTTTCAACGAAATTGCGATTGAGTGCTTTTGGGTCTTTGTGTAAAAATTTTCTCGAACAAAGTTGCGAAAAATGTTTTGTAAATTTCTTTAAATAGCTGATTAATACTTAATTTTAAGAACGTCAGAATCTTGGATAAAGAAGGCGTGTTTTTCCACTTAAATCTATTATGGTAACATTTAAATATAAACATTGTAGAATATCCACTATTTAGATCAAAGATTTTTTCAACAAAAACAGGTGTTAGAAAAATTAAACTAATAGAATCTGAACGTCAGTTCTACGTCAAAATATTTTTGTTTTGTTTTTCTAGGTCAAGAATTGAATAACACCAGATCACATAAAACTCTAGTAAATCATTTTAACAAATTAAGTCACAATTGAAGAAATGTGCTCACTTAGCTTTAGTCTAAATTCCATACAAAAACACGTACAAACCATCAACGGAAGCTATGCAATAATTATATAATTCATTCAAAATTGTTAACAACAAGAATAACCGTTATCAGACAGCATGCGAATAAACTACAAAAATAACAAAATTTACCACGAAAAGCTATAACAAGTGAATCATGCATTTTAGCAAGACGTAAATGTGGCTAAAATGCAGATATTAAAAACTCATAACTTTCAATTGCAAGCATCAGTAAATAATTAATTAATTTAAGCTCATTATTGCATGAAAAGAATAAAAACAGAAACAACATAAAAACAACAAAAAAAAACTGCGCAAGCAAAAATGTTGACCTTAAAAACCGATTCGAATCTATATGAAAAACCAGCCAAAGAAAAAATAAACAAAACAAAACAAAAACGCACTCCAACGAAAAGTAACACATCTGCATATCTGTGAGATATATAAAAAACACTTAAAAGATTTTACGATTTTAGCCATTTTGAAAAAACAAAATCTTAACTTTATTTTATTAGTGAAACCAACACATAAACACAAAATTTTTTTTTTTTAATTCTTCACAACTTAAAAATTTAAAAAAATAAACGCAGCGATCATTCCAAATCAATACAATCGAGTTCGATCGCAGGTCGCAGTGTTGATCGCACTCAGTTGTATGCGAACGATTGAAGCTGTCGCGTAGCCTATCTCGTATTTTGTCGCTTGTATCTCGAAGAACGCACATTCGGCCACTGGCGACTTGGATCCGTCGAATATCATTCTAAGCTTTTCGCACGTTGCCATTGGCTCCATTGAGTCTCTGTTAATGGTCGGCTTCGAATTGAATTGTCCGATCTTGCTGTGTGGAACGTAAGCACGCATTCAACCACATTCAATTCTCTTTCAGCCATAGTTTCAATATTTAACGAATTGAAAGATCGTTGTTTGTTTGTTGCTGTGGCGTTCTTGGAACTCGTCTTTTAATTTCGCTTTCAGTTGACGATCGCAGCTGAAATCGTTTTGTTTGATTTTTGTAGTCGTTCGCAGTTGGGTCTGTTTTTTTGTGTTTTTTTTTTTTTGTTGCACGAATCCTTGCAGTGAAATACATAGAGTGTACATTTGTGTGTGTGTAGTGGAAAAAGTACAATTTTAATGTTCATTAGCAAAATTTGTGGATTATTTGCTAGTGATTTGGAGTTGGAATAAAAAAAAAGAAAGATAATTTTATTGTGTACTTATATAAAAACCAGAATCTTAAAGATTTAAAAAATAAATAAAGAGTTGTGCATAATTTTAAGAAAAAAATTTATAAATGCATTTTCTTTGTATAAAATGGTGAGGAAAAACCAAATAAAAACTATGCTAATTTATAAATTTTTTTTAATGGAGCAAAAAAAAAATTTTCTCAGTTATTTCAAACAATTTAATTAAAAGTATATCTGCAAAACTTAACAAATATTGAAACCAGTGTTTTACGTGAAAAATTAATACATTTAGAAAACTGAAGTTATTAAAATGAAATTTAATTAATTTTTTAAGTAAATTAAAAAAGTGTTTAAATATAAATTAATATTTTACAAAATGTAATAAAATTCTTTGTGAATATTCTACACAAAAATAACAAATATTTCTGGAGATTGTTTTTGTGCTAAAATAATTAAAAACAATACAAAAAAAAATAAATTAAAAATTTTTAGAAAGTTTCTGCGTGTAAAATGTTTTGATGCAAAGTTTTATTTATTTTTGAATTTAATAAAAAAAATTTAAATATGAAAACATAGAATTTCAAGAAAATTTAGAAATTTTAAGAATATATTTGGAAGACTTAAAAAGTGTTTAAACCATTGTTTTTCGATATAAGTTAAATAAAGAGAAAAAAATTAAACCACTAAAACGAAACAAAATTAATTTTTTAATATATAAAAAAAAGTGTTTAAACAAAAATTAAATAAATTTTTTATGTAGGATAATGTAACATTTTTCAAAATGTAAGTACCCAGTAGTTCAAGGTTAAAAGAATTCATAAATTAATCATATACGATTTTCTTCCTGTTTTACGAAATATGCTGATTTGGCCATACATTTCGTTGACGAAAATTTCATATAAAATTCCAAAAGTCGTGCACGAACGCTATCAGAAACGTTGCACAAGTTTTCAATTCCTGAAATTCTAATTCTTCAATATTTTTAAAGCAGCAAGTTGCTTACAACGAAGTCTTGGACTACATCGACATTTTTTGTGATTAATTATCTAAACAAATATAAAAAATCTTCGCGATTTCCATTGTGGAAAAATAGTTTTAGATAGAATTATAAAAAAATAAATCAAAAATACCTAGATATTGTATTTCATTTGTATTCATGTATTTCATTCTGCAAAAATTTGTATTATTTTTAAAAATTATTTTAAACCTTTTTTGTGAAAAAATATTTGAAAAACTTCAAAAACTTTCAAAATAAATAATTAATAGAAAATAAAATAAAATGTAAAAAAAAATATCTGAAAGTCTTAAAAAATATGGAAGCCAGTATTTTTCAAGTAAAATAAATGCAGTTAATAAGAAAGTTGAAATCATTAAATAAAGTTATAATATTGATATTTTTGTATAAAAAATTCTTTAAGATATAAAATATAAAAAATAAAATATTTATATTTTCAAATTCGCATCAAGTTCATTAAAAAAATATGATACAAAACAAACTATTAATAAAAATAAAATTAACAAGAAAGTTGAAACCATTGAAATAAAATCAAATTTATGTTTTGAAATAAAATCAAATTTATGCTTGGCCAAAAATTATGTTCAAAATTAAAATTAAATAAAATGACATTTTAAATAATTTTAAAAATTGTGTTTGTGAAAGTTGATTAAAATATAAAAAATATTTTTTGCAAAAAAATCGATATAAAAATAAGAAGAAAACTGAAATCAAAATCAAAATATTTTTTTTTCTTATTTCACTTATAAAAAATTGTTTTCTATTATTTCGATCCTTTTATTGAGGGTGGGCCAAAAGTCAAGCGTGCGTGTAAAAATTTCATAATTTTTTTAATATAATGTCTGCATGACTTAAATTTTAATTATGAAAAATAATGTCATATAGATGACCGTCATTTTTATTAATGCACAATTGGGCTCTTTAAATGTCCTTTTCCATAATAGCATGCGATGTATTAGGCAGCGTTTATAGTGAACGCGATTCAGACAGGCAGACAGGCAGGCTGAAATCTGTGTGAAAAAACGAGATGCCGATAGCTATCTGTCTCGCTTGTTCACATTGCCTGCCTGTCTGACTCGGCGCTCACTATATCCGCAACCTTAGGCAGTATTGCCTGCTTCAACTTCAATGTTGTGCTTAAGCTGTTCTATAATTTGAAGCTGGAAGTTCATTCGATGCATTTGCGTTTTTCATCCGTTTACTCGCTAGCGTTATAAAATAGAAGTATGTGAAAGCTTATGGGAGCGAGTTCAATAGTTGTGAACGTTACGCTGGCCAAACGCTAGTTATGCAAGAAAGTTGAAAATATTTCAACTTTTCTTGCGTAAATTGCGTTTTTTGACAGCTCGTTACTTATAGCGAGAAGAAAGTAAAGGAACGAGTCAGAAGCAATTACTTTCAGGGATGGCTCTTGCACATAGATCTTAAACATTTTAAATGTCATAGATTTTTTGTTGATAATTTGTTAACAGGACTTGTTTAATACGTACGATTAAAGTTTTTATGATTATAAATGAAAACATTTTGAGTACTTTTGTGTAAAAATTATAAAAATTATTAACAAATATGACGCTAAGAACATAAAAAATTTTTTATAATGTTGCAGCCCTTGCTTGCTCTGAACGTAAAACGCAGTGATTGAACTCTACCATAATTTTCTTGCGTAAATTGCTCTACCGAGTTAACGGACGAAAAACGCAAATGCATCGAATGAACTTCCAGCTTGAGGTTTATACATTCGCTCATTCTTTGAGGTTACCCTCTTGAAAATAATCAGGCCCAGTTCAATCTGCTAAACGTGCTGGCCAATTTAATCCTAAACTTTTTGATATAATTTGGTCATGAAAAATTTCACTTTGTGGCAGGGGCTGTTTGCGGTCCATCCTGCTGGAACTAATTGTAAGCTGCAACAGGGCGAACAAAATAATCAAGCATATTGCGATACTACCATCATTCACCGTCACTACATTACTAACATTATTCTCAAATAAGGTTGGCCCTGTAACCCTCTGTGATGCAAGTCCATACCATACTGTACATTTGAGCGGGTTCAATTGGTGCTGGTGAAGAACTCTGGAGTTTTGAGTACCACAAAATCACATATGTTGCTTATTAACATATCCATTAAGATGTAAATGTGCTTTATCACAATTTTAATTTTATCACAATAATTAAATTGTTCAGAAACTCGTTATTTTCTGCGCACAACTCTAGAAAGCGTGTTGCCCAAATAAGTCGTTCCTTGTATGGATGCATGTGTAATTGCCGAGATAAAAAAAACCGAAGTGATGTTCGAAACAGTCGAAATTGCCAACACCGTCTTCGCATTGATCTTGCGTAGACGGTGCACTTTTACCGGCCTTCCTGTTCTTGTCAAGGTTGACCGACACTGAATCTTGTACTCGGAAACGTTTAATTAAACGATTAATTGCCTTTCTGGTGTTGAAAAGAAACAAAATTCTACCACTTTGGTCCATTACTCGTTCGTGGAAATTTGCATGTTGTCGTAACAAGGTTCGGTGATTAAAATCTGAAAATAAAAATAAAAAAAATATAATAATCAACAAAAATGTTATTCAATTCGACCCACCTGACTTTTGACTTCTGGCCCACCCTGCATAAAAGCAACTATATGCAAGACTCAAACAACTACTAATGCCAGTTTTTGTATTCTTTGTGTAAAATGGTTTGGTGCATATTTCTGGTTTATTTTTTAAAAGATTTTGAAAAAAAAAACATATTTCAGTTGTAAATAAAAAAAATGCAATTATTTCGAATTTTTTATGCAATCGAAAATATCTGAAAGACTTAAAAAATATTGAAGCCAGTGTTTATTTAGAAAAATGAAGGCAATTAATAAGAAAGTTGAAGCCATTAAAATAAAATGATAATTAAACAAAACAAAATTTTAAACAAAAATCAATATAAAATAAAGTGATATTTTGAAAAAATTTTAGAAATTTCGGTATGAAAATAAAAAAATATTAAATTTTTTTGTTTATTTTCAAATTTGCATTATTTCGTCCAAAAATAATTATGATAAAGAAAATAAATACTAAAATCATATTTTAAGAAATATTCTTTTTTAATTACTTAAAAAAGATGTATCTCAATTTGAAAACAAAATAATAACAAAATAATTTAATTTGAAAAATTATTTAATAAAAAGTAAAAACAATTACAAAAAAATACATAACAAAGAATTCAACAAACCAAAATAAAATAATTACTTTAATTATTTTAAAGATTTTAAAAAATTAAAAAAAAAGGATGACTACAGAAATGAAAGCGCAAGGAAAAGTGAATAAAAGCAAAAATCTATATATTATTTTTAAATAACTAAAAATTGAGTGAAAATAAAAAAACAACATGATTTCAAAAGCCCTTTTGTTTTGAGAATATGTAATTAATTTGTACTTAAAAAATATATCAAATTACGTAATTCAACGCGATTAATTTCGTATTTTCTCCAAAGTTAACCATTGGGATAAGAACAAAAGCTACATAATTTACAGAAAAACAAAATTAAAAATTTTAAATTTCAAAAACAACTTAACTGTTTCTACAAATGCGAAAAAAATTTTTAATTGCACGGGAGATTCAATTGTATGATTTTAAAAATAAAATATATAATGAAATTTCAAACAATTCGGACAGTGTAAAAATATATTCAAAATATATAAGTTTGAATCTGTGGCTTTGCAAATCAGAGTACCCAGGACTATACAAACCAAGTTAAAGATTTCAAAACTGAAGTACAAGAACGCTAAAAAAATATTTAAAAAGAAATTAGATAATTTAAAAAACCCGTTTAACCCGTTTCTAGTGTAATAAAAATAAATATGTACTTAAAACACAAAAATAACTAATAGAATAAAATGTAATTTCAGATAAAAAAAATTAAGCTGTGACAAAATTCTCTACAAAATTATCTTCAATTGTGCGTGCTTGTCTTCAAAAAGGATAAGCTTGTGAACAAAGTTTCTTTTTTAGTGTTAAGTGAAAAAAAAACAGAAAATGATAAATTCAAATTAAAATTAAAATAAAAAATCAAAATTAATACCACGCTAGAAAGTGACGCCCTCTACGAAATTGGGCCCCATTAAAATTTAAAGTACTACCACTTTTGATAAAACTTTATACCATGGATATCGAATGTAGACTTACCCTGCCTACGAAACAGCAAATTGAAGCTGAAAATCATCGTGGCTCTGTATCATCGACACATTCCCTTGATGTTCCTGCGACACCAACTCGTTCGCCCAAAAAAGTCTCCTTCACCGATGAACTGCCCATGCTTGAAACACCACAGTTGCCTGAACCCGCTCAGCTTTCAAGTCACCGTCAAACAACAGAAAACAACAAAATCCCAGTTACGAACGATGTTGTTACTGACGAAGAACTGTGTGTCGTTAACCATGTGCTACAAAAAACAGCAAAATATATGGATAAGCTCCATGGTATGCGAGAAAATGAAGAAGATTCAGTAGAACCTGCAGTTTTAACAATAACTCAAACGGAAATGCTTATAAAGCCGGGCCTCAGTGATGCCAGAGAGCAACAACTACAAAATGTGATAACAAGTGATAGCGTTCAGAACGCCATTATAGAAAAAACCAAATCACCTCCATCACCAGCCATATTGCAATTGACAACAGTTGAATTGCATTCAACGGCGGAGCAACAGCCAGAGTCACCTTTGAACACAGCAAGCATAGCATGTTCCAGAACCTTAGCTAATTTGGCAAAATCCGCAGTTCCTGATGCCACAGCAACAGATCTGCAGGAGATCAGCGAAGAACAATCGCATGTGGCACACTATATGGACCGCTATAACCTCAATATGGATAAGAATTGTAGTTTTATGGAACTGGAGGCGAGACGAGAAAAAATTCGTTGGCTACTCATATCCGAATGTAGCGCTCAGTTGGGCGAGGGTAAACATACACGCGAGGGCTTCCGGAAATTATTTTTAGAAGAGGTAAGTTACAAATAAAATGTAGTGTTACGAATTCCAGTGGCTCAAAACAAGTAAATGTGGCAAAACTACAATTCTTATTTTGGGTAATTTTGTTTAGTCTTTATGTTGTCATCTTACTTATTTACTTATCTAATGCTTACAACCGTTGGTCGGTTTTCGTTTAAGAATTAGCGCCAGACCCTTTTGACGTGCCCTAGCTGCCGCTAGTTTGAAATTCCAAGCATCGTCAGGTCACCCAATGTCTGGTCTTTCCAATAAAGATGCAGTCTTCCTTGTCTGGGTTGACCGACGCTGGGTACCAAATCGAATAATTTTTCGCTGGAGCGTTATCGTTCATTCTGTCGACATGACCAAGCCAGCGAAGCCGCTCAATTTTAATACGCTTCACTAAAATTCAAATTATGTTTTGTGTTTCTTTAGATTTGCTTTACGAATTCTTCATGATGTTTTGTTGCTTACATTTTTTTGATAACTGATAACTTATTTCTTGTCTCTTCATCCGAGCTTGTTTCAAGATACAAAAAAATTCAGAAAAACTGTTTTATATGGGCTTTTGCAATGGCAATGATAAAGAAGGCAGCAAAAAATCGAAAAACCATTTCTAAGATTTGTCGAGCGTAAATGTCTAGTCGATGATGAACTTATCCCACGGTAGTTGGTGCAAAATGGTGAATTGCCTTTCATGAATATTGGGCAGAGCACACTAAGGTTCCAATCATCTGGAATGAATTCTTCCAAACATATTCTGCATAGAATCTTTTGAATGCATTTAAACAGAACTTCGTTTCCGGTCTAAAACAGCTCCGCCGGTAGGCCAGCGGCTTCTGCGGCTTTTTTTTTTAAGCCGAGCTATAGCTGTTAAGACCTCATTATAGTCGGGCAGCGGAACTTCAACGCTGTCATCCGTAATTTGGGTTTCCGGAAGATTATTTCTATTAGCGGGTTTGTCAGCGTCGAAGGCTAAAGAAGTATTATCTTCACAACATCAGTGTACTCTGAATATCTGTTACGAGTTTCTCATTTTCATAGTTGCAGAAAGAGAGAGATCGTGAGAGTTGAGTACTGAAGGCTTCGGCGGTTCTTTTTGACTGCATTTTATCGGCGTTTAGCTTTCTCTGTAAGGGAATGCGTGCATTCTTAGCTGCGAAAAGACATGAGCGGATCTTGGTTGCGACAAAATAATGGTCCGTGTTGTTGTTGGCACCACGGATCGTGTGTATGTCTATTACACTGGAAGAGTGCCGTCTATAAAAAGTTTTGAAAACGAACTTTCTGACCATTTGAAAAAAATATTTTTTGCAATTTTTGATTGAATCACAAATGGTATTTTTTTTTAATTTTTTTGGTATAAATTTGAGTTGGAAGTTGCGATGTGTGCGAAAGGACAGGCAATTTAACAAGACTTTTTTCAAAACTAAACTGAAATTAATAATTGGGCTGAAAAGTTCGTAGGCTGACTATGTAAGCATCTTCAACTAAGTATTTCAAGTTTTAGAATTTGATACTTTTCTTAAGAAACAAAATTTACACAAAATATTAACTTTTACCAAAACAAGAAACTAGTTAAATGAATTAATTAAGTAAAAAGTTACATTGAATCATAGCTGCAGTAAAAACTGTATTTAAAATTTTATTTAAAAACCACAGATTCATAACCATATAATAAGAAGACCTCCAACATTTAAATAGAGCTTAATTTTTAGAGACAGTGAAAGGTGAACAATGCTTGGTTCCTTGTTCGAATGCACGTGATATTAAGCTCAGTTAATTTTTGCGAGGGCTTCTTCTTCTTCTTTGTTCTTCTTACAGTGACCCACTAAACTGTTCATTAAAACTCATATTTTTGTATTTTGACTTTTTTGTTTTTATTGAAGGACGCAAAAATTTATACTTAAACCTTTAGAAAACTTTATTTATATAAACTATATTTAAAACTAAAACTTAACTATAACACATTTTTTTAAATTTACCAACTAGTTGAAGAGAAATATTTATATCCGGCATAACAACGATGTTCGATGTCGTTAATTTGCGAAAACTATAATTTTTGAAGTGAAACTTCTTTGGCGGCGAGTGAAATTTCAAGGTCTCTTATTCGTGACGCTTGGGTAACGTTTTAAATTTAAATGAACATTTTCAAGGTTTCTTTATTCATAAAGCTTATAAATAATGTCAAAAGCAAATATTTATATGAAAATTTCCACATAAAAATTATGTCCAGAATTGGGAATTGAACTTCCGCTGCTGCAACTGAGCATCAAATTACTTTCTTTTAAAAAATTTGGTCTTGACATAAATAATAATAATACCAACATGTCAACAACAAAATCATGAGCTACAATAGATGCAATTGTTTCTTGATATCTCGAAAATATCGTATCAAGGACATATATTTCATATTTAAGTTATCACAAACCATTAATATCAGTATTAAAAATTGAAGCAGCAACCAATAACGATGTAAATATTGACTAAACAGAATATTATTCTATTTCATCTTGCATTTCTTTTCATATAATTTCTCTCTTTTTTTGCTCTATTATGCTCTACACTAAAATCTCTGTTATGCTTTACTTTTTAAGAAGTTTCACTTCTGGAACGTGTACTTTGCTTAACGAGAGTTTTTTTTGTTACCTCATATTTTCGGCCTAATTTGATCCCTGAAGTACATAAATTGGTTTAGGATTCTCTTAGGAAAAATACTGATCTTAGGTTTCTTTTGGAGAGTAGGATATCTCGGATTTGGAAAATCTGGAAAAAAATCCTGGTAAAGTAAGTACATACTTATTAGCAATCGCAGCATTACTGTACTTTTAACGGAGCGGACTTTCTTTAAGTAGACCGTGAACTATTAATTAATTAATTCAATTTAGCTATGACAGTTAGAACTCAGTTGTATTATTAACTATTATTAACGCACCCAGCTCGATCATTATCGCACACCTTCAACTATGTTTCCACAATTATTTATAATGAAGGGATATTAAACACTCACCCTTATTTCTTCTAACTTCAGACTATTAAACAACAAAACATTTAAATTCTGAATTAGCAATAAAACCAAAATATTGAATATTAAATAATTTTTTATGATTTTTAATTGAGTATTCTGTCGTTAGAGTTGAAGTCTTTCGAAAGAGAACATCAAATAAATAAAAAATATTTATAATTTTGTTAATTAATTCAAGCTTTCAAAGAATTTGAACGGCTATTAAAAAACTTTTGAGAATTGTACTTGTCAATACGAAATTCTTCTAAAGACAAGTAATATCAAAAAAAATTGCCAAATCACATATTTATTCACATCCATGAACCTGTTTCTTGTTTTCATTTTAAATTCATCTTCAACTTGAATTGAAAGATAAACAGATATATTTATAGATGTATATAAATTGCGGTGTAAATGTTAAAGATTTTCTGATTATAAAAAAACTAATATTTCAACTAAATTTGCATAAATAATTATCAAATTTGAGGAAAGGTTGATCGGTTCAAAAGCTTTGCTTAACTTCATCAAAGATTTTAAAGCGTTTATGAGTTGAAGTGCAGCACATATTGGCTTAAAAAAATTCTTTTTAATACAATATTTGCGGCCAACAAAACCATTAAAATATAAAAAATGTTGGTTTTTTAAAATCAAATACCAGTTTCAATAATACCTTTTAACTACTGCATATTAAATTACCGGTTCAGTTTGAATCATTATGCACTACAGCAACATTTTTAAATTATCAATCAAACCTGCATTATACAATTATAAAACATTTCTGTTTCGAAGTGATGACTGCACAGTAGAGCAGGGAGAAAAAAAAAGTGCACCGGTCACCTTCGAATATAATAGGGGTATTCTCGCTGTCTTGCAAAACCCTTGCAAGGTGTAAGAATTGCAAAAGTTGCAGAATCTTGCAACCCGTGCAACGACACAACAACAAAATACAAGCGATAAAAGTTTTGCAATTCGTGCAATCTGTGCAACAGTGATGCCCATGTTTTGAGTGGACGTGCAACCTTGTACTCTGATTGAGACAAATTTGTTAATTTTAGTTCGTGTGCGTCAGAGTAAGTATTTAAATTTTTTGTTTTCGCCTGTTCGCGGCATTTCTTTTAATATTCACAATATTTGTGATTTTGTGCGCTCCCGCAGTGTTGCATATTTCAGTATTGCAAGGTTGCATTTTTACAAATTTTGCATCTTTGCTATACTGCGAGAATACCCCTAATGTTAAAAACAATTTTTGTTTGGACCGACCGTAGAGGTCGCCATTTAGATTCTTATACCCCCCCCCCCCCCGTGTACTGCGTAAAAGCTATATTAATTTTGTCACGACGTACATATGTAACGCCCATAAGGAGGCATGGTAGGTGTAGAAAAGTATATCTATTCTTGATCGTCATCACCACCTGAGTTGATTTAGCTATGTCCGTCTGCCTGTCCGTCTCAAATATCTGAAATTCGATATTTGAGCTTCTTTCTAAAAAACTAAGATCAAAATCGAGAATGGGCTAAATCGGATTAAAACCACGCCTACCTCCCATACAACACCAATCATGAAAACTCTATAGAGGCGTTTATTAAAGCTACAAATCATAAAACCGGTATTTGTGCATTCTATGTTAAAACTGAGGATTGTTAGAAAAATGGATGTCATCCACCTACTAGCACGCCCACCTCCCATACAACAGCAACATTGAAAACTATCTAAATAGGCTTCTGATTAAGCTACAAAAATAATATTAGATATTTATTCATTTTATATCAAAGTTAAAGTGTGTTAGAAAAACGGGTGCCATCCATCAACGAACACGCCCACCTCCCATGCAACTCCAAAATTGAAAACTATACAAAGAGGCTTCTATCAAAGCTACAAAAATAATACTAGTTATTTTTTCATTTCATATCAAAATTTAGGCGTGTTAGAAAAATTGGCGTCACCCATCCACGAACACGCCCTCCTGCCATACAACCCCAAAATTTAAAACTCTATAAAAATTAGGTACATAATTTTTAAATTAAATTAAATTAAATATTTAATTTAGGAAAATAATTTAATACAGTTGTATTTTATATCAAAACTAAATCGTGAAAGAAAAATTTGCGTCATACGCCTACGAAGTCACCCACATTCCACACAGCCCATAATAGTGAAAACTCTATAAATAGGCTAATGTTTAAGCTATAGAACTGCAATTGGGTATTTGTGTTTTATTATTACATATATCATAAAAACTTTTTAACAAAAAAAAAAAACTACTTCAAAATCACTACAAAGTAAAAAATAATTTTAAATTACGTTTCCTACTAAACGTTGTAAAATTCTATAATTTATTTATTTCCATTATTATATTGAAAATCTTATTATTTTAATTTTTCCTTATTTGTTTTTTTATTCATTAAATCTTTGTCATTAAATCGTGATATTTTTACCATCCCTGCCCTAATTTCAACTTTTTTTATTAATTTTAGTTTAAAAGTAATTTTAAAAGCTTTGCATACATAAACATTCTCAATCTACTGCTTGGGTGAGTTTCACAAAAAAACTGATTTTATTAGCGCCGACTTCGAAGCTTTTATTATCATAAAAAAAAAATATATTTATGATAAAAATAAAACAAATGAGAAAAAATTAAAATAATAAGATTTCCAATATAATAATGTTAATAAATAAATTATAAAATTTTACCACATTAATAGAAAAAGTAATTGAAAATTATTTAAGCTCATAATTTTGAAAATGCTCTACTCTCTTTTAAATTACTCTATGCTCTATACTCTTTTAAATTTTTTTTTACATATTTGCAAGAATTCTTTTTATTTTTTTGACAAAAATTTTTAGTAATTGTGCCTAACACTGTAATAAATTTCTGTACCCGAGTGTCACTTTTATTTGAGATACAGTAATTGTCTTATACTGGCACACCCCTTTATCGAATAACGACCACTTTCTTGATAGTAATTTTCAATATTTGTGCCTACCTCTGTACTTAATTTCACTACTTTAGTGTCAATTTTATTCGAGAAACAGAGTTTTTCCAATATTGCCACACCCTTTTCTCGAATAATGCCCACACAAGTGATCATAATTTTTAATATTTGTGCCTGCCCTTGTAATTTTACTGTGAGTTTTATTACCCTAGTGTCAATATTTACTGAGATACAGTGTTTTTCTTATAGCAACACGCCCCTTTGTCAAGTACCGACCACTTTTATAGACGGACACCTCCGCGTTGATGGTCTCTATATGTTGACAAAAAATTAGGGCAATCGGGAAGTACTTTAATACTTTATCGATGTACATACATTTGCAAAAACAAAAAAACAAAAAAAAACAGAG
Organism: Tetanocera ferruginea; assembly: GCA_958299015.1. Classification (NCBI taxonomy): domain Eukaryota; kingdom Metazoa; phylum Arthropoda; class Insecta; order Diptera; family Sciomyzidae; genus Tetanocera; species Tetanocera ferruginea. Next base: position 60,891,981 of record OY282640.1, on the reverse strand, counting down.
AAACCAACCAACTAGAGAACCTCCTCCTTTTTGAAGTCGGTTAAAAAATGACATCAACCAAAAAGGAAAGAAAGCTTTAGTTGCCTCAAAAAAAGGGAAAGAATCCGAAATTATTGCTAATTTTGTTTTAACCTTTTGTAAAAAAAATAAAATTTAATAAACCAATCATAGCTTACTGAGCTCATCTTCAACTGCTAGGTCAGTGCATAAGCGCAACCAAAGGGGGGTTTCGGGGTTTAAACCCCCCCCCCCCAAAAAAAATTATTGTAGTACCAAACAAAATAGAATTAAATCAAAGTGGTTCATATGAAAAGCAAACACACATCTTATCTAATGAGTAAAAACCCCAAATGTATATTTCATATCGATTCTGTTTGATGTGCAATCTACTAAATTTTCATGTTTGTTTCCTTCAGACTGATTCTGACCTCTTGAGGGGTTCTTGACAATACTTCGATTTGAGTTGTCTCTTCAAGTTCTAGCTTGGAACCTACTAAAACGATTTGAAATATTTGGATGAAAATTAATTCAAAAGTAATACAAAATAAGAAAGCCTGAATTATTCTCATTCTGCTCACAAAATTCAGGTTGCGTTTAACAACGCCTCGAGATATGTATATGGCATGAGGCGACATGAGCATATTTGGGTTAGAAGCAAAGAAATCTTAGGTTGTAGTATAATTAACTATTTAAATGCTAGAAATTGTCTCTTTCTGCATAAGTTGCTAAATAATAAAACTCTTCTATACCTTTTTCATAAGCTGCACTTCAGCTTTTCTATTAGAAACTGTTATCTAATTATACCGAATTACAAACCAAAAGAATTTTCTTCGTCAACGCCATCAAACTTTGGAATTCTTTACCTCATAATATAAAATCCATTTTCAGTATGAATAAATTAAAAATATCTGTTCTTTCATTCTTTTCAAACCTCTAATACAAATCTCTGATCTGCTCTTTAATATTATATTTATTAATAGTTAATTTTAAGTCACCTTATATTAAGTTATTTTAAGTGTTATTCTGTTTATATGTTGACGATACTGTGTTAATTGGACAAAATTTCTGCTTGTAATAATCTGTATTTATTTTAAGTCTAAAATTGTAAAATTTTTTTTTTTTATATCCTGTTGTGCGAAAAAAGATCTTCAAGATCATTAAAGCACTAATTTAATCTTAAATAAATAAAAAAATAAATAAAAAAATTTGAAGAAGAGCGGTCGAGTCCCTCGCCACCGAGGTGAACAAGGAAATTTCCTCTAAAATTGTTATTTTTCGTTCTTTTTATATAACTATTTTTTAAACATAAACTAACCCAAACTCTGCAGAAATTAAGTTTATAGTGAAGTCATGTGAGTCAATAAAAAAATAGTTCCGATTGATTTCTGCAACTGAGCAAAAATTTAAAATTCATAATTTTCCATCGCATTTTCCCGAATATGTTTCATAAATATTGCTCTAAATTGTCAAATAATATTCGATTTTAAGAAATATGGGCTTATAAGAAAAAAATATGTTGGTTTGATTTTGCTTCTTCCGTTTATCCGTTCATCCGTTTATCAGAGATATAATAAAGTTATACCAATGAGTTATACTCATCAAAGGACGAATTTAAAGGCTAGCGCCAATTGGTTATTTTTACAACGAAGTGAAGTGTTCAGTCATTGTGGGGAGAAAAAATTGCATTTTCCCCGAGAAAAATTGAAAATATTGTACCTCAAGCCTTAAAACCTTCGTATAACCGCCTAAAACCTTCGTTTAACCTTCTTAGAACAATAAAAAATCCGTAAACGGCTGTAAAACTGGCGATTTCAAAACATTTTGGCCGATTCTAAAGACCCTAAACAACGCAGAAGCAAGTTCATTTTAAAATGACCGCTACCTCTGCTGTACAGCTTCTGTACGGCCTAAATGTCCTGACAGTGCCTGTTGTATATCCGTTTTACAACTTGTTTCTTTTTTTCGTTGCTCGGCCGTTGCACAGTTTGAACTAAAAAATTTTAACTTTTACTCGGAGAGAGATGAAATTTTGAGGAAGAAAGTCGATTTTTATATACATTTTTTATATTTTATTTTCTTGCAAGGAAATTTAATTGTTTCTTTGGAAACAATTAAAATGTGTATTATTTCGATAGGTATTCGTATCCGAATAATAAAAGCATTTTGGTCACAAAGATTCCGATATTCAATCTTGATTGCAAGACTTGCATATTTTGGTGGAAAAAGTATACAATAGCAATTTTTATACCCCCACGCGTACTGCGTAAGGGGTATATTAATTTTGTCACGACGTGTGTAACACCCAAAAGGAGGCGTGGTAGGTATGGAAAAGTATATATATTCTTGATCAGCATCACCATCTGAGTTGATTTAGCCATGTCCGTCTGTCTGTCCGTCTGTCCGTCTGTCTGTCGACACGATTACAGCCGTAATTTTGAAGATATCGTAACGAAATTCGATATTTAAGCTTTTTTTTTTAAAAACTAAGGTCAAGTTTGAGAATGGGCTAGATCGAATGAAAACCACGCCTACCTCCCATACAACCCCAAAATTGAAAACTCTGCAAAGAAGCTAATATTAAAGCTACAATACTGAAATTTGGTATATGTATATTCTATGTCAAAACTAATATGTCATAGAAAAATGGGCGTTATCCACCCACTAACACGCCCACCTCCCATACAACCCCAAAATTGAAATATCTATAAAGAGGCTAATATTAAAGTTACAAGACGGAAACTCGGTATTTGTGTTTTCAATGTCAAAAATGAGGTGTGTTAGAAAAATGGGCGTCATCCACCTACTAACACGCCCACCTCCCATACAACCCCAAAATTGAACAATCTATAAAGAGGCTAATATTAAAGTTACAAGATGGAAACTCGGTATTTGTGTATTTAATGTCAAAACTGAGGTGTGTTATAAAAATGGGTGTCATCCACCAATTAACACGCCCACCTCCCATACAACCCCAAAATTGAAAAATCTATAAATCTATAATTCTATGTCGAAACTGAGGTATGCTAGAAAAATGGGCGTCATACACAATCTAACACGCCCACCTCCCATACAACCCCAAAATTTAAAACTTTATAAAAAGGTCAAAAAGCTCTCCAATTTAAGATTCTTCCAACCTTAAGAATCGGCCGTGGGGGTATTTTTACTTCGGCCAAGTCGAAGATATAGCTTACTAGTTTAAATATTTTTTAATATTAATAAAATACTATTTATAAGAACTTAACTTAAATTTAATATATGACTGTTTTTTAAGGAATTGAGTCGGTTTGAAAAGTAATTTTGTTTTTTCCTTGTGACCTTGCACAATATGTCCAGAATATTCTCCCAAAAGCTTGAGTCCAAACTTATTTTTGCAAATTAGCTGTCATGATTTCCCAAAAAGTTATAACCAATCTTGTTAAAATTTGGAAATCTTCTACAAAATACATTATCTAGTGCTTCAAATATTTAGTTCTTATATACAAAAATTAGTTATCATATTCTTTGGTTGAGCATTCGAATTTCGAAACCCACCTAGCCCATTAACTAAACCCATTAACACCCAAGCGTTAAAACTTATTGCTGTGATTTGAAGCCTTTGTAAAATTGATTTTATATATAAGTCCAAATCTTGGTTGCGCCCCTGGGTCAGTGTATGGGGGTGCTCACAGTTTGTTGTAATTTTTTACTCTTTTACACAAGAGCACAAAAAAGAGCTCCGAATTGTGAAAACCTCTAATATATACATTTATTAATTTTCCAATTTTTCTGTAAATCACATGTGCAGACATTGTAGGAATTGTTGTTTTGGACAATTTTTATCAAAACTTAATATAATGGAATAAACAAAACATTAACATAATTGCTTTGAGTGGAAAAATAAAATAATTTAACACTTAAATCAAAACTATCTCAACAGCAGCAGTTCAACAAATTCAATAAATCTTTCATTGTAGAAAATAATAAATTTCTGTATTAATAGTATTGTAAACAAGGCATTATTCTTGCATAGTATAAAAACAGCCAAAATTTCAAACTGAAGTCTTATATTGTTGGGTGAATTATGTAAATGTTGAATGAACTGATCATGTCTTCGATGTAATAAGATGGTATCTTGCTGGTTTATTTTGTGTGTGTGTGTGGGTGTGCTTGTTAAACAGAATGTCTAGCAGTTTATTTATATTTATGATGTGTTGCTAATTTTATGCAGCTGAGTGTAATTTTAAATGCTTGAAATACACGTTTTTCTTAATCAATGATTTATTATAAGTTAATTCTATGCAAATACCGGCAAAATTCAGGAAAATCCTAAGATAGACAGTGCCATAAAGAAAGACTTAAGCAACACAAACTTTGAAGCAAAGTTCATTTATATCTGAATGACAACAATTTATCTTATTTTGTTGCTGAAATCGAACACTTTCGACACTGCCTAGTCAGATCGAAATTTATTGTAATCCTTGCCACTCCTTTGTCAAGATATCCATCTTATGTATTGCTATGTGACGGCAGCGCGGCGAACATCAAGCACAAGAGTCAGTCAGTCAGTCAGTCACTCTCTGCATACCACAGTTAATAGCTAGAGCATAAATTGTCAAATACCGATCAAACGATAACATTGACTTTGGATTGAGAGACTGTCATTTATAAAATATGGTAATATTTCCAGTTGCTCCCATTTAAACCGCATTTTTGGCGTTTGTGAGTTATTTCACCCATTTTCGTTTTTTATATGACTCTTTATCATGTTGCTTTGAATCTTTTAATTTATTACTTTTTGCATGTTTTTCAACATCATTATAAAAAAATTATTATTCAATTTTATTTTCTTTAATTTTTTAGGAGTTCCAGCAGAAGCTATTCCATTTATTTGATCTGGAAGGAAACGGTTTCTTGGTACAAGATCGCTGGGTAGAACATTTAAAAGGACGGTTGACGTAAGTTAAAAACAATTTTGAAGCGTTTTTTAAGTTTTGTTAAACTTAAATTTGCAATTGTCAGTTCAACTGTCATAATTTTTCACTTCACAGCTGTCAGCCATTTGACATTCCTGTCAAAATTGGCACGTGAAAAGATAAAATAAATTAAAAAGTGAGTGAATAAACTCAACATATTATTTTGCCATCAAGAATTAATAAGTAACCTAAAAACTTCATAGCCGACACCTTTTTTGACAGCAAACACCATGATCAATAACCATGATAGTACTTTCAGGTGTGGCTACAGCATAAATTAATATGTTAACAAGCAATGAGACAGTGGGTGTTAAATTGTCTTTGGTTCTGAACGCCATAAGACCGCATTAAAATATTTGAGGCTTAATTATTAAAAAACTTAGGCACTTTGCCGATTTTTTTTTTGAAGTTGTTTTTATTAAAAACAATTTTTTAAATTGATAAACTAAAATTTAAAATGTTTGTTGTACAAATTTTAAAAATATGCTGTTTTATGAATTTTTTCTAATAATATATTCAACAGATAAGATTTTTATTGCAAATCCTGTGAGACTTCGCATAGTTAGAGATATTTGTCCATACAAATGAAGTGGCCACGTGCGGGTTTTTTTTTAAATGTTAGCAATCCTTAGCAACCTGAGGCATAATTTTTCAAAACAAAATTTGGCTTCAATAACGATGGTGAAATCAATAGCGAAGATTCACAAAACACCACTCAACGTTAGAATGAAAACAGTTGCATAATTTACTAACTTAACGTTTGATATTTCTTTATTGTTTTCAGGGCCGACCCTAGAGCCGAGACAGAAAGGCCCGTGCTCGGGGCGCCATGCATATGTCTATACAAAAAATTTATTAATCTTTCATAAAATATATGGACCTAAGATACTTACATGTAGCTAAAAGTAAATTAAAAGTATATTATATTATACGTGGTTAAAAATTTGAGTCAAATTTTCAACCTTAATAAAATTTTTTTGTTGAAAACCAAAATTGTTCCTATATAAAATTATATTTTCAACTTTAAAGCTCAAATTTTGAACCTTTCATTAGTTGAAATCAATAAATGTAGGTATGTATATTTCAAATTTAAATCTAAAAGACGAATATTTTCAACTTTTCTTAAGTGCAAATTTTTATTTATTTGAGTCAAGTTTTTCAACTTTTCTTAGTTTTAGGTCAAAGGAAAAGTGGATATAATTTTTAAAATTAATTTTAATTTATTGATTATAATAAGAATAAAAATACATAATTTTTTTTTAAACCATTATGTAAACCGTGTTTCAGTAGCGTTTGGTATTTTGTTGTGAAACTAAATAATGGCATAATGATTGCAAATTCTTTGATCAGATCAGCTGTACTCAGTTGAGTACAGTGATTATGTTCAACTTTTTAAGTTACATCTTCAACTATTTCGACTGAGTTTTTCGTCTTTATTAAGTTAGAAAATTATTTTAACGAAAAAGACTAATTTTTCACTTCTAATTTTTAAACAATTTGTGTCTAATTTTTAACTCTAATTAATTGAATAGTTATAACTTTAATAACTTTTTTGGAAAATTGTTCGTCATTGCTGAGTTGAAAAAGTAGTTTAACCGACGAATTTATCATCTTTACAATTTATTTTTTTAACTATATAAGTCGAGTTTTTCATTTTAATAGGTTACAAAACTTATTGAAAAAGCCAACTGTTTATTACATCTCTTTAACCACGAATGATTAAATTTTTGCATCTAATTCAAAAAACTGATCATATTATAATTTTTATATTAATAAAAAAAAAATGTTAAAAATTATCTACTGTTCGTATTTTCGTTTATTAGGGATAGTTTTAAGAGATTTGAATTTGAGCTTTTAGGGTTTAAAAAGTAAACTTTTATTTAAATTTTTTAATTTGTTTAGGTTGAAGAATTGGCCTTTAAGTTGACTTGTTTAACTACTAAAGATGATAAAAAGTCAACTCTTAGTTAAATTTTCCAAAAATTTTTCGGTTGAAAAGTTGGTCTTCTAATTTTATTGCTAACTACTTGGGTTGAGAAAGTCAAACTTTTTGGTTGAATTTTTAAATTTTTTCTGTTGATATTTTTAACATCTTGTTTGAAAAAATTTTAATTTGGATTTGTTTTTTGAACTTTGTAATTGAATCATCACAAATTTTTGAAAATTCCTTAAATACTTACTTGTGTTCTCTAAATAAAGTTGAAAATTTCAACTTTTTTGGAAAGAATTTACAACTTAAAAAGTGAGCATTAATTTCGAACCGTGTATGTGACGACCGCGGCATGCGTGGTTAGTGTATGGCTCGCATGATCAGAGCGCATAAAAAAGATATGGGGCACAATTTAGACTCTTGGCCTAGGGTGCTACAAATTCTTGGGCCGTCCCTTATTGTATTGATTAAAATTCTTTAATTCTACGTTTCAACGGAAGACTTTTTTCCTTAGAACTTGATAAGTTGGTAAGTAAAAAGTTGCAAAGAACATATTCAAACATTTGTGCGATCTTCATATCTAATTTTCATAACCGATGATCAGTTTTTTAGATACAGTGATTTTTGGGATATTTTGTGGAAAAAATCATTACAAAGTAACTTGCTTACGCAAACTATATATAGCAACCGTAAAATAGAAACATTTTTCTTGTAAAAATAAACTTGTTTGCTCTCGATAAGTTTCTCTCGATAACATGTTTCTAGTAAAAATAAAAATAAATAAAGTTTTCGATAAGTTTTCAAATATAACAATTTCTTCTCACATTTTGTTTGTCGTAAATATATTTTTTTTTCTGCGTGCTAATGGCAACGACCCACAACTCTCCGGAACTCTTCTAGAACTCAGACCCTTACTAAGCTTAAAGCGAAGTGCTTCGAGAAATATCTTTGAAGAATTCTTTTTTGTATTGAATAAATTTCTATGAAGATAAACTGTGGAAAAATTCTCTTCAATCAACAGATAATCTGTAAAGCAAATATTAATTACAATATGATCTCTATAATAATGAAGATATAAAAAACCTCTTCGTGCTTTTTTTCTCACAACTTCCTTACTACATGTACCTTTAATTAGTTATCAATGCCCTGGTAACGTAGTGAAATTCCTGCGACATGCTAGGAATTTTTTAAGATGCTAGATAGGCATGCGAACAACATGTAACTCCCAATCCTACAAAAGAAACGAAACTATTTCAAATATAAGCACCAATATATGTCACACACACACACACACACACACAAATGGACTAAAAATTCCTCTCAGCCATCTATGGCAATTCCAATGACTTCATTAAAGGCAACCCAACAGAACGACCGACCGACAGGCTGACCAAGGCGACAAGTTAGATCGTAAAAGAAAATAACTACATGTTGCTGTTATGTACGCTAAATTCAGTAGGTGGACATGAAGTAGCTAATACATCGCAATGAGCCACCATGACCAATGCTGATGGTGTTTGGAGTTCTATTTGCTGTTGTCTTTTTTGCTCTTGTCCGACACTCAGTTTATCCTCACGCACAAGCAGCACGTCGACAACCGCAATCATGTCCATGTCCATGTCCAATGTGGCAAAGTACATACAATAACATGAGTCAAATGCCATCCAGTGGAACGAAGCCGCTCTTAAAACGACAAGCAACGTTTGGCCGTTGTACGCAAGTGTTCTTAAGTGCTTCCCGAATACGTACACCTAAGCTCTTAAAAGAACAAGTCATTCCATCAGATAGACCATTAGAGGAAAAATTTGCATAAACGGATTGACTTTTGTGTCAAGGCAACAAATGAAGAAAATTTAACATTTAAGGAGCTCAAAAGAAAAGAATTGCTACAACTTGTAACGAGATACAAAATACGATAGCACTAATATAGTCCATGTGAGGAGGAATAGAGGTGTCAGCGATTGAACTAAAACATATTTTATGGTTTTATATGCTGAAAAGTAATATTTGTTGATCATGCGATTGACTTTTTAGCTCTGTATCAATATGGTTAAGTTAAGAGTGGCATTGCTTTAAAAAAAGTGCTGGTAAACTTTTGTTTAATACACTTAGCGTGCGTGCATTTGGACGTTCAATTTGAAAAATCAAATGAAGCTGTTTTATAGAGAAATATTTCACTAATTGTTATCGGGACCCAATTTTGCTTTCGTTGGTAATCAATAACGATCAGTTTTTGATGTTTATTTCTGATCGAAAATATATAAGTAGGTCAATGGATGTTTTTTAAATGTGGTCAAAAAAAGTGGATTTTTGAAATTCTGACAACAGATTTGTGATCAGCGACACCAAAAACTCCCTAGGAATGAATATCAACGAGAAATCATATTTGGAACCAATTTACCAACTGCGCATGCACAGTACTGAGCCGCCATCTTGGAATTTTAAAATTCTGACAACGGATTCGTTATTAGCGACCCAGAAAACCCCCAGTAAGACATAAAAATTCCCAAAATACGAGAATAAACATTTTCTGCATTGTCTGCAGATATGTGATCTGGCTCTAGTTAGCTTGAGCAGAATCTTTGAGTAGCGATGGTTAAGCTCACTAAAGTGAAGTGACCTTTTGAGAAAAATAGGTTTACTGCATTTTCCAAATCATTAATACAATATCTACCTTGTGTAAATTTCTTGAAAATACATAACCAATGAATGCTGCTCAGAGTACAATTGAAATTTGTGTTTTGTACTGAAATGTCTTGAAATTTAAAAACAAAATCGAAGTTTCTGAACATTTAAAATTGTTCACTTATCATTTTTGTGCGCTTTACCATCGTTAAGACCTACTGAGAGTAATCAATTTCTTTGCTTGCCTCTTTCATTTTATAACAATAAACACATAAGGGCAGTTCATAATATGCAATTATGCAATTGCAAACATTTGCTATCATAACTCTGCAATTCTTGTTGCGAAACTTAGCACAACTGAACTGATTTGCAAATTAATCTGTGTCAACAAGGAATAACAGCTAAACTCATTTTCAAAATTTCAGAAGAGCATTTTTATACCCTAAACCTGAAAGGTCAGGGTATATTAACTTTGTGCAAACGTTTGTAACGCATAGAACGAAGCGAGTCCGGTATAGAAAAGTATATATATTCTTGATCAGCGTCACCACGTGAGTCGAGCTATCTATGTCCGTCCGTCCGTCCGTCCGTCAAAAATTTAAAACTGCATAACTCAGCTCATAATAAGTCTACAACAATAAAAGTTGGTATGTGTGTGTTTTATGTCAACACAAAGATGTCTTTGAAAAATGGACGTCATCCGCTCACGGACACGCCCACCTCCCATACAACCCAAAAATTGAAAACGCAATAAATAAGCCTCTGTTTAACCTAAAGAACTAAAATTTGGCACGTATGTTTTTTATAACAAAAAAAAGATGGTTTTGAAAAATGGACATCGTCCGCCCACGGACACGCCTACTTCCCATACAACGCGAAAATTGAAAACTGCATAGCTCAGCTGTTGCTTTTCCTATGCCGAAGAAGTGTTTTTTTGAATAAACTCAATGCAAATAAAAGATGGCGATTTAAATTAGCGAATATAAATTGGTTTTATTTATTGATTGATGAAACAATGATGATGAGTTGAGAGGTTTATTCTCTAAAATATATACAAACAATATATTTGAAAACTAAATATATACAATACAAATTAATACAAAACGATATTATAAGTTAACAAATCACTTACGTTGGTTTACTTCTAAAGGCGGTCGGACATAGAAAAAGAATTGTGCCGAGCCACCGCTGAACTTTTATAATATCAACAAAAACTTATATAAACCAATAGCATTTAAGCTTCTAAATTTTCTTCATATAAATGGATTAAAAACAACGGCTAAAACAACGACAGTTCTTTGAGTGACATGCGCTTTGAACTATTTCCGCTCTCTTCTTTCCATTTTCTTTTACCTCTCGCTCTGTCAGCTAGACGCTGTTATCGACTGGTTTATTGCTGTGCTTAGCTTAAGACAACTTTTCGACATCAGCTCATAATTAGCCTACAACAATAAAATTTGATATGTATGTGTTTCATACCATTACAAATATGTCTTCGGAAAATGGACGTCATCCGATCACGGACACGCCTACCTCCCATACAACCCAAAAATTGAAAACGCAATAAATAAGCATGTGTTTAACCTACAGAGCTAAAATTTGGCACGTATGTTTTTTATGACAAGACAAAGATGGTTTGGAAAAATGGACTTCATCCGCCCACGAACACGCCCATTTACAATAAATTTTTTTTTTTTTTTTTAAAAGTGGGTTTAGGGTATTTCATAGTCGGCCTAGACCGACTTTAGACTTTCTTTACTTGTTTATATTAAAATTACTACCTTATATCAGAGTACCCTGACTTTTGCTGTTTAGATTTGATGGCCTTAAACATACAATTTTGAAGAAACAACCATAAAAATTTGCGTACAAGTGTTTTTCCTTGCGAAAAATCGCAATGAAAGTAAAACCTCACTTTGTCCTAACTCGACTTTAGCGGTTATTCCTTGTCGACACAGAAACGAAAACAAAAAATCTGAGCTTTACATTTTTTAATTTTAATCCATTGCAATGTCACAAAATTTATTTCTTTGATTTTGAATTCTTATACATTTTTGACATTTGAGCTTGCAACCTAGTGTTGCATGTATGTAGCATTTATATCCTACATGTTTAAGGTGTTGCATATTTGCAACAACGTAGGAACTGCAAACATGTGTACAAGAATATGTTAGTGTAGTGCAAGAATATGCAATAAACTTTTGCAAATGCACTCATGCAAGACCATTTGCACCAGATCGTGAACTCCACTATAATTTATAAACAAATGCTTCATTCTGTTGTACAATATTTTACAAGTGACGAATGTAGGAAACCTAGCATACAACAAAATTCTTAAATTAATAAGAAGTTAAGTGAAGTGGGGCCACAATTAAATAATTAAATACAAATATTTAAAAATAAAAAAAAATTAAAATATTAGGGGTATTCTCGCAGTATAGCAAAGATGCAAAATTTGTGAAAATGCAAACTTGCAATACTGCAATATGCAACACTGCGGGAGCGCACAAAGCATAACACTGGTTTACAAATAACGAAAAGTTGTTTGTACTTTGAATGCCACTATTCTTTTCTCATGTAAAATCGGTCGCTGATTCCGAAAAAAATTTGTTTTTTTTTTCTATCACTCCGTTTTCGAGATATTGCCCACTGTAGGGTTTTCAACGAAAAAAAAAAGTTGGTTCCACTTAATTGCATATATCTCCTGAACCAACAACAGTAATCAAACAAATGATATATCAAATAAAAGCTAATAAAATTTCTTACAAACAATGCCAACATAATTTTTGGTCGAGCTGTTAGTTTTGGCGGAATTAATTCAAATTTCGGGGATTTTTTTTATTTTTCAGAAAAATTTCCAAAAAAAGACAAAATAGTTGCAAATTTCGTTAAGAAATCAAAATATTTTGTTACTTTTGATATTTTTTACTAAGAGCGTTTATTTTTCCAAAAAAAATAAGCTATTGTTGAAGAAAATCTATTGAGAAATGAAAAATTTGTGTTCAATGGAACGAAAGAACCCAAATGGTGTGATTATCAATTTATGCATTTGGACTTATTTTATTGCCATAAAAAAAAATGAGAATTAAAGGTTGTTGTTATAAAATCATATATTCTTAATTTTTATTGTTCATTAACATGTATATTTTGGGACGAAGGAATGATGGGCGACTATTGTTGGTTTCTCATCAGAGAAACTTATCCCGAATTAAATAAACGACAAAACAAGAATTCTAATCATTTTGAATTTCTGAATGATAAATAAAAATTATTTACAATGTAAATAACAATATAAATGATTTAAGGGAACAATAAAAATTATTAATAATAATTATATACAATTTAAATAATGTAAATTATCAAAAAAAAAAAATAAAAATTAAGAATATATGATTTTATTACAACAACCTTTAATTCTAATTTTTTTTTATGGCAATAAAATAAGTCCAAATGCATAAATTGATAATCACACAATTTGGGTGATTTCGTTCCATTAAACACAACTTTTTCATTTCTCAATAGATTTTCTTCAACAATAGCTTATTTTTTTTGGAAAAATAAACACTCTTAGTAAAAAATATCAAAAGCAACAAAATATTTTGATTTCTTAACGAAATTTGCAACTATTTTGTCTTTTTTTGGAAATTTTTCTGAAAAATAAAAAAAATCCCCGAAATTTGAATTTATTCCGCTTAAACTAACAGCTCGACCAAAAAATGATGTTGGCATTGTTTGTAAGAAATTTTATTAGCTTTTATTTGATATATCATTTGTTTGATTACTGTTGTTGGTTCAGGAGATATATGCAATTAAGTGGAACCAACTTTTTTTTTCGTTGAAAACCCTACAGTGGGCAATATCTCGAAAACGGAGTGACAGAAAAAAAAAATTTTTTTTCGGAATTAGCGACCGATTTTATATGAGAAAAGAATAGTGTCATTCAAAGTACATATTGGCTGTAAACCAGTGTAATTTTTGACCGAAAATATAAAAATCACAAAATATCTGTTATTTTTGACCGATAAAATAATAGTCAAAAGTAACGTTTATTTTTACCCGAAAAAATACAAGGCGAAAAATAACTTTTAACTTTTAAAGAATCAGTTGAAAATTTAAAAGACACTTAATATTTGTGAGGCTGAGGACATTTATAACATAATGGTATATTTGAAAAAGTCCTTCGACAATTTTTTCATTATGTCTCTTTCATTTGAAAATTTCAAAAATAACAGTTATTTTCGATTCCTATTTACATCGCGTTCAGTTGATGTTTTAGTTGCATCCGAATGTTTTCTCAACTTTGTCACTTTTTGAATCCTAGATTGCATTTGCATAGTACTCGTATTATATTAACTGTTTTGCATGTTGTCAATCATCTGCAAGGTTTTTGATAACAATTAACGTTATGATATGTTCTTTCGAATTAAGCTTTTAGCTCAGTATGCAGCGAACAAGCAGTCGAATTTTTTCCGCTAAGATTTGAAAAGAGATCTTAAAGAAATCAATTTTCCGTGCATACTTTTAAGATGAAAATGAAATGTTACCGACCAAAACGCATTCTTTAGACATGGTTTGTGTCTGTGATATATTAGATCAATATTAATTATTTTTTGTTCACCCGTTCAACTCGGTCAATATTAATTATATTTTGTTTGCCTGTGTATCATGTGCCTATGTGGCACAATGGTAGCGTTTCCGATTCTTATGTGATGCACAGTAACGAAAGTTTGGGTTCAATTCCCGCTTGCAGCAATAATTTTTTGAAAATATTCATATGAATTGAAAACGTTAGCCTAGCGTCACGAATAAGAGACCTTGAAATTTCACTCGCCGCCAAAGAAGTTTTACTTCAAAATATGGACCCAAGACATATCCCTGTAGGACACCAACATCCATATTAACATAGTTACGAAGTGTACAATTTATTTTAACCCGCTGCTTTCTGTTTGACAAATAGGATCGAAACCACGAGTACAAAGAACCTCTATACCCGCATTTATAAAATTTCAAAAGTAAAATTTCGTGATCTACGGTATCAAAGGCTGATAAGGTTATATCAAGGAAAAGCGCAGCACATTATAAATGGTATTACATATCTTTAGAAGTGCGTTTTCAGTGGATAAACTCTCTCGGAAACCAAACAGACAATTACTAAAAAATTTGGTTTTCGTTAAACCATTCTTATTTTCACAGCTTTTTTAAAAATTTTAAAAAAGGGTAGAAAAGAGATTGGTCTGTTCAAAACAGTTTTATCGCCTTTCTTAAATAAGGGAATAACTACAGCTTTTTTTAGGTAGTCAGTATAAACTTCAATCACTATACTATGCTCAGAAATTGCTTATGTCCTCCAGCCTCAGTGCGCTTAGACCTGCCCCCTTTTCAATCGCTATTGTTAAAGGAGGCAGTCCAAGTAATACACCAAGGGCTTCAGTCCGGCTTGCTTTCATTGCGCCAGTAATTCCCATACATGCCATTCTTTGCATTTTAAGAAGTGTATTGCTTGTAGTTCTTTGTTGAACTTTCTGCCACCATGCAAGTGCTGCACAAGTAACCGTACTAACGATAGAAAACAATAGAAAAAGAAAAGGATTTTGAAGTTGAAAAATAAAAAAAGGCGACTTCATAATACTTGAAAAATAGGTTTTTCCATTAATTTTAGTTTTTCCATTATCATTCACGGTGACAGGAAGTTTAACTTTACAAGGTGGTTCATTGTCAAATTTGATCGGTTTACAAAGACCTATTCGATCTAAAAGCATATTCTTACGTTTTAAGTAAAATATATTTTGTACATTTCTTATAATCTTAAATATTGGCTCAAAACTATAATTAAAATTATCATTACTTTTCTAACATTAACATTTTAGTGATGACCGACAAATGGACTTCGCGGAACAACTGGAATCAGTAGCATATGTAATATGCGGGGAGAAGAGCAAAATTACCTTCAAGAATTTCAGTGAAATCTGGCATGCCAGAGGAGTAAGTAAACGGCACAATAATTGAAGTGCAATTAATGTGTGCCAATCATGTTTCTAGATCCTGGATAAATTATATCGTCTTATAGACGCAGATGGCACGAATTTAATTTCGACCAACCAAATAATGGAATTCATATCGCATTTGACCAACTCAAGGTAAGTACCAAATATTCATACTCGTAAATCACGCTGCGCAAAAAGACAACAACAACAACAACAACAGCCGGAACTGAGCTTAATTGCATCACATAAAACATTTTTCAATGCCATGCCTTACAACCTCTGTCTGGCGTGAAATAAATTTGTGCTGCAACCGCATAAATCCTCGTTGTTAAACCAAAATACAAGCAAATTGCAAGGACTGCTCAACACAGCCGACATATTTTGTAATCATTAACATTGAACAAGACCTGATTTTTTTTGTTGTTCCATATCTGCACTTCGACGACATGCTTGCTATGCTTTTGGCAAAAACCATTAATCATCAACATGTCGCAACGTAACACAACTCACTGGCAATCTTTAATTAATCTTTAATTTATTGGAAAACCTTAACTAGCACAACTTTTTTTAACCATGGTTTTGCTCTAAATAAAAGAAAATTGTGTTTCTTTTTTTGTTTGGCAGGCCACGTACGGGTTTCGATAAAAGTTCCTTGACGCGCTTGGAGCAACTCTTTCGCAATACTGTGGGAAATGAACAAGAAATACGGCGCGAAGAATTTAAAAAGATTGTTACTTCGAAAAATGTATGTATGTCCAGCACTTAAGTCACATATTATATTGTATACTTTATTTCACTTTTGTGTTCTATCAAACACCTTTTAGCCTTTCTTTACGGAGCGCGTTTTTCAAATATTTGACAAGGATAACTCGGGCTCAATATCACTGCAGGAATTCATTGATGCCATTCATCAATTCTCGGGACAATCTGCTGATGATAAAATACGATTTCTTTTCAAAGTATACGATATTGACGGTAAGACGTTCATGATAGTTTTATATAAAGATGTTTTGGCTTTGTACGAGTATAATTTGACAGTTCTTTTTTGTGATAGGCGATGGTTTGATACAGCACAAGGAACTGCATGATGTGATACGTGCTTGTATGGAGGAGAATGGCATGGAGTTCTCTGACGATCAGGTTAGTTTGTTTTATAAAAATTTTTAAAGAAATTAAATGATACAGACAACAAAGTAAAAAATAATTTAAAATAAAAAAAAACACTTTAAAACACACAAAAATTCCATTTAAGCCTAAAAGTCTTCACTTTGAATATTAGTTAATCAGCATAAACACTTTTAAATTGAAAGTTAAGAATTTAATAACACTTTGAATCTAATTTAAAAGCGTTTCTGTTAAAACTAATAGTAGTGAAAACTTTTAAAACAATTTAAATACGTTCGTGTTTGTAATGTTTTAACATAGTGAACAATTTTCTTATATGGCAATCCCGATCCACCTCGATTGATGGCAACTCCCTGTCACTCTAGATGTGAGGCAGAAAGGAATGATAAGAAGCTGCAGCCTACTTCACAACAAAATATACTCTCCCTGTTAAGATTCTTGAATAAACAGTTTTATATCTATTTGAAAAGTGTTGATATTTACATTTAATGTTCATATTTTAAAAAATTGCTTCTAGGCTCATTTTATAGATGTATACAGTTTTTCTATATCTATACAGATGTAAAATACTGTGAGTTATTTTATTTAATCTGATTTCAATTTTGTGGTTGTATGGGAGTTAGGCGTGTCCGTCGACGGATTCCAAAAGTATTCAATAGTGCAGATCCTTGGGACCATGTGAACATGTGTACCACGTTTCATGTAATTATCTCAACTCTTTCTTATCCTGTGTTTACGGACAACACACAGACGGACGGACGGACGAACGGACAGTGCTAAATCGACTCACGAGGTGACTCTGATCAAGAATATATTAACTTTTCTTTACCGTACCCGCTTATTTCTAGGTGTTACAAACGTTTGCACAAAGTAAATATATCCTGACCTTTCAGGTTTAGGGTATAACAATAGAACCCTTATGCCACCAGAAAATTAATTTCTCCCTAAACTCTGCTCGAAGTCCAATATTTTGTATAGCCTCCGCAATTTCTTCCTAGCTTACAAATTTTAAGCTTTTGAAAGTGATTCCTGCATCTTAAGAAAATTCATATAGTAGAAATTTTAAATATCATATCATAGTTTGTTTTGTTTTTTTAGCTTTCAACCAAGGATTTCAGGTGTCAAACCTTTTTTTTTATTTTTTAGACCAAACCAAAGTTCAGGGGATGCCCCCTATAAATGCGCAAGCATTGTGTTGGTTTCGAAAAGAGGTGATAGTTTAGAAGAATGGTGAAAAGGTTTAGTAATGACGGTGAAGATTTGTTTTAAATTTGCACAGCTTGAATCCGTCGGGAAACACAGACGCAGGGAGACTATTCCACAATTTTACAATGCGACCAAAGAACGAATTATCTCTGAAATGCGAAGTTCTGTTGGACACAGCGGCAATGGTATGGGGATGGGCTTGAAGAGCTGCCCTAGTGGATCTAGGAAACACACGTGTTGGTGGCGTCAGGCCGCGTATTTCCCTTGAACACTTCCCGTGGTAATACCTATACCAAATTTCCATCTTGTACAAATTCTCCTTCTAAAATCATTATTAAATATTTTATTTATGCACTTTATTCTTTTGAAACCACTACAATCAAACAAGCAAATAACACCAGCGACGTTTTGAAATAAAGTTTCACTTCAAGATTAAAATGGAACAATTTAAACTTTAAAGCGATGGCTTTAAATCTAAAAATGCACATTTTAAATTTAAAAATAGCTTCATAACTTAAATTAGCTTCGAAGCACACACTTTGAAATTTAAAGTGAACAATTTTGATAAAAAATTGGCGCTTTAGTTTTAAACTTTAACACTTTTAGACACCGCTGTCCTAAGAAAGAAAGTCGTATCTCCATTTTAGTAGTTTTGAGATATTCAGCTTTTACGTTTTTTATCTTGCGCACAAACTACAAATGGTAGATGTGACTATTTTACTTCACGTTTTTAATGCATTTGCGGTTGGAAACGGGTCTTTTTAGCTTAGCACAAAAATCGGAGACTCATTCAAGCTTCCGAATGTACCCTTATCTCAATTTTGGAATTTTGGCGTTTGTGACTTTCTTTCTAAGGACGGCAGTACAAGTTACTGACTTTTATATTAAAAGTTGTTCATTTTCAGAAAAGTTGATTATGATAAAAAATCTCGTTACGTGAACGAAGTGTGCATTTCTCTCGCCCTCGGGTTCAATAGCAAAACGAGAACGAGAAATTTGTTTTCGAAATAAATATCCTAAATCTCGGATTCACCTCGAATTCGTTTTTACAAATCTCGTTCTAATGTTTTTATATCTTCTTTTAAAGAGAATATTATGAAATTTTCCTTAAGTCACTGTTTTTAATTCTTAAAGTTTATTGGTTTTTAAATTTCTCTCTCTCTTAAAAAATTTTATAAAAGTACCGCGTGCTTTGCCTAATCCCGTCCACTTTTTCGTTGTACTTTGCTATGATTATACTTAGCCTTCTACCAAATTAAAGTTTCCAAGTATCAATATTAGTATATAGAACTAGCGGTACTATATATTAGCGCGTTGCTACGCTTACACACCGTTTTGCACCGTTTGCTTTACGTTTTGCAATGCCCGCGCAAATTTTCTGCTAGAAATACATTGCTTATAAGAAACTTTATACTTAGTTTAAATTTTTTACATTATTTAGTACAAAAGCTATTCGATATTAAACAACCGAATTCAATTTGTGGTGCTACGCCCCCCTTTTCAAGTGCTTGCTGAATTTTTCCAGTCGAACATCACGATGTTGTATTTGTTTCGAGTTTCAGAAATGTGTGAATTATGTTTCGAAAATTATACTGAAAATTATACTTTGAATGCTTAAAAAGTGCCACGCCTCTTTTTTAACGCCTATAAAATGTTATCAGTGAAACAGCACGTGTTAATTGAGCTTGATTACCGAATTTTAATGGTGTGCAACATGCATTTCCAAAGCTATTCGATATTTTAAATTATGTTAGCATAGGAGGTGCCACGCCCCCGTGTTCTATCGGGGAATACGGTCAAGAGTTTTCTAAAATTTCCCTGAAAATTGCATAACAATTGGTTTAGCGATTTCGGAGTCTACTTGTAACATACACACATTCATTTTTATATGCATAGATAGCGATATCTAGCGCACGTTGCTGTGCCTACACACATCTTTTTCCAATGCCTGTTCCAATTTTCTAGTAAATAGACATGGGCAATAAGTAACTTTCAAATGCTATGCGAATTTTAATTGTATGGGTGGTGCCACGCGCCCTTCTCCAATTCTGGCTCAATTTTTCCAGTCAAAGGCCTAAATATTATATTCCTTTCGAGTTTCATAAATTTGTGACTTATATTTCAAAAGTTATTTTCGAAAATTTTGAATGCTTTAAAAGTGACACGCCCATTTTTTAACGCCTTTGAATTGTTACCAGTGAAACAGCATCGAATTTTGAGGTTGTGCAATATGTTGTTTCAAAGCTATTCGATATCGAATATTAGGATTGTATGGGAGGTTCCACGTCCCATGTTCTATCCGTGCCAAACTTCACAGGAACACTCTCAAAACTTTGTTACAGTTTTCCTGAATATTTCATAACGATTGGTTTAGCGGTTTCGGAGTCTACTAGTTAGATATTTATTTAGACATCCATTTTTATATATATAGATTTTACTCAAAGTGACACGCCTTTTGTAGAATCACACTAACTTAAAATGTACCGCTTTGTGATGATTAAATCTACCAATGTGCCAAATTGTTATCTTAGTGTCAATATTAACCGAGATACGGTGTTTTCTTATAGTAATCCTCCCCCTTATCGAATACCGTCGACTTTCTTGATTGTGTTTTATAATAATTCTATCCACCAAAAAACAAAAAAAAACATTTTCTGCCAAACTCTATACCAAATTTCAGTACCCAAAAGTCAATATTAACCGAGATACATATTTTTCTATTAGAGAAGACACGCATCTGTGTCGAATGCTGTCCACTTTCTTGATAGTGCTTTGTTGTAATTATAGCTATGCTGTACAAAATTTCAGTACCCTGACTAGTACCAATATTAATAGCAACTATAAATAAACTATTTTTCTAAAAATGTCAATTTTAACCGAGATATAGTGTTTTTTTGTAAAAGTAACACGTGCTTTGTTTCGAATCTCTTCCACTTTCTTGATCGTGCTTTGCTATAAATCTGCATACTCCTGTACCAAATTTCGGTATTCTAGTGTCAAAAACAACTGAAATTCGATGATTTATAATATTGGCACTCCTCTGTAAAGATTGCTGCCCACTTTCTTAGGTTGGCACCTCTGTGTAGAATCTGTGACCAAAAATTTTGGCAATTGGTTAAGTTCTTTAGGAACTATCAATGTACACACATTAAAACAAAAACAACCGAATTGAAAACCTCCTTCTTTTTAAATTTGGTTAAAAATACAATTCGTTTTGAATGGTATATGAAAAGTTTACGCAATTGTGGAGAACATATTTTAAAAACTTAACTCACAGTTAAACAGAGGCTACCTATTTGTATTTTATTATAAATGAAATTTAGTTTAAAAACTTTTTTTCCAATAGATTGAAGATCTCACTACCGCTATGTTCGAAGATGCCGATCCATATAACCGCGGTGAAATAACATATGAAGCCTTAAAGAATCAATTGCATAAACATGGTGGACTGCTTGAAAATCTAAGCATAACGTGAGTTACATCTAAATAAGATTCTAAAAACAAGAAACATGTTAGTCAACTTTTCACTTCCAGCATAGATCGCTGGTTGGTGCCAATGGGAAAAGAAGCACCTGTTAAAACTTCAAAATCGTTTCTACGCAAATCAATTCCACATCAACTGACAACAGCATACATAAAGAACAATCAAGAGTTTGTCTCATACCTTTTTGTATATACTGTGATTAATGTGTGCCTATTCGTGTCACGTGCCATACAGTATCGTGCCAGCAACGGGTTTGTTATAGTGGCACGAGCCTGTGGTAAGTTTTAATTAAGTTTGTGTGAAGAATCAGTTTTATGTAATTTAAAAACCGTAAAATTCTCGTTCGAGAATGTTGTGAGGAAAAATGCAATGAGAATGTTGCAGGCCGGTTTCCAAAGCTTACATTTAAATACTTGTAGTTCATACCAAGACCTTTGATTTAAAAAATATTCAAAAATTAAGTCCTTACTTTTTTAGGACAGAATTCAAAATTTCAAATTTCTAAATATATAGGTACTTTTTAACGTTTACAGTGCAATTAATTATAAGTAAAAGTAAACAATATTAAAAAAATTTATAGAAATTTATAAGCCAAATAGTTTCTTAAAAGTGTCAAAATTTGTGAAAAGTTTAGAACTTACATATTTATTCTTTTGACAAGACTGGTTTAAAGCTGTCTTTTTTTCAAGCTTAGCTTGATTTTCAACATTATATTTCTTACTTTTCAGGACAATGTCTCAACTTTAATTGTGCTTGGGTGTTAGTATTGATGTTACGTCATTCCTTGACCTACCTGCGTTCTCGGGGTCTATCATCCTTTCTACCTCTGGATCATCATATCTATCTGCACAAACTGACGGGCATCGTTATATCGGTGCTCAGTCTTATACACACCATAATGCATCTATTCAACTTTTCCATTATCGTTGTTAATGATCCCAACATTAATGCAGGTCATTACACGATCGGTGAGTGGTTACTAACCGATCGCCCAGGCCTGTTTGGTCTCATACCTGGCTGCGCCAATCCAACCGGCATGGCTTTATTCATCATTCTACTGATCATGTACATCTGTTCACAGCCGTTTGTGCGACGTAAAGGCAGTTTTGAAATATTTTATTGGACCCATTTGCTTTATATACCTTTTTGGATATTGGTACTTTTTCATGGACCAAATTTTTGGAAGTGGTTCCTTGTACCAGGCCTTATCTATGTTGTTGAGCGCATACTACGTTTTGTGTGGATGCGTTCTGAGCACGGCAAGACTTATATTAGTTCTGGTCTGCTGTTACCGTCCAAGGTGATACATTTAGTTATCAAGCGACCTTTTAATTTCAACTTTCGACCCGGTGACTATGTCTTTGTTAACATTCCTAACATTGCCAATTATGAATGGCATCCATTCACAATCAGCTCAGCACCGGAGCAGGAAGACTATATGTGGCTACACATACGTACTGTGGGTGAGTGGACGAATCGCCTCTACCAGTACTTCGAAAAAGAGCAGCAGAAACTGCAGAAGGGTGAAGTACCACCCCATTTACAAGCGGTGCATTTATCGCGCATAAATGAAACCTCATGCAATTCGAGCCATACATCCATAACATCTCATACACCACAAATCGACTTCCTAGCACAAAATTTTGCTAAAATGCATCAAGGCACCAGCTTCGGCTCTGCCATGATAAACTATAAAACCATGGCCGAAGTTAGTCAACAGCAGCAGAATAAGCTTAGTGGACCAGTGCGACCACCTCGTCACAATTATGCTACCTCTAGACTGGCAACTGAGAGTAATAATGCAAACAATACGGAAAACACGTCCCAAAACGATCGCATACGTAACCTGAAGAAATCGTTGCAGCGCACGTTTTCGCGCAAAGATAACCAATCTAAGACGAAAAATTATGGAAACGAATTCTCGAACGATGGTTTCGTTACGGATGAATTTGACTCGGAAGGTAGACCAGTAGAAAACCAACGCAGCAAAAAATTGGCTGACAAAAAATTAAATAAACGGCTTAAGGATAAAGCACCGCTCGAGAAGAGCCTCTCGCTGCCGGATATAGCTGTTAAGACGAAAAAACGGGAACGCATGCGGGTGTAAGTTGCTCAAATATTGTTTTACATGAAACTTGATATATTCGAGCTTTTATTTGTTTTTCTTGTCTCATTTGTAGACTACGCGCATATGGTCGCTCAGAGTCAGAGCGCTCTTTTGATGAGTCAAAAATACGACGAGCACGACTCCAAACGCTTGGCTTGGCATATTTGAGTCCGCAAAATAAGTCTTTGGCACAGAGTTTCCGCTATATGCGCAATAAGCCGACAATCATTGCCTTTAAAACTCCAAGTTTGGAGAACTGTGAGCCGCAAGATTCGTCGAATTCGATGGGTAAGTTTTGAATTTGAATTTATTTTAATTTAAGGCTGATTTTATGGAGAGAAAGCCAGATTTTTGAAGGAAAATTGCTGACAATGGCTAAATAACTAATAGAATAAGATTCTCTCATTTCTCCCAGCAGGCATTTTTTCAAATCAGAAGAGAAAATATTTGTGGAATTTTTACCATGTATTGAAGAAGAAAATATAGATGACAATGAAAATAATAACTTCCTTTCTAGAGTAATTTTCTTAAATTTTCTTTCAAGTGACTCTTTTGACGAAAATTAAAATACACGGAGAGAAATTTGAGCTGAAAACAATCCCAAATCAATTTATTTTCTTGTTGATTTTGAGTTTTAGCCATAATGTTCTTGATATCAAGTCTTAATGCGATTGTTTATCAAAAAAATCACACACTCATTTGTGCATAATGTATGTAGTTTTTGGATTGTTCGTCAAAAAACGAATATACTCACTTGGGACCAATTTATAACATTTTGGTATTGATTAAAAAATAAAAAATGCTCATTTGTGTCCAATGCATGTAATTTATGGATTGTGAATAAAACAAGTTAACGTGCTCTCTTATGTCTAATCTAAGAAATTTAGGGATGTGTCATTTTATGAAATTTTATAATACAAGGCAAAAGATGACAAACTGCAAGGGGTTCAGGATTCAAAGGAACCGAAAAAAACGATGACCAGGCGAAAATTCATAATTATATTTTCAGTGTCCAAATTAGATATGTATTTGATTCAATTCGGACAGGAAAATATAATTTTTTAATTTTTATTCTGTACTTTTATACTGACAGCAACAAGAACCAACTGAGAATTATGTCGTTTGGTTGCTCATTTTTTTTATGAGCAAAACAACAAGAACAGCAAAAATTAATTTTTATGATCAAGCCTAAGATGACACTTATTAAGCACAAATTGACGTGTTTATAAAAAAAATGTTTAGCCCAATTTCTGGCATAGATTGCGTACGTGAAAAAGATTACGAAGTACGATTTTAGCCCATTTTTTTCTCTCTTTCTTATTCGATTTATTTCCTTTATATTAGTTTAAAAATGTATTAAAAAAAATATAGGATAATGGGTTTTAAACCAAAAATAAACTCACATTTTATTTATTTTAAAGCAGCTTTAATTTTAAATCTTTCAAGCACAATCCAATTTTAATTTTTTACGATAGCAGTTAAGCTAACGAGTGAAGATTCGTATGGTTTCATTCGAACAACTGCTCGTTATCGATAGCCGTCATGCCAAATTTCGATACTTTCTGTTCGATAACGAGTGCCGTGATCCCAAACACAAGAACTTCGAACGATTTTACTCGATCACGACTGCCGCGATTCGACCCCAGATAATTGATTTCGATTTTATAGTCGGCCGTTTTGATTAATTTTTACAAAAACTATTTCTTACTAAAAGAAAACTGTATATACTAAGTTCTTTTGATCTGGGGTAATTTATTGAGAAAATATACAAGATTACCAATTTCGGTTATATAGAGGGTAAACTTATTGGTTAACTGTTGTGGTCCATTTTTATACCATATTTGTTGGCTATAAAATAACTTGTTCTTCTTCTTATTTGGCGCTTACAACTGTTGATCGGTTTTGGCCTCGTCTTAGAATTTGCGCCAGCCTCTTTTATCGAGCGTTTGCTGGCGTCAGTTAGAAACTACAAGCATGGCCAGGTTATCCAATACCTGCTCTTTCCAACGGAGATGCGGTCTTCCTTGTCTATGTTGACCGCCGCTGGGACCGAATCGAAAAATGTTTTCGCTGGAGCTTCGTCGTTCATTCTTGAAAAATTCAATGGATTTTTCTCTCGAACGCTCCCAAAGTCTTTTCATAAGTGTTGCTCAACGTCCAAGTTTGTGATGCGTATAGTAGGATGGGCATGATAATTGACTTAAAGAGCATCAGTTTTGTTGGTCGAGAGAGAGGTATGATTCTCAATTGCCTACTGAGCCCAAAGTAACACCTGTTGGCAAGAGTTATCCTTCGTTTGAGCTCAGTACTGATATCATTTTAGGAATTTATGCTGGATCCCATGTAAACGAAGTCCTGAACAACCTCAAAGGAGGTAGTGTCAACAGTGACGGGGTTTCCAAGACGCTGGGACTGTTTGTTTGTTGATACAAGATACTTCGTTTTATCTACGTTCACTCTAAGACCCGTTCGACTTGACTCTTTTCCTATCGTGGAGAATGCTGCCATAACGTCGCGCGTATTATGGCCAATGATGTCAATATCATCAGCATACGCCAGCAGCATTACGTTTTTATAGAAAGTTGTTCCGCTGCGTCTCAGGTCAGCAGCTCGGATGATCTTCTTCATAACTATATTAAAAAATTCACATGGTTAGGAATCACCTTGTCTGAAATCTCGCTTGGTATCGAACGGAGGGGAGAGGTCCTTCCCAATTTTCACTGCACTGATGGTGTTGTTCAATGTCATCCTGCAGAACATTTTAGCTTCGCATAAATACCATATTCAGACATGATGGAATATAGGTGATTCCTTATTGGTATGCGATAAAAGATGGTATGCGTCGTTTGGTTTTCAAGGTTTTTTTCAAGATTTGTCCGAGCGTTAATACCAGGTCAATAGTAGCCTTCCAAGCCAGAAGTCACACTAATAAGATCCATCTAATATGCGATATTAAGAAGGTTAATTCAACGGTAGTTGGCGAAAATGGTGGGATCGCCTTCCTTGTGAATTGGGCAGAGCACACTGAGGTTCCAATTATCTGGAATGCATTCTTCCGACCATATTATGCAAGGAAGCTAGTGAATGCATTAAAACTGAGCTTTGCCTTCTATCTTAAATATCTCAGCCAGTAGGCCATCAGCTTCTGCGGCTTTGTTGTTTTTAAGCCGAGGTATGGCTGTTAAAACCTAATTTTATTCGGGCAGCGAAATTTCAACGCTATCATCCAAAATTGGGGTTTCTGGGATATCACCTCTATGAGCGGGATTTTTGTCAGCGTAGCCTTTTAAGAAACGAGAGAAGTGTTCCCTACATAACATTAGTGTACTTCAGATATCTGCCACTAGATTCCCATTGTCGTCCTTGCAGAAAGAGGCTCCGGTCTTAGAACCATCGTCCAGGCGTCTTATCTTTTCGAAAAATTGTCGAGTCTTATTCCTGTTGCCATGCATCTCAATCTTCTCGCACTCACGCATTTCTGCCTCTTGTTTTTTTCGCCTGAACAGGTGTCTCCCTTCCCTCCTCTTCTCACGGTTTCGCTCCATAGCAGCACGCGTGACAACCATGATATAATAACTCCAAGGTAGTATTGACGTTTCTGTTGGAAACGGACTTCTGTCAAAAAATATAACAAGAAAGAGAGCGCTCACAATCCGTCAATGCATACAATTAATTTTCACTGGTCACATTCAGCGTACTCAACAGTTAGCAACTGTTAAGTCAAAACTTGATGCACATAAATATGAAGTTGCGCATTAAAATTCATTTAAGAATAGAAAATGTTTTCTTTATCGGTAAAATTTCCATTGGTATTTGAAAAAAAAGCTTGACATTTCACAAACTTGACAACTTTTCTGAAACTTCAATACAGATAACAGCGCTCCCCGATGTGTTGCTGTCATAACAATTGACACAGCTGAATACGGCCAATGCATATAACAACGAACAGCTGTTTTTGACAAGAGTTCGTTTACTTGAAGCTGAGAGAAGCAACACTTGTCAATAATAGGTCTGTTTCCGTACTCACTTCAAGTAACTTGAAGTTACTCGAAAGCGTTTCTTTACACATTTTTCCAGCATGAGAAAGAAGAAGAACAAGCAAAATGTCACTTTTTGTCGCTCTCTATTACTCGAACTTTACTTGAAAAATTTCTTCGAGCTCGAATCTCGAGCTTCAAACAGCTGATTGCCAAAGTGATAAAATTAAATTATTGCATTGCTTTGTGAAAAAAATGTATGAAATTGGTTACCAAATTAATAACAATAGTTAATATATCCATAATTAATGCTACCGAAAGTGTTTTAAATACGATAACAAAGTAAATAAATTTTATTGTTTTCAAAAAACAGCTGTTGTGCTTGAAACTTACTTGAAACCGTTTCCGTACTTTTTGACAAATTTTCTTATTTTGACAAATAATCAAATAACTCTCTATTACCCGAACTTTACTCGAACTTTACTTGAAGTGCGTACGGAAACAGACCTAATACTTGGTAAAATTATTATATCATGCGTGACAACCAACTGACTTTGTAGGCCAGTATTTTCGCGACACTCCTGTTCATGCCACTCGTTTCAGTGAGGGCGGTGATCACCTATTCGGCAGCCGTACGCATAGAATGGGATATATTCGCGTTCACTGCGTGCATATGTCGTTGATCGAAGGAGTGCTTTCTTGAACCAGGAGTCAGAGTTGAGTAGCAAAAGCTTGGGATGTACGTTTTGACTGCAGCTTGTCGAGGTCTAGCTATCTTTATTTAGGATTGCGAGCATTTTTAGCTGCATATAGACGTGTGCGGATCTTGGCTGCGCGGTATTCGTCATCAGATTTTGGGATAATTTTGTTTATTCTTCTTCGTTTCATTGAAATTGATTTTTGATGTGGTGGGTTTCAAACCCAACGTACAACCCTTACTTGAAGCGGGACTGCTAGTTTGCCATTTCCAGGAGACTTGAGACGATTTCAGCATGGATAATGCTGGCCTCACCAAGTGGAGACAGTCAGACACGTTGCCATGTGAAGATCGCCCGCTCCCATGCCTCCTTGTCTCTATGCGTTCCAGTTTCTATTGTTTCGAAATGATTTTTTGGGGAGTTATCTAGATATATATATATCTAGATATACATATTTCCGTTATATGCGTGGGAGGACTTATTAGTTGTCTAATGTGGTCCATTTTTATACCATCTTTTTTTACTACAACATAACTATGTGTACTAAATTATATTACTCCGGTATTATTTTTTGAGGAAAATATTAGACTGCTAATTTCAGTTGCATGAAGAGTGGACTTTTGAAGTGTCCTAGTCTAGATTGTAGGTCTGGTGGAGTACACTAGGAAACAGCGAAAAAATGTCGCCTACCACCCTCAAAATGTTGATTTACCGTTAAAAACCGGTATTGCGTACCTTCACTCACTTCTACCCAAGCAACTCAATCAGTTATCAACCGATTTCTGATAATTTCTGATAATTTGTTATAATTTCTGATTATAAATGATAATTTCTTATCATTTTTGGTAAGCTAGAAAATATACCATCCTAAAGATATATGGTTATAATGCTTTTGCTTCGTGTATTTATCAAGTAATTGCAAAAATTTTGACAATTTTTCCCATTTTTCAAACTTTGACAATTTTGTTAAGACATAGTTTCCACAGAATACCAGCTTTTTAAATTAATATTCTGAAATAACTTTTTTTACCGAGTGCAGTGAGCGCTTGTTTTAAAAAATCGGCTAATAATTGACGAATTTATGGAACGTTTTCGAAAAACAAATTATTTTCAAACCGTCACATGGCACTTTACTTTGTATTCCTCACTTTTGTAAGGACTCCAACTACAGTGCGCGTATTTGTGAAATAGTATAAAAGGCTTTATCTTTTTAACGGTGCATTTTTGTCAAGATCACAACAAAATACAAAATATTAATGCGTGGCCTTAAGAGTGCGTTCAAGTTATCGGCTGTTATATTATATTTTACGTAATGTGTGATTAGCGCGATTCTTTTTGTTACGTGTGCGGATTACTTTATTGTCGACAAGAAACATCGGTTTGAATTAAAAAAGAAAAGCTGTTATAGATTAAAATAACAATGTTTTTGACCTCACTTTTCTTGAAAATTGTTGGTATGAACCAAAATTTGCTTATTCGACTTGCTGTGCAGAACTAAAAAAATTGAATTTTGAAAAAAAACATACGTTGCCTTTTTCAAGCCCCATGGTTTGGAATCGTTAAGTGATCCATAAGCCAGAAGATTGCTATTTTTGTGAAACAAATATCGAAGGTCATCATTTTAAAAGTCCCAACCACACACAATATGCTGACTTAACAACTGTTTGTAAAACAGGTGTGAGAGAAAGTCAGACATGTTTTAATAAAAATAGCATATAAATTAAGTTTTAATTTAAGTTGGTTGTCAAAAACTTCTTTCGCTTAACAACTGTTACATATGTTAAGTATAAATTAGCTAAACAGTAAAAAAATAAATTTAAATTTTTTTTTTAATTTGTAAGTGCAATTGACATTATTGGGACCATCAACCTCTGATTGCATTTGCACAACATATTAGCCACTACTTCAATATGAATTCAGAATGAAAGAGTTTCCTTGCAAAATTTATTGAAATTTTTTTTAAATTAACACTTTAGTTAAAGACGAACTTCTTAGTCATTTCATCTGAAATTTATAGTAGCATTTTTTGACTTTAGAATAACCAACATATAACATCAGATCCATTTTATTAGTTATCTGATTTTGTATTCTCTAGAATTGATAAAAGCCACACTGTGAGTCGTGGAGAAAATCCATATCAAACACGTGATTTGCCAGCCAGAAAATCGTTTTAAAAAAGGAAAGAAAAATGTTGTCAACATCCCGTTGGTGTAAACTGATAAAATTATTTTGCCGCCTTTACGCCTAAAGTAAGGATACATGAAACAGTTTTTGAAAGCGAGGCTTTTGTATACCTTAAATCAGTTTTCCCACCAAGAAATCTGAAGTCGAAACCCGATTCCAGGGGAGAAGTAAAGTAAAAATGATAGCCAATTAATGCTGGTCACTTCAAAGGGAAACAGATGATTCATCGTCAAAACTCAGGCGATCAACAAGCATTTCTATGCTTAAATGTATCGAAGTGAAAATATTTATTTTTTTGAAAAAAATCCATAAGTTTGTAAAATAATGGCCAATTTCCAATAACAAGCATTCATTTTACTTGGAAAAAACGTTCTTTCTGAATATTAATTTAAAATAAATAACATTAGATGAATGTATGTTTCAAAAACGTCGTCAAACGATAATTAAATGAAGTGACAAAAGTAGAAAATTTTTCATTTACTTGATAAATTCACGTAGTAACTGCATAATATTCACAAACTTGTATATACTATTAAAAAAGGCCTATATTTCAACTTTCCAAGGTTGTAAACTGATTGAGTCGCTGGGTTAGAAGTGAGTGAAGGTATGCAAAAACGGTTTTTAACGGTAAATCAAAATTTTGAGGTTGTTAGGGAACTTTTTATTCGCTCTTTCCTATTGAACTTGACCAGGCCTACAACCTACACTAGGTCACTTCAAAAGTGGATTCAATTTTGTCTTTTCTGTGTTATTAGTTAGCCGATGTGGTCAATTTGTATACCATATTTTGTAGAATTGTCTATGTTTTAAAATTTATATTCAGTTTAATACTCTAGGCTTTTGAGCCAAAGTACTTTGGTACGGATAGAAATTGTTTATCGGTTAGATAACCGCAGGAATTTTCAAATTGTCTCTTTTCCTAAGACTTATTTGCACAAAATTTCATAATTCGACTTAACTCCTTCTAGTTTTGGCCACTAGCCATATGGGAGCGTTACACTGAGTGGCATCGCGGTTCAAACGGCTTTTAACCTCTTCAAGACTTTATAAACGATATATGAAACTTAACAATCGAACCGCAAATTACAGAATTAAACGATTTACTTGTTTAACACGCCCACAAAAAAAATTGTTTGCACTTCTGAAATTTTCTCAACTTGCATAACTGTAAATAGTCTCTTTTCTCTCATCAAGCCAGAAAATTTTAAAATCATATTAAAATATTCTTCTCTTAAATTTTATAACAAAAAATTATGAAATTTTTCTAGTTGTTTCATCCGAAGTGTACAGCGCTAAGGAAGCCGAAGAGGGTCGAGTACCAGCACATAACATTGGTAGCACGTTTTCTGGCAAATCATTTTAATAATTCAATACTCATGCTTTTTTCCCAATTTCAGACTCTTCAGTTCAAACGACAACAAAGCCAACTCCTCTAGATATTACACGGAATGTCAAGTACCCAACAGGAAAACCACTTGAGGTAAATTTGATCAATACCGTCTCATAATTATTTCATGAATTAAAGCTTGCAAGCTTTAAAAATTACGTTAAGTACTTGGTGTAAAGCTTATGTTAAATAATTTGCCTTTAAAGCACTAAATCTTCATTATAACACGATTTTTTAACATGCTAACTCGTTAATACAATATTTTCAAAATTTTGGTTTTGTGTATTTTTGGCACTTGCTGGATTATTCTTCACAAAAACAAAAAAAAAAAAAAAACAAAAATAACCACTCCATAAAACTGCACAACATTTAAAGGATTCATCTGCAAATGGCAATAAAACGAGTCGTTTGCGTAGACCAACATTTTTGCGCTCATTATCGACATCGATTAGGAATAAAGGCAGTAACGGCAGTTTGCCAGCACATGGTACCACTAATTCCCGTGGCAAGGTTACACTAGACGCTGGCGTGCTAGAGGTTTGGCTCATATATTTTTTAGTGTAAACCATAAAGCTTAGCTACTATGTGCAAGGATATTTTAATAAATATAAATTTTTTTAATAATTTTGAAGATATTTATCGATGGACCCTATGGTGCACCATCCAGTCACATCTTTGGCGCCCAGCATGCAGTGCTCATTGGAACTGGCATTGGTGTCACACCTTTTGCATCCATATTGCAATCGATTATGCATCGTTACTGGAAAGCAAGACATTCGTGCCCGCGTTGTCATTTTGAATGGGCCAGTGATATACCGAAGACGGTTATGAATTTACGAAAGGTGGATTTCTTTTGGATAAATCGTGATCAGCGCTCATTTGAGTGGTTTGTGAATTTACTCTCGCAGCTTGAAATCGAACAGGCTGAGCTCGGAGGCGCTATGGAGCGGTAAGTTAGAGCAAGCGCGTACAGCAGTAAAGGGAGGATTTATATTTGACCTTTTCCTCGTCGACAGGTTTCTTGACATGCATATGTATATAACAAGCGCCTTGCAGCGTACTGACATGAAGGCTGTAGGTCTACAGCTAGCTCTGGATCTGTTACATGAGAAGGTAAATAAATTCCAGAAGTAAACAGCAATCATATGATATGTCGCTTGATGTAGATTTAGAAGGTTATTTGTTGCTCTCTTAAATCTAGCAACAGAGTTAAGAACAAAGCTCCTGTCATATGCTGTCTCGAATTTAATTATGATGGTAGTATATTTATTGTTGTTGTTGTTGTTCACAGATTTGTTCTGATTCTTGAGAAAAATGTTTTTAATATTTTTGACAGAGGTGCAAAATTAAGCTACAATACCCCGAAGATTTTCACTCTCAGGATAGGGTTCTCCATTTCAACGAAGACCGCACGCAACTAAAGCATTATCTTGACCGTCCAACTGCGTCTTCAAAGCTCTTTTCTATTCTTAGAAAAGAGAATCTATTCTATTCTTTTCTATTATATTTTCAATTCTAAAAGAATCAAACATAGCTTCAAGAGATTCAACACCGGCTGCATTTTCTTCAAGACGACATAATCTTTTAGTGATAATAAATAATCAGAGATCTTTCTTATTTTTTGACATTGAAGTTCGTCTAAGGTTCTGTTTTCACTTGCTTGGATTGTGGTTGTGATCTTTTCATTTAAGAGTTTGTTTTGTTTAAGAAAACGAGCATTCAACATTTGGTTAAGCTGAAGCATAAACGACTCAGTGTCTGGATCAATCTTCGGTGTTGTTGACTGCTTGCTTGCTGTGTTCCTTTACTTCTTTAAGCTTCCCTATTATGTGATTGTCCTTATCGAAATTGATCTCTTTGTTGGGACAGGACCTTTATTTATAAATTTGAAAATATGGCAACATGTTCTCAACAGCCACACACACATTCTTAGATTTTCTTTTATTGTACTTTTACTTTGTTTCACAACTGTTAAAGAACAGTTATTTTTAAAGTAGAGAATTGGATTGCGTTTTGTAAGCTTGAAGTGTGTGGCTGCGTAAATTGTCTGCATTAAACTTTGTCTTTTCTTTTTATTGATAATTAAATTAAATCTACTATGTTAATTATAACTCATATAACCGCGTTTTATTTCATTACCGGTCACAACACTCTTCAAATCATTTAGCGAGGTTTTTGAGTGCAGGGACGATGGTCCGTATTAAAAAGACCACTCCTTTGGCCGTGTTATTCTTATGACACTTTGAAGTAGCTCGAAAGTCCCTATTTCGATTCTCTCTTCGGTTGCAAACGACGCACACACGTCTAAAATTGAGGAAAGCTGGCCAAAATGTAATCCGCAATTGTAGGTATTACGTTTTCAAAAAAGTTCGATTATCAAATTTCAACAAAAATATAACTCATTATACCCTAAACCTGAAAGGTCAGGGTATATTAACTTTGTGCAAACGTTTGTAACGCATAGAACGAAGCGAGTCCGGTTTAGAAAAGTATATATATTCTTGATCAGCGTCACCACGTGAGTCGAACTATCCATGTCCGTCCGTCCGTCCGTCCGTCCGTCCGTCCGTCCGTCTGTGTGTTGTCCGTATACACAGGATAAGAAGAAGGAGTTGAGATAATTGGATGAAACTTGGTACACATTATCACATGCACCCAAGGATCTGCACTATTGAATATTTTTGGAATCCGCCCACGGACACGCCTACCTCCCATACAACGCGAAAATTTAAAACTGCATAACTCAGCTCATAATAAGCCTACAACAATAAAATTTGGTATGTGTGTGTTTTATACCAACACAAAGATGTTTTTGAAAAATGGACGTCATCCGCTCACGGACACGCCCACCTCCCATACAACCCAAAAATTGAAAACGCAATAAATAAGCCTCTGTTTAACCTACAGAGCTAAAATTTGGCATGTATGTTTTTTATAACAAAAAAAAGATGGTTTTGAAAAATGGACATCGTCCGCCCACGGACACGCCTACTTCCCATACAACGCGAAAATTGAAAACTGCATAGCTCAGCTCATAATTAGCCTACAACAATAAAATTTGATATGTATGTGTTTCATACCAACACAAATGTCTTCGGAAAATGGACGTCATCTGATCACGGACACGCCTACCTCCCATACAACCCAAAAATTGAAAACGCAATAAATAAGCATGAGTTTAACCTACAGAGCTAAAATTTGGCACGTATGTTTTTTATGACAAGACAAAGATGGTTTGGAAAAATGGACTTCATCCGCCCACGGACACAATTAATTTTTTTTTGAAAAGTGGGTTTAGGGTATTTCATAGTCGGCCTAGACCGACTTTAGACTTTCTTTACTTGTTTTCCTTTTATTTTGAGCGAGCCTTTTGCCATTTTTGTGCTTAAGCCATAAGAACTCCTGGGTTTTTTTCTCGGTCTAAGAGCGTTGTGCAGGCCTCCATAGAATTTAAATGTGCACCAGTTCTTCAGAGATCGAAACAAATGATAATCTGAGCTATATGCTGAATTCATCAAAACTTTCCACCCAAGCTCTCTCAGTTTCTGTCGGGTCATGTGTGTGATCTGGCGTTGTCATGATGGAACATAACACCATGGATGGAACATAACACTGGCATACTTAATAAAATTACTTCATTCAATCCCATAAGCTGTTGACAGTAGCGAACAGATTCAATCGTTCGACCAGATTATAGAAGCTCATAATGAACAATTCCATTCCAATCCTTTATTATCCGTAAACGGTATTTGATACCGTTTGTGAAAGCTTCATCTTGCTTCTTCTATGATCTTTTTTGCACTTAATTGTCGTACGTGATCCACTTTTCATCGCCCGTAATCATTCACCTCAGAAATGGTTCAATTACATTCCATTTTGGCAATGATTCAATTTTTCGCTGTTAATTCGTGTGACCCCCAAACATCGAGCTTCTCTGTGTATCCAGCTTTCTTCAAATGGTTGATAACTGTTTGGTGATGAATGCCTAGTTTTCTAGACACGTCCTAGCTGCTTATGTGCCGGTTTTGCTTCATTTTTTCCATGATTTCATCGACGTTTTCAGTGATTGGTCGAACATAGCGAAGTGCATCTTAAACATCAAAATCGTCAGATCGAAAACGATCAAACCACTTCGCTGCTGTTTTTCTAGTTACAGCATCGTCTTCGCAAACTTCACAATTTCTTCCAGCAGCCTGCGACGCATTCTTACCTTTTCTATATGAATACCTTTTCACTCATTTTTAAACTTAAATAACATTTCACAGAAGAATGCTATTTTAATAATGTCTTCTAACAAAATAAAGCTTAGCCTTCACCTTTTAAACAAGCTATAAACATTACCAGATGCAATTAAAATTAGCAGAGATATAACATTTAAAAGCCATCTAGCGACAATTTGTAACCGAACTTTCTCAAAAGCCTAATATTTTGTACTTTTGTTTAATAAACAGTTGATGGCAAATCAAGGTAGTGTTTTGGTTTTACTTAAAATTTTGATCTGTTCCCATTTTAGTAACGAGTGCGATATTTTTGGCCTTCGGAAAACTAATTTTTACACTGAGGGAAAAATGTGTTAAAATTAAATGAAATTGTGTTCATATCTAACGAATTTGTTTTTGAAATAGAGCTTGAAACAAATTCATTAAAATTAAACACAACTGTATTTAAATTTAAATTCAAAACAAAAGTTTTTGTTTTTAAAACAATGTTTTTGTTACGAAAAACAAATTTAAAACAAAAATTTTAAAATTTAAAACAAATATTTTAAAGCATATTTCGATGCCATTTTTTTAGCTTTACCGAGTTTTTAGCATCAGATGCATAGACAGCTACCCTCGGGACCTCCGAATGTTAACTCCTTTCGAAGAATTTTGCATTTGATATATTTTAATATATAATTAATTAGTTTTTATTTTATCGTATGTTCGATATTTTTCAAACCAATTCAAAAAATTCAAAAATTTTTTTGTATTCAAATTTTTGTTTGTTTTTTCAAAGAAATAATGAGAGAAAATAAAAAAAAGAAAGTAGTTTATTGGTAGTTGAAAATTAAACACACTTGTTTTAATTTTTGTTTTGTAGAAACGCAAAGGCGTTAAATTTCTATTTCAAAATTTTTTGTTTAATTTTAAAGTATGTTTTTTTTCTCAGTGTACTTTTTTCTTCAATATAAACACTTTCCGTTAATCTTAGCCGCCTTTAATCAAATTTTGGCCAATTTTATAAAAATCTTCTCATTCGCAGGGCAAACGTGATCTTATAACCGGCCTCAAGACACGCACCAATGCTGGACGCCCCAATTGGGACAAGGTCTTCAAGCAGTTGCAGGCGCAAAAGAAAGGCAAAGTAACTGTATTCTATTGTGGACCACCGCAGCTAGCCAAAACGTTGCGCTACAAATGCGATCAATATGGTTTCGCATTCCGCAAAGAATGCTTTTAACTAAAAAAAAAAACACTTTAACTCATTTCATTTAAGTTCTACGATTTAGCTTCTTTATTGTAAATATAAAAATTGTTGTTATATGTATGTTCGCAGAACTGATGCGAATCTCATCATTAAGTTTTAAATGAATTGCAGGTTATGGGCTAGCATAGTCATGATTATCGATAAGTTTTGATAGTTTTTTCAATATTATTTTTGTTTTACATGTTTTTTTTATTTATTTAATGCTTCACTTTGTTATGCTCGCCAATTTATTTATAAATAAATAAAGTATTTTTAAAAATAATTATAAATATTTTAGCAACATTTTGAATGCTGTAAACATTGTTTTGTTTTGTCATTTTAAACATTGATTTATAGTAAAAAATCTTAACTTTACACAATAAAACAAATACCACATGCACATTGGTAATGAATTTAAATATTTTAGAATTAAACTAAATAAAAAATACAACATGCACATTGGTAATGAATTTAAACATTTTAAAATTAAACTAAGGGTGGTTTGTTTTTTATTGGAGATGTGTCCAATAAAATTTTGTAAATAATTGCCATTTGATGTGTATAATTGCCAATTTTCCACAAAAATTGTTTAAGATTGACGTTGCCAGAAAGCAAAGTTCATTGTTGGTGGTACTACCTTGCGCTCAATTGTTATGACTTCATCGCTAGCATTATCCACATTGTAGAATTCACGCAATTCAGCAATGGCCTGTTCTTCAATCTGTGTCAATACCAATGATTTAGTGCGCATGCGTTCATAATAGTCACGCTGCTGCTTCTCCTCGGCTAAAATCTTTGAAAAGCTATTGGTTGGCTCTTCACGTCTAGGACTGCCACGCATCATATTTGCAAATGAAGTGGCATCAGCTGCGCTGCCTGTTAGTGGAGGCGACATTGCCGAAAAAGCATCGTGGCTAGGTGACGGCAAACAATTAGCCACTACACCCCAAGCATTGGGTTTGGGTACTGGCACAGTTTTAGTTGGCTCTAAGGGCTCATTTTTGGGCGCACGCCAACCTTCCGAAGATAAACGCTTACGTTGTTTTTGTGACAATTTCTCACGTGGTGATGAAATATCAGACAAGTTAATATTATAACCTTTGGCGGCAACTGGGACTGCGTCTTCAGTTGATTTTTCCGCAAGTATTTTTGTCAGCGGCACCATTTCAACATTTATTTTTTCCTCATTCTTATTTACTTCTTGAAGCATTTGCTCAAGATTTCCCTTTTTCTTTTGGTCCTTCTTATCTATTACTTTCATCCAACTCTTCGACTCTGATTGCAGCTTGCTGTTTATTTCTTTTGCCTCTTCAGCAGCGACACTGATATCACTTGTGTTCTTTGTTTTCGAAGCTTTTTCGTTTAGATTTATGGATTCTATCATTGAGGAAATGGCCTCGCGCTCGTATTGACGTTTGGCCTGGGAGCTTTTATTTTCTTTTTGCTTGGCAGCGTTTGGTAACGAGGGCTATACATTAATAAGTGATAAAATAAAAATTATATTAATCACAATCATCACTCATAATAAAAAAATCTACGTGTGTGCTTTCATTTGCTGTGTTATAAAAGCAAATTTATTCTTATGTTCTGATTTTTATAAACTGGTACTACTTTAAGCTTTTTTTTTCAGAAATTCCTAAACTGTGCAGTTGTGCTGGCTTTGAATAAATTGTAAATTTTAATTTGCATAGCAGCTTAAGTCATTACAGCTCAATTTCCGAATTTTTGAGAAACAAAAATGGCGAAGCTAACTTCAATAATTAAATTTAAACAAGAACCCAGCCCCATATTATAACACATCCGGCGCATCGCAGCACACATGTTATTTTTAAAATATTTGGTGTACAAAAAAGTTTTAAAGGATTTTTTTAAAAATTTGTTAAAAATTAATTTTTCAAAGTATTGGCCACCGCTAGCTACTGGCAATTTTTGGATACCATCTCGAAAAAATTATGCACCTTTTGATGCGATCCACGAATCGATCCAACTTTTGAGTTCTTTTGAAGGAGCAATGTCTTGATATATGGTGGGTGGTTATGGTCTTCCTATTTCAGCGTTTCAAGATATGTTTTGACCGGCTGCGCAACATGTTTCCGAGCGTTGTCATGATGCAAAATTACCTTGTCGTGCCTTTTCTCGTATTCTGGCCGTTTTTGCTTCAATGATCGGCTCAAACGCATCAATTGAGTTCGTTAGAGTTGCCCTGTGACAGATTCACCCGCTTGTAGCAGCTCATAGTACACCACGCCCAATTGAACCCACCAAATACAGAGCATTACCTTGTCGCTGTGAATATTGGGCTTTGGCGTCGATATTGCCATATTGTCCGTATGATTTTTTTGCACTTTTTTCTAATATAGTCTCGAATTCAGCATCCACAAACTATTCCAACCGTCCTTCACGCTCTTTGCCATCGGTCTTTTAGAATTCATCTCTTCTTTAACGTCTATACCAAAAACCCACATGTGGAAATCGATTAAACATGTTCCCCATAAGTTACTTGCAGCATTCGATGACCTTCAGCCGCATTTTTCTTCACATGAAAGCAGAAAAGTAAACTTCCCGCAAATTACGTTTTGTTGGCACAAAAGTTGACATATGTGGAGCACACAAAAACTATGTTGTTTTTACACATACTGAAAAAGAAAGCCTTTTGATAAGACTTCAAAATTAAGCTGTTTGTCCGATTCGATTAAATGCTAGTGTTAACATCTCAAAAGAAAATCCTTTAAAACTTTTAAGTACACCTGATAAATATTTGCGAAGCTAGTTATATTCACACTTACCACTTCTTCATCCATGCGATAGTCCAAATCCACCTGGAAACCATCGATAAAACTTGATAGCAAGTCATCATCCACAGCTTCTGCATCTGGTGTTATCATGCGATAATCATATACATCTTTAAACAATTGGCGGTAATGGCTATTAATACACTTTAGAGCGGCAGGTTCACATCCATCTAGAATTCTGTTAGTCAACACTCTGTACAAATTCTGACAAATGAATTCCAAGCAACCCTTCTGCAGCACCTCACAATTGTACATATTGGCAAAGTCAAGCATTTCGCCACATTTTCGTATTGTTATTTTATCTAATGTCAAAATCTCACAAACTTCACGTAGGCGTTCAATAAAGAATTGATCGCAAAACACTATCATTTTGTACAAATATGTTAAAGAGTACTGTTGCTTGCGAAAGTGTTCGACATCTGAGCTATAGAGAAAATTTAAAATTGGTTCCATAAACTCCACAGGTACGGTGCTTAAGTTGATGCGGGTTTGTTCGGCCCACGAGTGGGTAAACATCATGTCAAAATATTCCAGTCGATCTACTAAAATGCATTTATGCGCAGAAAGTTCCACATCTCCGGCACATATTATGCGCACGTCATAGAGTTCGGGATAGTCCTTACGATGCAAGCGATTAAAGCGATATTTTGCTTTCTCGATGTAATGTGGCAGGTAGAAAGGTTTCTGTTGCAGGAAACTGAAAAGAGTTTATAATATTTAAGTTCAAACTGTATTGGAATGTTTCTGAGCCGTCTACGTACGTTTTTAAGAAGTTTTGCAAATCATGAAGACGGAATTTTTCAACAAAGGTAAGAAATAGTCTACAGATATCTATTTGATCTATGGGACTATTAGAACCTAAGCTGTGGTGTATATCATCGAGATCTAAGGAAAACATATACAGAATAATGTATAAGTAAATCTTTGATAACAATTTTCTTTTCTTACCATCCTCATTCGGAAAATAATTGGTGTATATATACTTCAACATAATTTCAAACATTTTCCCCGTTAAATTATCAAAATTTAAATAGATATGCTTGTCAACATAATCACTGATAATTGCCCGCAATCCTGGTGCACGTGCATAGATAATAACTTTATGCGCCGCAAATGTTTCACTATCAACATGAATAACAACGTCGTGCACAGCATCGCATTCGTTGACATCGTTTAACAGTTTTTTAAAACTATATTCCGCAGGCATGAGTGCCGGAAGCTTGAAATATTTCATAATGGATTCCTGTAGAACAGCAAATGAGGCAAAATCATCATCGCAATATATATCCACAGCTCGATCGATGGAAGCTAAGCGTTGCAGATCTATACGTATCATATGGTCCTGGGAGACAGGGGTACGACTCTGATCACAACGACTCCAAATACTTATGCCATTATTGCGTCCAGATTTTGTATTGCGTTCTTTTTCAGAACTGCTGATGGGAACAGGAATCTGGCGGCATTTTCCCGTATAGACATCACCCTGTGAAAGTATGAATACCTGATTGGCTTTGTAGAAGATCTTGTCTATTTGCGTGATACGTATTTGTGAGAAAATGCATCTTCAAAAAGTTTAAATTATTTATATTATTTGGATTGCATAAATAAAAAACCTGTTGTAATATTTACCTATAAAAATTTTGTGTATTTTCATACCATAAAAATACAACATTTGTCTGCGTTAAAATAAGCAGTTTCAGTGCAGTGGCAGAACCTTTGGCTGACTTTGTATTGTCCCCTCCAACTAGTGACATGCTCTTAACAGCCTCAAAGCTTAAATGGGAATAGTTTTAACAAAAATATCCGAATTGCACAATGTATAATTTAACGCACTTTGGAGTCTTTATCGACTTAGTTTTATTATTATACAACAATAGAATAAGATTTTCTTTTGTATAGACTACAGTCGCAAAGTTGTTAGCTTCAACAAATTCTATGTTAGTTCCTGGTGCCAACTTCAGCTGTGGAAATTGTTGAAAAATGTAAGCAAAACATTAACGATAACGAACAAAATAATAAAACTTACTAGTTTCGGCAGAGGTACAACCTTAGTATTGATGTGCGCGCCCATTTGCCCATAATTCGTGCCCCATACATAAATGCAATCATTTGCATAGGCCAACGAGTGAAAGTCTCTGGCAATCACACGAATCAAACCTTCTACATTAAAATCACGCAGTGTGATAACTTCTTTAAATACAGTCAACTTATCACCAGCATCACGTATACCCAATTGTTGGTCCTCGTTTAAACCGCAGGCGAATACAGCAGAGTAATTGGTCAGTAACAGCGAGTGTTTACGTGAAACACTAATGCTTACGACAACCTCACCGGTATTTTTTATAGGAACCTTAAATTTTTTAGGTGCAGGTAAACTATTTTCATTGCCAATACCTGTCAAATAGCTGAAGGTTATTTTTTTCATTTACAAGTGTTGCACAAACTTACCCATACGACCACCCTTCCCATGGCCCACAGCATATAAGTTCGACTTTTTATCTAAGAAAAGACTATGATATGTTCCTAAAGCTACAGCTTCGATGGAAATATGTTGTTTACGAAAGAAATCAATCGATTGCGGTGTACTGGCACCGTCTTCATTTCCAATACCTAAATTATAGTTTTTATTGGAGCCCCAGACCAGAATTTCATTATTTGATGCACTGAAATTGATAGAACAAATAGCAATAAGTATTCAATAATCAACTATTTTTATGAAAAATAACCGTTAATATCGGTTTGTGAAGATATTATATATATATACACTATAATAAGGTGAAAGGTAAGAAGGCAAAAGACGATTGAAATATTTCAATAACTTTTCTTCTATACGAAATTTTTTGGTAAATAAATTCGCACAATGATGGAGCGATTTTATCCTCAAAAATATCTTCTTGATACATACAAGACAAGCGCATGAGTGCATGAGCGTCAACAATTGACAAGCACAGTCAATTTTGTTACCAAGAATATTCTTTATAGAATATTTGACAAGAATTTAACGCGAAGTGTAGTTTCCCAAGAGAACAAACAACGAAGAGCAAATCTTGTAAATTGTGGTTGAATAATATTCCAGACAAGATTTCCATATTCCAAATGGGATAAATTATTTGGAATTCAACTTTTCAAATTCGAATATTGCTTAGATGCAGCTGAATTAGAAGCACGGAATGCGTTTAAAAATGTGGTTCACGGATTTCTGGGAAGAGAAAGAAGTCGAAATTGTAAAAACTGCTAGTTTTTTATTACAAAGAATTCGACAGAAAGAAACGGAGAAGTTCCGGCAGAAGCTGATTTAGTGAACATATTTACAAATACTATATTTTAACATGTTAAAATGTAAAAAGTGCTTTTACAAGAATTTTAATAATTTTTTGATTCAAATACCTATCAGGCTTAAATTTAGGTTTTTATTTATGCTAAATAACTGTGTAAGAATAAAAACAAACACAGAAGTTGTTTTCATTTTTTCCTTACAAAAAAATGATCAATCGGCAATCATTTTTAAAAAATTGCAAAAAATCATTTAATCCAATTTAAAGTTTGATTATGTGTACGTCTTCTACTTTATTGCTGATTGCAAATATTGGTTTGGTTAGAGATATTTTGGTTTGAATCGACCAACTACCTAAAAAACACCTTTTACCGATATCTTCAAAACTCGCGAAATGAAAGAAAAAATTGGAATTTATGTGATCACCGACCACCGTACACAATTATTACTCATAAAAAATTACTTTGGTCCGGGGTGGATTTTACGTGTAAAGCAGTATTATTTATTAATGAGCTTTTATTGCTGCGAATTGTGAGATGCTTTTTTATGCTTACACTTTTGTCTTGCTTGGCAAATCTTGCATACGGCAAACGTTCTGTAACGCACAGCGTGTATCATCATCCTGCAGTTCCAAGCTAGCACCATAACGCAACAGCAAAACAGCACAATCAATGCAGCCGTAATATATTGCACGATGCAAAGCACTGCTTCCTGACTCAAAATCGCGTCCATTAATAATAGCACCCTAACATTTAAAAATGGAAAACAATACAAAAGTTATTCATCAATATAATAATATGAGTACTTACATGATTCAGCAGCCATTCCAAAATTGCATAACGATTAACAGAAGCCGCCAGATGCACTGCAGATCTTCCCTAATGTAAACAATTTGAGATAACACAATATTGTGTATGGGTTTGTATCTTACTAGGTTATCTTACCAGATCATCCACGATGTCGCAAAAATTTCGGCATGTCTTGGCAATGTATGCGGCCAATTTTTCATCTTCGATTGAACGCTTGGTCAGAGCAGCTGTTATAGCATTTCCGTGCTGCCTACACCGACATTTGCGTGTGCAGTCGTAATCATAGTTGTTTATATTGAGCATCGGTAAGAGCTGTAGTTATGATATGTTCAACCAGGCGATGTTCTTTATGCAATTTTTTTTTAGCAAATGGTGCTATATTTATTAGGTAGCCAGTTTGTTTGGAAGCAACAGAATATATTTCATAAACTACTTATTATTTCACAATATTTTGCAAAATATCAAGAATCGTTACACAAAAATACTCTACGTAAACACAACGGCTAGTGAAAATAGATGCC
The DNA here is from genome assembly GCA_958299015.1 of Tetanocera ferruginea. NCBI lineage: Eukaryota > Metazoa > Arthropoda > Insecta > Diptera > Sciomyzidae > Tetanocera > Tetanocera ferruginea. The sequence continues at coordinate 60,847,478 of OY282640.1, read as the reverse complement.
AACCTTATTCAACGAAAAAAATCTCTTTTACCGATTGAAAAATCCTTAATGCAATTATAAGGTAGGCATAATTAAAAGGCTTTTTATTTTCAATTAAAAATCTTAAAAATTTTTTTTATAGTAAAAGAAAGTTTGATTTGCTTTTGATTCCACCCAGGGTACACTCAAGGCATATTTATCCAGGTAGTATAAAACGCAACTGCGCTGCCGACTTTTGGGAGTCTAATGTCAAAATCAAATAATGCCCACTCTTATTAACGAGTTGGGGGATTTCTTGTTTTTCAGAGAAAAACTTTACGCTAGCCTTTTTCTAATTTTCGTATGTTTAAGTTTACAGTTTATTAATTTTTTAATTATTGAATTTTGTGCTTGCTGTTTTAATTGTATTTTGGAGATATTTTGAAGAATAATTTTAAACTTTTGATATTAGGTGTAAATTAATTGCAATTAAAAAATCCCCTTTTGTTTTGTTTTTGGTGCAGAAGCAACATTGCTCATTGTCATTTCTGATTTTGACATTATACTCCCATTCAGGTTTTTCTTATTATAGTACCTGAATTAATATGCCTTGGGTACACTTAATAAGGTAGCCGCAACACGGAGAGCTCGACTGCCTCAAATGTCAAAGCTAACTGCTTCAGCTGTTGTTGTTGTTGTTCTTTTTTTCGACAGCCAGTTGATTTTGACACTTTCGGATAAGCGAAAGAGAGCACAGTCAGTTTTGAGCAGGGTACACTGAATAAGGTAGTAGCAAGACGGAGAGCGTGACTGCCGTAAATGTCAAAGCGAACTGCTTGAGCTGTTGTTGTTGTTGCTGTTGTTTTTCAGCAGCCATTTGATTTTGACACTTTCGGATATGCGAAAGAGAGCACAGTCAGTTTTGCAGCAACCTTGTTATTCAACCATGGTTTTGAGGCAATCTTGTTATTCAACCATGATTCCACCACTGCTCGTTGTCTAATTTATATCTGTGATGCAGAAGTTTGAATTTCTATCTGCTTGAGCTCTAGCGCCATAAATAAACTGCAACCCATGGAGGCTTTAATTGTTACGGTTACAAGATAATGAATCTACAACCTTTTTGATCTTGTGAGTACTGTCCTCGGTTTGTTTTTGACAAGCTCTGATGTTTCACATTTCGTTCACTTTCTATTCAAAATATGCCTACCTTATTGTTCTACCATTGTAAAATCACGTTAAGACAATCAAAACTGAAATTCTCTTTGTGATGAAAACATTAAAAAGGAACTATTAATCACTCAGAATAAGCCGAAATAATGTCATATTCATATGACCCTGTTCACATTAGCCTCACTCTAAAGCCCTAACCAAAATAGACGATTTGCTCCGTAACGAGCGAAGACGAAAATGTTCGCTTGAATGCAATTCAATGTTGTTGCCCAAAATAAGCAAACGTAAACAATTCGAAACTGAACGAAACGGTTTGACGAGACGTTTTGTTCCGTAAGAACCGAACTTTTAGCGTCTCAACTCGTCAGCAACAACAGTGCAGAGGATTTTTACATCAAGTTTTGTTGCATTTTTATCAATTAGTGCAAGAAACAATAGGGGTATTCACACTGAACTCGTTAGTTTGTTATTTGGTTAGTTGTTACTTCGTTAAATTTGTTGACTGTGAACACACCCTTATGTTTTATCTCGTTAGCCTGGTAGTTCTTATTAAATAACAGCTGATTTTGCTTTGCCGAACTAATACTATGTTCACACTGGAAGCTAAATGCGCATTTAAAGCTTAATTCGCATTTATTTCATTAATGCTTCTCTAAATGCGCATTTACCCATAGAAAATTCTGTCAAGTTAATTCACTTAAATGCTACTTCTAATGAGCATTTAGTAGTTTGCGTCCCTGATTCGATATTCGAAAAACTGCTACTCGCTACTTTTGGCTCATCTCTGATTTGAACTCGTTTCATTAGTTGTCAATTTTGTTCACTGTCAGATTTTTTTTGCTTAGGCTGTGTGCCAATCGGAAACTTTTAATTCGGATTGATACTCACGGTATAGTATAAATTTTGACAAGAGGGAAGAGAATTTTTGACACAATCGAAAATTAAAAAAAAGCATGTCTTAGTTGCATTGAAGTTTGGAAAAATTAAGAGGAGGGTTGTGTAAAATATATAAGCTACATTATTTTGACTTTTTTTTCTGAGAAAATAGTATTGCTTGATGATTTTTCTGGATGCTGTTAATATTCAGAATATATTAATTTTTCATTAAAGCAATGTGCGGGCGGTGGTGTAGTACTCAAAATGTAATGTATATAAGGATTTATAAATATAATTATAGAGTATAAATATACAGTATTTTGGATTTTGAAAATTTTACCTTCAGGTAAATTGCACACAAATGGGGAAATAAAATAAGAGCCACACATTATTAAAGAAAGAGCCGCACATGCCTTTTGATGGTTTACAGTATTTTTCCGGCAGGTCTATTCTCCAATATAATTTTTTTTTTAAATTAGTCCTTTTTGTTATTCAGTTTAAGCAATTCTGTCCAAAAATAAATGACAGCCGTCCAAACTTTTCCAATGGTATATTGATAACGAAGACTGTATAAGAAATAATGGAGTTATTTGAAGTTTTGTGAAAATAATCTAAAAAACAGTACATGAAAACATTATTATCACTAATGCATTTGCAAATATTTTCAAATTTTTGATGCAGATTGAACGAACTTTTTCAGGCATATAACTTGAGACAGTTTATTTGCTAACAACTATTGCACTTGTTAATATAAGCATATTAAGGTGCCTCGACTTGTATGAAGAAAAAAAAAGTTGCATTTGTACCCATTTTAAAATGAACCTTGATGTATTCTATGATCATTCCCAAAATATTTTGGCTATACCAAAATCCGTCAGTGAGCTAAACCATTTTGCAAAAACCTCCATAAATCATGTTTTCCGTATATATAATGGCTACTGTAATAGATGTAAATAAATAAACTGTCTCAAATTATATGCCTGAAAAAGTTCTTTCAATCTGCATCAAAAATTTGTATAAATTTGCAATTGGATTAAAGATAATGATGTTTTTCATGATTTTTTTCTTAGTTTTTTATATGATTTTCAAAAATTCTACATTGAAACAAACGCTTGAAATAAAAAAAATACAGTATTTTGGAATTTGAAAATTTTATTTTCAGGTAAACTGCACACAAATGGAGAAATAAAATAAGAGCCACACTATATTAAACAAAGAAAAATGTCCAAAATATATGACAGCCGTGCATACCTTTCCAACGATATCTTGATAACGCCGATCGTATAAGAAATATTAAAGTTATTTGAATTTTTGTGAAAATAATCTAAAAAAAATGCATGAAAACATCATTATACTTAACCCAATTGCATATATTTTCAAATTTTTGATGCAGATTGAACGAACTTTTTCAGGCCTATAATTTGAGACAGTTTATTTGATTACAACTATTACACTAGTTATTATATATACAGAAAACATGATTTTTGGAGGTTTTTGCAAAATGGTTTAGCTCACTGACGGATTTCGGCATATCCAAAATATTTTGGGAATCATGAAAAAATACATCAAGGTTCATTTTAGGATGGGTACAAATGAAACTTTTTTTTCCCAGGCACCTTAATGCATATACGTAAAACATGATTTTTTGAGGTTTTTTGCAAAATGGTTTAGCTTACTGACGGATTTCATTATAAACAAAATATTTTGGGAATCACCGTAAAATACATAAAGGTTAATTTTAGAATGGGTACAACTGGAACTTTTTTTTCAAAGCACGTGTTCAAATTTTGTATGGTTTACTAAAAATTTGCAACTTCGGGTGTTGCAAGGTCAAGACTAAGTGAGATTTTTTCGGAGTGCGTGTTAAGTTTAAAGGTTTCTAGGTTCGGTGGACAAAATTTTAGCACTGCTACTGATTTTTTTTTTCATTAGTATATTTTATAAATGGAATAAAATGATATCAAAAACATGTTGAATAAAAATAATTATGAATAAATCGATGGTTAAGTACACTAAACTGATAAGTGAAAAATTTTACATGTGCAGAAACGTCGATTTTGTTTTTACATTTCAATACATTTCAGAACAAAATACTAATTTGAACTACATATGTACTGAGCAGCATTCATTGGTTATGCATTTTCAACAAATTAACACAATATAGATATTATATTGACGACGACCTATTTTTGTCAAAAGACCCAATGATTTTTTGTTTAATTTTTATACATGTTTACACAACTATTGCTTTAATAATCTTATTTTACGCAAAGCAACAGTATTTATTAAATAATTTTGAATAAAAAAAAAATAAGAAAACGCAGCAGTTAACTTTTCATGCTTCATTTGGCACAGTAAAAATGACAATTCAATTTCAATAGACAGAAATTTTGTTCAACTCAGAATTTTCCTTCCTACCACGAGTGAAAAGTTTCCGATTGGCACACAGCCTTATAAATGTTCGGCATGTTCGAATACTTGTCAATGCATGTTCGCATACTTGTCAATTTAAATTCGCATTTTACGCTTCTCCCTAATGTGAACACTTGACATTTGGTTGAATTTTCGAACTTCTAAATGCGCATTTAGAAATCAGTGTAATAGTACGTTCACACTCATTTCTAAATGCGCATTTATAAGTTCGAAAATTCAACCAAATGTCAAGTGTTCACATTAGGGAGAAGCGTAAAATGCGAATTTAAATTGACAAGTATGCGAACATGAATTGACAAGTATTCGAACATGCCGAACATTTATAAGGCTGTGTGCCAATCGGAAAATTTTCACTCGTGGTAGGAAGGAAAATTCTGAGTTGAACAAAATTTCTGTCTATTGAAATTGAATTGTCATTTTTACTGTGCCAAATGAAGCATGAAAAGTTAACTGCTGCGTTTTCTAAGTTTTTTTTATTCAAAATTATATATGTTTAATAAATACTGTTGCTTTGCGTAAAATAAGATTATTAAAGCAATAGTTGTGTAAACATGTATAAAAACTAAACAAAAAATCATTGGGTCTTTTGACAAAAATAGGTCGTCGTCAATATAATATCTATATTGCGTTAATTTGTTGAAAATGCATAACCAATGAATGCTGCTCAGTAAATATGTAGTTCAAATTAGTATTTTGTTCTGAAATGTATTGAAATGTAAAAACAAAATCGACGTTTCTGCACATGTAAAATTTTTCACTTATCAGTTTAGTGTACTTAACCATCGATTTATTCATAATTATTTTCATTCAACATGTTTTTGATATCATTTTATTCCATTTATAAAATATACTAATGAAAAAAAAAAATCAGTAGCAGTGCTAAAATTTTGTCCACCGAACCTAAAAACCTTAAAACTTAACACGCACTCTGAAAAAATCTGATTTAGTCTTGACCTTGCAACACCCGAAGTTGTAAGTAAACCATACAAAATTTGAACACGTGCTTTGAAAAAAAAGTTCCAGTTGTACCCATTCTAAAATTAACCTTGATGTATTTTAAGGTGATTCCCAAAATATTTTGTCTATAATGAAATCCGTCAGTAAGCTAAACCATTTTGCAAAAAACCTCAAAAAATCATGTTTTACGTATATGTATATATTAACAAGTGTAATAGTTGTAAGCAAATAAACTGTCTCAAGTTATAAGCCTGAAAAAGTTCGTTCAATCTGCATCAAAAATTTGAAAATATTTGCAATTGCATTAGTGATAATAATGTTTTCATGTATTTTTTTTAGATTATTTTCACAAAACTTCAAATAACTCCATTATTTCTTATACAATCTTCGTTATCAATATACCATTGGAAAAGTTTGGACGGCTGTCATTTGTTTTTGGACAGAATTGCTTAAACCGAATAACAAAAAGGACTAATTTAAAAAAAAAATTATATTGGAGAAAAGACCTGCCGGAAAAATACTGTAAACCATCAATAGGCATGTGCGGCTCTTTGTTTAATAATGTGTGGCTCTTATTTTATTTCCCCATTTGTGTGCAATTTACCTGAAGGTAAAATTTTCAAAATCCAAAATACTGTATATTTATACTCTATAATTATATTTATAAATCCTTATATACATTACATTTTGAGCACTACACCACCGCCCGCACATTGCTTTAATGAAAAATTAATATATTCTGAATATTAACAGCATCCAGAAAAATCATCAAGCAATACTATTTTCTCAGAAAAAAAAGTCAAAATAATGTAGCTTATATATTTTACACAACCCTCCTCTTAATTTTTCCAAACTTCAATGCAACTAAGACATGCTTTTTTTTAATTTTCGATTGTGTCAAAAATTCTCTTCCCTCTTGTCAAAATTTATACTATACCGTGAGTATCAATCCGAATTAAAAGTTTCCGATTGGCACACAGCCTAAGCAAAAAAAATCTGACAGTGAACAAAATTGACAACTAATGAAACGAGTTCAAATCAGAGATGAGCCAAAAGTAGCGAGTAGCAGTTTTTCGAATATCGAATCAGGGACGCAAACTACTAAATGCTCATTAGAAGTAGCATTTAAGTGAATTAACTTGACAGAATTTTCTATGGGTAAATGCGCATTTAGAGAAGCATTAATGAAATAAATGCGAATTAAGCTTTAAATGCGCATTTAGCTTGCAGTGTGAACATAGTATAAACGTACTATAACGAAAACTTTATCAGGGTTGTTCAGTTGTTACTTTGTTACTCGGTAGTTCGATAGTTCGATAATTTAACAAAAACAAAGTGCATGTAAAAAAATAACAAGTAACAACTAACAAACTAACGAGTTCGGTGTGCATACCCCTAATATTTTAATGAATTCATAGCCATTGTTAGGGATGAACAAGGCATTTATATGCATTTGAAACAGTTGGCAGCTGACCAGCCGTGACGAGTTCAAGAACGTTTCATTTTGGGTTAAATGTCAAAACAGACGTAACGAGTGTAGACGCCCGTCGAGTTGCAATCGTCTCGTTTCGTCTATTTTGGTTAGGGCTTAAGTGGGAAGGTGAAATGTTACGTGAGGCGAGAGTTTCAAAAACTTTAAAATTTATCGACTCACTTGTAGTTTCTTTGTAATGACATTCGTCATTATTTGGTCTTTTTGTTGAGTTGCACTATTTTAGCGCAATGTTTATATGTGAAACCAATTTAAATAATAAATAAATATGCTTAATTGAAATAAAACATTAAATTAAGCGTTATAAATGCGGGAAAGCAAAGAATTTTTGGTTCAAGTTCATCAGACTCAAAGTGAGGCATGTTATGTGTGTGAACATTTGACAGCGGGCTAACAGCGGTTGAGTGAGGCTAACGTAAACCAGCTCTATGAAAAAAAAAGACATACATAAAAATCCCAGACTAAAATGATAATGTCTGGTGGCATCTTTACAGCAACTACAAATCCATCTTATTCAACCCATAGGTCTGGCATCTTTGTTAAAAAGATATTTTGACATTCCGGCTAGAAAAAAAAATTGTCGTACCGGGTGTTTCACAAATGATTGAAAATTGGAAATAAAATATTTGAAAGCATAGAGGGGATTTCAACAATGAAACTAGTTGAGTGAGATTTTCTGAAATTCTCTTTTCAAGTTTCATCTTCAAATTTCATGATGAAACTTCGTTGCAAAGACCTTGCTTTCAACCAGCAACGAAAATATGAAAGAATAACGTTAAAAAGTTTCGTGAAATCACAGCCCGAGAGACTTTTTTCTTACATTGGATTTAAAGAACTTGACACTTTCACAGACACAAAATTTAATGAAATAATTTTTATTGTTTGTCAAAAACAAATATATATAAACAAAAGCAGGTGTTTTTAAGAAAAACAAACTGAAAAACCGCATTGTCAACAAACCAGAAACAAAGCCAAAAATTTAAGATATCTGTAAGAAAATAGTAAAAATTCAAAAAACTTCAAATATATTAGAATATTAGAAGAATAAAGGCTCAACAATAATGGGCTCGAGATGGCTGCAGCTAACATCAAAACTTTACGAAAAGCCAACTTAAGATATGTCAAATTGTGTCAATAGCAGTTCTCTATTATTTAACAGGCCTACCTCATTTTTTCTTGCTATTTTTTTATAAGAGCACGAAATAAATACAATATTTCTAATGTTTTCCCATTTTTTTAAGGAAGTATTTACAAACAAAATTGTATTCATTGTAGTTTGACTTAAACTCAAGGAACATGCGATTATAATCGTTCTCTCTCTCTGCAGCCAGCTCAAGTTAATTAAAAAAACAAAAAAAAAAACAAATTGGCCATTTCAGCCATTGAAAGGACTTTGACCGAGCTTCTTATGATCAATTGTGTTGTGTGTGTTATTAAATGTTTGCACACAATTGACCGAGAACTGGACCTAAATGTTTTATGCCGACTCCAAACGGCTAATGTTCATGTTCTCAAGAAGCTTTACATGGCATTATTTTCTCTATGAGGTTTGCCATTGTCTGCAGAGAGGTGGTGACTAGTGTCCGACCGAATATTCGGTTTCGGTTTCGGCCCTTTTAGTCAGTTTCGGCTATTCGGCATCAATATGGCCGAAACCGAAACCGAAACCGAATAACTCTAAATACTAAAAAGTTCCTTAAAGTGGTATTAAAAATTATCTCTTTATTTATTATTTTAAAGTTGAACTTAAATATTCAAAGAATATTTATCGTATGTATGCGTTATTATTATCTGTTTGAATTATTTTGTTTTTGAAAGCTTTTAATAAAATTTAAAAAAAAATAAAATGTTTTTACAAACAAATTTGTATGTAGACTTTCAGTTTCGGTTTCGGTTTCGGCCGAATATTACAAAAATGGCCGAAATTCGGTTTCGGTTTCGGTTTCGGCCAAAATTTTGGTTTCGGTCGGACACTAGTGGTGACCGATCAGAAAAATTTTTTATTGAATAAAACTTTTCGCCGCGGCTGGGGATAGAACCCGGGCTCCGAGCATGCTAAGCCACACACTTAACCTGCATGCCACGGTCACCACAATTAAACTTGGAGAAAAAGCTGGCTGGAGATATTATGGCTGCTAAGTACAATTTCTATGCCATCGTAGAAGATTTGACATTAGCTGCAGCCAGCTTGAGTCTATTATGGTTGAGCCTTAAGGGTTGACGAGCAAGTTCGTAAGATATACAAATTTCAAGTGGAACATAACATCGTTCACCTAATATTCGCTCGTTGAGTCGCTAGCTAAGGATAGAAAATAATTATATGGCCCCTTTTACATTAGTTTAGAATTGAAAGCAATTTTTCGAGTTCGAAAAAATTGCCACTACACTTGACTATGTACTGTCAACTTTTTCCTCTTTCGTCGCTTCCGATTTGCGGTGAATTCCGACCTACAAGCTCAGAAAGTTGATTTAATTTCTTGACTAATGTAAAAGGGGTATATTAGTCTTATTTCCAGAACCTCAATGACATCTTTACAAGAATTCAATTTAATTTTAATTTTATTTTATTGAGTCTTATTTTAAATCAGTATAACAATTTATTCATTCCCTAGAAAAAATATAACAACTGAAATTATTAAGACCTATATTTGTTTTGCTCTAACAACGATGAAAGAAAAGGCAGCTTCTATATATAAAGCTTCTATATAAAGCAAACAAATTTAATAATACATATCATTGTTTCAATAAAATGTTGAATTAAAATGCTTGCTCCTGACATTTGACAGTTTCTAAGACTTCCTGTCTTTTCAAAATACACTTAAACCTAAACTTAACCTAACAAACTTGATATCACAATTAAAGATATTTTAACAATTAACGCGAATTAACCTCTATGGGTTCCATGTACACATTTAATATAAAATGCAGGCAGCAATCAGAGTCCAGTTCAGTTATAATAATTTAATTTATTATTCCTATAGGAGATAAGAAGTTAGCTAATGAAGACCAATTAAGTAGATACTGATGAAAGGAAACTTTTTCGACAAATTTTTTTTGTAGGTTTAGGGCATATCGGGTTTACCATTGCCTTTGCATAGATGAACTTGTTAGAATAACGTTTAAAGTAAGATTCGAAGTTTTTATTAATGCATCGCTTCAAAATATTTTGTTCTAGGATTTCTAATTCATTGGCAACAGTAGGTGCAATCGTGAACGTTATCGGGAATTCGTAATGCAAGACTGAGCAAATACTGACTTTATAAATCAAAATTTTGGTTTTCTGACCGAGTTTTTTTTTATTTAAGACTTGATAACATGCCAACTAATTTTTGGGCTTTTTTAAATTTGACCTTGTATGTTTATTGAATTTAAAGATATAACTAAAAAGATAACCTAGATGCATAATGTCATTTTTTGAATAAATTTCAAAGCCATTGTAAAAAGTTTCAATTTTTTGCTCTCGGTAATACAGATCTTAGTCATTATTCCAGAACTTCTATGACATGCTTACAAAACTCAAGTTAAAACTAGTTATTGTAAGTACATACTAGTTTTTATTCGCACTTATTTCAATAATTTCTGTAAAAACTAGTTTTTGCTAGACTCAAAAATGCACTAGCTTTAACCTTAATTTTTTTTATCTCGAAACTAGTTTAGACCTTAAATTTGCTAGTTATGGCTTGAATTAAATTGTAACTCTTTTAACTGAATTATTAACTCAGCCCTTTTACAATTGCACATACAAATATAAAATCTTTCGTCTTGATCCAAACTTTTCAACATCACGCTCATATTTTTTGTAATATTAATTTTTTTTATTACTTCAATTGACAAATTGCATAAGATGTTTTAACACTGGCTTCTTTTAGTATTTTTTTGAGATCGTCAAACTATGGATATAAAAGAATCGATGATGGCATCGAAAGTTCAACATCGATTTAATACATTCTCAAATAAAGCTTTCACAATGAGTGTCGAAATAATTTTCCCGGCCTGAACAAAACCTGCTGCCTTAATGATCATATAAAAAAAAACATTTTGTAAAATCACGTTGTTCCAAACTCTCAACCAACGGATTTTTTGGAAAATTTTAAAAGTTAGTGAAGTACTTTGTGAAAGCTTTCATAAAAAATTAAAAAATCGATTATAAGTTCATGACATCGATTTTCTGATGTTTGACATATTAAAATATCGATGTTAAAACATTGATTTTTTGTCTCTTAACATCGATGAACATCGACAATCAATAATAAGCCACCCCAAACGATCAACTCACATGTTGTATCATTTGTGTACTTAAAATGAAGTTGGATGGAAATTTCCGATGAAAAACAAAATTTGTTGACTTTTTGCTGAGTCCTTGCGAACTGTAGTATTGTTTGTGTGCGTGTCCACCCAACTTAGTGCATTTTATCATTCAATAGATATTTTTGAGAGAAGCACATCTCGCCCATAAGATGACGAACATAAGAAATGTTGATTTTTCAAATGAATTTGTTGATATATAAGGAAGTATCACGGAGACTTGAAATTAAAAAGAGAAAAGTATAAAAATTATGTTAATACAGGCACGATTACGATTTCCGGGGCGCCGCGATTTAAAGATGTTTTCTGATAACTCTATTATTTATCGATTTTTTTATTATTTATGTTAAAATTTATGTTTTTTTGTTATTTATGTTAAAAGATCTGTTCAAAAAAATCTATATCTTTGCCGTTACTCAATAGATCTTTAAAATTGATATGTCATTTGAAAGGTCATTTAATGGCATTTTAAATATATTTATTATAAATATCTTAGCCGCATCGCTTTTAGTTTTATAAGCGAATTTATTCCAAAGTTGAATTTTTTAATAAAAATAACCGTTATTTTCTTAAAAATTAACGTTATTAAGTTACTAAATATATCTTTTTTTGAAAAGCTTACAGTTAGACCTTTTGTTTGACATATAAAAATATGTATCTTTTATTTAATTTCACACTATATTACATAAAATTTAAATTTTCCAAGCTAAACAATTTTCTATATCTTTGCTAATATCCAATTAATCTTAAAGGTTGACATTCTCTTCGAAAGGTAATTAATTGCCTTTTCAACGATATATAATTTAAATATAATATCAAAAATGTTTTTAAATTAACAAGCAAATAAATATAGATTTGAATTTTTTAATTAATAGAACCGTTATTTTCTAAAAAATTTACGTTTTTAAGATACTAAAAATATATATTTTTTAAAAAGCTAAAAGTTTTACCTTTTTTCGTTAGGTAAAATATGTATATTTTTTATTAACTGATCAACTAAAAATTACAAATTTTTTGCACTAGCTCGAAAATCCCGTTACTTCATATAAATATTATAGCTACAATGTTGCCTTAAAAACAGTTGTTTATTGGAGTATGAAAGCAAAACATCTAATACTATGTTCACACTGAGATTAAGATTCAAGATTAAGTTGTGCTTCGCAAAGAACTTGTGAAACAATTTCCAGTTTTTATGTTTTAGTTAGCTGAAATGCGTAAAGTCAAGGAATAATTCTAGTTTGGGGCCCACGCCCCTTTTTAATTTTTTTTTTTTTGATTATATGTATTTGGCCCTTCTAAACACAATTGTGCAAGAAAAAAGGCCGCTCTCTTATGGTTAAGGAGATACAGTTCATCAAAGTTACGAAATTTCAGTTAAAATAAGTGTCGTTTTTGTATGGAAATATGCTATATGAATGCTTATTTGTGCAAGCAAACCAAAGTTTGAAGCAAAGAAAACTAGTACACCTATAAGGGGTGGTTTTGTGGTCGATCGCGCGATTTTTTATAAAAATTTTTCAGTTTTCCTATTCAGCAAGTGGTTCACATATAATAAATTCAAAAGTTAAAAAATACCGGTAAAAATAAAAAAAGGCCAAAGAATAGAATAGAATTTTTTATTTTTCAGGTAAGTTTTTACGATTAAATTGATTGTTTAATAGTGGAAATTCATTTAAAAACTGGAGGGGGAGATTACGATTTCCGGGGCGCCGCGATTTGACGATGGATTCGAAGAGTACTCTTAATAAAAATAAGAATAGCCAAAGGAAATGTTGTGTTATCGATTTGTTTCCGAGTTATCGATTTTTTAAAATTTTTTTTTTGCTATAAGGTCTATGAAGAAAACCGGCTATATTATTCTTAATATATAACCGATATTAATGATTAAGGTAAAATTTAAAAGGTTATATATAAGGCTTTTAGAAAAATTTTAAATTAATGAAATCTGTTGAGAACTTTGTATTTTATAGGTATTTTTATGCAATAAAAAAAGAATTTCTTACATAAAACCGTTATTTTCTCAAAAATTACCGTTATTACTATGAATTATAAGGAGTAAATTATTAAAGCTTGAAAATTTATCTTTCATTTGGTATATAATATATATAATTTATTAGACTTTTTCTCGTGTTTTTTATGATACAATGATTTGCCCTTGTACGGAAAATTGCTTATTTCACTCATATTTACTTTAGATGTTTTGCTTTCTTACTCCATATTTACGAATATCGCCATTACAATACAATATTTATATGAATTAACGGGATTTTCGAGTCAGTGAAAAAATTTGTATTTTTTGGTCGATCAGTTAATAAAAAAATATAAATATTTTTATCTATCGAAAAAAAGGTAAAACTTTCAGCTAATCAAAAAGTATATATTTTTAGTACCTTAAAAACGAAAATTTTGCAGAAAAAAACGGTTCTTTTAATTAAAAAATTCAAATCTGATATATATTCGCTTATAAATTTAAAAACATTTTTGAAATTATATTTGTATTATATATCGTTGAAAAGGCATTTAATTACCTTTCGAATAGCATGTCAATCTTTAAGATTCATTGGATATTGGCAAAGATATAGAAAATTTTGTGAACAGATTTTTTAACAAAGAAAACACTTGGAAAATTTTAATTTTATGCAATATAGTGTGAAATTAAATAAAAAATGTATATTTTTATATGTCAAACAAAAGGTCTAATTGTAAGCTTTTCAAAAAAAATATATTTTTAGTAACTCAATAACGTAAATTTTTTAGAAAATAACGGTTATTTTATTAAAAAATTCAACTTTGGAATAAATTCGCTTATAAAATTAAAAATATTGTAGCAATGATATTTATAAGAAATATATTTGAAAGGTCATTTAATGACCTTTGAAATGACATATCAATCTTAAAGATCCATTGAGTAACGACAAAGATATAGATGCTTTTTTGAACAGATCTTTTAACAAAAAAATTTTTTTTAAAAATCGATAACTCGATAACTAATAGAGTTATCGATTTTTTGTTCAGCGAATCATGTTTTTTTCTTGTTCTCTACCAGAAAACATCTTCAAATCGCGGCGCCCCGGAAATCGTAATCGTGCCAACTGGAGAAATCACAGATTTCTATGAGCGATTTTTCAAACTTTGATGAATTGTATCTCCTAAACCAGAAGAGAGCGGCTTTTTTTTCTTGCACCATTTAATTTAGGAGGGCCAAATACATATAATCCAAAAAAAAAAAAATTAAAAATGGGCGTGGTTCCCAAACTAGAATTATGCCAAAGTCAAAATTAATATTGAACGTTAATTTTTCAGCTGCTATTGAAAATAAGGTTATTGCTATTGAATAAATAAAACAAGTCAACACGAGATTGGTGCACCCAAAAAAATTCTGTAGTAAAAATAAATAAAAATGTATTTAAAACAAATGTAAAGTAGTAGCTCACCGTCCAAATAAAAATGTATTTATTTTTACTAAATTCGATTATTTATTTTAACTACAGAGAAAAAAAATTTTTTTTGTAGTTATTTTTACTACAAGCGTAGTATATTTAAAAACGAAAATTAAAATCCAAATTTTTATGCTGCATTAAAAAAGAATTTTTACTACATATGTAGTAATTCTTACTACATGTGTAGTAGTTTTTTATATTGACTAAAAGAATCGGTGTTTTGTTTTAATTATTAAATTGTGTTTTTTAATTTCTATATTAAATTATACGATTTAATTAACAACAATATCTCAAGAACATATTTACAATAATGTCAACAATATAATGAAAAATAACATAGAATGATAAAAAAAGAACATAATCAGCCCAATCATGAAACATTTTCTCCCAGGAATTGTAAGTGGAAGTTTCCGGTTTTAAGATAGCAGATAAAGGTATCTCATTTTTTTATTTTACACTCATGAATATTGGCGGTTGATGAACAAAATTGCATTAAAAATTTCCAAAAAGTTAATCTTAAAAACGGAAATTTCCATTAACAACTTCCGGGAGAAAATGTTTCATGATTGGGCTGAATATAAAACGGGAGAAAAAAACATGAAAATTACGTTACAGTTTTATATAAATGCCAATATTGTGGGCAATTAAACTCCCATCAATTTTCAGCAAAGCTTTTCTTCTTGAAATCTTGATGACTAGTTATAGTGGTAGGAGCCAAATATCGTCAACTAGAATGATATTATTTATTTATATACGCACTTAACATTTTATTTAAAATTTGGTTACTTACCAGCATTGTGCAGTCTTGGTTGACAATATTATTTTTATTTTTTTAAATAATTTTTTATTTATTGAAATGAAAAATCACAGCTAGCTATAAAAAATATTTTTTTTAAAAATTTTTGTGTATAAAAATAAATGCATTTAAATAAATACTTACTACATATAACTACATCGTGTAGTATTAATTATTTAAGTGTATAATGCAGTAAAAAATTATCGAATAACTACAAGTGTGTTTGAAAATAAATAAAACTACATGTTTTGGGAAACAAATACACATTGTGTAGTATATTCTACTACAGTATTTTTTTGAGTGTGACAATAAATTCAGTCACTGTTTAATATGTTCGTACAACCTAGTGTATTTTCACCACTGCCATTCTGACAACTCGGCCACCTCAAAATTATAATTTATTTGAATTGACCTCTCGAATATGGCTACGCGATTGTACATATTTTGAGCGTGCGTGAAATTTGCAAAAAAAAGGTGTTATTCACTGATAGAAATCGCTTTATTTGCTTTTAATGTGTTTTAAATACTCTAGTGCATAATAATTTATTAGCTCTTCTTAAATAAACCGTCGAGATAACTGTGAATAGTGCGCAAAGTGTTTGCAGAAATTTGCAATATAAACAGTGTATAAAATTAAGGGTGTCACTCGCTCGTCACACGTTCACCACACTACTACTAACGAAAAATCGATTCAGCTGTCAAAATTTTTCTGTTTATCGATTTTGTGATAAGAATTTTCCGAGTTTTCCGCATTGAATGAGAACATTTTTTTAAATACTAATTAGAGTCGTTAGCAAAGACATGAATTTGGATTTTGCAAAAGTATGTGGCAAGCACAACGCCATCTTCGAGGCGTACTACAAACAGGTAAATTCGGGAAATAGTATTTAAAGCAGAATTTATGCATATCGAAATATATGCATTGTAACGCATTCAATACTTTTGTTTTCAGATTGACCCGAAGGGTTCAGGTGCCATCGAAGCAATGACCGCTGCCAAGTTCCTTAAAAAATCTGGACTTAGTGATGTTGTGCTGAGCCGCATTTGGGATCTATCCGATCCGAATGGAAAAGGTTTTCTGGATAAACCTGGATTTTTTGTGGCATTGAAATTGGTTTCACTAGCGCAGGCAGGTCAAGTGATCAATATGAGCAACATATACACCGATACTACGAATCCACCCAAAGTGGTAAGTTGCAATGTCTTAATTAAGTGTATTTAGGTTGCACTTTCATATTATCTGAATAAAAGGGTTGCAACTTCTCTGATTACACAATCTTCAATTGTTAAGGTAATCGTTTTCGGTATTGAAACTAATATAAAAAATTCTTTAATTTTCGTTGTTATCACAGATTACTTATATTTTATTTTAAATCCACATCTAAATGTTATGGTTGAAAATAACAAACTTGAAAGATAATTTTAATTTGTACATATCTCAATGCTAATTCCGTGACTGTCCTTCATTTATTTACTCAAGTATTTATCATTAGGTTTAATTTACTATAAGATAATAAAATAAGTTGGTCTTAAAGTTTATTAGACAGTAGATGAAACATCAAGTTTTGTGGTGACCTCAATTCGTACAAAACGAGCCATCTTGCAATGAAAAAGAATTTGTGCAGTAAATTCCAATAAAGCATAATAATAAATATTAAAGGATCAACTTTAATATGCTCGAACCCAACAGCCGCTGGTGTCAAAATATGTACGAGTACATAGAAATGATGTTCGTTTTTTTTTAATTTTTATGTTTATTTCTTTAAGTGAAAATTTTAAATATTAACATTAGCGGCAGCTTGCCTAACATATTATAGTTGTTTTGTTTTTAATGAAATTACTGCACGATTCAACAAGGCGTAAGACAGTGTAAGAAGCATCAACGAATTTTTTTTTTTTTATTTTTTATTCCTTAATAATTCTATTCCTGAATTAAAATAAGAAATAAGCGAAAAAATAATATTACAAGCTGAAATAATGTTTCAATTGGTAGATCACGATATGCGTCTTATCGTTACTTTTTATAGCAGCTGCTCGAGCCTTCTTTTCTATTATTTATCTTTATTTAGCTAATTATATTTTATAACAAATCATAATTGTGTTGACTAGATTTTTACATATTTTACATAAAAACACCTAGATTTTAGTTAAATTTTATTGTAATATAATTTGACAATTAATTTTAAATAGTAAATAAACTATGTTCATTCTTTAATACAATCGGTAAATCATTATATAATTTAAGTGGGAAAATAATCAGCCTAAAATTACATCCATTTCGCATGTTATATGTCTGCACATCCGTAAAATGAACTAACTGGTCGCTTAAATATTTAGGTACTATGTTATTTTTCATTTTAAAGATAAATATTAATACATTCATAAATGTTTGTTGATTAACAGATATCCATTTTAATGAATCTAGCCTATATTTAAAAGAATAAACCTATTGAATCTTAAAATACATCTCATGCCTTTATTTTGTTATCTAGTTAACATGGCATTCGGGCCTAAGAACAAAATCGTAGAACAATATTCAAATGATGGTTTAACCATGCTATCGTATATTTTAATTGCACTAGAAAAAGATAGCCTGCCTCTTTGATTTACAAAAAATCGTCAAATAAACAGTTCATATCTGTGACATTTTGGAAATATTTACGACTCAATACTGGTAATATGGAATTTATTTGTAATGCTTCAATTCAATTTATAACATTTATATAATTCAAATTATAACAAATTTATTTATGATAAACTAAATGGGGGCCTGCCATTTCGTCTTGTAGCGAAATCTGTGGTTTTTCATACGTTACGGGCAGAAATTTGCTAATAACAATGATATTATAGAGGATCCCAAGTAGCGTGTTGGTCCACAAAACATTTTAAATTATCTTGATTAGAGAGCTTTAAGCCATTCAATTAATACAGGAATAGTAAAATCGAGCACTGACGTTCAAAAGCATCTCAAAAAAATTTGTACAAACAAATTTCAAGAATGACTGCTCATTGGCAGCTAAGAAAAATGGGATACAAGGCCCGGCGGAAGATCAAAAAACCTCCACTAATAACATGCCACAGAATGTTTCGGTTAGCGTTTGCAAAATCTCATGTAAATTGGTCTTTGGAGCAGTGGTTGAAAAAAAGCAAAAAACATATGTGCAGGTTAGATGGAATTCGGTATATATTGAAACCGCCATCCAAAAAGATAATTGATAGAGATGTTATTCCTATCGTTAAATTTGGAGGAGGAACAATATTTTCTTGGGTTGTTTAACTAGAAATTGTGCTGGAAAATTATTTTTGATTGAAGGCAAAATGACGGCTTATATCTATTATATCTACATCACTGTGTAACATCTAGGATATTTCCCAACAAAACAACTATCCAAAACATACGGCTAAAATACGAATGCATTCTTAAAAACCAATTATCACAAATAACCACAAAATTCCGATCTCAATCCGTTTGAGAACCTTTGATTTTGACTGAAGAAGAGGTTCTATGACTATCAGAATCCATCAGCAAACAAAGAAGAGCTATTTTCACGATGCCAAGAAGCTTATCAACAGTTTACCAGCCAGGATACAACAAATAATTACTGCCAAAAGTTGTTATAGAAGATCTCAAACTAGTTTGTGAGCTGATTGTATCATAATTGGGCAAGTGCCTTATACTGAAATATATATATAATTTAAATATATAGATAAATTATAGCTAATTGATCCAAAAAGAAAACGATGTTATGCATTTTAGTGTTTTTGCTTTTGTTTATTTGATCAATTGTGTAACATACTGTATATCAGCGTATCATCGGCAAATAAACATATTTTATTATTTGCAAGGACTTCAATATCATTGAAATTAATGAAATTAATTGACAGGGCATGAATCTGAAGTACTTTCTGCAATTCTTAAACGCTGAGTTCTGTTGGACAAGTAGCCATAGTGGCCCAATTTATGCAACAGTATAGTTCTGTCAATTGTCTTAAAGGCTCTTTCGAAGTCCAGAAACACGGTCACTAAAGTTTTTTGTTCTTTACCTTCGTTTTCCATTGTGATACAACGAGGTTAATTGGCGATTCACAGCTATGCTGACGTCTATAGTCAGACCGTTGCTGCGTTAACAGTGGATTTATCTCCATTTATTGCTGTGGTTGTCGATAAACTACTTTTATCAAAATTTTGCTTTCTGCCATAAGCTTATTTATGGGTCGGCACCTCTATAGGCTCTTTAAAACAATCGGGCAAAATACCGATTCTTGCAAAGAGTTATTTATTAAATTCATCAGACTAGGGCCAACATCAAACACTGCTGAAATCATTCCGTGGTCAAAAATTTGTAATATTTTTTGTTCACATTTTTAATAATATCCCAGCAAAATTTTTGACACAAACTTGATATGCATTCTTAGATATACTGCTTCCAGAAGACATTCTAAAATTCCAATTGTGCTTCTCCTCAGCCTTATCGAAAAGTGCTTTCGGGTGGTATTCTCATGAATTTCTAAGAAGCTATTTGAATAGCTTCCTAGAATGCTTCCATGGCATGGCTTGAGCAAGGCAATGATAAAATATTTTCTTAGAATCATTTTGCCTTATGTCTTCTGAACCATGGAATGTCTTCTTAATGTTTTCCTAGAAAAAACTTACTAGAATGGTTTCATTGAAGGCATCAAAAAAATCTTCCATTAAAAAATTCTAGAGGCACTTCTAGAGAAGACTAAGGAAAGCATTCCTCCTAATGACATGCATTAGGAGGAATGTGGGTTCTATTCCTTTCATGCTCAAAAGAATGACTCTAGGTATGAAAGGGATATAACTTACGACTTTCCCTCCAATTTACCTTCTTTTGGAAGTACTTTTTTTGCTGGGATCCCGTGTTTTTGTTTTTAATGTCTATTAGCTCAAATTTGAAACGTTTATTATTTGTATTTTTCACTACTATGATGAACCCTTAGTTAGTTAATTATACGTAGAATTATACGTAGAATTCCGATCCATTTTTACAGAGGTCATATTTTCATGTACCAAACTAAAAATTGCCAAATTGTTTATTATTTTTTGAAGCAATAAGCGAAGATTTACTTATAAATCTTCAAAAAGTGTAGAACATTTTTTTAGATTCATTTTTCGATGCGCAGTGAGAAATTATTTCTAATGCGAGCCATCCAAGGTAGTATTGACGTTTCTGTTGGAAACGGACGTTTGTCAAAAAATATAACAAGAAAGAGAGCGCTCACAATCCGTCATAGCCATGGTTGAATAACAAGGTTGCTGCAAAACTGACTGTGCTCTCTTTCGCATATCCGAAAGTGTCAAAATCAACTGGCTGTCGAAAATAAGAACAACAACAACAACAGCTGAAGCAGTTGGCTTTGACATTTGCGGCAGTCGCGCTTTCCGTGTTGCGGCTACCTTATTCAGTGTACCCTGGTCATAGCATACAATTAATTTTCACTGGTCACATTCAGCGTACCCAACAGTTGCCAACTGCTAAGTCAAAACTTGATGCACATAAATATGAAGTTGCGCATTAAAATGCAATAAAAAATAGACAATTTTTAATTTGTCGGTAAAATTTCCATTCGTATTTGATACAAAGCTTGATATTTCATAAACTTGACAATTTTTCTGAAACTTCAATAACGATAATAGCGCTCTCCGATGTGTTGCTGTCACAACAGTTGACACAGCTGAATGTGGCCAACGAATATAACAACGAACAGCAACGAACTGTTTGTGACAAGGGTTCGTTTACTTGTAGCTGAGAGAATCAACATTTGTCAACACTACCTGGTAAAATTATTCTATCATGATTCGATTGAAGGGCTTATTGTAAAAACATGATATGCCACATAAAAAATATTTCATAATAATCGACCTTAAAGTTTTTAAAAAATGTATATTTGTATGAAATCATTCAAATGCTTACAAGAACTATTACGTATACGACCAAAATTGATCGGGTAATGGTAGGAATATTTTCAGTGGATATTGATAATGCATCAAGTAACGTGATGATCATAAAATATGAACTTTTAGGGCAGTGTGGCATATCATGTTTTTGCAATAAGCCCTTCAATTGTATTGTGTATGGTCAAATCTTTTGATTAGCTGTCAACATATATATTTTTAGCAGTCATTTGTTTAAAAAAGCAATGAGTTTGTTTACAATTGTCTATAAAATCATTTGATTTTAAATAGTAAAGATAAAAATAACATTTATTCCAAGAAAGATTCCTTTTTAAGATAGTTTCTAAATTCTTCATGAATATCCAGCATGAATATATTTAATTATTTCTATTACAATGGAAATTTTTTGTAATATTTTAATAACCAATAAAATATTTCGCAAAAAGAAAAATTTTCTTTCTAAATATTTGGCAGTTGAGGGGAAATCCTTCAATTCAGTTTATACAGTGTGTGGTCGAGAGTCAATTGAATTGAAAGACTCAATTGGCAATTGAATTGCATCGTGTATGGCTCGCATAAACCTATATAGGAATATATGCAATAATTTGTTTTTCATATAAATTGCTGCTCAGAGAATATTAAATTTTATTTTTAATGTCGACCAATCAGAATGAAGAACACTCAAAATTATTGTCTTATTCTCAAACATGCGCGAAAATGTTCTTCTCTTTTGAAACAGGCTATACAACAAACAAAATGAATCCTCCTATAGTTTATTCAGAAAAAACATAAATAACATTTATTTACTTGAAAAATTTGAAATTTTTTATTACTAATGTAAAGTTTTGTTTTCAACTTATCAGATAGCCAAAACATATACGGAATCTTATACCTTATTAACAGTTTTTTCTGCACTGGTCAGATCGCATATTGGTGTATTCCTATAGCACCTGTTGTGCGATAATAAATTTTTCCTCTCTTGAAATTAGACGTAAAGTTTCTTCTGTTTTCTTTATCTGGGAATTATTACATTATAACAGTCATCAGCCTTTATCTCAAATAAATATTCACTTTACATCAAGACACCTCCGAAGCCAATTCCATTTTCGGTGAATCGTCATTAATAAATGAACAAGAAATGATATAAAAACCCTTTTATCCCGTGATGCTTTGAATACTACGTACCCACTGTGGGTATTATCATGCAAATGTGAACACGTTATAGGAAAAAATTTGTCATGCTTTTCAGCCTGCAAATACAACATTGCCATCAAGTGTCAAATTTATGAAATTTGCTTAAGAATTCTGCAATTTCGAAGAAATATATAGATCTGGAAGTGATAGCCGTAGTTCTGATGACAATATACCACTATCTGTATTAAAACGTCAATTAATTGCAAGACAGTGATATTAATTATTAGCTATTTAATTATTTAAATTGTTGTGCATAATAGTCTGAAGAAGATATATTTTATAACAAAATGTTGATTTAGTACTATGGTTTGGTTCATTATTTAATTTTAATTTTTGAATTTTTAAAGCTCCTTAATTTAATATGAAAACCGAAAGAAATGCGAGCTACCAATTTTTAGTAACCTGAGTTACCGCATTATTTTTAGATTGTTTAACATATTTTGATTTAATCAGCTAGGTTCCAGAAAACGAGTGAAACTAGGTTGAAAGTGAAATTGCAAATCGAGTGAATTTAAATTCAGTGTTCTGCAATCCCAGTGATATGATCTTTTCGAAGTCGATTCAATTTCACTTTCGAGACAGCTGATAGCTGTCAGTACAGAGTTAAATTTATTTGTTAAATTTCGGCAATTGTGCATTTTTTCCATGTTTTTAATATTTTGTACAGCTAGGTTCTGCATTTCACTTTCACTCGAATTTGGCAATGAAATCGTTGCAAAACGAAACTTCATGTTCCACATATCACTTTTTCGGTTTCAATTTCACTTTTCTTTCGAAGTTAAAATCGGATGATATGGCGTGTTCCACAAATCACTTTCACCGATTTTAATGTGATTTCAAACCGACTAGTTTAAGATGTGTGAATTATTAAAAAAAAGTTGATTTTGTGCAAAAAATTCAGAAACTTATTTTTCGTTGTGGCAACATCGGTTTTTCAACGATTTTTAACAATCGATAAGTTAATTATTCAAATATAACCTGCTTTACTTTTCATATTGATAAAATTAACTGCTACGTACGGATATGTGAGTATAAAATATTGAATAAATTTGAATTGAAATATTGAAAAATTTCTTATATCTAATTTTTTAATGCAGGGGTAAACATAAGAATTCTGCCCATGATAATATATTTGTATCCTTTATGGAAAATCATAAAGACCTAGCCAGAGGTTTTATGAAAGGTGATCGAGTGGCAGCAGATGCACTATGGAACAATTTGGCAAAGGATTTAAATAGTCACGGTCCACCTTAAAAGGATGCCACTGGATGGAAGAAAGTAAATTTCAAACAAATTACATAAATATTTTTTGCTTTACCAAATATAATTTTAAGGTTTGGATGGATTGGAAAGCAGGAATTCGGAAAAAGTTAGCCCATAATAAATCTGAAGACATATCCACTGGTGGGAGCCCTTTCAACAAATTCGTGATTTCCAATATAGAGGATGCCGTAGCAAGAGTATGCGGATTATATTATATAAATCTGAAGACATATCCACTGGTGGGGCCCTTTCAACAAATTCGTGATTTCCAATATAGAGGATGCCGTAGCAAGAGTATGCGGATTATATGTTGTGGTTGAAGGCGTTCCAAACACGATGGATTGTGGAGAGGTTGATGACAACTCTTACGAGCTGCAAACATTTGCTGAAGATGTACCAGCAGAAAGTGAACCTTCAGTGTCTGCATCATCCGCAAAAAGAAGATACCAGCCTTCATCTAATGAAAATTTAAATAAATTTTTGTCAGAGCAAACTTCAGAGATAACCAATATATCAGGATATATTAAAGAAACTTTGGCAGCGTCCAAGAATCTTGTGAAAAATCTTAAATATATGGAAAGCAACATAAGACAAGTGCAAAAGTCAATTGAAAGCTTAAACGTTTCTTTAAAAGAAAACAATAAAGAAAATATTCGACATAACCTGCAAATGGAAAAATTGCGTCAGGAAGAACTTGCACTAAAAAGAAGAAAAATTGAAATTGAAGAAATGAGGCTGTCTATGGACCAAAATAGAGATTAATGTTTTAATTCATTTTTAAGAATTGATATTATGTTCCTTTTTATATTATATTTAAGAGAATTTGAACTGATTTTGTTAAGAAACTAATTTTTTTATATTTACATTAAAAATATAAACGTTTTTCAACGTATGTGCACTCAAAATAAGAAATGAATTTCAACTTCTAAATAAATTTAACGAATTTGCTATGCTATCCCTTATTTGATTGGCATCATTATTTGTATCTTCTGTACTGATTAAATTTTCACCAGTTTCATTTGTCTCATGTTGTATTTCGAAACTTGTGTCTACTTCTTGCACTTTATAATGTCTGCAAATATTATGCAGAGCGCAACATACATTTACTATTTGTATAGCTTTTTGCGGCTGGTATTTAAGGGAACGAGCTAAGCATCTGAAACGACTTTTCAAAACGCCGATTGTCCTTTCAACGACATTACGTGCTAACGAGTGTGTTTGATTAAACGCATGCTTTGAAGTTCCTGCTGCTGGATCTCTATATGGTGTTAAAACGAATGGTTCAAGTGCGTAGCCAGCATCTCCTAAAAGCCATGAACCACGATCACCGGTGTCATACTGACGTTTAAAATGGTTCCGTGTCTTGCTCAAGTTCCATATGAGCGAATCATGACTTGATTCAGGGCGACGGGCATCCACCGCTTTGATTAACAAATTATAATCGCAAATCTAAATTAAAACAATTCAATCAATTTTACAAAAAATTAGGTAAAATTTTTGGACCTTACTATCATGACATTAACACTGAAATAACCTTTTCTGTTATAGAAAAGTGTTGGATCTATATGTGGCTGCGAAATTTTCACATGGGTGCCGTCCACGCAGCCTACAACACCAGGAATGCTGAATTTATCCATGAAATGTCGCTTGGATTTAATTTTTTCTTCTTCCGACATTGCAAGAGTAATCCAATTGCGACATATTTTTTTTCCAAAATATCAAGCACTTCCGTCAGCACTTTTGATACTGTGCTCCGGCTTAAGGCAATATCACTATCTTTTCCTACCGAACGTTGGAAACTGCCTTCAGTAAGAAAACGTAAGACCGCGGCAAGTTTAAGCACGTTCGGAATAGATGACTTTTTAAGGTCAGGTTTTATGGTGTCCAGCAACATTATAAAAGCACTTTTATTGACTCGGTAGCAATTGACAAACCTGAAATATATTTTAAAACAATTAAAAACTTAAATTAACTGCAAATCCTTGGTACTAACGCAGCATCAGGAATTTCCAAAGGGTTAGAAGTGTCCCTCAACGTTCTCCTCTTCATTTTTTCATCTGCATTCTTCTGTGCTTCATTATGCAGCACAGCAGCAACATAAACAGCACTCATTTTAATGAAATTATTGCAAAATATTAAAAATATGGAAAAATACACATTTGGCGAAAATAAACAAATAAATTTAACTCTGTACTGACAGCTATCAGCTGTTTCGAAAGTGAAATTGAATCGACTTCGAAAATATCATATCACTCGGATTGCAGAACACTGAAATCAAATTCACTCGATTTGCAATTTCACTTTCGACCTAGTTTCACTCGTTTTCTGGAACCTAGCTGGTAGTATTTTCATTAAAAGGAGTGCTATTTAGGTTTTTGGTGTGCTGCATAATGAAGCACAGAAGAATGCAGATGAAAAACGAAAAGGAGAACGTTAATTTAAGTTTTTTTATACTCACATATCCGTACGGAGCAGTTCATTTAATCAGCAGGAAAAGTAAAGCAGGTTTTATTTGAATAATTAACTTATTTATTGTTAATAATCGTTAAAAAACCGATGTTGCCACAACGAAAAATAAGTTTATGAATTTTTTGCACAAAATAAACTTTTTTTAATAATTCACACATCTTAAACTAGTCGGTTTGAAATCACTTTAAAATCGGTGAAAGTTATTTGTGGAACACGCCATTTCTCTCGATCTTAACTTCGAAAGAAAAGTGAAATTTAAACCGAAAAAGTGATATGTGGAACACCAAATACTGTTTTGCAACGATTTCATTGCCAAATTCGAGTGAAAGTGAAATGCAGAACCTAGCGGAATATTTCTGTTTTTTATCAAGAAATCCTTATTCTTATTATTGAAATCCTGCTGCTTCGATTAATGCCAAATGTATAAAAAATTTTCCCCAAATTTTAAAGAAATTTACTCTCTGAACATCTTGTCCAAAAAGAATAATGTGAGTTATTAACCCAAATTATTATTTCATTGGGAAAATATTATGTCGCCACTGAATTTTTAAAGCAATTTCTAACATACAAAACCCATTATTTTCATAAAGAGAACATTCCTTCATTTCAATCTAAATACTGTACTGTACTGGCAGTCACTGATCAATTCAGTGCTAAGATTATTCATCATTAGGATGCCGTAACAAATAATTTTCATAATCAGGCAAATTATTATTGAAATCCTTCCTTGGCATTTGCAAACACTCAACAAGCTTGACAATTGCTGTTATCGTAAACACAATATCGAATAGAAATGTAAACAGATTACTGAAAAATCCTCAATACTAACTTTGTTTGATATCAGTCTTTTATCAAACTATTTTCTATATCAACGTCTCCTGACTACCACTCCAATCACACCTTTTTCTGTTTGACATTTAAAGAGCAATAGTTGTATTTAAAACTATATTTATTGAATGCTATCTTTATAACGACATTACTTACACTCGTTTTTGTATTTTTCAGGGTGATTTACCGAAAATATTGCCACCTCGCATACAAACCGTTCCCGTCGCAAGCGGTGGTATTGCCAGTGGAGGGGACTGGGCTATAAAAATAATTGATCGTCTGAAATACGAGCAGCTCTTTGAGTCATTAAAACCAATCGGTGGCATGCTTCCCGGCAACAAGGTGAAAGGCGTGCTCATGGACTCCAAATTACCTATGGATACGTTGGGTAAAATTTGGGATCTAGCCGATCAGGATAAGGATGGTAATTTGGATAAACACGAGTTCATTGTCGCCATGCATCTAGTCTTTCAAACACTCGAAAAACGCACTGTACCCGATGTCTTACCGCCCGAATTGCGTAAAGCTGGTGGTGGTGGGCCACCACCAAAACCAGCGCCACCAGTTATTGCTGCCAGCGCAGCACCTGTGGCTAGCATGCCACGTGCGCCCAGCGGTGAAGGTTTTGATGAAGGTGGTTTTGTTGCTAATTTTCCCAAAGATATTGCACCACCACCAGCAATACCGCCATTGCCAGCTGCAGTTCCACCAATGCAACGTGTTCCAACAGTACCACCACCACTAATTTCAACAGATCCACTAATTCCTATTGGAGCACCACCATCAGTGGCAGCTACTGCCGATTGGGTCGTAACTCCAACTGAACTAAATCGTTATGAAATTATGTTTCGGGACTCGGACCGCGATAAGGACGGTTTAGTTTCTGGACTAGAAGTTAAGAACGTGTTCTTACAGTCAGGTGTGCCGCAAAACTGCTTAGCTCACATATGGTAAAACACGATTCATATATCGAAGTAAAATTTGACTTAAGTACATTTTTAATTTTGTGTAGGGCGCTCTGCGACACCAATCAGTCGGGCAAACTGACACTCGAACAATTTGCTTTGGCCATGTGGATGGTAGAACGCAAACAGAAAGGCATTGAACCACCACAAGTGTTAACATCAAATATGGTACCACCATCCTTGCGCGGTATAATAGCTGGGGTCGACTTGCAACCACAAGCTGTGAGTTATTAAATAATTTTTATCCTGCGAAACACTGGAATAATTGCTAAATTTCTAGGATCCGAAACCAGCTTATTCTAATCCAGAATTAGAGATGATATCCAAAGAAATTGAAGAGCTTGCGAAAGAGCGCCGTGCATTAGAAACTGAAATTGCACAGAAAGAAGCCGATATACGCATTAAGTCTGGTGAAGTGCGCAGTCTACAGGTAAATCAATTTATTTGTATCATTTGTTCAATTATTTTTAAACTGTAATTCTCAATCAGAGTGAGCTGGATACACTTTCTGCAACACTGAAGCAATTAGAGCATCAACGTGGCGAAGCTCAGAAACGTTTGGACGACTTGAAAGTTCAGGTAATTTCGGAATATATCATGACAAAATCTTCTTACAAGCTTAAATCTACGACTGTTCAATGCAATTTTGTTTATTTTGAAGTTAACTGTAAGACTTTATTCATAATTTTAACTTAGTTGAGCTACAATTCAGTTCGTTTCATAACTGTGCTAAACTGCTACTCATTTTAATTTTTTTATACAAAACCAAACAAAAATATTAAACTTACCATTATTACAAAAAGTACAAATAAAAATAAAGGCAAGTTCAAAATACAATATAAAAATTTATCATAATTCCAGTAATTCAGAACTTTCAACCGCCCTTGATAAATGATGTAATAGAACTCTCAACGTTTAAGAACAGTTAGGCAAATCTAGAGACAACTTTTGGACACGTTCAAGTCTAAACTTATAAATCTCATAAACTGGGTTCCGGAAAATAGACGCATAGAAAAATTGTTCATGTGCATAGGAATTAACATTATCGAAAGCAGCGACACAATGCCTATTTGAGAAGTATGGAGTCAACCACCCAAGAAAACATGAATGAAATTCAATCATCTGCAGCTTTTTTATTGAGAGAGCATGCAATACTTTATTAAAAGCTTAGGATAAATCTTTATAAATCACATCAAACTACCATCCCTCCTTAAAAGCTGATTTGCAGTAATCCGAGAAAATTACCAAATTATAAACTGTTGAGTGACCCCGCTTAAAGCCATACTGATCTGGTGAAATAATTTCTTTCACTGCAAAAAACATTTTTTTTTTTCGATAACACGGATAATTTAACATTCAACAAAAAATGCCTCAATCCATCACCAAATGAAAGTGAATCAACATACTAACAAAACCAACGAACTCGAACTACACGTGAATGCTAAACACGAAATACACGTGTAGTTGCAAAAGTACGTGTTCACGAATTCACGTTTTCATGATATTCACCTATTATTTTGACTCGTATTGGATGAATAAATGTTCCTTCGGCCAATAGAGTCAACTATTGAGTGAAATTTGTGTAATTAGGACTTCTAAGTATCTTATATGTTAAGATACGTGAAAATCAAGAAAACGTGATTCCGTGTACACATGAACTGCATTGAATTACTTTTGCAACTATACGTGAAGTTCGAGTTCGTGTTTTCACGAACAAAAAAGAACTTCACGAAGTTCGAACTTCCATGTTTACGTGTAATTCGAAACACATGAATAAGCTTTAGCTTTTATATTTTTACCGTGCAAATGGTTTGGAATATAAACAATTTTGCTTCGTTTGAAAAATTTCATTTAACCAGGTCTCCGTCAAGATAAAGATGTCAAACAGACAATCCGCAGTGACAGGTTAAATTCAAACAGATTTGTCCCTGTTTTTAATTTATACAAAGGAGCTTTTGTATTTGTTTGTATATAATTGAATTAATATTTTTTCCTGTTTCGATTTCAAGTCGAAACAAGAACTTGCAAAAGATGCAAAAATAAAACTATAAAATGTATGAAGAGAAAAAAAAACACAATTTTACTTACCAACTAAGTCCATTCAATAAATTTAATATTTTGGGAAAACTTATTGATGAAAATTACAAATTATGTTACTTTTAAGGTTAAGCTGGACTCGTCTAATTTTATTGCATAAAAGAAAAGCTTCAACCAGCTAATGAGCAATAAAAAATCAAATCGAATCTTATTGTTTCTTTAAATGATTGGTTGATTTATATTGAAATAGCGGTTTTTTGACTTGAATCATTAATTTTAGATTTTTTTAATGAAATAAACAAAATATAGAAATCAACAAAATTATGTTGCTAGTTATGAAACGAACTGTATATTTATTATTAACAACAACAGTATTTAAGGAAATTATTATTTTTTTAAATTTTAATTTTGTATTTTTCGGTATCCTATGTAAATAATTGTGGGACTTTTAACAATGCGTGCTTCGTTCTTCCTCTACTCCTATACTCCCACTATCAAATTATTAAACTATTGGAATTTTGCCCTATATACATATTAAATTGTCATTTGCATTAAAAAAATCAATATTAAAGAGCACTGAATATCAAGAGGCTTTAGCAAATTTTAATTTAGACATATCCCAAAAGCGGAATCAGGTTTGTTTGTTAACAATTTTTATTCTTCATGTTTTTCTCTGTGTTGTTTTGTTTGTATAGATTTCTTTCTTCTATTTTGCTTTTTTCGTGCTTTATTTCATACTTTGAGTATTTTGAGTTGGGTCATAAAAAAATATACATTTTTTAAGCTATGCTAAAAAAACTGCCTAATCCAAAATGCGTGCATTTGTCTTTTATATAACAAAGTATTTTTTTAATTTGAACACATTTCTTTTTTAACAAAGGTCAATAAAATACGGGAACAATGCCAAAAACAAGAGGAAACTATCAACGAACAAGAAGGAGAATTGAATTCAAAACGTTCTGAATTGCAAAAACTTAAAGACGAAGAGGCTGCGCTTCAAAAAGAATATGAGGAAAATAATAAGGAACTGCAAAATCTAACGAAGCATCTGCAAAATACACAACTGCAAATAAGCTCGGTAAGCTCTAAATATTACTGTGTTATATTTCTAGTGTTAAAAAAACAATAAATATAAAAATCTAGGTGCGTTCTATGGTTACTCAATTGCTTGAGACTCAACGACAAATGACCGACGCTCTGCTAATGTGCCGCGCTGCTATTGAGAGCAACGACACTGAGATTGTCTCTGAATATCAGTTAAAAATTGAGCCAGATTTCGAAGATGCCCGCAAAACACTTGAGAAAAAAATTGAAGTCAAGCCCGATCCATTTGAGGATAACAGTAGCATATTAAAAGGCACAAATGGCTTTACTAATGGTAATGGTTTTGCCAGCGATCCATTTTCTTCAAATACTGCCAGCACAACGACCACTATTACACGAGCTGGTTTCGATGATAGTTTCAATACGCCAAGCGTGGGCGGCTTCGCAGACACAGGTTTTGATGCATTCGGTAGTAGTGGCGGTTTTGGACAGCACAAAGATCCTTTTGGCGGCGATGCATTCTCTGCCAATAAGCCAAACGCCATTACACCAGAGGTAGAGTTATTGATGTTTTGTTGAATTATTGATTAATGTTAACTTGTGAATATTCGCAGCCTGGAAAAGATGATTTCGGCAGTGATCCATTTGCTGCTCTTCACGCGCCCACTGGGCAAGGACAAGTACTCAGTCCGAACACCCAAAAATCTGGACCACCACCTAGGCCTGAATCACCAAGTCCAGCTTTACCACCAAAGAAATCAAAGGTGCCACCGCCGAGACCAGCGCCACCACGTCCATTACAGGTATAATTCCATGACTTAATTTCTAACTTGAACCTCCAATCAATCAAGCGTTTATTTAAAACACGGCTTAGGCACCCGCACGCCCTGCACAACCCGCAATGGATGCATTTGGCGCACCTGCGAACAGCAGTGGTTTTGCTGATTTTGCTGATTTCGACAATAAGGTTGGTAATTTTACAGTACGTTGGGATCAGTGGTAATGCATGCGCACCACATTCTGATTAAAATATTTTTACTTTATTTGTTGTTATACCTACAAGTTTTAAGTTGATTTTATTTCAAATAGATTTATGTAGTTTATTTGATTGATTAATTTTTTCTTATTAACAAACTAACAAATAAATGACAGCACAAATTCTGATTTAACCATTCAGCTATCGCTTTTCATTTGACTCTTGAGTAACTGCTTTCCAACGATAGTTCGACTCATCATGGCAAAATTAATTTACTTCTGTTTCATTTGATATATTTAGAGTTTCCTATACATTTTTTTCCTGGTTCCTTTATTAAGCCGTTTTCTTTTTGCATTCGTTTGAAATTTATTTAAATTTTTCTATGCTGAATAAAAAAACTAACTGTTAGATCTCATTTTAAATTCTATTTCCAGTGAACATCATTTATCCACATGCATATATTTATAAATACAAAAATATAGACATACTTTCAGAAATATCAAAAGCATATATAAAAAACATTTATTAAATAACAATAACAGAAAAGAAACAAACATTCCAACAAAATTTAGCTAAATTAATCATTGATGCTCGTACTCGTACCTTAATATTAAGTGTTCGTTAACTTTAGCTTTTATTATCATTTAACAATTAATTATCATTAATCTTTACATATATATATACATATATATAAATATAACAAAATATATTCTTGTTTATTAAACTATTAACACAAATTATAAAAAAAATTCATAGTGAAATTAATTAAAGAACAAAAATATGGATCATTAGAATACATTTCTGTTAACTTGTTGGTAAAGGTTAACACATAATTGCGATACGAATAATTTTAACATAACTAAGCTTTAACAAAAGGGTTTTTTTTTTGTTTTTTGCAATCTAAAAATTATAAAAATGTGCATAAGAATATAATATACATAAAAAAAATACTAATTCAGTTTAACATTCTGATAAGCAAGGCTGATCTTTCAATGTTAGTTAGCTAAATGTCTCGAAGGTATAGAATTAGAAACTATAAAAAATTGCATAGCACATGCGTCCTTCCTGCTTTATATAAGATTCTTAAAAGTGAAATGGCATTTTAAAATTTGGAATTGTAACCTTGTTAGTTGCTAATTAATTTAATTTATTGTTGTTTAGTTAACGTTTCAGAAGAGATATAATAACCGAGATTGTTTTGGACAAAGTCACTTTACATGAAATCGTACCATTTGATATTGTTGCAAACTTTATCCCAAATAGAATTGAGATTATCCTATACAAATATTCAACTCAGTCTCCTCAGCTCAATTGTTGTTGGGAGTTTTAATTGTTGACTCAATTGTTCTTTAGTCGTCATAATTGTTGTAGTAAAGTTTTTTGTTATTTCGTTCTATTAATAGAAAATTTGCAGTTTAATATACCCCAAGAAATAGCAATAGCAAATGGACATTCAAATATTTTATCAACCGAGATGACTAGCTAGTGTGCCGTTCCTTGACGTCTAGAAAGTATTTAGCAAGCAGCACAAAATCTTTAAAACTAAGCTAGAGTATAGAAGGTACGAAGCGCTTTACAAAAAGTTAAATTTCAAATGAACATGACGTTTGTTCACTTATTAACACATCTGTTGAGGACTAGTAATTGTACCTATAACCCAATGATTTAAAAGTAAACATATTAACTGGACTGCAATAAACTAATTCTGGTCAAATGGCTACAACCGATAAAGTCTTTATGTGTAGTATAATTCGAGTAGAGAGCCCTCGACTTGACTATATTCAAGTTTTGAGTTTTTTCTTAAAGTCTTAACGTGCTTAACATAACAGAGATTCCTACATATTTTAGCGAAGTTAACCCCTTTAAACAAAGAAGCTTTAAAGAAGCTTTGATCTCAAAAAAACACAAAAGCCATCATACATTATTGTAACCTCAAAGCAATTATTTTTAGTTAAGAAGCAATTTTTCCTATCTTGCACTTTTTCTATTGTACTGGGAGAAGAGAAGGGTAATAAGAATAGGAAAATGCCTGCAAGCAGCCTTAAGAAACTATCTTTTTATGTCATAAAATAACTTGTGGTAGTGCTTGGCTGAGATGATTGATGTGATACCATTGATGTGTTGAAAAACCTCATAACTTCATACTTAAGCTTCAATTAAATCTTTAAATGGTTGAAAAATTTGACTTCTTGATTTTTAAGAGTGTACTTTCGCCCATCCAAAACAAAAGCAGCAAAAAAAGAACAAAAACAGCCAGATCTAACTCGGGTTGAACACACGTTTCAACCATGATTTAATTTTATTGTTATTGTTATCTATTGAATTGGTTTGCCCTTATAAAGTTCATCCTAACAAATAATCTATAAAAATCTAACTTTGCCTTAATAATAATGTTTAAATAAAAAATTAACTATAGAACTTCCTTCGCTTCATCCACAATTTGTCGTTCATATGCAAGTACATAAAAATACATACATAGATACATTAAGGTAATAAAAATATAATATTACAACCGACAAAAACAATAAATATCCTTTTTATTTGACACGTTAAAATTATTAAAAAAAACCAATTAAATAAATCGGTAAAAAACAAGTTAATACATAATATAAAAAAAACTACATTTCTAGAAAACAATTTGTTAAAAATGTGTTTATTGATGTTCTTATGAAGTGATTCTAAAATGTCTATGAGAAATGTACTAATTAATCTTATTGCAAATATTAAGGTTTAATTAAAGATAAAAATCAAATAAAAATAAATATATTTAAGGCAACACTTATTTTGACACAGACAATTAAGTCTTCAAAATTATTTGTGAAGACAATTTTGAGTTTAACAAAATCAAAAAAATAATACCAAAATTAAGTTATCTGTTTCAAAATTGCTGTCACCTTGTGTAATTACTAACTATTAGGATTCGTGTGTAAAAAGTTGTACAATTTTATTTATAAATGTCTCTGAACTTATTATTTCTCTCTGCTTTTGTATTTTGGTTTTATAAAACTCTCTCTTCGTATGTTTTCAGTTGAACTTCTTTTTTGTATTTATATTTAATGCTTGCTTGGTTGATTCATAACTTTCTTTTTTCATTATTGCTAACTTTAAAGGGTTTGCAAATTTTACTTGATTTTTTAAAATTTTTTTTACCTTTTTATTTCAATATTTTCTTTCATTTATTTTATTTTTTATTATTAATTTAAATTTCTTATTTGTTTCCCACCAAACAAAACCAAAAAAAAAAAAAAAAACAAACAAAACACAAACATAAAACTGAAATCATCAAATCCTGCAAATTATAGCAACCACCTATCATTCCACCACCACCACCGACAACAAGAACAACACCATCACCAATACAGTTTCATACACATACATCTGCACTTGCGATTAATAGCAACAGCAGCTCATTCGTTCACGCATCAACATCAGCGTCAATATCTACATCACATTCAACAACAAGTACTGCACAAAATTCGGCAAACATTAATTTAAATCGTTCCAACACACCGTTGCAACAGGCTGTAACAGTGAACAACACAACAACTGGCAAGAAAACAACAGTATCGGCTGCACTACCCGTTATCTATGGACCAACCGACTTTTCAGACGATCCCTTCAAGGACTATCGGTACGAAGATCCATTCAACATTAAGGACCCATTTGCCGATGATAACTCGAACAATGCAGATAATGTTTTCAAAGACGATTTGAGCACGGATGGTAAGAGGCACTTGATTTATTTTCATTATTCATAATTAACCAAAATTAAATAAAAATATATGTTGTGTTTTACCCGAAAGGTGCCAATCATTTACCGACCTTTGAAAATTGTAGACATGTGCTGACCATTAGAACGTATCGAATTACATTTTTTTCGAATTTCATATTCTAAGAGGTCTCAAAAGTTTCATGTGGTTGGGTAGATCTCCCAAAAAAAATTTTATGAAAATAAAAGGACATCTTCCTCTTGTCGCAAGGACAAAGTTGCTTTTTAAGAAAAACAGTAAAAAATAGCGATCTTAAAATGCTTTGATTTTTGTAAAAAAAAACTACATATGTCTAAAAGAAAAAATTTAAATACAGTTTAACGAGCAATATCTTACCGAACACGATGATACTCACGATTTTTACCCACAGTATCCTGTATGAAGGATATTCGAAGATTATTAAATTTTGATGGCATTGATTATAGTGTTGGCGTATTTCTTAAACATGATGAATTAATATTTTGCATATCAATTCTCATGTTTTAGAGAAATATATACTAGAACGCAATTTTTGAACTTTTTCAAAAAAATTAATATTAGATCTTATATCACGGGCATAAGAAGTGGTGTCGAAATAATTTTCTCAATTTGGATTTTTCAAATATTTCTGTACATGACCTTACCTTAAAATATATATTTAATATGCCAGGCTTAGACCACGATTTTTTTTTATATTTTAATACTTAAAAAAATTTTACTTCGTACCATCAAAATTCTCAATTTGGTTATATCTTCTTTATGGTTATAATTTCGTTAAAATACATTTTATGCCATTCAATTGGTCTCAAAAGACAAAACAATTGTTTTTAAAATGTGTTTTAACGAAATTATAACCATACCCCTTTATGGTTATAATTTCGTTAAAACAATTATGTCCCCTTACATAACTCAAATTGAAAATTTTGATGCTAAGAAATAACTCTTTTTAAAATATCGAAATAGATAAAAAAAATCGTGGTCTTAAGACGGTATATTAAATAAATATTTTTAGGCAGTATCATGTTCAGAAATCTTCAAAAAACTCAAATTGAGAAGATTGTCTTCGACACCACTTTTGATTCACTTGACATAAAATCTTATATTCATTTTTTTGAAAAAGTTAAAAAATTGCGTTCTAGTATAGATTTCTCTATAACAAGATAATACAAATGCAAAAACTATGCAAATTATTAATTCATGATATTTATGGAACACATGAACACTATAAACAGTACCACCATAATTTATAACCAATGCTTGCAATCAAAAGTCTTGTGCTATCCCAAGTACAACTTTCGCTTCGAATATCCTTCATACAGGATACTGTTGGTAAAAATCATGAGTAGCACCGTGTGTGGCAAGAAATTGTTAGTTAAACTGCATTATTACTTTTGCTTTAAGACGTATGTGTTTTTTTTTTTTAAAATCAAAACATTTTAAGATCGTTATTTTTATTGTTTTTCCCAAAAAACAACTTACTCCTTGCGGGGCAGGAAGATGTCCTTTTTTTTTTATTATTACAAGCCTATGCAACTTTGAGACCTCTTAGAATACGATATAAATTTTACGATACGCCCTACTGACTATTGATAAAATTAGTTTCACTTATTTTTCGAGCGAATAATTTTTCTAAAAATATCTTAAGTTAGCTCAGCCATTATTTTTTTTTTTAATGTAGTGTTATACATGAGCTACAATGCGTGTGCTACAATGTACCATAGAAACCAGGGTGCGGAGAAATTAAATCACATGAAAAATTAAATTACCTGTTTTAATTTCTAATAAGTGAATAAATTACGCCGCAAACAAAAGCATTACGACCTCTTACAAATGATAGGTGTGTTTCCGTACTCGATTGTAGTAACTTGCAAGCAGTGTTGCCAGTCTAGCCTTTTTGAGGCTAGATCTAGCCTTTTTTTTTGTTGTCTAGCCTCGAAAATTACCATCTAGCCTCTAGCCTTTTTTTTAGCCTTTTTTTGTTTTTTCTAGCCTTTTCTAGCCTTTTTTAATATATTGCTTAAAGATGCATTACTACATCCAATTTTTCTGACGTTGCAATTTTGAAAGTGTAAATCTTCTATTGCTCTTTTTATTCTTTTAAAGTGGTTAAACCCAAATATTTTCTGTTATAGAGAAAGAAAACTTCAGTTACTCTACAGAAGAAATAACTACACTGAGAAAAAAACATACTTTAAAATTAAACAAAAATTTTTACAATATAAATTTAACGCCTTTGCGTTTCTACAAAACAAAATTTAAAACAATTGTGTTTAAATTTCAACTATACACTCCTTTCAATTTTTTTTCATTCATTATTTCCTTGAAACTTTCTTTGACATTTTTTGAATTTTGAATTTTCATTGGTTTGAAAAATATCGAACATAAAATAAAATAAAAACTAATTCAGTTTTTCAATATTGAAATATTGAAAATGCAAACTTCATTGAAAGGAGTTGAGATTCGGTATTCGGAGAGTCCCAAGGGTCGCTGATTACGAATCTGTCATCAAAAACTCGGAAAAATTAAAAAATGGCATCGAAAAAATTATGCTTTAAAACATTTGTTTTAAAATTAAAAATTTTTGTTTTAAATTTGTTTTCTTATTTAAAAACATTGTTTTAAAAACAAAAACCCTTGTTTTAAATTTAACTTTAAGAACAGTTGTGTTTTATTTAAATGAATTTGTTTCAAGCTCTATTTCAAAAACAAATTCGTTTAAAATGAACACAATTTCATTTAATTTTAACACATATTTCCCTCAGTAATAATTGAAATATAATGGCAAAAAATTGTAAATCACAAGTAGAATAGGAATCTAGCTGGGCAGAAGCTAGAGATTCATTGAATGAAGATCCGTTCCAAGAGCTATCAGATTTGATTTTTAGTTTTATTATTTTAGCATTAAGCAACGCTGAGGTAGAAAGAATTCTTAGTACAACGAAATTTTAAAAAAAAACTAGAAAAGAAACCATATTCAACTGTTCTTAAAAGAAAACGAGTAAAGAAAGTCTAGTCCGACTATGAAGTACCCTAGACCTCCTATTATATTTAAATAAACTATATATTAAAATACTAAAACAAATAGAAGTAACTTCCTATTTTTGTTTAAAATCCCTGTATTTATAGAACTATATAGGTTTTACTAATGAAGGTTGTATGGGAGGAAGGCGCGTTCGTAGGTGGATTACGCCTTTTTTTGTGAGCACACCTTAGTTTTATATACTATGATCTCATACCAAGTTTTATCTCTGTAGGCCAAATATAAACGTTTCTATTGTGTTTTCGATATTGTGGGTTTCATGGGAGATGAGCATGTTTATGGGCGGATGTCGCTCAGTTTGTGAACACATCTTAGTTTTGATACAACAATCTCAATACCAAGTTTTATATTTTTGGCTCATATAAACCTCTTTATAGCGTTTTTACGATAGTGGGTTGTATGGGAGGTGGGCGTGTTTAAGGGCGTATGACGACTATTTTACATCTAAGTACACATCTAAGTTTTAATATAAAATACATATCTGATAAGTTTAATCCCTGTAGTTCAAATAAAAGAGTCTTTATAATAGTGTTTTCAATGTTGGAGTTGTATAGGAGGTGGGCATGTTCATGGGTAGAGCACGCCAATTTTTTGTGTACGTCTACGTTTTGATACAAAATAAATACATTTAAATTTTATTTCGGTAGCTTAATTACAACCATCTATACAGCGATTTTTATTTGTTAGTTGTATGGGAAGTAAGCGTGTCCGTGGGCGGATTCTAAAAATATTCAATAGTGCAGATGCTTGGGTTCATGTGAACATGTCAATGTTCAATCCAACCAATCTCATCTCCTTCTTAA
This sequence comes from Tetanocera ferruginea, assembly GCA_958299015.1. Classification (NCBI taxonomy): domain Eukaryota; kingdom Metazoa; phylum Arthropoda; class Insecta; order Diptera; family Sciomyzidae; genus Tetanocera; species Tetanocera ferruginea. Next base: position 60,807,763 of record OY282640.1, on the reverse strand, counting down.
CCTATATTAACAGATAACACATAGACAGACGGACGGACGGACATGGTTAGCTCGACTCAAGAGGTGACACTGATCAGGAATATATACTTTTCTATACCGGACTCGCTTATTTCTATGCGTTACAAACATTTGCACAAAGTCAATATACCCTGACCTTACATGTTTAGGGTATAATAGCGTTAACAAATCTAGCCTTTTTTTAGCTTTTTTTTTAAAGCCATCTAGCCTTTTCTAGCCATTTTTTAAAGGCCATCTAGCTTCTTTTCTCAAAACTTTCTGGCAACACTGCTTGCAAGCTGCTAGGAACGTGTTTCCGTACTTTTTCTAGCTCAAAAGAGAGAAGAAGAACAAGCACAAAATCGCTCTCTCGAGCTCGAAACTAGCTCGAAGTGTGCTTGAGGAATTTCTTCCAGCATTATAAGAACAAGCATGAAGAAGAAGAAGCAAACTTAAAATTGACATTTTTAATGTGTTATGTTTATGTTGTGCGGTTGAAATTAAATTTACAAATAGTAAAATTCAATTCATAACAATAATACATTTTAAAATGAAAAAATGTAATGAATAGACAAATCTTAATTTTCATTGTTTACGTTTGATAGGCAATCAGCTGGTTTTGTGATTGAAAGTAGCTAGAAGTTGTTTCCGTACTTTTGTCAATTTTCTCAAATTTCGTTTTACTCTCTCAGCTTGAGCTTTACTCGACTTTTACTCGACATTGTATACGGAAACACACCTGATAGCAATGTTCATAAACATTACGAACAAAAACACTGCGCTGCCATCGTCATCGGTTTGCTCACTCATGATGGTTCGTTGGTTGTGAACGTTCATTTTAAACTCAATGAATTATGTATATTGTCAAGAATGAATCTCTAATCGGCTGTGAGCATATTTTTGTTACTTCATATTTTTGTTTTTTATAGATAAAATTTCTTCTGACAAAATTTGATAACCAACCTATCCATTTTGAACTTAATCATGCGAACGTACAACAAAAATATTTCCGTAACCAGCCGTATGTAACTGCTTAATGATTTCTTCCACATGCTCTTTACCCGTGAACTTTGAAAAATACGCTCACGAACGATAAAAAGGTTATCTTCTTAAGGTTACTCATTTAGCGATTGTAGCTTATCATGATAAATCTAATATATAAAAATCTCGTGTCACGGTGTTAGTGTTTGAACTCCTCCGAAACGACTGGACCGATTGTAATGAAATTTTTTTTTTGTATATATTCAAGAACACAAATTTTCGGCTTTACTTTCATCTATAAATCACCCATCAATGAAACTCGGTACGAACTGACTTTTGAGTCTTGGTCTTCGACTGTCAAATTTGAGCGATCTTTGGAAATAACATTAAATTAACATTAACGCGTTGCGCCCATAACATTAAATTTTTTGATATCGCATTGCTCTGGAACTAAATGTTGGCCAGGTCTTTCAATTATAAAAAAGACACTGGCATTGGAGAACGGGGCGTGGCTCCACCCATAAATTAAAATTGTCGATACTGGAAAGCTATAGAAGTAAAAGTCGCAAAACATTTAAACTAAGAATGGAGTTACTAATTGGTTGTTTCCTGCTTCTGGAACATGCATTGTATATGGGAGTGTATCCGCCAATATAAGACACAAAAACAAAAAAACAAATTGGCCATTTCAGCCCTTGAAAGGACTTTGACCGAGCTTCTTATGATCAATTGTGTTGTGTGTGTTATTAAATGTTTCTACACAATTGACCGAGAACTGGACCTACATGTTTTATGCCGACTCCGAACGGCTCATGTTCTCAAGAAGCTTTACATGGCATTATTTACTCTCTGAGGTTTGCCATTGTCTGCAGAGAGGTGGTGACCGATCAGAAAAATTTTCATTGAAAAAACTTTTCGCCGCGGCTGGGGATCGAACCCGGGCTCCGAGCATGCTAAGCCACACACTTAACCTGCATGCCACGGTCACTGCAAGACACACTTTTTTTAAATTGAATCGCTCTGGATATAAAAGTCACATATTAAAGAAATTCGGTTTGGAGTTACTATTTGGTGATATCCTACTGCTTGGAAGTAAACCCATTTTTACTTGTAAATTAAAATGGGTGTTGAACAATGGGTGTGGCTCCGCCCATAAGACCATTTTTTATATTTAATAGCTTTCGAAATAATGGTCAAAGAATATTGAAACTCAGAGTGGAGTTACTATTTGTTGATGGCCTTCTATTGGAAAGCTAGACAGACATTGCAGATGGACGGCAGCAACGCGCCGGGTATCAGCTAGTACTTTATAAAAATGATTTTATAAAAACACATTTCTCATGAGCGCACTTACTAAAGCCATCGTTCGTAGGTAGAGCGCGGGAGCAAACAAACATTGCATTTAGTCTCTCATTAGAGAACCCGATGGTAATATTTTCGTGAACGTAGGATTTCTGGAGTTTTCATGATATAATACAATCACAAAATGAGTTATCATGAGATGATTTAATTTTTAATCGTATCCGCATCCTGAGCGAGTTTTTCCGCACCCTAGTAGAAAGGTTAAATATTCTCAAATTCGCGAATTTCAAGAGCAAAAACAAATATATAATAATAATAAATAGTAATAATAATAATAAATAAAAATAATAATAATAAATAGTATCGACTGTGGTCGAAATTCGACCAATTTTTTATTTGGCTATTTATAATTATATTATATGCAAAATAGGCAAGATGTTTGAAATAAGTTCAAGGCTATTACCTTTAATTGATCGGAGATACAAAGTTATTTCCTTCAAATAAATTATTTTTTAATATAATTAATTTTTTTAAAAAATTGAAAAACACTATTTTAAAATAAATGAATTTTGTTAAAAAATTTATAGGGTCGATTTTGTGATGGCACGAAAAGTTATTTAATTTAGTGTCAAGATAAAATAAATTTACTTTAATGCTCTAAACATTTTGAAGGACAATTAAAAATGCAAATTTGAGTTTTTTTGGGAGCCGATAAAACATTTATATATACATTCTGCAAATCTATGTTACAGTACTTTTATGAGTACTTTACTTTTTTATTTATAAAATGATATAAATTTTATGTATTGTCTATAAATTGAGAAAAAGGGGGTTCAAGTTTTCTATTATCGTATTAATATATAAGGTACTTGATTGAAATTAAAAAGAAACAAAAATATATAAAAAGTCGTTTCGTTAAAAGCCAACATTGTATAACATTAATGATATTTTTCTAATTAACCATAGTTCAAACCTTAACAATGTACCATTCCACAATTATATGTAGGGGTTGTATCTAGAATAAATGTATGTTTATTCATCGTTAATTTAGCATAATTTAAATATTTTTATAAAATTATCTGGCGAAGCTCACATAATCCTTCAAAACCATACCAATCATACCATTTCCATACCTTTGTTTGGCAATGCAGCACATGAAAGCACACATTGGGCACAACCCAGTATATATATTATTATATTATTTTAACTACTCCTTCTAAAACATTCAATCTTTTCTTTACTTACCTTAATAGATGATGACGAGGATGAAAAGCGAAAAGAAAACCGTCAAAGCAACTTGAACACAGCCAATACATCGCTGAACTCTAATTCCACAAACGCAACTTCTCAAACATTCAACTCAGCAAAATCCAATACACCGCTATGCAGTGAATTTTTGGAGAGTTTCGATAATATAAACATGAATTCTAGTCCGGTACCCTCCATACAGTCAACAGCATCAGGTGCTGCTGCTGGAAGTATTGGCGGTGCAACAACGACCAGCAGTGTTAAATCTCAACGTAATACACCCATATCCTCGAACATTGGCAATATTTTTGATAACTTTGCAGACTTTGATGCTTTTTCCACCAAATCAACGAAATCATCAAACAATAGTACGGTTGAACCCTTGAACTCTGAAAGCAACAACCAAAACAATAACACACCCTCATCAGAAGTTAACAGTGCTCCTAATGATTCCTTTTTCGACGCATTTAATGACAATTTCCTGGACAACCCTCCCCTTGTGGGAGCCAACAGAAAATTCACATCGAACCAAAATATCTTGGACGCTTTCGGAGCTGTTAGCACTAATAGCAAAGCAACTTTGGATGCTTTTGGTAGCACGACAAATATCGGTGCTGTTGCTTCCAATAATTTCGATGCATTTGTCACAAAGTCCGAAAAAGTGTTCGATAATTTTAATGACAATGCTTTCGAAGATGACTTCTTTAAAGACAAAATAAAATCACAGTCAAGTGCTGATGTCAATTTCAATATCACAGCAAACAACGGTAAGAAAGACGCAGACAAAAAGTCAAAAACAATAACAGACAACTTTGCTGCATTCGATGCTTTCGATGATGCTAATTTTTCAATGGCTTTAAATAACTCCGTAAATCTTAGCGATAGCAGCAACGGTGGTGCTAAAGGAGCTGCATTTATTGTCGATAGTGAAAAACTAAATAAAGTACAAAATAATACCACACCACTGAGTAAGATGCAAAATAAAACTACAGGTACTAAGCTGCCGTCAAAGTTCGCGGCTGACTACTCGAATTCGGACAACTTTGACAATGACCTGGAAGAGGCCATCAAACGCAGCATGTTGGATAAGTAAGATGCTGTTTAAATTACAAACAATTATGACAACGCAAGTGGTTTGATTTGCTCTCTATGGCTTATCTAAAGATTTTCAAGAAGTAATTATTTTAAGCGATAACTTATTTTAAAACTTCATATATATATATATATAAAATTCCACATATACTCATTATTGCCTTAACTATTAATATGTTATTTAAATGATGTTCATCCAACGAAATTTTTGTTAAAAACAATGTATGTTGAGCGTTTTTTAGTTTTATTATTTTTGTTTACTTGTATGGATTCTTATGTTTATTTTTAAACTTGTTTTTGTTTTAATACTTTATAAATTATGCTCAATTATCTTATCACACACGGTATTTTTTTGTTTGTTTTCATTTCATCTTATTTTTTTTTAAATTTTTAAATAATGCTTTCAATATATTCTTAACATATTCTCATTCCATGCACATATTATATTTGAAATTAAGTTTTTTGTTTCGTTATATTTTTAAGTTTATCGATTTAACTTGTGTCTAAATAATCGAAGCTTACGTAATCAATGTATTTATTTATTCCATATTAAATATTATAAAGAAAAGTTAATTTACTTTACAGATGATATTAATTTACGAGGTTTTTGTCGATGAAATTCAAAATAAAAGCCTAAATATAAATGTATTATTTACTTCATTTTATCTCTTATTTATATGTTACAATAAATATAAAACAAAATTAAAATAAAGCAATGCAAAAAGCAATTATCATCATTCAATATAGAATTTTACACTAGCAAATGCACACAAGATTAAGAAGTAAAAGTTTTCGAAGAAAATCTCCAACAAAATGTTTATAGTATATGTATTCCTATCTAAAGTTCAAACGTAATTATGAGTAATAGCAAGGATGGTCACAACTGTATAGTTCCAAACTAGCTTTTAATGAAATGGGCTTTTTGCAGACTTTCGCTCAACTTTCTCTCGATACTATCCAAAAGAGAACATGCAACGAGTAAAGATATGCTTTAAGTTTTCCGGTAGTTCTGTTTAATCTAAATGATTACGCCTATCAGCTATCGTACTTAATATATAATCAATCAATCAATCAGTTAATATTTTTAGAATTTTTGAGTTTCTCCACCATGCATCCCCGTATGTAAAAATTAACTCGGATCAGAAGAAGATGGAGGCCAGTGGAATAAAGCAAGGAATATTTTGTTAGCACCAGTCCTAAACCACTTTACTTTTGTAAGCCGGAACAGTGTCGTGGTGGAAGCAATATGGCTCATTGCCAAAAAGTTCGCTTACATAAGGCATGATTGATTTAACACATTTCTCAATAAAAAGAAGGGGGATTGTGTCTTTTGTGTATACTGCACCCCAAACCGTGGTGTAGTGACCGTGGCATGCAGGTTAAGTGTGTGGCTTTGCATTCCCGTAGCCCGAGATCGTATCCCACTCGCGGCAAAGTTTTTTTCAATGAAAAAATGTTCCGATTAGTCACCACCTCTCTGCAGGCAATGGCAAACCTCAGAGAGTCAAGAATGCTATGTAAAGCTGCTTTAGAACATGAATATTTCTAAAAGGTTTTTTGAAGCATATTGTGTGAAAGACCGCATACCAAAATACTGATTGGACCTTATCAATTTGGCTTTCGTCCTGGCAACTCCACCATAGACCAGATTTTTCACTACGCCAAATCCTGGAAAAAACCCACGAAAATCAAATCGACATCCACCATCTCTTAGTTGATTACAAAGCTGCATTCGATAGCCCGATTCGGGATAGCCTGTACGCAACAATGCAAGATGGAAGGTACTGCAGGATGACGTTGAGTAATACATGTAGCTCAGTCAAGGTAGGAAATTAACTCTCTAAAACCTTTAATGCCGAACGAGGTTTTAGACAAGGTGACCCGCTGTCATGTGATTTCTTCAATTTCATAACGGAGGGAATCCTACGAAAAGCAGGTGTACACTGCAATGGAACCATATTCTACAGAGGTGTCCTGCTCCTTGCGAATTCTGCTTTCGCCGCTATTGAAAAGGAATCAGCCAATGTGAACGAGGTCAAAACAAAGTATATGCTGTCTGCAAATATGGAATCGCGGCGTCCAGGCTCCCAAGTTACAGCAAGCAAATATAACTTTGCAGTTTTCAACGAGTTAACATACCTTGGCACCATCGTAAACAGCAACAATAATTTCAGCCTGGAGATGAAGCGAAGAATAGCAATTGCTAATAGGTGCTTCTATGGGTTAAGTAAGCAATTATATTCCAGAGCTCTCTCAAGACGCTCATCATATCTGTGATTCTCTATGGCGCTGTGGCATGGGTGGTATCGCAAATAGATGTAGCCGCTCTTGAGGTGTTCGAAAAGACAGTTCTTCGCAAAATCATTGGTTCTGATCGAGTTGTCGACGACTTTCGCATTCGAATGAACCACGAAGTGTACGACCTCTACGATTATAGTGACTTAGTTATTGACTAGTTAAGGCTGGGTCATGTCTTTCGTAAGGCTGGCCTCGTACTTTCTACGACGAAGAATAAGACCATGCCTGAGGGATTGACCAGGCCCAGGAAGCCCTAACCACGCTTGGTGAAACCAATTGGAGACGGCGTGCGCGAAGCAGAGACGCCTAGCGAGAGCTGATGAAGTTGGCCGTAGTCCGACCACGGGTTGTGATGACCACCTAAGTAAGTGGATTCTGAAATTTGTTCAGATATCTGCAAGATAAGAACCATAACAATAATGTTTTTTAAATAACATCTCCATTTACATAATTGGCATATGATTTCCGTACCAAACAGTCAAATACTCGATAAACTTCGTTGACCTAGAGACTGGCATTCGTGTCACAATATTGCCAGAAGAAAAAGCATTTGGAAAGATACTTGGTAAAATATATTTTTTGTTAACATTTTAAAAGACAAAAAAGCTAAGTTTAAATGAAGTTTTTCAAAACAGCCGGGTAATTTTATAATCCAGTCCAGGTTGTTTTAGACAATAGGGACTCCTATGACTCTGAGTCCAGTGAAAAGAAGAATTTTTGATAAATCAATTCACACTATCTTTATACCCCCACGTGTACTGCGTAAGGGGTATATTAATTTTGTCACGACGTGTGTAATACCCAAAAGGAGGCGTGGTAGGTATAGAAAAGTATATATATTCTAGATCAGCATCACCACCTGAGTTGATTTAGCCATGTCCGTCTGTCTGTCGACACGATTGCAGCCGTAATTTTGAAGCTATCGTAATGAAATTCAATATTTAAATTTTTTTTAAAAAAACTAAGATCAAGTGCGAGAATGGGCTAAATCGGATGAAAACCACGCCTACCTCCCATACATCCTTAAAATTGAAAACTCTATAAAGAAGCTAATATTAAAGCTACAATTCTGAAATTTAGTATTTGTGTTTTTTATGTCAAAACTGAGATGTGTTTAAAAAATGGTCGTCATTCACCTACTAACACGCCCACCACCCATACAACCTTAAAATTGAAAACTCTATAAAGAAAGTAATATTAAAGATACAAAACTGAAACTCGGTGTTTGTAAATTCTATATGAAAAATGAGGTGTGTAAGAAAAATGGGCGTCATTCTCTCACTAACACGCCCACCTCCCATACAGCCTCAAAATTAAAAACTATAAAAAGGCTAATAATAAAGCTAAAATACTGAAATTAAATATTTCTGTGTTTTATGTCAAAACTGAGATGTGATTAAAAAATTGACGTCATTCACCCACTAACACGCCCACCTCCCATACAACCTCAAAATTAAAAACTCTATAAAGAAAGTAATATTAAAGATACAAAACTGAAACTCGGTGTTTGTAAATTCTATATGAAAAATGAGGTGTGTAAGAAAAATGGGCGTCATTCACTCACTAACACGCCCACCTCCCATACAGCCTCAAAATTAAAAACTTTATAAAAAGGCTAATATTAAAGCGTCAATACTGAAATTAAATATTTCTGTGTTTTATGTCAAAACTGAGATGTGATTAAAAAATTGGCTTCATTCACTCAATAACACGCCCACCTCCCATACAACCCCAAAATTGCAAACTCTATAAAGAAGGTAATATTTAAGATACAAAACTGAAACTCGGTATTTGTGAATTCTATATGAAAAATGAGGTGTGTAAGAAAAATGGGCGTCATCCACCCACTAATACGCCCACCTCTCATAAAACCCCAAAATTTAAAACTTTTTAAAAAGGCTTATACTTAAGCTGCAGGACAATTTGATATGTATGTATTTTAAACACATAAAAGTAATAAAATCTCTCAAAATCTCATACTAAAAGCTCACCAATTTAAGATTCTTTTGTGACTGTTTTGTATTTAGTGTGCGATATGTACATCAAAATATGAGAAACTTTTATAAAAAATTGCATGATTTTGAAAAGGTGTTAGCATTTCCTTTCTTTTGGTACGTTTTTTTGAACGAAAACTAAAAAATCAAAAGTTTTAAGGCCCATTTTCACAAACTTTAACACCTATAACTTCAAAACTACTTCCGAGTGTCCTGAAATGTTTTCACTAATAACTTTTAAGCTCCAAATACACATTAAAAAAATAAAAAAATTCAGTTCCACTCATCTTCAATTATTTCTGTTCATTTTTGAGAGGCATTTAAGAGGCACTGTTTAGAAAAATTATTTATTTGCGACTTCCGAATACAATCTTGTCTACCAGAAAAGCTTCATAAATGCATTGAAGAAAGATTTCGGTTCACTGAAAAGAGTTTCAGTATTAACGAAATAGACTAAAGACACTAGGCACCAGTCTAAAGTTTTATATTAAACAAAACAATATTGTTAACTTGCTAGGTGAACGTTGTAAGAAACAAAAAAGTAAAGAAAGTCTTAAGTCGGTCTAGTCCGACTATGAAATACCCTAAACCTACTTTTTCAAAATATCATAATAGTATTGAAAACCTGCGTGTCCGTAACATAAGCATAAACATAAGCTTATTTATTGAGTTTCCAATTTTTGGGTTGTATGGGAGGTGAACATACAAAAAACATACATTCTGTACGTTAAACATGAGCTTATTTATTGAGTTTTTAGTTTTTGGTTGCATGGAATGTGGGCGTGTCCATAGGTGGATGACGCCGAAAACATTTTTGTTTTGATATAAAATACATACGTTCCAAATTTTATCTCTGTATGTTAAACACGAGCTTATTTATTGCATTTTAAATTTTTTGGTGGTATGAGAGGTGGGAGTGGCCGTGAGTGGATGACATCCATTTTTTGAAAAGTCTTTGTTTTGATATAAAATACATACGTACCACATTTTTCCTCTGTAGGTTAAACATAGGCTTAATTATTGAGTTTTCAATTTTTGGATTGTTTGGGTGGTGGGCGTGTCAATGGGCGGATAACATTAATTTTTCGAAGCCATCTTTGTTTTGATATAAAAGACATACATATCTAATCTTATTGTTGTAGGTTAATTTTGAGCTTATTTATGGAGTTTTTAATTTTTGTGTTGTATGGGAGGTAGGCGTGTCCGTGGGCGGATTCCAAACATATTAAACAGTGCAGATCCTTGGGTTCATGTGAACATGTGTCAAGCAAGTATCTCAACTCCTTCTTATCCTGTGTTACGGACAACACACAGACAGACGGACGGACGAACGGACGGACAGGGCTAAATCGACTCACAAGGTGACTCTGATCAAGGTGACTCTGTACTTTTCTATGCCGGACTCGTATATTTCTAGGTGGTACAAACGTTTGCACAAAGTTACTATATCGTGACCTTTCAGGTTTAAGGTAGAAAAATACGCTCATTCAAAATAAACCCTTTTTTACTCAAAATTGGAAGCTGGACCTTAATTATCTAATAATGATGAAACTTTTTTCATACTCGTATGCAATTTTTGGTGAAAAATATAAAATTTTATAAGAATTGTCTTTAATTTTATAAAACAAAATTCATGACTCTTGTTACCATATTATACTGGCTATACTGTCAACCGAAACACCGACAAACAATCATCAAATTCATGATTTCCTTATCAATATAAACCAGAAAGAAATGTTTCGGTTCCTTCATTTTTTTCATCATTATTGCTTTATTGCCGGTTAGAGGGTTAAATGACTCTCAGAAATTAGTAATAAACTTAATTGAATTGTGCCTCGAATTTAGTATCTTGTTCTCGCTCGAAGAGACTACAACGTGCTGTAAACAAACGGTAAGACATAACTTATCTCAAATTATATAGTGTGTCGAAAATTCTCATAAGAGTGATCTAATTGACTACTTTAATGTAGTTAGAAGCGTCGCAATAATAAACAAGTTACCGAAACAAAAACAAAGTCAGCTTGATTGAATTTCAGAAGTTTATACAGTTTACACACAGTTGCCAAGTTAAAAAAATTAAATAATCGTATGTTGGATATTATTTTTAATAGGAAAAAAATAAAATACATACATATAACTTATAGATAAGATGCAAACTATAGATAATAACAAAAGCTAACATAACACACAATCAAAATAAAGCAGAAAAAAAAACAAAAACTTTCAAAGGTGACTGTAATGGAATTGTACAAAAAGTGCTTCAAAAACATTTTAAAGCATTAATGACGAATAAATAAGTGAAACGCACGCAACTGAAAATGATAAAGTTGTAAATAATTTTGATGATTTGCAGCGAGAAAGATGCTAGTTTTATTTGGCGTAACAATTTTATAAAAACAACTTTCAGAGTTTCGAGTCAGAACGTAACTCAAAACACCCACAACTCCGGTATTTCACATACAAAAGTAAGCTTGTCGCACTAACGTCTCAGTGAACAATTTTAGTGCAGAATTGAAACTGACAAGCCAAAGCAATAGGTCGGTAATAAGCTCGTAAAATTTTTGGAAAACTTTTGGAACTTCAAATGTAATTGTTAATGAAATCAATAATTATAATTTTTGTTTACAAAAACATTTCACAAAAGTGTTCACTATCTCAAACGTCATAGTGTAAGTTTTTTCTTAAACATGTCTCTAGACTTGGAATACAGAAACGTTCACAAATTCCTTTCTTCATTCAATGCTTCATATGTCGTTCTTAGATTAGGAAATTTAAAGTAAGTAGGTAGAGTATAATAGAAATTAATTTTGTATACCATTTTCAGCAGAATAGCAATGATAAAAAACAAATTATACAAAAATTTTGCTTTTAAAACAAACGTTAAAATAATTAAGAAAAGATTTATTTTCAAATTAAATACGAGCTTTTGTTAAGATTTGTTAATTAACCGGTGAAGCCCATAATAAATTAATTGATCATAACAAGGCATTTTTTTGTAAATAAAACATTTATACAAAAATGTTCATAGTTTTTTACCGACTCTAAGACAGTGATACCTGCATGTGGGATTTCATCCAATTTTTGGGATTTTTAATATTCAAAAAGGAAGCAAGGATTTCAGGGCATTAAATTGCATTTTATAATTCATGATATGCGATTTTTAGTTCACAAAAATATAAACATTTTTTTTCACCATCGCCGTTTTCACCATCTCAGTAGTTGAATTCTCAAAAAGTTAACGACAATAATCGTTGTCGATGTCGGTCATTGTGCGTGTACCGCAATAGAAAATGACAGTTTTTGCAAACTAATGACCTTGAAAATCGTTGTTTGGGAATTCCACTACAGGTTAAGCACTTATCGGAACTTTAACCAGGGCTTAGAGCTTTTCAGTCGGTTAAGTTAACGGCAAGTTATAGATTAACTGAGCAGAGTAAACAATTGATATTTATTTATTATACACCAAAATGGATAGAACCAACTTTGAGTTTTAAGTAAAATAGATAAATGACACATTCAAATAGATGTGATATAGCCCGTTTCAAAAGAGAAGAACATTTTTTAGTTTCAATTTTCGATGCGCAGTGAGAAATTATTTTTAAAGCTAGAAAATTTTTTAGAGCGTAATTTCCTGCTCTTTTTGGACTGTTCGCTGAACTTTATGCTTTTTTTGAGTCTTTTTTACTATTTTTCTATATATTTAAATGCGCAAACATTCAGAACAAATAATCGCACAAGTACGGTGTTGCACCGACGGCCTGCAGCAACCTGCATCTTAAGAGAGAAGTCAAATACAACTAACATAAAAAATAAATTATTTTCTTGAGGAAAAATTGAGAAGTGAAATTTCGGCTACTAAATTATTTTTTAACGCCCCCTGTTTTTTCAATTTTGATTGGTTGATTTCAAAAAATAAAATTCAGTACTTCCGCAGCGCAGTTGCGATGAACAACAAAATTCAGGAATATACATTAATTTTTTTTATTTATTTTTCTGCTCAGAGAATATTAAATTTTTTTTTGTAATGTCGACCAATCAGAATGAAGAACGCTCTCAAAATTATTTTCTTATTCTCAAACATGCGCGAAAATGTTCTTCTCTTTTGAAACGGACTATAACGTTGAAGAGTATGACGACATGTTCATCAGAAGAACATAAAACTTACAATTGGAAAAAATGTTGAAAGTTTGTGTAGATGTGTTTAATTATTATTCATTTCTAATTGAATTTATTAATTAATTGGACAGTCTTTTTTGCGTTTTAATTCTTGTTCATATAAATTTAGACTTTTCACGGCACAAAATCATAAATAATAAACAAAAAGCAGCTGATATGCAGTTTTCTTAACCGACATGTGGTAAAAACGAAATTGCTTTTTTAGATATCGTACTGTTAGTTATCTGCTGATTAAGGGCTAGACTAACCAGACATTGTGAAAACGGCCTCGAAATGTTATTATTAAAAAAAAAGAGAACAGTGGGATTTATGAAAAAAACGGGATTTTTTGTAAGACTTGTTCTGACATCACTTCCCTCAGGTGCAAACGGTCCCATGACGCTTTCTTAATGTAACCTCTTCTCTATCAACGTCTGTTGTTGAGAGAGGAACCTATAAGAAAAAAAGAATATTTTTGTTCTTCTCATTTAATTGGGTCCTAAACCGGATTTCGCTTTGTGTGAATGTATGAAAAATAAAGAAGGTTTAAAATAAAAATATAGATTAATATATGAGGTGATTTTATATCAACACATTGCAGTGTTATCATCTCTTGATAACAACAGATACAGTGGTGGGAAAAATATTAGCAACGTTCAGTTTCTTGTCAACTTGTTCAACAAACAATTTTATTTTCATAAATTACTATACATAAAGTATGTAGATATATTAAAAGTTCATATATAAACCTTTTTATGCTATTTTAAATATTGTGAGTTGTATGGGAGGAGGGCGTGTTCGCGGGCGGGTGGCGCCCATTTTATGGGCACACTTGTTTTGAAAAAAGATCCACCCATGCCAAGTTTAATCTCTGTTGGCCATGTATAAGCCTTTTTATGGTATTTTCAATATGGTGGGTTGTATGGAGGTGGACATGTTAGTGACCGGAACTCCCATTTTTTGTAAATGTCTTAGATTTTGTACAAAATACATATGTACATACATATTAAATTTCATTTCTCTAGCTTTCAAAATTATTCATTAGTGTAGATCCTCGGGGTCCATGTGCACATGCGTACCAAGTTTCATGCAATTATCTCAACTCTTTCTTCTTATCCTGTGTTTACGGACAACACATGGACGTACGGACGGACGGACGGACGGACAGACGGATAGGGCTGAATCGACTCGCGAGGCGACTCTGATCACGAATATATGCACTTTTATATACCGGACTCGATTATTTCTATGCGCTACAAACGTTTGCACAAAGTTAATATACGCTGACCTTTCAGGTTTAGGGTATAAAAATAACCATTCCATAAACCTATCTGTAGCGTTTGCAACAATAAGATATTTTTGTGAAACCACCAATGCCAAAATTAATCTGGCAGAGTTTTCGGAGACCAGAAAATATTCGCATGAGTGCTTCACCATGAATGAAAGAGTTAATATACAGTTGCGGTCTAAATAATAGTAGTGGCAAATATGAAAAGTTATCAAGCACATTATTTTGTCTTCACTCGCCACGGCTGTTTTATACCGTTATATGATGCAAATTTACGCGGTCAAAAAAATAGCGTTTTATTTATACATACAAATCATTGAAGAATTTCGCTAAATTATATTATAAATACACAAAACAGTTAGTATTGAGCTATTTTCCTTCAGTTTATATAAAAACAAAATATAGTTGTGCCGTATTTTTCCAGAAATGGGACGAGGAAAACATTGTTCTGTTGAAAAGCTGGAATTGATAAAAAAATTAATTTATGAGAGCAACACATACATATAAAGAGGATGAAAATCTGCGCAAATTTTCACCTACCGCGATTTGCAATGCCATAAAATACAATAAAAAAAACCATAGACACGTGGACGCAAGACAGTTATTACGTTTAAATTGATTAAACGAGTGGTACGGTACTATAAGGCCAATTCATTTGCCTCTGCAGTACAAATATGAGAAGAGCTTAATATAGCGTAAGTATTCGTACTTTACGTAGAGTTCTTAAGGAACAATATTTGAGTACGTATGGTCCTCGTAAAGTGCCATTTTTAACCAAGAAGCATGGTCTAAAAAGGATTCAGTTCGCCAGAGATCATTCTTCGTAGCCAAATGAAAAATGAAGGAACATTTGTTCGACGTCCCAAAAAATAGTCAGTTCAACCCGAAGTATACCACAAAAACCATTAAGCACGGTGGTTGCAAAATCATGGCTTGGACATGCTTTTCTTTGTATGGTGTTGGTCCAATTTATTGTATAGAAGCATAAATAGATTAACATCTTTACGTCAAAATGTTACAGGAAACTATCCTTCCGTATGCCCAAGAGAAGTTGCCGCTAATATGGGTTTATCAATAAGATAATGAAACGAAACATACGAGCAAACTTGCGAAGAAGTAGTTCTTGGACAATCGGGTCGCGCTCTTGAAGTAGCCCGCTCAGTCGCCGGATCTAAATCCGATTGAAAATTTTTGGTGTGATGTTAAAAAGAGCATTGCTAACTCTCTAAATTTTCAGACAAAAATCAGCTTTGGGAAGAGGTTAAGCGAAAAGTACTCCATACCTATCAAGACATGTCAGAATCTTGTGAACTCAATGCTTCGTCGTTGTAAAGCAGTATTTGCTTATAAAGGTCATACAACCAAATATTAATTACAAGAAAGAATTACAATTATCTGAACGATTAAAAAATTAAAAAATTGTTTGTTATTTTTCTATTTTTGTTTAACTTTTTATAATCACTACTATTTTTTTGACCGCTGTAATATGACACAAGTGGTTAATATTTTAAGTTTATAGATTGTTTTGCTCAAATTTTTTGTTAAATAAAAGATAAGATGTAGAGGATACTAATTCTTAACAAAAATTATTTAATCCAAGAACGTGCGAGTTTTATTTTAAATTTTTATAGAAACGTTGTGGGCACTACTATTATTCTGACCGCAGCTGTATAACGATATCCGAATGTTTTATCGTTAGATGACGTAATTGGCTTCAATTAAAAATATAAAATATTCGGATATTGTAATTTTACTAATTTTATTAGTAAATTGCCATCATCCAATTTCTATGTTTAAACTGAAATTTGATCTTAAATCAAATTTCAATGTTTTTGTAAAGTTTGCCTAAAAAAAATTTTAGAAACAAAGCTAAATTGGCAATATTTGTGTATATATTTTGTAAAATTTGCTTTTGCCTGAGTTGTAAAGTTATAGAGTAATTATTTCAATGTATCTACTTTAGGTTTGATAACTTTATGACCTATCCGTTCCATAGAATTAACTGCGTTGGCACAAGTAACCGCCAGTATGAAAGGAATACCATGATTGCTTGAGTGGCGGCCGTAATCGTGCGTGTTAGGTGTGTGGCGTGCGAACCAACGGATCCCGAGTTCAAACCTCACCTCGAGCAAAAAGCCCTAACCAAAATAGACGATTTGCTCCGTAACGAGCGAAGACGAAAATGTTCGCTTGAATGCAATTCAATGTTGTTGCCCAAAATAAGCAAACGTAAACACATCGAAACTGAACGAAACGGATTGACGAGACGTTTTGTTCCGTAAGAACCGAACTTTTAGCGTCTCAACTCGTCAGCAACAATAGTGCAGAGTATTTTTACATCAAGTGTTGTTGCATTTTTATCAATTAGTTCAAGAAACAATATTTTAATGAATTAATAGCCATTGTTAAGGATGAACAAGGCATTTATATGCATTTGAAACAGTTGGCAGCTGACAGCCTAGACGAGTTCAAGAACGTTTCATTTTGGGTTAAATGTCAAAACAGACGTAACGAATGTACACGCTTGTCGAGTTGCTATCGTCTCGTTTCGTCTATTTTGGTTAGGGCTAAAGTTGTTTCAATAGAAATACATTTTCCTGTTCAGCCATCACCTCTCTGCAGACAATGGAAAACCTCAGAGAGTAAAAAATGCCACGAAAAGCTTCTTGAGAGCATTGAACTTTAACCGTTCTGAGTCGGCATAAAACATGTAGGTGCAGCTCTCGGTCAATTGTATGCAAACATTTAATAACATACACAACACAATTGATCATTTAAGCTCGGTCAAAGTCCCTTAAAGAGCTGAAATGGCCAATTTGTTTTACGATTCGTTGATTTTATGACACAACTCTTCCTTGTTTTTCTTTTTATGTTCCTGAATTTGACGCTTTCGAACTCCCCACATGTCCTCTATTGGATTGAGATTCGGAACGGGAGGACTAGAGATGAGCGATTTTTTTATACCGCTGATTTAGTCACAGTGATTAAAAAAATCACTAGTAATTGCTGTGATCTAATAATCTCAAAAACCGTTATCGTGATAACGTTTTCAGTTTTGTTATTTTGCATTTGATTCACCGTTTGCAGCAATACGTGATTTAACCAGTGATTTTTGGCGTGTGAGAATTGTTGTTTCTATCTCTCATGTAAGCAATTCATTTGCTTAAGTAGCAATTCGAAAATAAGATACATAAAATCACAACATCTCTCATATCCAAATACTTAGTTATTTAATTAATTATAAAATACCGTGATCACGATTAGCATTTTACAGAACGGTGATTTTAAAATCACTTTCACTTAGAACGACGCTCTTGAAAAATCACCGAATCGCTCATTTCTAGCGAGGACCATTCCAATACACTCACTTAAATGTACGAAACAAATTTTATGCACGTTTTGAAGAATGTTTTGGTTAGTTGTCCTGCATTAATCCCAGTACACCTTGGTATCTCCTACAGAGTCTACAGCACACATGGTATCTTTAATCAAGAAAATAGGACCTAAAACAAATTAAGATAAGCAGCTCCCTATTAAAATATTTCCGCCGCACATATTGAAAGGTTTTGTGGTGTTTTTTGGGGTCGTATATTTTTTTTTTTTTGCTGTCTCACATACATTACACCATCATATTCGTAGATGAAAACCTTTATTTCATATAACAAAAAAACGTGTTGTCAATTTTCTAGAAGGACATGTTGGTTCGCAATAACAAAGTCTTAGTTTAATGTCCTTGCAGTTCACATAGAGAATTTTTCTCGGGTTTCTACCCATTGAAACGACTTCATTCAATGTACACCTAGTTATACGGTTCATTGCTCTGGTGCTTTTTAATCATTTTGGAGATGTTATGAAGTATAAAATGGGTTCTGTTTTTATTTCCACACCAACGAGTTTGTGATAATTCTCATAAGGTTTGTTTTACTATATATTAATATTTCCACATTAAGAATTGTAATTATATTCTTTTGCCGAAGGTTTTTCTTAATACAGCCTGTTTCAAAATAGTAGACCATTTTCGCGCATGTTTGAGAATAAGAAAATAATTTTAAGAGTGTTCTTCATTCTGATGAAGAATGAACACTTTTGAATGACGAAAAAAAAAATAAAATTTAATATTCTCTGAGCAGCAAAAAAACTATTTTCGAAATAAAATTTATCAGTGGTTCTTGAAGTACTGTACCGAAAAACAGTAAAAAAACACACAAAAAAACATAAAGTTCAGCAAACAGTACAAAAAGACCAATTTTCTAGCTTAAAATGAACCTAAAAATTGTTATTCTCTTTTGAAACGGGCAATAAATATGTTTATTGTTTATTGACAATTGTAGAATTTAATATGCCTAAAACGAAAAAGAGAAATTATATAAAATACGTAAAGGATTTTATTTATTTGCTCTGATGATTGATTTCGTGAATTAAAAAAAAAAAGTTTTTTGATAAAACTTTTCTTGTTTTTCTGAATTTCACACCAAACATATCAAACGGATGACATTCTTTAATAAGTTGTTATTAATTATGAGATCATAAAAATTGTAAATGACGACATCTTCTAATAGAAATTTGCAGTCAGTAGTATAAGATAGGTTTAATAAAAGTAAAAGAGCTTTTAAAAAAATTTAATTTCTGTCATAATAACCATTTCTTTTATTTCTCTAGATATGTCTAAGCCCGCTTTGTATTATGCTACTCTTAGCCCGCCATCCAGGGCTGTCCTGCTGACAGCTAAGGCATTGGATGTTGATCTTGAATTGAGGTATTCGAATATTATTATTTTTGTATAAATTCATATTATATTTATTTTTTTTTTAATTTTTTGTTTTGGACTAGGCCCATTAATTTACTTAAAGGTGAACATCTTACTCCAGAGTTTATCAAAATGAATCCACAGCATACAATTCCAACACTGGATGACAATGGTATCATTATCTATGATAGTCACGCCATTTGCTCTTACTTGGTGGAGAAGTATGGCAAAGATGATAAATTATATCCCAAGGATTTGGTGAAGAGGTCCAATGTTGATGCGCGCCTACATTTTGACTCCGGACATTTGTTCGCACGTCTGCGATTCTTGTATGAACCCATTTTGTACTTTGGATCAACAGACTGTTCCATTGATAAAATCGCCTACATACAAAAGTGCTACGAAATTTTGGAGAGCTTCCTCAAGGAACATTCATATCTATGCGGTGATGAATTGACAATTGCTGACTTTTGTTGTGCAGCTACAATAACATCGGTGAATGATGCTGCACCAATCGATGAGTTTAAGTTTCCCAAACTTTTGGCTTGGCTGTTGCGCTTGGAAGAGCTACCCTACTACAAAGATACTAACTTGACTGGTGCAGATGAGTTGAAAAAAATATTCAAAGAAAAACTAGCGGAGAATCGCTCCAAATGATAAATCATTTACCATATTTTGTTCAAAAATTTTTAAGTTTATGTATTACATACTTTATCTCATAATTCAGCTTGTGCAAAGTTTAAAATTTATTCATTCTAAAGGTTTAAAGGTACTTAGTTCATTTTGAATTGGTCACTGAACAAAGAAAAATATTACCATTGATTCTCTTTTCTTAAAATAAGAACCAATGTTTAGATCGTTTTGTAAAAAAATTTTCAAAGATTTTCAATGTATTAAGAATGCATAAATATGTGAAATAAATGTATTATTTATCAAAACAATTTAAGATACATTCTTGACCGACTTCATTCATTCACAAGATCTAAAAGTAAATTAAAAATTTTATATTTACTAAAAAAGGTTTTTAATATATGATAACATAAACAAAATGTTAGTTCTATACAATGCAGTTTAACCAATGATAACTTTAAATCAGTTACTGATGATAACTTTCATTTCGTTCAATATCTTTGTTAAGCCTAGTACTATGCTCGATTGCGTGAAATTTCACTGGCAACAGCCATTTATTTGTTGCGTGAAAATTTTGACAGAAATTTTGACAAAGATCAACTTAAAAGCATAGAATGTTTATATCATGTTCTGAATGTACGTTTTCGGCACTCATTCGTTGTTATATATTGTTTTCTTGGATCTGGCATCGCCGCAACTGTCACTTAGCATGTGACACTAGAGCTGGATGACTGGCGCTTTTGATATAGAGATTTTAAGATAAACGTTTTTTTTATAATTGAAACTTAACTTTAATTCACAATAAAGTTCTTAATTATTAACTTAAATTTCTTAATATTACATGGTGTCAGATGAAAAATTGAATAGAACATTGTTGTAGTAAAATTTTATGAAAACGCTACAACAAACATGGCAGAGCAGCAGCAAGAATTTTTACGGACGCAGATGGAAGTCTTGCAAACTATGATGCAGCAGATGAACGCTATTCAAGAAAAACTGAGCAAGGGTGATGCTCAGATACCATTCCCAAGGCCTTTGCAAATATGTGGGTGTTCGAAAGATAATTTCGAGCTGTTTAAATCAAATTGGAATACATACGCTCAGGCAACAGGTATGGTAGAATGGTCTGCAGAAAATGAATCGAAGAAAGTCAATATTTTGTGGTCAATGGTTGGTGACGAAGCAAAGCTTAAGTTCAATAATTTTGGTATTAGCGATGAGGATAAGGTTTCAGCTGAGACATTGCTCAAAAAGATAGAGTCATGTGTAACTTATAGTAACCACATACTATTCGAAAGATGGTCTTTCCATACATGCAACCAAATGGAATCTGAGTCATTTGACGACTACTGGCAAAGATTAAATAAAATAGCAGATAATTGTTATTTTAACGAAATTCAACAAAGCACAATAAAAGCAACGATGCTCCGTGATAGAATCATTTTTGGTACGAGCGATGAAGGTTTAAAAAAGTCATTTTTAAAGGAAGATCCTGCCAAATTAACACTCGATGATGTTATTAGAAAATGTAAAATTAATGAATCGACCGAAGAAAGGTATAATACTTTGACATGCGATAAATCGGTTAAAAAATTGAGGTCAAAGCAGGCCAGTTATGAGAAGAGAATTTGTAAATTTTGCGGTGGCTCACATAGCTTCATAAGTGGTAGTTGTCCTGCTCTTAATAAAGAATGCAGTTTTTGCAAGAAAAAGGGGCATTTCGCCAAGTGCTGTTACTCTAAGAATAAACCTAATAAGTCAAACAAGCTGCATTCCGTTGGTGCAAATTGCGAGGATGACACTGAATCTGAACCAGAAATGACGATTGAAAAGCTAAGCCAAAGAGGTACAAAGGCAAGCTCCAAAGCTAAACTAGAATTACAAATTTGCAATGAGTGGAAGAGCTACGAATGTGACATGGACAGTGGTGCCGATGTATGCATTGTTGGTGTTAAGTACTTAAATGAGTTGCATGGTGGAAAAAGCTTTACTTTGGAGCCATCTAATTGCAAATTAAAAGCATTTGGTGGTGCTCAGATTAATGTGAAGGGTAAAGTCTTGATTAAATGTCGTCACAAAGGAAAAACGTACAGCATTGTATTCCAAGTTGTAGATGTGGAACATGGCTTCCTGCTTTCCGAAAATGCTTGCTTAACATTGGAGTTGATAAAGTACTGCCGACTGGTTTCCGCTTCGAAGTTTTGTTCTGAAAAAGTCAATGTTGAAGTCAACAGTCTTAAATTAGATGCAGAAAGAATAGTTCATCAATTCAAGGATGTTTTTGAAGGTTATGGAAAACTTCCCGGTCTTGTTACATTAGAAGTTGACTCTTCAGTTAAGCCAGTTATTCAGAAACCAAGGCGGATTCCAGTCGCTTTACGAGAAAAATTTAAAGCTGAACTAGATAATTTGGTTAAAGAAGACATTGTTGCCAAAGTGGACAGTCATACTGATTGGGTTAGCAACGTTTTGCTTGTTAAAAAAACAGAATCATTTCGAATCTGCATTGACCCCATACCACTTAATAAGGCATTGAAAAGGCCAAACTTACAATTTACAACAATAGACGAAATCTTACCAGAACTTGGTAACGCTAAAGTATTTTCGACTATTGACACTAAGAAAGGGTTTTGGCATCTCGAGCTAGATACAGATAGCAGCCTGCTTACAACTTTTTGGACTCCGTTCGGAAGATATCGCTGGAAGCGATTGCCTTTTGGAGTTTCATCAGCACCAGAGTTGTTCCAAATGAAAATACATGAAATGACACATGATCTACAAGGTGTGGAAATCATGGCTGATGATATGCTAGTTTATGGATGCGGTGATACAATTTCAGATGCTATGAACGATCACAATAAAAATCTGAGAGCTCTTCTAGAACGCTGCCGTAAGCAAAACTGCAAGCTAAATAAAAGTAAGTTAACGTTATGCAAACCTTCGGTTAAGTTTTTTGGCCATATTTTATCAAATGAAGGTCTTAAACCAGATTCAACAAAAATCGAGGCTATAGTCAATATCCCTGTGCCACAAAATAAAGGGGATCTACAGAGATTTTTAGGTATGGTCAACTACTTAAGCCGTTTTATACCAAAGCTTACAATGCAAAATGTTGAACTTCGAAAATTACTTTTAGAAAAAACTCCGTGGGTTTGGTCAAATAATGCTGATTCCGAGTTTCGAAATTTGAAAAGTATTATATCTGACATTGAGGGTCTTCAATACTATAATGTAAAAAAACCAGTTGAAGTTCATTGCGATTCATCCTCCATGGGATTAGGTGTTGCCGTTTTCCAAAACAAAAAACCAGTAGCTTTTGCTTCACGACAACTAACAAGAGCGGAATGCAACTATGCGATGATAGAGAAAGAGTTGCTTGCAATAGTTTTTGCTTGTTTACGGTTTGATCAGCTCTTGGTAGGTAATCCTCAAGTCACAATAAAAACAGATCATAAACCATTAATCAACATTTTTAAAAAACCTCTCTTAAAGGCCCCAAAGAGACTACAATTAATGATGATGATTTTACAACGATATAATTTTGACATTAAGTTTATCAGTGGCAAAGAAAATGTTATAGCTGATACTTTGTCGAGAGCTGCAGTGAATTTGAGCGATAAAGATTTCAAAAACGAGATGATGCGAAGTAACATCTATGCTATTTGCAATGCAACAACTAATGAATCAAAAGTATTTGATAATATTTGCAAACTAAAACTGGTCAAAGCTGTTAAGATAAGCAGTGATTGTA
Organism: Tetanocera ferruginea; assembly: GCA_958299015.1. Classification (NCBI taxonomy): domain Eukaryota; kingdom Metazoa; phylum Arthropoda; class Insecta; order Diptera; family Sciomyzidae; genus Tetanocera; species Tetanocera ferruginea. Next base: position 60,784,280 of record OY282640.1, on the reverse strand, counting down.
CAGAGCAGATACGGCATGAAACTGCTGAGGATAAATCCTTAATAAGCGTTATGAATTATATTTCATGTGGCTGGCCAAGATACAGTGACTCAAAAAATTGATCGCATGTTTTGTTATTTCTGAAAGATTAATGATTTCATAAAAATAAATGCAAATTAATTATAAAAAATTTATTTATTATTCAAAACTTCACTTTAATTAAATAAAAATATACATTATTTCGATAAATATAAAGGCTTAGTATTTTGAAATAGAAAATATCAATTATATCTATTCGATCAATTATTTGTGTTTCAATACTAATATTTTGTGTAGCCTCCGCGTGCATCCAAAACTGCATTTATTCTTCGTGGCATGCTTTCTACTAAATTTTTACACAATTCTTGAGAAAGTGTATTCCATTTAACCTGGACTTTTTGCCAAATATCGTCTAGTGTTCGCGGCATACAATCATCACTGTTCAATCCGCGTTTAAGCTCCACCCACAAATGTTCAATCGGATTTAAATCCGGCGATTGAGGGGGCCAATCTAACACGTTAATGGCATTTTCTTGAAACCACGCTTTTGTTATTCTTGCCGTATGTTTGGGGTTGTTGTCTTGCTGAAAAATTGATTCCTCCATGGCAACTCCCCACATATCCAAACTTTGGAAAAGGTTTGTGTTTAAAATATTGATGTAGTCCTGTGATGTCATTCTTCCTGTGACTCTATGGCACATCCCGACTCCCATCCAGGACATACAACCCCACAACATAATTGAACCCCCTCCAAATTTTACTGTTGGCTGAACATGTCTTTTTGATAATTTTTCACCTCTTTTCCTCCAAGTCCACTGCTTCCCATCAGAACCATACTTGTTAATTTTCGTTTCGTCAGACCATATAACTTTTTTCCAATCGTCAATGGTGTATTCTTTATACTTCCTGGCAAATTGTAGGCGTAATTTCTTATGTCGTGTAGATAATAAGGGTTTTTTTACTTTTGAGCGACCTTTAAACCCGCTTTTTCTTAGCACGTTTCTAATTGTTTCATCCGAAACATGAATGTTGTCATTAGTTTTTAGGCTTTTATTTATTTCCACTGCATTATCGTGTATTCATGTGTAATTTGACGTATAATTCGACGCTTACACACATTTGTTATAATCGGTTTTCGTCCAGCGCAGTTCTTAATGGTCAAATTTTCACATTGAGCGCGAACTTTGCTTACTGTAGAAACAGAGCACTTTACAGTTCGAGAAATTTGCCGATGAGAAACGTCCTCACGCAAAAAATGTTCAATTTGCTTAAACTTTTCAGGTGATATTGCCTTCATCTGAAAATATTTTAAAACATTTTCGTTTGGTAGTGTAGAAAAAAAATTTCTTATAATTTTACCTTCAGTTGAAAAATCTAACGAAAACCAAAGTTTATAACCACACTCACTTTATAATGCGTAATGTTTGTATTATGTTTTATTGTTTTTTAGCAAACTCAAAAAATTGATCGAATGTGTTTTGGTGTTTCCACTGCAACGCTTTAATGTGCAATGGAATTTTTTGTAAATTATTACTGGCAAATGCGAATAATAATATAACAAAAAAAACAACCGCTACTTTTACAGTGGTGGCGTCATTAATTTTGACACAATGTACAGAAATATTTAAAATTTCTAATATGCGATCAATTTTTTGAGTCACTGTATATAAAAGATGTCTTAAGCGAAGCAAAAGTTTATTTTAAATTTAAAGGCGAACTGACACTCCAAGATGGCTTGATTTTTCGCTCAGATCAAATTGTAATACCAAAAAAGCTGCAGAAATTAATGATTGAAAAAGTTCATGTTAGTCACAGTGGCATTGAAAACACAATTAAATTTGCAAAAGCAAACATTTTCTGGCCAGGGATGTGCCAACAAATAGAGGAGAAGGTGCGTACATGCGCAGCATGCGCAAAATACTCTAGTTCTCAACAAAAACTACCAATGATTTCACATGATATACCGACATACGCATGGCAAATTGTTTCTTTGGATGTATTTTTTGTTAAATATAAAAGCAAACAAGAGAAGATGCTTATCATTGTTGATCACTTCTCTGATTTTTTTGAATGCTGTAAATTGCCTGATTTGACTCCTCACTCAGTTATAACCATTTTAAAAGAACAGTTTTCTAGATACGGTGTACCAGAAAAGGTAATCTCTGACAATGGAACACATTTTGTGTGTGCTGATATGAAACAATTTGCAACTAAATACGGCTTCAAACATATAACCTCATCACCCTATCATCAACAAGGAAATGGCAAAGCAGAATCGGCAGTTAAAATTGCAAAGAAGATTATTATTAAAGCTGACGAGGAGAACGAGGATATGTGGTGGTCTCTACTGCATTGGCGAAATACACCAAATAAGATAGGAAGCAGCCCAGTACAAAGACTGATGTGTAAAAAAACAAGATGCGGCTTGCCAGCGATTTCCAGCAATTTTGATCCAAAGATAATAGAAAATGTTCCAGAAAAAATTGGTATACAAAGGAAAAAAGACAAGTACTACTATGACAAGTCAACAAAAGAATTACCGGATCTCGATATTGGACAAGAAGTCTTAGTGCAGATAAGGCCTGATACAAATAAACTATGGTCTAAAGGTAGAGTGACAGACAAAGTATCCAGTCGTTCATATGTGGTTGATGTCAACAAGACTTCCTATAGAAGAGACCGCGTGAACATAAAAGAAACATTATCAGCGGATAAGCAAGTGGGACTCAACAACTCAATGTTAGACAGTTCAACAGACACGTTTGAATCACCACTGAACTTCTTTCCCGATCTTGAAGCAACGTATGTGACTCAAAGTTCTAGCATTTCTACGGATTTAACTCCCTTGAGAAGACCTGAGACTCGACCCAAAAGACATGCCAAGATGCCAATAAGGTTTCAAGATTATGATTGCTCAACAGACTAAATGTATTTTCTTCATAAATCACAAAAAAGGGAAGATGTTATATATTGTTTTCTTGGATCTGGCATCGCCGCAACTGTCACTTAGCATGTGACACTAGAGCTGAATGACTGGCGCTTTTGATATAGAGATTTTAAGATAAACGTTTTTTTTATAATTGAAACTTAACTTTAATTCACAATAAAGTTCTTAATTATTAACTTAAATTTCTTAATATTACATTCGTAATTCACTGCTCAAATATGTTTCGAATAAAGTATTCGCCATACAAAATTTGACAAGTTGAATCACTCATTCGAAGGTAATACATTTTGAATTACGATCCAAAGTACGTAGAAATCGGTTTCATCTCTGATTTTTATCGAAAACCACACATGGAGAAAAAAGCAAGTAAAGAAAGTCTAAAGTCGGTCTAGGCCTATTATTAAATACCCTAAACCTACTTTTCCGAAAACGAAATAATATTATTAAAAATGGGTGTGTCCGCCCATGTGTTGATGAAATGTTGATGAAAAATTTACACATACCAAGTTTTATTCCTGTAGCTCACAGTTAATGCCTTTATACTACGTTCACATTACGGCATAAATTACTTAATTTAGACATAAATTACTTTCCTAAATCAACTGCGCTCATACTAGCTGATTGTAATTTATTTTGAAATTTCCATGGCAACTCCCATATTTATATACCTTATTTTATTTTGTTTGCATCATGATTGAATAATTATAAGGTTATTCGTATTTTTTGATGTATGCTTATTTTTTGTAAACAAAGAAATTTTGACAATCTGCCAGCAGTGTTTTGTGATGCTGGGGAAAAAAGGTTACTTTTCAGTCATGATATAATTACTCCAAGGCACAATGGGCTCGCTAAACACTTTTTCTGGCCAAAATTCTGAAAACCTCTAGAAGGGGGTTTTCGGTGTCGCTGTTTTCGAATTTGATATCAAAAATGAAAAGGTAAAAATGGCGGATCCAATCTGGCGGCCAAAAAGTTTGCGCACTTTTTTTATTATTTTGCATATATAAGTTATTTTTAACTTTGTTTATTTTTAGCAAGAATTATGTTTCAATAGCTTAAAAATAAACGCGCACGTTTTTCATTCAAAATTCTTCTCAGAAAGCACAACTTTGTTGAGCTACTGTTTAACTGTAAATGAGTATTTGCAAGAAAAAGAAATCATTTATGATTGCTTTGAAATATTTTCTCTTAGATCACTACAACAAAGCAACAAAAACAGAGTGTGCAAAATATAGGTTTTGGCCAGCAAAAGTGGTCTGTGAAACCATTGTGCAAGGTAGTATTGACATTTCTGTTGGAAACGGACTTTTGTCAAAAATTATAACAAGAAAAAGAGCGCTCACAATCCGTCATAGCATACAATTAATTTTCACTGGTCACATTCAGCGTACCCAACAGTTGCCAACTGCTAAGTCAAAACTTGATGCACATATATATGAAGTTGCGCATTAAAATGCATTTAAAAATAGAAAATTTTTAATTTGTCGGTAAAATTTCCATTCGTATTTGATACAAAGCTTGATATTTCATAAACTTGACAATTTTTCTGAAACTTCAATACCGATAGTACCGCTCCCCGATGTGTTGCTGTCACAACAGTTGACACAGCTGAATGTGGCCAACGAATATAACAACGAACAGCTGTTTTTGACAAGAGTTCGTTTACTTGTAGCTGAGAGAATCAACGTTTCTCAACACTACCTGGTAAAATTATTCTAACATGCTTTTCAGTGTTTCATTAGCGGTTTTCACGATCTGGAGTTTTTGTAGTATTTTAAGTAAATTAAAAAGAATTTGCTACAGATTGTCAGCACTCCTACAATGCAGTGCTGCCATAGACCGTCAAGTCAGCTGTTTTTCAAATACGCAGATACTATGCAAAATTTACAATAGGGTTCCACTATTGTAAAATACATATTTATAGTATTTGGAAAATGTACATGTTTTGTTTGTGTACAATTGTCAAATTAACTACAAATATCAAACTTATCAAAAATACAGAATGCAAGACCAGAAACTCCAGATCGTGAATACCGCTATTGTATAGTTTTCGTGTGTAAAAAATAGTTCAATGATTTTTTCTCAAGTTAACAAGTAAAAAAATCTATGTAGGTGTTGTATCAAGTTTGCTTCAATCATGCTTCAAATTAATCTAAATTTAAAAGTTCGTGTGTAAATTTTAAATAAACATTAATTTTGTGTGTTGTTGTTTTAAACAAGGTGCCAATAATTCATTCAGAATTGATTGAAATGCGATATTCACGTTCGTTTTTTCCTTTTTCAGTGAATTTATGAAACAAAAAATGTATAGGCCGTCGATCTTTCCTTTCTAAAAAGGAAGTCTCAACTGGCGTTGTTTTTTCATAATTAATAATTTTTCATATTAGTATTTTTTGGATGAATTTTTCACACATCAACATAAAGCAACAAACGCTCGTTATTTTGTTCGGTTTGTGCAAGCGTCATCGAATACGTTTTGTGTTGTTGCATGTTCGTGTTTTTATGCTATTAGGGGGTTTCGCACGGACGTACATGTCATCCGACTTGGGCATGTACGATGACAAGTCCGATTGTCCTAAAGCTCAACAAAATATTCCCGTTAGTTTGTACTGTTGAGAGTTACACGTCGGTGCAATAATGGCTAGGGAATTTTTAGCGGCAACTATAATTGATCAAATTTTGGAAGAAGAACATGAAGAAAATGAAAAAAAGGAAAAAAGGAAATGAACTCTGTCCAAAATTTCACATGCGGAGTACTTTCCATTGTTTGTTTTATTTTTTTCTTACTTTATGTTGTTCCCTAAGTTGATGTTCACTCGTTGAAAAATTTTATACAAATGATAAATGCAGCGAGTCGGACCGACATGCGTTCGCACGAACGACATGTCGGATGGACCGGCAGAAAAATCAAAAATTTTTGATTATCATCCGACATGTCGGTCCGACTGTCTCATTTGCTTTCGAATTATCGTACATGTCAACGTACATGCCCAAGTCGGATTACATGTACGTCCGTGCGAAACCCCCTATTAAAATGCGATATTCTCGTTTGGTTTTTGCTTTATGAGTGAATTTTCAAACAAACATGTAAAAGCAGGCGAACAATGACTAACAAACGTTCTTTTATAAAATAACTTTTCTTATTTCAATGAAAATATTTACAGCAGGCATTAATTTACTGTTTTGCATTTATCTTCAAAAGTAGAACTTTTTTTCGTTAAAATAAACACTGTTATTTCCTGCTCAACATCTCTCATAGAGCTTCACAGCTCTAAATTTCTTGATGAATGAATTCCAAATGCGTTTGAAATTGCGCAAATGATATTTAGAGAATTCGCTGGTTTAACTATTTTATATAGTTTTTATAACTATGAAACTATCTTTAACATCTTTTAAACAATTGGAATTAGTTTTAGTTCCCTCTAATATATTAATGCTTAAAAAAACGGAGCATTAAAAGTAGCAATAAAAATTAATTGTAGTCAATTTAGAATCAAATAGTATGATATTTAAGCAACCGTATGCATTTTTTGACCCAATGACATTGCTCTCATGTTCTCATTCTGCTCTAATTTTAAAATAAGCATATATGCAAAATATAAGCATTCGGTATACCCATGATAGAATAACAAGGTAGGCGCATATTAGAGAGGAAGTGAGCTAGATGCCAAAATCAGCTGTTCGAATCCAAGTTGTTCTAATTGCTGTTGTTGCCTTTTCGTTTGACGTTTATAGCACTCACAGCATTGTTTATGTAAAAATAGACATTTGAGCAGCCATATTAATATGAGCCTACCTTATTATTCTATCATGGGTATACCAAATAGAGAAGACGTCAAAAATAAGAATAACCTTTTTTTTCATTGAATCATGTACTGAGTTTCCATGGCGAGTTAACTCTGGGTTTAGGTTTTCGTTGAGTTGACAAAATGACTTTGCTGACTTGATAGTGTTTCCATGCACAACACCGAGTCGAGTTGAACTTGTCAATTCTTTTTTGTAATTTTTGTTATTTTTTGACTAATTTCTGCGGCACTCCAAAAAACTCTTACATTCGACATTTTAATATTTTTGTTAAAATAAAAATTTTCATTATTTTTTCAATATTAATGACAGCAATAACTTTGACAGATAGAACCTAGTTAAATCTTAAAAGTTTCGTGGAGTTTCGTAGATTTAACGAAACTCAATTCAACTCGCGTTTCCATAGCGAGTTAACCCCAAATAAACACTGAGTTAACTCGCCATGGAAACTCAGTAATGGACTCTGTTCACATTAACCTCTCTCAACCGACTCACTTTGATGCTTATAGAAGAAATGAGGAAGTGGGAAAGTGAAGTGTTACGTGAGGGTTTCAAAAACTTTAAAAATTTCTCGACTCACTTGTGTTCTCTTTGTATTACATTCGCCATTTTTTGATCTTTTTGTTGAGTTGCACTATTTTAGCGCAATGTTTATTTGTGAAACCAATTTAAATAATAAATAAATAAATGTACTTTATTGGAATAAAACACAAAATTAAGCGTTATAAATGTGGGAAAGCAAAGAATTTTTGGTTCAAGCTCATCAGACTGAAAGTGAGGCAAGTTATGTGTGTGAACATTTCACAGCGGACTCACATCAAAATGAGTCGGTTGAGTGAGGCTAATGTAAGCCAGTAGGTAGATTCCAGGATTTGGTATCGCTAAATCTCGATCGCTAAAAAATGCTGACGTCAGTTTTAGCAAATTTTAGTTACAATAGCGATTCTGAATCACAAATAATCTCCTATTTTCGTCGCTTTAATAAAGCAATGAAAAAAATTAACCGGATAAAAAACGGCTGATTTTGACATTTATTTATTTATTTATTTATTTAAAATTGCTAAAATTATTAAATTTTTAGCAACAAGAAATTTTAGCCGCTAAAATTTTTAAAAACCCTATAGTACTTAAAATAGGAATGAAAACAAGGTAAATTAAATAATCAACAACGTAACGCTGCCTTTTTCTAATTTTATTTCATAAAAATATTTTTTAAGATATGTACGCCAATAGAAAACGTATAACGAAAGAGCAAAATTTTTTTTTAGTCCAATTTAGAACGCGAATTTAATAAGACACAGTTGATAAGACACTCATACTGTTATTATAATTAATAATTTTTCTAATTAAATAAATTTTACCGACACTGAAACGCACAAGAATTTATTATTTTGACTTTAACCTCAATGCTTACTCACACAAACAGAAAATTTTACAGCTCTCTTTGAAAAACTTGTGCGCCACTACGGTGGATTAAACAACTAGTTTTTAGCTAATCGATGTGAAATTCAAAATCGCATTTTAGCGAAATCGCTAAAATTTTGGATTATACAAGATTTTAAGCATTTTAGCGATTTTTAGAGTTTTAGCGATAGCAAATCCTGGAATCTACCTAAGGCATATTTATCCAGGTACTATAATTAACAACCGACTGAATGGGAGTATAATGTCAAAAATAGAAATCACATACATTCTATTACATGATTATGACACTAGACTCCCAAAAGTCGGCAGCGCAGTTGCCTTTTATACTACCTGGATAAATATGCATTGGAATCTACCTACAGTTCATTGTTTGCATGATTTTATTTTAAATTTGTTCTTTATTCTTATACTATGTTCACACTGAGATCAAATTAGGTAATTTTGTGAGATCATTTCGAAATTGTGCAAAAGTGTTCACACTAGGCTTGGATAATTTCGTTTGACGTTTGATATATTTTTTGTCAATTCTTACTCAAAGTAAGTTTGCAAAATTATTTCGCACATAGCCGTAAATCTTATCAATTGTACAACTTTAATTCATTGAAAACATCGCTCACATAAGTTTCACTGAATGGGTTGCAAACCGAAGGGTCAAAATAGCTAATATCTGAATGTGGCCATTATCATGTGTCATGTATAATTAAGACGGCTCAGCTGAAATGGATAACAAGATTGTTAAGACATCACAAAAAAGCTGTGTTTAATCCACATTATATTCAGATTTCAGGGTTGTAAGTGCATTTTTGCCTAATATCGTGAGTAATTTAAACGAAATTACCACAGTTTTTAGATCATTTCAGTCGAAATTACACAAAAGCTCGAAATTACCTAATTTGATCTCAGTGTAAACATACACCGAAAAAAATGTGCGGAGTTAATTCAAGTTTTTTCGTGAGTTGAAATAGTTTTTAAATAGTTAAATACGCTTTGTTGCAGTAAAACTTAAAATGGATTGTATCAATAGTTTTTTTCTTAACGCAAAGCTTTTTCTGCTTAAAACAATTAGTTTTCAAAACTTGAATTAAATCTGCAGCAGCTTCATACTAACTCTGCGTCTTCTCTGAAAATTTGTCATATTAACTCTGTTTAAACTTATTGCCACTATCAGCGAAAAAAATTTGCGGAGTTAATTCAAGTTTTTTTCGAGATTTAATCAAGTTCTTGCGAGGTAAAATTCGTTTTTGTCGCTTTAAAACTTAAAAGTTATACCAATATTTTTATTTGTTCATATAAATCTTTTTCTGCTTAGAACAAATTCATTCTCAAAACTGGAATTAAATTTGAAGCAGTTTCAAATCAACTCTTCATCTTCTCCATACATTTGTCATTTTAACTCTGTTAAAGCTTATTTCAACCATCTACGAATATCATTTTTTGTATTCTAAAGCTAAAAAGGAGTTTTATTGAGCTCGAAACAGAGTTCGGTTGAAAAATTTTTCCGTTTTTTGTTTTAAAATTTTAAAAAATTTAAAAATATTTGTGCGTGTTTAGGTATAAAATGGAAAATTTGGCATTTATTAATCAAATTAGGTTTCATCAAAAACCTTTAATTGAATAAATAAAACAAAAAATCTCATTGAAATAGTTTTGTTAACATTAATTTTTTCTTTTCATTGTTGTCTAATGTAAGCAAAAAATAAATAAAATAAATTGACTTTAAAAAACGAGTCTTGATTTGACTCTTTTGTGGGTTGACTTTTTTATTTTTGTAAGCTTAATGCTATATTCAAATGAGTTGGCTCTAGTTTATTCTTGAGTTAAATGAAAAATTTCATAATTCTCAATGCAAGTCTGTTAACCTTAATGCAACTACAAACGGAGTTAGCACGACTTTTCAAACAAAGTAAAATTTCGGAGTAATTTCAACGCACAAACGGAGTTAAATATAGTTTTTACAGCTTTAGCTAAATACCATGCATGAAAAGAGTTAAATTGAGCCCGAATATTGCTTTTTTTACTCCGTTTTTTTTTTGGGCGTAGTTAGTGTCCGACCGATTATTCGGTTTCGGTTTCGGTTTCGGCCAGTTTCGGCCCTTTTTATCAGTTTCGGCTATTCGGCATCAATATGGCCGAAACCGAGTGAAATTCAGTCATTTGATTGACCGTGTGGGTTGGGTCCAGCACAAAACGATAAATGTAGATTTTTTTTTTAGATTATAATATTAAGTTATTTAACTTTATATACTAAAAAGTTCCTTAAAGTGATATTAAAATGATCTCTTTATTTATTATTTTAAAGTTGAACATTAATATTCAAACGGTTTTATTCATAAAAATATCTTGAAATAGATTTAAAGTGCTCAATAGTCAAAAAGCTTTTTAGAGATAAAATGCTTTTTAAAATTTTGTTATTCATAAAAATATTTTCTCAGCTTATTTGTTAAAATAAAAACACTCTCAATTTGAAATGGGAACAGTGTCAAGAATGGTTTATGAATTTGATAAATTCAATAGTTTTTTGTTTATTTGTCATAATTTTATCAATATTTTGACATGCAAATAGTCAAAAAATGTTAAATCTATGTTCTTCTCTGAAAAAAATTGTCACTTATAATTTTTATTTTCAATATTTTGAAATGTTTTGCCATGTTTCCATATTTTTTGAAACAGTTTGAAGTATTTTTGACAATATTTGCGCTCACATTAGAGTAAAAATTTTAAAAAGGCTTTATCAAGGGTTTATTGAAGGTTACTCATTAAAGAAGCCTTTATAAGAGATTTTTGTCGTTATTGGACGTTTATGAATACTGTTTTTGGGTTTTTTTTTTGTAAAGGCTTTATATGAGGCTCGTAAATTTTTATGAATAAAGGCAAAAGAATATTTATCGTATATGTACGTTATTATATATGTTTCAATTGTTATATTTTTTAAAGCTTTTAACAAAAAAATTAAAAAAATAATTTGTTTTTTAAAACAATTTTCAAGTAGACATTCAGTTTCGGTTTCGGTTTCGGCCGAATATTACAAAAATGGCCGAAATTCGGTTTCGGTTTCGGCCAAAATTTTGGTTTCGGTCGGACACTAGCAGCCTTATTCAGAATAGTATTTTAAAGGCTGCGTAATTTTAAGCAGGCGTTAAGCAACAAAACCTTATTCAGAATGAATTTTTCGTCTTACGCAACGTTGTTTAAGGGTTGCGTTACTTAAACGCCGAAATTGGCGTTTAAAGGCTGCGTAAATGCCACGTAAATTTTGATTTGGTTGCACAGGATAAGCATGTCTATCATTACTTCATCCTGTGGAACTAAGAAAAGTTTACAAAAAAGGTTAAATCTTATGAAACTATGGGAAAAGGAGCTTCGGAAAAAATATCGTATTTCCAAAGCTAACATTTAAAGCTAATCAATATTATCCTCCTGGAATTCAGTAACCACAAAAAATGGTCACATTCTAGTGGAGCTGCAAGCAGAGATAATAAGATGGGAAACTTCTTTTTAGCAATGACTTTTTTCATGTTTCCCGCCATATTCATGCTTCTTCTTTAACTTTTTGTATACTTTTCGAAGGCTCATGTATTGTGTACGCGATTCACCTCATAGTTGTCAAGTATTATTGTCAGATTTTATAAATAGGGTTGCAATGCAAAAAAATAAAAATGTACTCCTAAATCAAAGTTGCTTTGAACTAAAATGTCGTAAGCGGTGGACTTATGGCATTTTCTTTTCTTTCTAAAAGAAATAGAGAATAAATTACATTTTTCTGTTGACCCTCTAAGCAGAGAGTGCAGAATATGTTAAATTTTATCTTGAACTCAACAATTTTTACCTCTTCTTAGTCGAGATAAGTGCAACAAACTATATTTTGCATAATTCTAGTTTATGGCCCACACCTCTTTATTTTGTTTTCGAGTCTAATCATATGTAAATAGGCTTCTTAAACTCAATGGGGATTCAAATAAAAGAAGCTCTTTTATATCTTAGGAGATAAAATTCATCAAAGTTTGGAAAATTAAATAATTTTTTGCCAAATTTTCACTACATAACAATAAATTCAAACGGTAAACTTACTTCAATAATTAACTTATTTTAACAATAAATTATTTACCATTTTAAGCAAAGTTGTGCCAAAATACAACGCACTCATACTTTTACTTTAAGCTGCTCATGGCCTTCTAGATTTAATATTTGAAAATAAACGTCTTTTAAATATTTAAGTGAAATTTATTGCTAATTTTATGTTAAGTTTTATTACGATAACTTATTCATTTAATGTCCTGAATTCACAGATATATATATGATATATATATATGTGAGATGAAACATAATTATTTTTGTGTGAAGCGAAAGCTTCATCGATTACTTTCGATGACATGTCTTTATAGAAATAATGGGTTCCGCAAGCGAGATGGTAATCCACGATTCAAATTTTTGGGATTACTTTATCGATTACATGTTAGCAAGGATTTTGCTGGTGCTTAAATGAAATATCAATAATAATGTTTATTTATTTCTTAACATTTCACTTTTCTGTTCCTTCAGTTTGTAGCATTTGAGGACAGAATATTTAGAGGAAACTGCAATTAATCTTACTTTTGAGGTCAAAATTTCAGAGAAAAGATCACGATTCAATTTAAAAAAAGATAGTTTTTTTGAGAGAAGAACCGAAAAACTGCTAATTCTTAATAAGTTCAGAAATAATGTTAAATTGTTCTGCGCCTTGATGTTATACCTAGTGGAGACGTCCTGTAACGCATACCCGACCTATATAAAATTATTCTCAATGAAATAGTACTAGTACAGTACTATTATAAATTCGTACTTATTAATTCGTATCTAAAAAACCTACTTCAAATAATACAAAACTACGTTTTCAAGCAACACTGCAGTTAAGATTCAGGCCGTGGGGGCTTTCAGATTAAAACAGTGACCGTCTTCAGACGATACAAATGCTCTGGTAGAGATTCTTAACTTAGCGCTTTTTTTCTATAACTGAATTGTTAAGTCAGTCTTCAAAAATATTGAAAAATTGTTCGAATGCAAGTCCAAGTACCAAATAACAACGAATAAACATACTGCGGTCGTTAAAATGCATATTTGATGAGAATTTTTTAAAAATTTATTTATTTAAAGTGATGAAAATAAATTATATTTTCGTAAGTGTTCCAAACTGTTGGCTTACTGTCTTACATATCACCAGTTTGACAACTATTATGACGTGTCAAGTATCAAATATTCAGCGAAAAATCTAATGCAGTTCGTTGAATGTGACCAAGGCTCGCTTTCGGTGAAAAAATCTCCTTGTGGTGAGAATCGGTTTGCCTCCCTAGGGGTGAACTCCTCCCTACTGGTGAGTTTATTAAAAAAATTTTACTAACACATTCATATGATTTACGTTGGTATTGGCGTAATTTCGACAGAAGGCTATCTCTTTCTTGACGAATTTTGTTTAAGTTTCCCATCTCTTTATCTCTGGCTGCAAGTCATGACAGAGATAATGAGATGGGAAACTTCATTTTAATGATGTTTTTTTTCACGTTTCCCTCCAAATTCATGCTTCTTCTTTAATTTTTTGGGTACTTTTGTGAGACTCATATATTGTATACATGATTCACCTCATAGTTGTCAAGTATTATTGTCAGATTCTATTAATAGGGTTGCATTGCAAAAAAAATAAAAATGTACTATTATATCAAAGTTGATTCGAACTTAAATGCTGTTTGCGGTAGACCAATGGTATTTTATTTTCCCGATAAAAGAAATCAAGAATATATTCCATTTTTCTGCACCCTCTATGCAAAGAGTGCAGAATATATCACAGTTTTTATTTAACCCAAAACTTTGCCCTGTTCTAAGTTGATAAAAAAAACAAAAAAACCAAATTTTGTCATAATTCTACTTTAGGGCCCACGCCCTTTTATTTTTTTTTCGAGTTGGATTAGTTAGATTATACGTATTTGGGCTCACTTAGCCCAATGAAGGTAAAATAAAAGGTAAAAGTTCGAAAAAAGCTTATACAAATCTGTGAATTTTTTAAATTTTTTAACGAATATTCAATATAAAACAACAAGTTTAAATAGAGAAACTTGCCTTTATTGTTAATTTATTTTAGCAACAAATTATTTATCGTTTTAACCAGAGTGGCACCAAAATGCATAGCCTCATACTTGTGCTTAAAGTTAATCGTGCCCTTCTTTTTTGAATATTTGGAATATTTTTCTCTTTTTTGTAGAAACAGCTTTGAAAGAAGAAAGATAAATGAATGAAGTAATTATATTTACCAACAAAACAATATGAACATGTTGCAAATCTAGTTTTTTATCTAATGAAATCTTTAAGTTAAACTTATTGCTTATTTATGCTTCGTTTTTATAACAAAAACTTATTCATTTTAGCTTCTGAATTTACAGATAAATATTTGCTATCTTCCAAATAAAAGTATTTTTCATTCTAAAGAAGAAATTCATTAACTTTTAAAATTTGTGATTTTACACTTTCGCCCTGTTTACCAAGAGTTATGCAATCAATATTCAATATTCAATATTTCAATCGCTTTCCTAATTTGCGCAAAGCAATATCTTATTCAACAACTTTAAACTTGTTAACAAATAATTGGTGACCCAGCTAGACACCTAACTGCTAGATATGCCATATATGTGGCATAGACATAACGTATAAGACGTTAGGTTTGTATAAAATTCTCCATACAAAATACGTTAGGTTTGTTCTAGCGTCGTGAAAATTCTGTGGTCAAATTCCTATCTGTGTGATATGGCATCTCTCTCTGCCACTAAGGTTTTGAGCATTAAAAAAGCTGAAGCTGCTCTGCTCACACACATAACAAATTCCGTAAAGAATTCAATAACAAACAGCTGTTTGTATAAAACAGCAGCTAGCGCATGCGCACCGCTGCTCCACCATAGCCTAGTGGTTAAAGCTCTGACCTATAAAGCAAACTTATGTGGGTACAAATCCCACTCAATAAAAACACATTTTTTTTTAACCTAATCGGTTCTTTGTATGTGCGCACATACAATTTCTTTCATAAATATTTAATTATACAAAAACGGTTAGATGAAATGGTCTGAATTTCTCCAAAGTAGATTTATTTTGGTCATAGAATCGAAATATCTCACCAAAAGATGTGAGGCACTTGTAGTATTGCCTGAGCAGAAATAGTTACGAATCGGTTCTTTGTGTATGCGTACGCATACACATTTATCTGCCATACACATATCCCGCTATTTTTCACTCAGTAGCGTCAGTATGCTTTTGAATACACACAAAACATTATTTGCTGCGTAATTGATATTTGGAGCTTTGGTTGCATTCGATTTAATGATCGAGTGGAACGTTTGACTGCTTCTGTTCGTGATAATTGGGACCGATCAGAAATGTGTTCGATAGATGGATTGCTATTTTGAAGACTATCTACACACCAGGTAAAAATGTTACAGTCGACGAACAGTTGGTTCCATTTCGTGGGCGATGTCCGTTCCGTCAATACATTCCATCAAAACCTGCCAAATATGGCATCAAAATTTGGGTTCTATGTGATTCAAAAAGGTGGTATGCATACAGTACACAAATTTATATTGGCCGTGATCGAAACATCGCTCCGGAACGCAACTTAGGACAGCTTATTGTTTTATGTTTGACAAGAGGACTATCCAATAGAAATGTACCATGCGACAACTTTTTTACTTCATATGAATTGGCTGAAGAATTCAATAAAAGGCGCATGACTATTTTGGGCATGATTCTAAAAAATAGGAAAGAAATTCCATCAGTCTTGGTTGATATTCGTACAAAGCCAATATATTCTACTGAAGCTATGTATGACCACAAATTACAAGCTATTATGTTGTCTTATGTCCCGCGTCGCTACCGATTTGTTACATTTTTGAGCACGTACCATAATGTTGTGAGCATCAACAATAATGAAGAAAAGAAAAATTCAAACATAATTGAGGATTATAATAGAACGAAAGGTGGGGTTGACACCATGGACCAAATGGTTGGAACCTTTACTTGCAAAAGAAAAATAAATCGTTGGCCAATGGCTGTGTTCCGTAATATGCTTGATGTGAGTACTTTGAATCTATTTATTACGTTCACTGAATTGTTTCCGGACTGGAAAAATGGAAAAAGCAACCATAATATTCGTCGGGAATGGCTCTTTTTGATCCACACATTGCAAGACGCAAAACAAGACCGACTGATAGTGACGCTTCTAATGTTTGTGATAATGCTCGTCCCATTCGCCATTTGACACCCACTTCCAAAAAAGGCTGTTGCCACGTCTGCACACACAAAACCAACAAAAATATTTTTACTACACGTTTTGAAAAGTAAGCCAAATTCGTTTGTGCTGACCATCGAAATGATATTTGCGAAGATGGCGAGATGTGCCAAAAAATAAAAAAAAAATGAAAAATTTACTTTTTTCCCGATTTTTTGTATAATTCTCAAAAAGATGATTTTGTATTTGCCATTTTTACTACACAATTTTTAGAGTTTTGGACACGTATTCCATTTTTTTCAATAAAGAACATTCCAATGAACAAAAAAAATAACAAAAGTTGTTAGTTTTTCTTTTAGCGCCTTTTTATACAGGTGTGAAAAATGTGTGTATGTGCACGCATACAAAAGAACCAATTCGATGTAGTTCTGGAGGGACCGATGAGGGTTAAACATTTTTTAATATTTTTATTAATTTATTTCCATTTATATGGACTTGGATTATATATAACATGGATAATTTTGATAAAAAGTTTAATTTTGAAATATGTAAAACAAGATTTAATTTAAATTAATTAATAAATACTTAAGTAAGTTAAATATTTAACTTACTTACTTAATAAAGTTAAGTATGGTTAAAATAAGTGACAAAATATGCACAGATAAGATTTAAGTTTATAAATTTATAAAATTCAACTCCTACGTCCACTTGCATGTTAGGTGCAACTTCATCCACCTTCATGTTAGATGCACCTTGTCCGCGTTCTGCCCATTCACTCACAGCACCATTTTCTTCCACTTTTCATTTTTATTCACTTTTCACTTTATTTGTTTTTATTTGCAATTATTTTATTTATTATTTCAATTAGATTTAATTTTTTTATTTGAAAGTTCCTTTCAGCTGCACAGCTTACTGTTTTGTTTGTTTTTTTTTTTCTTTACCCGTTTAGCTTTTTTTGATGCGTAAAAGAGCACGCTATGTAAACACATACAACTTCCCTTGTTTGACTGAAAACCATAAAGTAAGAGTGTGTTAGTAAACACCACATTTTGTTTCTTTGTGTTTGTAATTACGTTAGAGGTGTCTAGCTGGGGAGTGGTAAAAAGTTATTCAACACAATTTATAAGCTTATAACTAAGCTCTTCTATGTCAAGCGAAAGCTTCATTGATTAAATAAAGAAATAATGGGTTCCGTGAGCGAGAAGGTAATCAGTGATTTAAATAAACTGGATTACTTTCTCGATTGCATGTAAGCAGGGTTTTGTTGGGGCTTTATGTTCAATATTTTCTTAAAATGCCACTTTTCAGTTCCCTCAGTTGACAGCATTTGAGGATAAAATTTTAAAATCGTAAATTTTGAGAAAGAACTGCAATTTATCTTACTTTTGAGATCAAATTTTTCGTGAAAAAAAACACTATTCAATTTTAAAGGTCAGAATTTGTTTGAGAAGAGAACCAAAAACTGCAAAATTCTTAAAGAGGGCCAAAATAATAAAAAGTTATTCTGTACCTTGATTCTATTCCTATTGGAAGGATTCTGTAACACAAACCGACCTGTATTAAATTGCTTCCAAATAAAATAGTACTAGTACAATTCTACTATAATTTCGTACTTATTAATTCGTAGTGAATAATACCTACTCTAAATAATACAAAACTACGTTTTTATGCAACTCTGCTGTTGGCTTTCATGCCAAGGTGGGTTTCAGATTAAAGCAGTGAGCGCTTTCAAGCGATACAACTGTTCCAGTAGAAAACCTAATTAGCGCTTTTTTTTCTATGACTGAGTTGATAAGTCAAACATCAAAAATATTGTCAATTTGTTAAAATGCAATGCCGTGCAATATAAATTTTGACAAATAACAATGAATGCGCATGTTCTTGTAGTTTTGAGAGCATATTTTTAAAATTAATACTGAGTAAATAAACTTAAAAGAGCCAAAAATTACAATTTCCTGGTTAAGCTACCAATTTATTCAATAAACTGTTTTGCATTTCGTTAATTTGACAACTATTTTGACGTTTCAAATAGCAAACTATTCAGAAAATATAACTTATTGAGAGCGCTGGACGTGGCCACTGAGTTTTCACCAGACTGCTTAAATTTAAGGAAACTGTTGAATTATGTATTTAATTATGGTAACTGGGGAGTATGTCAAAAATTGCACTAACACATTTATAGAGTTTATGTTGGTATTGTTGCCATTTTGACAGAAGGCTATCTCTTTCTTGCTAAAAATTTGTCGAAGTTTCCCATCTCATTATCTCTGGTCATGATCGCTATGCGCTATTTGATCAGCTGCTGTTAGAGCAGCTGCTTGCAAATGGAATTTTCGGTTGCATTTTCTAAATGTACAAGATTATTGTAATAAGTTTCGTAAATTTTTGACACAACGATAGTTTAGTTACACAATACATAAAAAATGATTCTGAATAACAATTTAAGCAACGTTGCGTAAAGGCTGCGTTAAGGTTTAAACAGTGCGTAACTAAACAAGCGTTGAACGACTGTTTAAGGAATTATATTGAATAAGACTGTAGGTGTAGTATTATTGACACTTTGTGATGTGTCTATTATTAATCGAAAAAATTAGAGCCGACACATACCACGTTTATCCGGCACGTTGAACCGCATTAATTTATTCCGTTTTGTCACAGTACGGTTAAAAGTAGAGTGTTTATTCACAAACACTGAGTCGGTTTCAGTGAAAGCGATTGTAGAAGCATTTTCACAATTTGACAAGTCAATGTACATTCTGTCACTGTGCTCAACAAAGTTTGACAGCTAGAACACTGCGAAAGGTTTTCAGAACGGTTGCATAATTAAAACTTGTTTATGCGTACTTTCAAAGCGACTTGAAATTTTAAGAACCGATTTAAAATGAGGTCTTATTTAATCGCTTTGAAATTTTCAAGACGGTTTGAGGTTCAGTTTATGCAATGGTTTGAGTCGAAGCGACTTCGATTATATCGACTTGAAGCGTCGGATAAACGTGGTAACAGATTGGATGTTAATTTATGATAAATTACTTAATTTCAAAGTAATTTCAATGACAGATTTTCCACGGCGAAATTACTTAATTTAGACATAATTTATGCATAAATTAAGAATGAGCCGTAAACAACGATAGTGAGAACATGGTATTATTGTGCTTTCGCTATGGGATATGGGCGTGTTCGTGGACGGATTACTCCCAATTTTGGAACACACCTTAGTTTTGGTATAAAATACAAACATACCAAATTTGATCTCTCTATGACAAACATAATCTTATAAATTGAGTTGTAACCTTTTTGGGTTTTATGGGAGGTAGGCGTATGCGTGAGCGGATAACACCCATTTTTCGAAGACATTTTTTTGTTGATACAAAACACATACACACCAAATTTTACTGTTGAAGGTTAATTATGAGCTTATTTATAAAGTTTTTAAATTTTTGCGTTGTATGGGAGGTAGGCGTGTCCGTAAGCGGTTGATACCCATTTATCAAGAACATCTTTGTGTTGATACAAAATACATACACATCAAATTTTATTGTTGTAGGGTAATTGTGAGCTTATTTAAGCAGTTTTAATTTTTTGCGTTGTATGGGGGGTAGGCGTGTCCTTGAGCGGTTGATACCCATTTTTCGAAGACATCTCTGTGTTAATACAAAACACATGCATACCCAATTTTATTGTTATAGGCTAATTATGAGCTTACTTATGCAGTTTTAAATTTTTGCATTGTATGGGAGGTAGGCGTGGCCGTGGGCGGATTCCAAAAAGACTCAATAGTGCAGATCCTTGGGCTTATGTGATCAAGTGTACCGAGTTTCATCCATTTATCTCAACTCTTTCTTATCCTGAGTTTACGGGCAATGTGATCAAGTGTACTGAGTTTCATCCATCTCAACTCTTTCTTATCCTGAGTTTACGGGCAACACACAGACGGACGGACGGGCGGACATGGATAGCTCTCCTCACGAGGTGACGCTGATCAAGAATATATATACTTTTCTACACCGGACTCGTTTATTTCTATGTGTTACAAAGGTATACACAAAGTTAATATACCCTGACCTTTCAGGTTTAGAGTATAATAAGATTTAAATTCCGCAGAGCACAAGTGACGCAAGTTCAATTTTTAGGAATTTTCGAAATTTCAACATTTACAAAAATTCTAATAATTTAATGAGTGCATTAGTTAACAATTTGAGTCAAAAATTTAATACTGTGATAAAAAACAAATTATGAACCCAAAAACGAGAAAATTAAATATATGATAAAAAAAAAACATAATTAAAATATTGACTGTATTAATGGAACTTAACTCAATAAATAAGCTTATGTTTAACGTACAGAGATAAAATTTGGTACGTATTTTTTTTATGAACCAAAGACATTTTTGAAAAATTTACCTCATTCGCTCACGGACACGCCTACCTCCCATACAAACAAAAAATTTTAAATTGCATAAATAAGCGTATGTTTGTCTTACAAAGATACAATTTTATAACAACGCATGTATTTTATAACAAAGCAAAGAAGTTTTTGAAAAATAGGCGTCATCCGCTTACGTACTCGCCTACCTCCAAAAACTAATCAAAAAATGGATTGGAATGGACTACCTCGATCAAAACTAATGTTGATGTGTTAAAAAATTGTTCGTTATCCATCCACGAACACGGCCACCTCCCATACAACCCACAATAGCAAAAACACTATAAAGGCATTAACATGTGAGCTACTGTTTTAAAAATTGGTATGTGTAAATTTTTCATCAAAATAGAAATGGATATAAAATATGGCCTTCATCACCCCAAGGACACGCCCATTTTCAATGCTATTATTGTATTTAAAGTAGGTTTAGGCTATTTCATAGTCGGGCTAGACCGATTTTAGATTTTCTTTTAAAATTTCGATGATTTCGAAATGCACGTATTTTTAAATCCGATATGTGGAAATTTTTTTCGAAAATGTTTCGAAATAAGCAACAAATTACGTAACACACGTTGTAGTAAAAGTTAATTTGCAAAATTTCACCAAAGTCAAAGGTTCTATCAACAATGCGACCATTTTCCTCTTTTGCTTACTTTTATTCTGCAAAACTTTAATAGGGAAAAAGATATGTTGATTTCAAATATTTACAATATATTTATTAAAATTTTGAAAAAAAAAACTTTTTCATATCATACCGTACTATCTGCGGTTGTCAAAATTCACTGTCTCTGTAAAAGTTGTTGCCAGTGGACTGCCAGTGCTGGCTGTCGATGTGAAAGTGTGAGTGTTGCGATCAACGCGATAATTCAAAACGAGTTCAGATTTTAAAGTAAATTATTTGATTTAATCCATTCAAGATCTTTATTTCATGTTCGTGTTATATAAGTTGGGTTATATTATATCAAAGTTACATTAAAATGTGCTTGTAAGTAATGTTGGATTAAGTAAAGTTACTTTAAAATTCCTGTAAAGGAATATTGAATATGAATACATTTAAATACAATAGATAGATACAATGTTAATTTAATCTTACTTTTTTAGTCTTGAATTAGCTTATAAGTTTTAGAGTGAATTTATGATGCGTGCGTTGCACTGCGCTTCAAAAACGAAAAGGAAAGAAATTTATGTATGCCTTAATTGCATCGTGTTTTTTTATTTAGCTCGCTGAATTGCAAGTGTCAAACTAGTTGAGATTAGCGTTGCCAACACTCCCCCTCGGTATGCCAGGTGTTTTGTCTGGCCTACCACTTCCTCGGACATCTAAAACTGCTAATCGAACAGCTGGTCTTTCATAAATCCCTGTCGAAGTTTGTATTATAGCTTTTCGTACTTGCCCATCTTTTCCAATTGATACGTCGAGCACCTTTCCTTTCGGCCAAGTATTTCGTGGGTTGTTTTCGTCTACTAAAATCACTATATCGCCTTTTTCAATACATTTGACTGGTTGGTACCACTTGGTACGTCGAGTTAGAGTGGGGAGGTACTCTCGAACCCATCTCTTCCAGAAACTATTCGCAAGTTGTTGTGCTTGTAGCCAATTCTTCTTCAGCAAAACATTGTCAACAAATGAAATTCCATCGGGTTTTTCACCACTAGATGACCCCAAGAGAAAGTGGTTTGGTGTTAGGGCTTCTTCACTTTCTTCGTCGAGTGGAAGATAAGTTAACGGTCTCGAGTTGATGGTTCTTTCAGTTTCTAGCAGCATACTATATAACAATTCATCAGTTGGATTTCGAGTTGGCAATATTTGAAAAAGCGTCTTTTTTACTGACTGGACTAGTCGTTCCCAACTTCCACCCATGTTGGGCGACGCAGGAGGGTTAAATGTCCATTTTGTGATTGAGCTGGAGAACTCCTCGGCCAATTGGATATTTTGATGTTTTATTGCCTCTCTTAACTCTCGTTCAGCGCCATGAAAGTTTGTTCCATTATCACATCGTATTTCGATCGGAACGCCGCGCCTTGCTATAAACCTTTTAACTGCCAGAATACAGGAATCCGCTGAAAGAGTACTGGCTACCTCGATATGAATTGCCCTAACTGTCAGGCATGTGATTAAGACACCCCACCGCTTTTCCCTGCGTCGACCTACTGAGACCATCATTGGACCGAAATAGTCCAGACCAATATAAGAGAAAGGCCTTGTAAATGTAGAGAGTCGTGCTGAAGGTAAATCAGACATTTCTGGAGGTTTTGGTGAAGCCCGCTGGTTTTTACATTGCTGACACTCGTTCCTGACCTTTTTCAATACTATTCGCATTCGACTTATATAATACTTTTGTCGGAGCTCGTTAATTACTGTTTCATTGCTCTGGTGATGAAATCGTTGGTGGTATGATTGAACTAAAAGATTTGTCACATAATGGTTCTTGGGTAATAAAATTGGACGTTTTACGCAATTAGCTACACCCAGCGCTGCATCTATTCTACCTTTTGTACGCAGCACACCATGTTCATCTAGGTAAGGAGATAATTTGTAAAGAGAACTGGATTTATTTAAACATTTTTTGCTACCAATAGCTAGGTCTTTATTTGAAAGAATAATTGATATTTCATTTCTGAAATCGTCAGCTTGGGCTAGTCGATAGAAATAGTTTTCGGCCATTAAATATTCGTCCTTTTCAATATAGCCTGTTCTTTTCGAAGTATTCCTTTTTTTCGATGATAAGTTCCATAAAAACCGCAGAATATATACTTGAGTTCGAATAAGCTTAAACCAGCTAGAAAATCTTTCAACTTCTATTATTTTTTGTTGTATTTCAAAATGATGCAAGAGGTGCTCTTTGAGTTCTTCAGTTGTCTCACGTCCAAACGGGTTTTGAGGCCACAGCTCCTGTGGTTCTTTTAGAAATGGTGGGCCATTGTACCAGCGACTAGGTGAAGTAAAATCTAAAGAATTTGACCATTTAGTTGCGTCGTCAGCAACATTTTGTTTGGTTGGAACATATCTCCACTGCTGCATATATGATAAGTCAAGTATTTCACTTACCCTAAATGCTACGAATTGACGGTACTTGCGGTGATCTGACTGTATCCAACTCAAAACGGTTTTCGAATCTGACCAGAACGTCTGCTGCGAAAATTTTATTGTGTGACCTTCAACAATATTTTTGGCTAAACGAGCTCCCAGCCTTGCTGCCTCCAATTCCAAGCGTGGAATGGACATCATCTTCAGAGGAGCGACCCGCGTCTTTGCTGATATTAAGGTGCACTCTACATTGTTTTTCTTGGAAGCTCTCAGGTACGCGACTGCTGCGAAGGCGTTTTCGCTCGCGTCAACAAACACGTGAAGCTGTAAATCATCATTTTCTCCTCGTGTGAAGGCGTTCAGGTAGCACCTAGGAATTTTAACTCTATTTATTGTTTTTAAATGTCTTACCCAGATGCACCATTTTTTATATTGAACGTCTTGAATTGGCTCGTCCCACTGTACAGAAGTTCGCCATATTTCTTGCATGAGTATTTTTATGTATACTATAAAGTGTGCAATGAGTCCTAGTGGGTCGAAAATGGTCATCATCATGCGGAGAACCTGCCTCTTTGTTGGACGGATGTTTTCATTCAAGAGTTGAAGAAAGGATGCCTTTGGAGAAAGATTAAATGTGAAGCTGTCAGTTGACGTGCACCACCACATGCCCAGGACACGTTCAGCTAGTGACTCTTCAGATCCTATGTTAACGGTATGTGCTTGCCTACCACCAAGTGCCTCTATCACCTTTGAGGAGTTGGAAATCCAGTTGTGAATTTCGAAGCCGCATCTTGAAGGAATATATTTAATCTCGTTTGATAATTTAATCGCCTCGTCAACGGTGCCTACACTGATTAAAAGATCATCTACGTAATGATTTTGTATAATTGACTCAGCTGCTCTCGGAAATTTTTGTTTATATTCAAGGGCATTTTTATTCTTCACGAATTGAGCACAGCTGGGCGAGCACGTTGCTCCAAATGTTAGAACTTGCATAACATAAATATTTGGCTCGCAGCTGGCAATATCCTGATTCCATAAAAAACGTTGCACTTGCTGATCTGTTTCACGCACCCTTATTTGGTGGAACATTTCGCGAATATCTGCGCAAACTGCTACCGGGTTCTCCCGAAAACGATATAAAATAGACGTCAGCGCAATCAGTTGATCTGGTCCCTTTGAGAGCACAGAGTTTAATGAGATGCCATCGACCTTTGCAGCTGCATCCCATACGATACGAATCTTTCCAGGTTTATTTATGTTGGAAACAGTAAAAATTGGCAAATACCATACCCTCTCATATGCTTTATTCAGATCACGGTCTGACAACTTTCGGATATACCCTTTCGATAAATAACTTTCCATTTGTAGTTTAATATTATTCGCTAACGAAGGATTTTTCAGCAATTTTCTTCGAAGACATCCATAGCGCTGCATTGCCATTGGAAAACTATTCGGCAACTTAACTTCGTCAAATTTCCACAATAAAGATGTTTCGAACCGATTATTAATTCGTATTGTGTTAGTTTCCAGGCAAGCAGCAGCACGCACTTCTTCTACTGATTTGACAATAGGAGAAAACGATGTTACAGACAAGCTATCGAGGGAGAAGTACTCTTTCATCATCTCGTGAAGCGACTCGTCATTTTTTTTGCATTCGCATACATGAAAATGAAATGTTTCTTGTTTCAGCTCTTCATGTTCACACCTTCCGTAAACCGCCCAGCCCAACCGTGTCTTTATAGCAGCTGGTGCACTTTCATCACCTTCTCTTGCTTTTAGTGGAAACCCGAGCTTCCAATTGTCCAAGCCGATCAAAATTCTTATTCTGGTTATATTTGGTAGCTAAGTCGCTGACACGTAGAGTTTGTTCCGGTAGATTAAGTGAATTTACAGTTCTTATATTGTGGAGTAAATACCTTTTGCTACAGCTGGCACTTGAAATCTCAGCTGACAAAATCTGTGAGTTTTCTTCAAAGCGTTGCGTCTGCCCTGTCCACTTAAGGCAGAGTGGCTGCGTCGGTCCAACGATGTTCAATTCATCTGCTAATGAAGCGTCCATGAGTGTCAATGATGAGCCTTCATCCAAGAACGCGAATGTGTGCACTGTTGCGCTGGCGCTATGCATTACAACTGGAATTATTCGAAAATATGTTAAAGGTTGTGCTGACCTGTGCGTATTGCAGTTGTATTGGACGATTGAGGAACCTTCTGTGTCTGATGGCGATGAAATTCTTTGACCTTCTTTATTTTTGTGCAAAAGTGAGTGGTGTTTGTACGTGCATCCGTTTACACCACACAGTTTGTTGGAGCGACATGTTGAATAAGAATGATGTTGCAAACAGGTTCGGCACAAACGAAGTCGCTTTAATGTGTCCCATTTATCATTCAGACACATGTTACAGAATTTTTCACAATTATACACTTGAGCACATTGTTTACTGCACACCTTGCATTTTCTTGTATTTTCTTTGAAGCTTTCATCTTTGTTATTGTTTTCAGCGTGTGTATTTATATGAGCTTTTTCTTTCATCTGACGTTTATCATATTTGTTTTCTATAAAAAGAGAAGGTGTTAGTGTTACGTCGCTGACAGTTTCTGCCAGTTCAAATAACCATGTGCTAAATGTTTCTAAGTTAACAACTGAAAGCGATCGTTTATATACAGCCCAATTTAGTTTTATTTGTGCTGGTAATTTATCAACAAGCTCTTGCATCAGAAGTGGATTGCTCAAATGTCCCTCGAGATTAGCTGATTTCATTGTAGCACACATGTTTTGAACTGCGAGTGCAAAATATATGACTGTTTCCAGTCTATCTGCTCGTGGAGCTGGTTCGTTTTGCACTTTGACCATTAAGGAGCGTATTATGATCTCTGGGCGCCCATAAATCATGCGCAGCGTTGAAATTATACTTGGAACATTGGCAGGCAACAGAAGCCTGCTGCGTACCAACTCTAGCGCCTCACCTTTTAGACATTTTTTCAAACGCATGAGGTTTTCCTCATAAGTAAACCCGCATAGCTGAGTACTTCCTTCAAAATTGTTGTTAAACAGTGGCCAATCCTCAGGATTGCCACTAAATATAGGCAAGTCCTTCGACGATGAATGACGCGCTGCTATCTGCTGGTTACTAAGTAGAACATATTCTTGAGGCGATAACTGTGTCTTTGAAAGGTTCCCTGCTCGTTGAGACGAATGAGAAAAGTTGACGTGATTTTCTGCTTGTTGCTGAAGAGGCATGGCCGAGGAGTTGTGTTCGCAAGGAGTAGCTGTACTACCGGCTGAAAATTTTGGAATGCTGCAATGTGTGTCTTTAGTATTCTGATGTGTTGCATCTAGTTGCCCTGACCTTTTTGTGGCCGCTGTAGAGAATTGCTGTTCATCTGTAGTTGAATTTTTAGGTAAGACACTGACTTCTTCGTCACTACCGCTTTCGTCCATTAGTAGTTGGAACTTCCTTCGTAAATACTCAGCATCTCGTTTTTCTTGCATAATCTTTTCTTCCTCGAGCAAACGTAGCTTAATCGATTTGCGCTTGGATAAAGTTGTTGATTTCACTGACGAGATTGAATTTGTTGGAGATTTATCGCCAGCGGCCGCCATTTTTGTCATGCACGATGCACATGACCAGTCTCGGAGCTCGACGTCAGATGAAGTTCCGGTGCATACAAAGTGAAACCATTCATCGCATGAGTCACATTGCACCATATCGTCATTGTCTGGCTCCAGGCATAGTTGACAGCTTGACTTTGTGCGCCGATTTCGTGGCCGAAGTGCCTTTGCACCCGCTTGTCCTTCTTCTGACATTGCAGTTATCGTCGGAGTTTTTGTTGTTTTAAAAAAGAATTTTAAAGAATTGTTGCGATCAACGCGATAATTCAAAACGAGTTCAGATTTTAAAGTAAATTATTTGATTTAATCCATTCAAGATCTTTATTTCATGTTCGTGTTATATAAGTTGGGTTATATTATATCAAAGTTACATTAAAATGTGCTTGTAAGTAATGTTGGATTAAGTAAAGTTACTTTAAAATTCCTGTAAAGGAATATTGAATATGAATACATTTAAATACAATAGATAGATACAATGTTAATTTAATCTTACTTTTTTAGTCTTGAATTAGCTTATAAGTTTTAGAGTGAATTTATGATGCGTGCGTTGCACTGCGCTTCAAAAACGAAAAGGAAAGAAATTTATGTATGCCTTAATTGCATCGTGTTTTTTTATTTAGCTCGCTGAATTGCAAGTGTCAAACTAGTTGAGATTAGCGTTGCCAACAGTGAGTGTATTAGTGAAAAAGTGAGAATGAATTGAGTTTTTAGAACTGTTACTGGCACGTTTGGCTAGGGGGCACGATTACGATTTCCGGGGCGCCGCGATTTGAAGATGTTTTCTGGTAGAGAACAAGAAAAAAACATGATTCGCCGAACGAAAAATCGATAGCTTTATTAGTTATCGAGTTATCGATTTTTTTAAAAAAATGTTTTGTTAAAAGATCTGTTCAAAAAAACATCTATAGCTTTACCGTTACTCAATGGATCTTTAAGATTGATATTTCATTTGAAAGGTCATTAAATGACCTTTCAAATATATTTGTTATAATTATCATTGCTACAATATTTTTAGTTTTATAAGCGAATTTATTCCAGAGTTGAATTTTTTAATGAAAAGAACCGTTATTTTCTAAAAAATTAACGTTATTAAGTTACTAAAAATATATTTTTTTTTGAAAAGCTTACAGTTAGACCTTTTGTTTGACATATAAAAATATACATATTTTATTTAATTCCACACTATATTACATAAAATTTAAATTTTCCAAGTGTTTTCTTTGTTAAAAAATCTGTTCACAAAATTTTCTATATCTTTGCCAATATCCAATGAATCTTAAAGATTGACATGCTATTCGAAAGGTAATTTAATGCCTTTTCAACGATATATAATACAAATATAATTTCAAAAAAGTTTTTAAATTTATAACTGAATAAATATCAGATTTGAATTTTTTAATTAAAAGAACCTTTTTTTCTACAAAATTTACGTTTTTAAAATACTAAAAATATATATTTTTTTGAAAAGCTGAAAGTTTTACCTTTTTTCAATAGATAAAAACATGTATATTTTTTTATGAACTGATCGAATTAAAATTTTTTCACTGACTCGAAAATCCCGTTAATTCATACACTCTCCCAAAATTATTGTTAAAATTCAACAATTACAATTGTTAATAAATTTAACAATTTCCATAATAAAAGTTTCCCTTGATTTTGAGTTTTAATTTTTTCTTTTCAAAGATTGACAATTTTTATTGTAGTATTGTTAAATTTATTGTTGTTTTTTTTTATTGTTGAATTCAACAATTCAATTGTTTGTTGAAAAAAAAAATTTTAACTTCAATTCAAACAAAAAAAAAAACAAAAGGCTTTAAATTTTTTTTTTTTTGTTTGTTTTACTTCAATTTAGCAGAATATAATTCAGAAATAAATTTTGTATGGCGCTTGCAAAAGGAACAAATTATTAACGAAATAAAGGTAAATATTGTGATTATATTTTATTTCATTAAGTTGAAATATTTCATGGTGTTCATTCAAATTTCATGTTCGGTGCTTTGGTGTTTATCATTTTTTATGGATGATTCTGAATGCAAACGATTCTTTGCGGATTCTTCAGACGTCGTCCTGACCTTTCAAGCAGAGTAGCCAGAAAACGTGAATATAACAAAGCTTTAGGCTTGTAAATTGTAATTGTTACAACCTTGTTAAATATTGTTTAATAAAATTTGTATTTAAATACAGGATTTGTCAAGATGTTAAATTTTTTTAGAGTTTAGTTTTTGACAGGTAATTTTTTCAATTTTTTGACGTTTAAATTTTGACATTTAGTTTTTGACTTTTAAATTTTGACATTTAATTTTTGACGTTTAAATTTTGACATTTTAACATTCATAAATGACAAGACAACTATCAAAATTTAATTTCGAAAAATATACAATTTTTATTGTTATTTCTAACAAAAAATCAACAATTGCTATTGTCAATGCTATTTCAACCAAGATTATTGTTATTTTATTGTTAGAATTAACAATTTTTTTTTGAGAGTGTATAAATATTGTAGCTACAATGTTGCCCTAAAAACAATTATTTATTGTAATGGCAATATTCGTCAATATGGAGTAAGAAAGCCAAACATCTAAGGTACAAATGAGTGAAATAATCAATTTCCAATATAAGGGCAAATCATTGTATCATAAAAAACACCACAATAAGTCAAATAAATTATATATATTATATACCAAATGAAAGATAAATTTTCAAGCTTTAATAATTTACTCTATATAATTCATAGTAATAACGGTAATTTTTGAGAAAGTAGCGGTTTTGTGTAAGAAAATATTTTTTTATTGAACAAAAATGCCTATAAAATACAAAGTACTCAACAAATTTCATTAATTTAAAATTTTTCTAAAAGCCTTATATATAACCTTTTATATAATACCATTATATCGGTATTATATCATTAATATCGGTTATATATTAAGAATAATATAGCCGATTTTCTTCATAGACTTTATAGCAAAAAAAAAATTTAAAAAATCGATAACTCTAAAACAAATCGATAACACAACATTTCCTTTGGCTATTCTTATTTTTATTAAGAGTACTCTTCGAATCCATCGTCAAATTGCGGCGCCGCGGAAATCGTAATCTCCCCGGCTAGGGGGTAAGCCAACGTGATTCCAGTTCGAAACCAACTTTTTTAATGAGCATGAAAGTAGAATAGTTTTGAAACAAGTCTATTTAGCTCATACAAGTCGTATACTTAATCAAACAATGTAAACAGCCCATATCGAACCTTCAATAACTTATTTATCGATATTGTAGTGAAATATTTTGATACTAACCATGATATAATGACCAGGTAGTATAAATCGCGAGGGCTCAACTGTCATTGGAGGCATAGAATGTCAAAATGACGATTTGACGCCAAAACAATGATGCTTCTTGTGCAATAATAAATGAAAACAGGGATATTTCTATTTATGTGTTTTCCTTGAAGGTGGAAATATTTTGCAATATGTATTATATTTTTGCGTTAATTGTATAATTATATTATATTATTATAAAATTTTGTGAAATTTTTTAACCTAATACTCCTAATTATCCTAAAATAAAAGCGGAATTGTTTTAAAATAACGACAAACAAATTTTACTTGTTTACTCTAGTTGGAAAATATTGCTGTTTACCTAAATATAAGTGTTTACCTTTTATTAAACGTTAAAAATGTGCAAGTGAAGCAACAGAAAAATCCCTTTTTTTTAGTGCAAAAGTAACCAGAAAGTGCAAGACCAAAGACAAAAAATCCCTATTTACTTCTTCTAATGATTACACTACTTGTATTTGACACATCATGCCTCCGTCTTGGCAGCGCAGTCGCTTTTTATAATACCTGGTTTTTATATCATGGATACTAACCTTATTAGAATTGGTTGTCACTAGCTCAAATATAAACAATTGGATTACCGGCAATCTTTAAATAAAACTAATTAATTACAGTTTCCAGTAAATACGCAAAAATTGTTCATTGAAGCCTTTTGAGAAACTATTTTAACTATTTGACATGGATGCAATGCTTAATGCTGAAATCGAAAATGCGACGCAGTGTCTGCTGGAATCGTACGAGTTGGCAGCAATATATGGCAATGAAGGTCAGTAAGAAAATCAATAAACTTATATTCCGGCATACATAATTGTCACCCAAATAGAATTGCAGGACACTTCCGTATTCCTGGAGCACATGGAGTCAATTTGCAAAATTAAGAATGATGCTATACGTTCTGAACAAGCATTGCAGTTAGCTAAGGAACAGCGTACATTCGAGAATTTTACGCTTGCATATAATTCAGAGCTGCATAAACATTCCAAAAACTTCCATGCCAAAAAGTCTAGTGAATACAAGGCTTTCCAAACACGTCTCGCACAGATCTTGAATGCTGCTGGTGTGCAGCAAACGCAGTCGTCAAAATCCGCTGGGAATTCGACCCGCGTTGAGTGCGATGAAATTGTAATGGAAAGTGAAATAAACATTTTCGACCCATTGACAAAACTTCGCATGAAAGACCCCGTTCGAAATACCTTGTGTGGACATCATTATGAAAAATCCACCATCTTGGAGTCGATCAAAATAAATCGCCGCTTGAGGTGAGATTAATTTCTAAAAATTAAACTTTAGCATATATTGTTTAATTGTTTGCAGATGTCCTGTTGCTGGGTGTGGTAACAATCAGTTTATTCAGCAGATACATCTTGTGCCGGACAATGTTCTTAAAGTACGTCTCATAGAAATTGGAGAGACAGAGAGCCAAGATCCACTGGCTTATTAAATATATGTAAAACTTAATTGAAAGAAAACTAAAATTTATTTTTATTATGATGTATTGATTTTTTTTATTAATTATGGTATACTTAAATATAAACCTTCGCACCATCGCAACTTCTCCGACAGCAGCGATCATATTATTTTTGCCCTATACTGCGCGTGTCCAGCTCAATCATGTCATCCGCTGTCTCCGCCTAGGGCAATCATCAATCAGCTTGCGAAATGTTCTGCGCAGCGCTGATAAGAGTATCGTGTATATCTTTGGCCGATTGCACATGGACGCGTACAGTATTTAAATACTGTGGATATGGCATCGGTCCGGTGGGGTTATCCTGCATGAATGGCTCCATACGTACCGCTGTCACAGCTCCAGGCAAATAATGCTGTGCCGATGATAGTTGCTGCATGCACTGTATGGCTGTCTTGAGATGCAGCTCGATTTGATCGCAATATGCATAGAAGTCCTCCAAATGTTTGTCAAAACGTGCCGGATGATTGGATGCATCTCGTTTAAGATTGTCGGCCAAGTTATTTTGTTGTAACGAAAAGGCCCCAGCACGTAATGTCAAGAAGAGCGATTCCCTCAATGGTGCAAGAAGACTTTTTATTTTCGATATGTTATCAATTTTTTCCGCCTGTTGTTGCTGCTGCTGTTGTTGTTGTTGTTGCTGCTGCTGCTGTGGATTCACCTGTGGCTGCATTTGTCCTTGCGGACCCATTACGTTTGCAGCCTGCTGAGGGGAAGCTTGCTGCATCATCACTGGAGAAACCCCAGGCTGCATCATCGAATTAGGACCACTTACGCTCATTTGCGGTTGCTGGAGCCCGTGCATATTCATATTTTGATTCATCCTGTTTTCACCTTTTTAAAAAAATTCCTTCTGTAAATAAAGTTTATGTTTAGCCACTCGAATAAATGTAGAGAACAGTGAAATACAAAAAGATCTGTAATTCAAAGATGCCAACCTAAATTCTTACAAAAAAATCGCTTTATCACAAGTCCATAGATGCCAACTTCGTGTAATAAATCACTTTTCGTGATTTTTTTGAGGGCCGTGTGACAATGTGTGATTTTAGAAATGAAGCGAGTGATTTTTCACTCATGCGTGATTTTTTTAATCACTCACTTTATTGTTGAAGAGTGCGTTCAAGTAAATGCGAAAACACGAATATTAACGAACAAACCCAACACTGCAATTGAAATTTGCTAACGCAGGTATAAAGTTTAAACTTTCAAAAAGTTAATATTAAGTTTATATTGCAAATTCAGACAATTTAAATTAGGTCCACTGATTTTTGCGTGATTTTTTTCTATCTTATTTTAGTCAGTATAAAAAAAATACTAAACATGTATAAGAATCACTACACATGTAGTAAAAATTCTTTTTGGATGCTGCATGAAAATTTGGAATTTAATTTTCGTTTAAGTATATATATATAGTAAAATATACTACGCTTGTAGTAAAAATAACTACAAAAAAATGTTCTTACTCTGTAGTTAAAATAAACAATCTTATTTAGTAAAAATCAAATGAAAATCAGGCAAAAATCACACAAGAAACAGAAAATCACTCAGAAACAATTCCAATTTTACAAATAGTGAGATATTTTCTGTTATATTAAACGGTTATATTAGTAAAAGTTTACTCTTAAATTTACTCTTATTAATTATTTTATAATTAATTTTAGGAGTCTTAGCATTTAATTGTTCAACTAATTTTTTAATATCTACATTGAAAAGAAAAATAGGAGGGCAAAAGAAAAAAAAAAAAATAGATTTTTTTTGAAGATCTAAATATTCATAATGAAATGATGAGCTTACTTCGAGAAAGAGGAGTTGAGTCCTATTCTTTCACACCGCATGAGCTTAGACAGCCAACAGTTATTCTTAGAGGTCTCTTTTATGGTACAAACACAGATGATATTAAATCTGAAATCGATTTACTGGCTCCTGGTGTGGTAGAAAAGGTCTCTAAGCTCCAAACTCAAAACTCTAAACTACATAACATAGATTCTGGTCTATTCTTAATTACTTTGGTTCCTGGTGGTGAGATTGGAAATCTGGGAAAAATTAAATTTATTCTGAATCAAGTTATATCGTGGGAAACACCCAAATCCAATTCAAAAGAAATTCAGTGCAAACGGTGCCAATATTGGGGCCACATTGCAAAAAATTGTAATAAAAAATTTGCCTGCGTTAAATGTAATCAAAATCATATTACAGGAAATTGTGCACGTAAGGCCGATGACTCATCGAAACCCTTTTGTATTAACTGTAATGAAGAGGGCCATCCAGCCAGCTACCGTGGTTGTTCAGCATTTATGTTCAAAGGAAAAAATCATTGCTGAGAGAAGCTAAAGAAAGGAAGTCAATTGTTCAAAGAAATGTTTTGTCAGCCGTCCATGAAGCTCTTTAGTTCCGGGGAAACCATATGCCAGCCACTTTTGTTCAGAGTCAGTTCAATTAAAAAATAAAAAATCTTCACTTATACAGGGTTGCCCATATTCGACGGACCCATGTTTTTGTTAAAAAAATCAAAGAAAAAAATAAAAATTTGGCGGTTGGCAATCTTAATCATTTAATTCGTTCCAAGTAGATTTGTTTACATCAATTTTTGAATATGATATCTCTCAAATGGCCGCCTCTGGCGTTGATGGCGTATTGTGCCCTTTTTGCAGCATTTTCCATCGTTTTCGCCAACATTTCGGCCGGAATAGCGGCTATTTCTTCACGAATGTTGTCCTTGAGCTCTTCTACGGTCCTTGGCTTGTTAACGTAAACCTTTGATTTCAAATATCCCCACAAGAAGAAGTCAGGCGGCGTCAAATCGGGTGAACGCGGTGGCCAGTCCAAATCACCACTTTTCGACATCAAACGGCCCGGAAACAAATTCTTCAGAAAATCAATTGTTATGCGACTTGTGTGCGGTGGAGCGCCGTCTTGTTGAAACCAGAACTGCCTCATACGCTTTCGACGAATAATTGGCATCACAAAATTGGTCATCATGTCGCGATAACGCTCCTGGTTGATGGTAACAGCATGGTCATTTTCATTTTGGAAGAAAAACGGCCCAATGACCGTTTTCGCACTAACGCCGCACCAAACTGTAACTTTTTCGTCATGAAGCGGCACTTCTTGAATCTCCTGAGGGTTTTCAGTGGCGTAAATACGGCAATTTTGCTTACTTACGGTCCCATTCAATGTGAAATGGGCTTCATCGGACATGATAATTTTGTTCCAAAATTGCTCGTCATCTTCGGCCATTTCGATGACCCTTTGGGCCCATTCCAATCGACGAGGCTTGTCCGCAGGCAACAATCTTTGCGTCAATTGAATTTTGTACGGGAACAAATGCAAATCAACGCAAATAATCCGTTGTAAAGTGGACCGAGCCATGCCCAACTGCTGAGAACGGCGTTTTTGGGATGTTCTTGGGGACCTCTCAACACTGGCTTGTACGGCAGCGATATTCTCGGCCGATCGCCTTGGTCGACTTTTATTTCGCCTCTTCGGATTAGAAAGAGCCTCAACAGTCGAAAATTTTTCGTATTAACGCTTAATGGTGTTCTTAGAAGGCGCACTTCTCACATTTTTTAATATTTTAAAAGCACGTTGAATTTTCACAATTGACTTCTTCTGTTGAATGTAAATTTCAACTATTTCAGAGCGCTCGCGTGGCGTGTATTGTTCCATGGTAAAAATCTGCTTGGACTGACGCTTCAAACGCGGTATGTCATTAAGCGATCTGACATCTCTGTCAAAAGTTATGGCGTTGCCAGATGGGTCCGTCGAATATGGGCAACCCTGTAGACGATTTTCTAAATTTATCAAGTTTCTTTAAAAATTCTTCTACTCTATCTCTTGAAGATAAAATCCAAAATTTTATGTTAAATTATAAATTACTTCCTAAAGAGCAAGCCAAGAATGAGTATATGCTATTACTTAAAGAAGTTTTAATTAATTATGGACCATAATTTATTGACTTTACTTACATTTAATGTTAGATCACTAATTGATAAAAGCCGAAGCGTTGATTTGTCAAATACTCTGAATCGAAATAATATTGATGTTGTATTTTTACAGGAAACCCATATTTCTTCTGAAAAAAAAATTTATTTGGACAATTACAATTTTATTCGTGACAATTCATCACTTGGTGTCAGTATAGTCATTAAAAAAAATCTTAAATATATAACGACGTCCATACCTGATCTTATATTTCCTAATTGTTTTATTAAAATTAATATAGATATGAATTCAGTTACCAAAAAATTTTTGTTAGGAAGCTTATATTTTCCTAGTAACGCTTCACCCTCTCAAATGGCAGATTCATTATCCAAAATTCAAAATTTTTCTCAAAACTTTGACAGTACTATTCTAGGAGGAGATTTAAATGCAAAGATTCCAGACTGGGGTGACTCTTTGGAAAATTTAAATGGTAGACCATTAAATAATTGGCTTCAATCTTACTCTCTTGACTTTCATAGATTATGTGATATAAATCCATCGTTTCCAAATGGTTCTTCCTTTCTGGACCATTTTTTAATAAGCACAAATATTATTGATATTTTAAACATTAATTTTTCAATTTCAAGTCTGCCTTCCTTTTCTGATCACTTTCCTTTAAAAATTAAGATTAGACTGCCGGAATTTGAATTTATTGTTAATTCTCCTCGAATTTTCACTTCTTTTAAAAATACTTCATGGACTGATTTTCATTCAGATTTAGATACTGCTCTTGAAGAGATCATTCCAAATTCAAATACAAATCTTTCAAATACAGAAATAGATCACTCTATTGAATTATTTACAACTACGGTTCATTCTACGATTAACTCTCATTCAGAAACAATTGAGCTCAAAAATAAAAAAATTATAGTCCCAGAAAATATCAAAATTCTATATAAACTTAAATATCAATGGCAAAAACATTTAAAAATTGTTTATCATAGAAATTATAATAGAAAAAATTCTGAGTACCAATTGCTTTCAGCACAAATAAAATTATTGAATATAATGATAAAAAATCAAATTAAAACTCATCAAGCCACTATATTCAGTGAAAAATTATCAAATATCAAACCTGGGCCGTTCGCATATAAAAACTTATATAACTTTATCGGAAGGCAAAATTCCAAATTTTGTAATAAAATTGAAAATAATGGTAATTTTACTTACGAAAGTTTTGAATTGGAGAATCTTTCAAAAATCATTTTAAAGAAATTTATAAAGAAAACATTCCGACTGCAGCTAATCTTAATTTGATTGACACGAAAATTAATGACGTTTTATCAGTATGTTCAAATCCGATTTATATTTTTGATAATAACTTTAACTCTATTTATAATAATTCTGATGCTCACTTTACTAATCCTGATAATCTACAAGATTTGGCAAAAAATTTAAATGCAAAAAAAATCAGCAGGTCCGCATTTGATTTCGAATTTCATTATTAAAAAATTGTCAAGAATTGCTTTTATATTTCTTTCAATTATCTTTAATAATTGTATTAATAATGGTTATTTGCCTAGAAAATGGAAAGTTGCCAAAATTATTCCAATTAAAAAAAAAACCAAATTGTTTTACCTTGAACAATTTCAGGCCAATTTCACTACTGTCCAATCTGGGAAAACTATTCGAAAGAGTCATTAAATCTAAAATGGATTTAAACTTAGATTTCAGTTTTATTCCTGAGCATCAATTTGGCTTTAAACCTGGTCATTCAACTGTTCATGCATTACTTAAATTACATGAAGATGTAATAACTAATTTGATGGAAAAATCATGTACAGTAGCAGTTTCTCTTGATATAGAAAAAGCTTTCGACAGAGCTTTTCATAAAAGACTTATATATAAATTAATATGTATTGGATTTGACCCTTTTATTATAAAACTTTTTTCGAGTTTTCTTCTAGATCGAAGTTTTTTTATTCAAATTAATAACCTAAATTCCAACTATGGTTCTATCAAAA
This sequence comes from Tetanocera ferruginea, assembly GCA_958299015.1. Lineage (NCBI taxonomy): Eukaryota > Metazoa > Arthropoda > Insecta > Diptera > Sciomyzidae > Tetanocera > Tetanocera ferruginea. The sequence goes on along the minus strand of OY282640.1, from coordinate 60,746,045 downwards.
GTGGAGTACCGCAAGGTGCTATTTTGGCTCCTCATCTTTATAATATTGATTTCCCTCATGAAATTAACGGATCAAAAAGTATACTTTATGCTGACTATTCCCTTATATATGCTCATAATAAGTCCCCTCTTGAAGCTCTGCGTTTAGTTAAAATCCATCTTAGAGTTATAAATGATTATTACAAATCTTGGGGCATCACTATTAACGCTTCCAAATCTCAAGCTATTTGCATGAGAAATGCTTCAGGAAAATGTAATAGAAAAGTAGTTCCAGAAAGTAAACATCTTAAATTAAGCTTAAATAATGCTGATATCCCTTTTCAAGACAAAATTAAATGTCTTCTTGGAATAACATTTAATAAACTGTTTAAATTTAATGAACATGCGAGATTAATTATTAAAAAAATAAAAAAAATAACAGCTATTCTTTCCAGACTTTTCTACAGCAAATCATTAAGTCAAAAAACAAAATTACTCATATATAAAGTAAGTATTTGGTCTTGGGACCAAAACTTTGGAACAAGTTTTATATTTATAACTCCGTGAACAAACTGGCCGTTAGAAGCAATTAAAATTGTACACTATAAAAGAGCATTTATTGCCATAAAAGCTTACAAATAATGAGATATTTTAAGTTTTTTGGTTATATTAGTAAAAGTTAATGGTAACAAATTTATTAATATCTTATTTACTAGATTAAAATGAAGAAGATATGGAACTTTTTGGTAATTCAATAGTGGTATTCATGCAATGCCGAATATTTTCCAATTCCATATATCGGAAAATATTCGCTGTTTTTACATGAGGTACCTTTGTGTTTTGTGTTGTTATGGTCGTATATCAATAGGGGGTTTCGCACGGTCGTACATGTCAACCGACATTGTACGACGACAAACTAACGGGAATATTTTGTTGAGCTTTCGGACAATCGGACATGTACGACGACTTCATTTCATTGCCGACTCTTGAGAGTAACACGTCGGTGTAATAATGGCTAGGCAATTTTTAGCGGCAACTATAATTGATCAAATTTTGGAAGAAGAACATGAAGAAAATATAAGGAAATGAACTCTTGCCAGTATTGCCCTTGCCATTGTTTGTTTTATTTTTTTTCTGACTTTATGTTGTTGCCTAAGTTGATGTTCATTCGTTGAAAATTTTATACAAATGATAAATGCAGCGAGTCGGACCGACATGCGTTCGCACGAACGACATGTCGGATGGACCGGCAGAAAAATCAAAAATTTTTGATTATCATCCGACATGTCGGTCCGACTGTCTCATTTGCGTTCGAATGATCGTACATGTCATCGTACATGCCCAAGTCGGATGACATGTACGTCCGTGCGAAACCCCCTAATCAGCTGTTCTTTAAGTTATACTGCAAATGTGGCCACTTTGGTTTAATAAACGAGCTGAAAACTAAAAAATTAAAGAAATAAATAAATGTTTTCATATTTAAGTTGAAGACAAAGAAATTCCAGATCAATTCTTTTATTATTCGACAACCGACAACATGCAAATGGATTCTCAAGTTGAAAGTTGAGTAAAAAGTTTTTAGCTTGTAATAAATATTGTAAAATATGTGAGAGGTGGCAACAACTCTTTGCCGAAAGTTTTTGGTGCATCAAAATCGTGAGAAAAACTTCGAACTTTGCCGTATATCAAATTCCATACAAATTTTGATAGTTGATATACTGCGTTTACGCTTTTCCGATTTTCGGCATATTCGGCACGTTTTCAGCATTGCATGAATACCTTTAATATAATATATATCGGTGGAAATAATTAACTCCTCTAACGATATCAGTATTGAGATTAAACGAAGGATAACTCTTGCCACGTGGTGACCGTGGCATGCAGGTTAAGTGTGTGGCCTAGCATGCTCGGAGCCTGGGTTCGATCCCCAGCCGTGGCGAAAAGTTTTTTCGATAAAAAATTTTTCTGATCGGTCACCACCTCTCTGCAGACAATGGCAAACCTCAGAGAGTAAACAATGCCATGTAAAGCTTCTTGAGAACATGAACTTTAGCCGTTCGGAGTCGGCATAAAACATGTAGATCCAGTTCTAAGTCAATTGTGTGCAAACATTTAATAACACACACAACACAATTGATAATAAGAAGCTCGGTCAAAGTCCTTTCAAGGGCTGAAATGGCCAATTTGTTTTGTTTTTTTAACTCTTGCCAACAGGTGTAACTTTGGGCTCAGTAGGCAATTGAGAAGCAGAGCTCTCTCTCGACGAACAAAACTGACGCTCTATAAGTCAATTATCATGCCCGTCCTACTATACGCATTACAAACCTGGACGTTGAGCAGCTGTGATGAAAGGACTTTGGGAGCGTTCGAGAGAAAAATCCTTCGCAAGATCTATGGTCCAATCTGCGTCAATGGCGAGTACCGAATACGATGGAACCACGAGCTGTATGAGCTATATGCCGACATCGATATAGTCAAGCGTATTGAAATAGAGCGGCTTCGCTGGCTAGGTCATGTCAAGAGAATGAACGACGAAGCTCCAGCGAAAAAGATATTGGATTCGGTACCCAGTGGTGGCCAACGCAGACGAGGAAGACCGCATCTCCGTTGGAAAGACCAGGCATTGGATAACCTGACAACGCTTGGAGTTTCCAACTGGCGCCAGCAAGCGCACGACAAAAGAAGCTGGCACAAATTCTTAGCCCAGGCCAAAACCGACCAACGGTTGTAAGCGCCATCTAAGTAAGTAAGTAAGGAAATAATTAAATTTGTCTAAATTTGTAATATGAAATTGCATTGTTTGGTTTGTTCGTTAATATATGTGCTTTCCAATATATTTGAAAGCACTCCTCAAAAATAAAATGTGTTCATAAAATTACACATGAGTGAAAAATTACTGGCCTTGTTTAAGAAATTACTTATTGTTATACGGCACTTAAAAAATCAGGAAAAGCGATTTATCACACGAATCTTGTATCTGGGTTTACAACTCACTCAGGCCTTTTCCTCACGGAGCAATTGAAAGGTAATGCAATTGCAACACAATTGTTTAGAAAGTTTTAAACTACTGCAATTCAAAACTTAATTGCAACCTATGCTCTTAGAAGACCAAGACATTTTAAAACCCAACATTGATTTTTTTTTATAAAAAAAAAGTTATTCTACCTGAGGGCCCAAAAAACAAGTGGCATGGGCCTCAAAGTAGTATTATTCCTTTTTCTTTAACAATACGCGAAAAAACAAACGGAAAAATGATTTGGGTATACCCGGGTATACCCGTACATTAAAAAAATAATATAAACAGCAGATTGTTCGTGGCAGTAAAAGAGCTGCAACAAAGTGATAAATTGCAAAAATTAAAATTTCGACTTTATTACTTAAAGTCGACATTACGTGTTTTTCATACTAAGAAAGAAGTTTGTAAAAGTTAACTCTAAAGAAAATGGCGGGTTTTGGATGTAGACCAAGATGTTTCTGTTCTCAAACTTTTTGTTTAATGTGTGTTTTTACAATATTATAATTAGGAAAATCATTGAAGGTACCGATCTTTTTGAATAAATTTTATGAAATATTGAAATAAAATCACGAAAATATACGAAAAATATCTTGAAAAGTAATGTGAAAAATTTCAATTATGAATTAAAAAATCCACAGACATTTCACACTTCTAGCAACAGTTGAAAAAATCACAGAAATCTGGCATCCATACTCGCAAGATAGGTAACCCGCCATCCACACTGGAAATAAATTATTTTATACCATCTGTCAAATTCCATTTCTTACCATAAATATTGCAAACAATTTTTTTTTGCGTGGGCAATATATGTTATACCATATAATTTTTTAAATAAATAATATAAAATAAATATGAATAAATTCGGACCACCAACAAATAAATCACTAATAAAGTATTATGAGACAAATTCTTCAATTAAAATTTCGCGGAAATGTGGTCTGTTTATGTCAGTGATGGTAAATGATGGCCAAAATGACAGCTCATTGCTTAACATAAATATATTGCATAATATATATTGCATACCATGAGCAATAAGTGGTCTGCTTAAGCAATATCTATGGAAAGCAATATTTTATACCATAATTTGTTACCAAGGTGGACCGCGTGTTAAAAGCAAAGATACTTATTCACGCACCAAAACCCAGCTAGACACCTAACTGCTTGATATGCCATATATGTGGCATAGACATAACGTATAAGACGTTAGGTTTGTATAAAATTCTCCATACAAAATACTTTAGGTTTGTTCTAGCGTCGTGAAAATTCTGTGGTCAAATTTCTATATGTGTGATCTGGCATCCCTGTCTTCCACATTGGTTTTGTGCAGCGTTGTCAGGTGAATATACCTCAAAAATTACCTCATTCTCGCATTTAATTCTCTCAAATTACCACACGTCAAAAATATATCAAAATACCTCAAAATCGTGCAAATTACCACAAAATTACCGCAAGTCAATGAAATACCTCAAAATACCTCAAAATCGTGCAAATTACCACAAAATTACCGCAAGTCAATGAAATACCTCAAAATTGCTTAAAATATCACATTAAGCGGTGTTTATAGCATAGTATGAAATTATTCAACGAAAGTAAACCTAAATTGCAACATATTAATAAACAAAAATTAATAAAACAATAATTAAATAATTTTTGAACTCATTAAAGAATTGAATTATTATGAAACTCAATTCTTTAATGAGTTCAAAAATTATTTCTCAAAAATATTTCTCCAGCCTCATAGCAGTCCTTGCACTGCTCATCATAATTTTCATCATATTAAAATGCGCCTTAAATGTAAAAAATACTTTAAGCTTACAGAGTTTTTGAATAACTATGCTACAATGATGTTTTTCTTCCAGACATAATTATTTTATTTTTCACTTTGCTATCAGAAATTAATTACGTTCTTTTGTTGTTTAATATCGAAAGCAGTTTAAACACAAATAAACTACCAACAATAATGCATCAACAAGCGCATTCACTCAGTAAACCTTTTCTGTACACATTTCATTCATGCGTATTTCTACCACAGCAGGTAGAAATCTCTTTTTGGTTATGTGAGGCATTTGTGGTAATTTCGGTATTTTTTATCCCTCGCGTAGGAAAAATCGCACATGTGGTAAAAGTTTTCTCGCATGAGAATTTTTCTCACATAAAGCGATAATTTTTACTTTCTCCCGCAGCATCTCGCAAGAGCCATAGATGCCAACCAAAATTCACACTCGAAATCACTAAATCACACAACATATATGTAAAAATCACTCGTGTGACACTCACAGCAAAAAAATCACGCACATAGAAAAAAAATCACGCAAAATCAAAAAAACAGAACAGAAAATCACGCAAAAATCACACACAGAACAGAAAATCACTCAGAAGCAATTCCAATTTTACAGCATAAAAGAGCATTTAATGCCATACAATTTTACAAATAATGAGATATTTTCTGTTATTTGGTAATACATATTAGCAAAAGCTTATTGTTAAAAGTTCATTAATATCTTATTTACTAGATCAAAATTAAGAAGAAATTAATATTTTTTTAATTCAATATATTATATATCAGTGGAAATAATTTAAATTGTCTGAATTTGTAATATAAACTTAATATTTACTTTTTAAAAGTATAAACTTTATACCTGTGCTAGCAAATTTTAATTGCAGTGTTGGGTTTGTTCGTTAATATACGTGTTTTCGCATTTACTTGAACGCACTCTTCAACAATAAAGTGAGTGATAAAAAAAATCACGCATGAGTGAAAAATCACTCGTTTCATTTCAGAAATCACACATTGTCACACAGCCCTCAAAAAATCACGTGATTTATCACACGAAACTGGCATCTATGGCAAGAGCTCAAAAAATACCGAAAGCACTTTTTATCGTGCAAAACTGGTAGCGCTGGTTTTGTGCACTAAAAAAGCTGAAGCTGTTTACTTAAGTACGCAGTTAGCGCATGCGCAGCGCTGCTCCAAAATAGCCTAGTGGATAGAGCTCTGACCTCTCATAAAAAGATGCTCGGGTACGAGCGTCGAATAAAACAAAAACACATTAAAAAATTTTTTTTTTCATTTTATATATTTTGTCTTTATTTTTTTTAATATTTTTAAAACTAATCTAAAATAGTTTTTAATTGTATTGAAAATTAGTACATATAAACATAATAAAAATTAAAGCACACAAAATAATGGGGAGATTACGATTTCCGGGGCGCCGCAATTTGACGATGGATTCGAAGAGTACTCTTAATAAAAATAAGAATAGCCAAAGAAAATGTTGTGTTATCGATTTGTTTCCGAGTTATCGATTTTAAAAAATTTTTTTTTTGCTATAAGGTCTATGAAGAAAACCGGCTATATTATTCTTAATATATAACCGATATTAATGATTAAGGTAAAATTTAAAAGGTTGTATATAAGGCTTTTAGAAAAATTTTAAATTAATGAAATCTGTTGAGAACTTTGTATTTTATAGGTATTTTTATGCAATAAAAAAAGAATTTCTTACATAAAACCGTTATTTTCTCAAAAATTACCGTTATTACTATGAATAATAAAGAGTAAATTATTAAAGCTTGAAAATTTATCTTTCATTTGGTATATAATATATATAATTTTTTTGACTTTTTCTCGTGTTTTTTATGATACAATGATTTGCCCTTGTACGGAAAATTGCTTATTTCACTCATTTGTACCTAAGATGTTTTGCTCTCTTACTCCATATTTACGAATATCGCCATTACAATACAATATTTATATGAATTAACGGGATTTTCGAGTCAGTGAAAAAAATTTGTATTTTTTGGTCGATCAGTTAATAAAAAAATATAAATATTTTTATCTATCGAAAAAAAGGTAAAACTTTCAGCTTATCAAAAAGTATATATTTTTAGTACCTTAAAAACGAAAATTTTACAGAAAAAAACGGTTCTTTTAATTAAAAAATTAAAATCTGATATATATTCGCTTATAAATTTAAAAACATTTTTGAAATTATATTTGTATTATATATCGTTGAAAAGGCATTTAATTACCTTTCGAATAGCATGTCAATCTTTAAGATTCATTGGATATTGGCAAAGATATAGAAAATTTTGTGAACAGATATTTTTACAAAGAAAACACTTGGAAAATTTTAATTTTATGTAATATAGTGTGAAATTAAACAAAAAATGTATATTTTTATATGTCAAACAAAAGGTCTAACTGTAAGCTTTTCAAAAAAAATATATTTTTAGTAACTCAATAACGTAAATTTTTTAGAAAATAACGGTTCTTTTTATTAAAAAATTCAACTTTGGAATAAATTCGCTTATAAAATTAAAAATATTGTGGCAATGATATTTATAAGAAATGTATTTGAAAGGTCATTTAATGACCTTTAAAATGACATATCAATCTTAAAGATCCATTGAGTAACGGCAAAGATATAGAGATAAAGATAGCTTTTTTGAACAGATCTTTTAACAAAAAAGTTTTTTAAAAAAACCGATAACTCGATAACTAATTGAGCTATCGATTTTTCGTTCGGCGAATCATGTTTTTTCTTGTTCTCTACCAGAAAACATCTTCAAATCGCGGCGCCCCGGAAATCGTAATCGTGCCAAAACAATATTACACAAATTAAATTTACTAATTTTTTAAAGGAGCGGAAACAATATTTCAATCTGCAGATCACTTCTATTATGTTTCAATATTCGTACGGAGAGCACTTCAATTATATTTCAATACTCTATCACTTGTTATATAAATTTTGTATTATTTTATTTAATTTAATTTTATTTATTTTACAAATGTTCCTTAGCTTGCTTTGTTTTGGATTTTAATTTTTTTATTTTGCTCGTTAAAAACAACAAGAAATATAAACAAATATAACTTTCCTTGTTTAACATCAAATGACGATGTAAGAGTGTGTTAGTAACCAACAAATTTCTTTTCGTTGTGTTTGTAAACTTGTTAGAGCTGTCTAGCTGGGAAATATTAAAATCACTCGCATGACACTGTGAGCAAAATAAAATCACACACCAGTAAAAAAATCACACCCACAATCACTTAAATCAATTACAATTTTACAGCATAAAAGAGTATATAATGGCATCAAATTTTACAAATAATGAGATCTCTTCTAGTTTTTGGGTATTATAGTAAACGTTATTATTAGTGTCCGACCGAAACCAAAATTTTGGCCGAAACCGAAACCGAAACTGAAAGTCTACATACAAATTTATTTTTAAAAACATTTTATTTTTTTTTAAATTTTATTAAAAGCTTTTAAAAACAAAACAATTCAAACAGATAATAATAACATATACATACGATTAATATTCTTTGAATATTAAAGTTCAAATTTAAAATAATAAATAAAGAGATAATTTTTAATACCACTTTAAGGAACTTTTTAGTGTTTAGAGTTATTCGGTTTCGGTTTCGGTTTCGGCTATATTGATGCCGAATAGCCGAAACCGACTAAAAGGGCCGAAACTGGCCGAAACCGAAACCGAATATTCGGTCGGACACTAGTTATTATAGAATAATTTACATATTGCCACACTGGACTTAAAAATCACGAAAAGTGATTTATCGCATGAATCTGGCAACTATGGTTAAAAAGTAGTTAAAAGTTTGCACCGCTGTACAATACCAAAATAAAAAAGCGTCTTCGAAAAACTGTACTTTCTCAATTTTGCTGAAAAATCGTGGACATTGGTTTTTAACTAATGAAAATTGTGTTTATTTGATAAAATATTACATCTAAACAAAAATATATTAGTAAAGCAGTTAAAGGATGTCCGAAGAAATGAAAGCCGATATTGAACAATTCACAGAGGTCAAAGTTACTGCAGCCGGTACGTTGGAACCTGCTGAAGGGGACCCTGTGCTTGATGTAAAAAATCAAATCGATGTATCTACAAATTTGGAAAAAATCACGGCATTGGAATCAAACTCAGAGCCGGAGCCAGAGCAAGCTGAAGTTGTTGTAGAAGATATCATTGTTCAAGACGAGGATATAAGTATAATTACTGAAGAACAAGTTGATGCTGTAATTGGCGAACACAAAAGTGAAGAAGAGTCAAATGAAACGGAAAAAGAACTACTGACTGACCAAGACCCAATTATAGAGAAAACTGAAATTGTTCAAGAACAAGAAAAAACAGATGATCCTGCATGCGTGACAGCAATAAACAATACAATTCCACAAGAGCCAGAAAATAAAAAAGATGAATTAGACCTAAATAACAAAGTTGTGGAAGAGCCAACAGAGCAGCCGCTAGAAGATGTCAATGTTGAAACAACTATTGAAAATCCTGTTGAAATAGAGTGTTGTACGCCACCACAACCTGTGGATACCAAACATGATATTCCTGTGGAAAAAGATGAATCCAAAATCGTTGCTCTTGCAACTAATGAAGATCAAGCTGAATTTATACATCCTATGGAAACAGAATCTATACAACCTATGGAAACAGAATCTATACAACCTATGGAAATAGAATCTATACAACCTATGGAAACAGAAACTTCCGAAGTATTTCCAAAGTCGAATGAAATTGAAGAAGAACCAGCTAAGCAAATAATTGACGTCAATGAGGAGCAGCCTGTAGCAGCAAATGATTTAATCATTGATGATGATAAGTCAGATGATATACAAACTATTGAATCCAATGTTTTGGTAATAGAAATAGATGACGATGATGATGATGAAAACATTACAATTACTTCTGAGTCCACACAAAAACCAAAAGAAGATATAAGCGTCTCTACGAAAGTTGAAGAAGTGGCTAAACTTACGATAGATGACAAAACCAATGAAAAAAAAGTGGAGAATGAGACTACAGTAGAACCGATGGAACAGGATCAAACGAATACAATAGATACAGTACAGTGCAACGATGTGAACGTTATTGAATCTCTGCCAGCTAAAGAGAACATAACGAGTTCCAAACCAAATGCCAGTGATCAAAGAGAAAGTCCCGTTGATGATGGTCATAATCTTTTAGAGGAAACACACTCAAAAGAAATATCAAACACAATAGATAATGATGAAGAAGATGATAATGGCGATGTTTATTACAATAAAGAGTGCTTGAACTACGAATGCCAGCATCTGCATAAGCAATTCTTTCGTGCTCCACTCTTTACTTTAAGCTACTTCAAAATATCTAAGAAAAAGTTTAAACCTCAATATATCTGCTCCATATGTTATGATCAAGCCTTGGAAATGTATGAGGTATGTATAAATGTAAAATGTATTTGCAGTTCGGGTTATTTTAAATAATATTTTTTTAATACTAAATTCGACTCGTTTTTTAGGAATTTTCTGGATTGCTTGCAGCCAAACAACCACTGCTCTTAAAAGATGTAGTGGGTGGTAGACAAGAATTTGTAGAAATCATTGATAGCAGTGATGAAGATGATGAGGATAAAAAAGGAGATAAAGCTAAAGGTATGTATCCAAAATAATTAAAAAACTCATATGACTTGTATGGAAAAGAATGTTAAATTTTAAATAATTTATAGATAAGAACTGCTTCTCCAAAGAGGATATTAAATTGATTGAAGATGAGCTGGACAATTCGATTAGAAGAGTGCTTGATCGTGTTGAAATTCAAAATCAATTGACATGGTCCAAAACCATTTTAACAAGTCGCTTAAAAGCACTCGATGCTGAAAACAACTATATTGAAGAGGAGTTACGTTCATTGCAAAAAAGAGCAGACAACATGCATGTGGCACTGTATCAGTGTCCGAAGATAAAAGTTCGACAATTACAACCATTTGATCTTAACACTGGACGACCTTATACATCAGTTGATCTAGAAATATCTGTAATAAGTTATTCTTGACTTTGCTTGCAATTTCTTAATTTTTTTTTTCTTTCTTCATAAAAGTTGCCATCGCTTGGCGAAATTCAACGACCACCAATACAAATAAATGAAACCTACTATGCTGTCAAGAATAAGGCTATTGCCAGCTGGGTGCCGTGCAAAATTATGGAACCGGCTGAGAGCACTATTGTTGCTCAAAAGAACATCAAAAGCTACAAAATCAAGTTTCTTAAATCTCATTACCAAATGGTCAAAACAGTCTCAGTTAAGCATTTGGCCTATTTTGATCCACCAAGTGTGCGTCTTCCAATAGGTAAGTTAATTTAAATAATAAGTGCGCAAAAAATAAAAATGTCACGTATGTGTTTAATTTTTTATTTTTTAAATTGTAAGGTTCTCGCGTCATTGCTTACTTCGATGCAACATCATTATCGCGGGGAAAAGAAAAAATGATGATACAGAGTGCATTTTATCCAGGCATTATAGCTGAGCCTTTGAAGCCCAACAACAAATACAGGTAATTTATGCATTGGTTTTCATTCCACAATAGGAGAACATTACCATATATTTCATACCATGTTTTATATAAGTATGCAATAAAATATTGTATTGTAGTTTTAGATTGTTTCTACTTTAGTTTTGTCAAAAACTTTCAATGATTTAATGTTGTATTGTTTGTTCTTGTAGTATTTATTTCGGTTTTGTGAAATAACGCCCAATGAAATTTTTGGCGTTATTTCAGTTTTTATTTGAGCGTTATTTCAGTTTTTATTTGAGCGTTATTTCATTCGGCGTGATTTCACTGAATCTTTATTTCAATATCAAAATATCGCTTCAATGTTGTAGTAAGGTATTTTACTTGTTTAAGGTAATTCTTGTTTTTGTTTTCTTAATTCAAATATTAACAATATTTAAAACCATATTATTTTAAAAACGTCAAGGAATATCATGATATCATGTAAATAATGCAAATTTAAGTAAGAAACAAATATTTCCCAATAGCTTTTTAAAAAAACTAAAGCCTGGTTTTCACTATGTCAATTTGACAATGGCGAAAAATAGGAAAAACTGATCTCTTCACATGTTTATAGCAAAAATTGCAAAAAAAAAATGTTATTTATGTGATTTTTTAAACTTTTAAATTTCATGTCAAACAAAAAATGACTAAGTGAAAACCAAGCATAAGACATTTTATAAATTCTATTTGTTGGTCTCCTTTTTTTTTTGGTAGATACCTTATATTCTATGACGATGGATATACTCAGTACGTCTATCACAAAGATGTACGCTTGGTGTGCAATGTCTCCGAAAATGTTTGGGAGGATGTGCATCCGGGTTCACGTGACTTCATACAAAAATATCTTACACAATATTCAATAAATCGACCCATGGTTCAAACACAAAAAGGTCAGAGCATGACTACGGAATCAAATGGAAAATGGATTTATGCACGTGTCGTTGATATCGATTGCAGTCTCATACAAATGCAATTTGAAGGACCAAAAAGTCACACCGAATGGATATATCGCGGCTCTATGCGTTTGGGTCCGGTATTTAAAGAGCATCAAAAGACTATGCAAAAGACACAAATGCCAATATCTCGTCTGCCAAGGGTATTTATTCGCATTTTCAAAATAAATATTTTGGTTAGAATAACAAAATTTGGTTTAATTTTAGCGCACAGAACCTTTTATACGTTATACCGAAGATGAAGAGGCAACAACAACCCAACAGCAGCAACAACAACAACGTCAAATTCAAGAGCAACAGCAAAATGAGCCTCGTGCTGTTGCGAAAAAGAGCGTAAGTCGACAAGAATCAACAAGCTCCACTTCGCAACCTGTACCCACTGTGCGTCACTTGAATAACTCCACAATATATTTAGAAGATGAAAATAAACCAAAGGGCAAGGTTTGTACTAAATTTTAACACAATGATAGATAATCATTATTTTTAATTATAACTTTAATAATTAAATATACTTTAAGGTTGTCTATTATACTGCAAAACGTAATTTGCCTCCGCTTACCTACAGTCCGCACACTTGCTCTCCATCGTGCCTCTTTAAAATTACGCATAATCTTAGCGCATACAGTCCTCTGTCTAAACCTTTGCTCTCTGGTTGGGAACGCATGATAATTCGTCAGAAGGCCAAAAAAGTGGTCACATATCGTGGTCCATGTGGCAAAATTCTACGCAACATGAAAGAACTGCGCAACTATCTACGCGCCACCGAAAATGTTCTTAATGTCGAAAACTTTGATTTTAATCATGAAACGAATTGTCTTGCTGAGTACGTTATTGATAGCGCGATCGTACAGGTTCGTGATATATCTTGCGGTCAGGAAAAGATGGCCATACCGCTGGTAAACTACTATGACAACACAATGCCTCCAGAGTGCAAATATGCGGCACAACGCATACCTACCGAGGGCGTTAATTTGAATCTTGATGAGGAATTTTTAGCTGGCTGCGATTGCGAAGATGACTGTTCCGTAAGTTGAGCTATTTGTTTTTTTAACTAGAACCCACTACGTGTGTATTAAGTTTGTTAATAAATCAAATTATTTTTTAGGATAAATCAAAATGCAGCTGCTGGCAGCTCACTTATGCTGGTGCCAAGTATGGAAATCCGAATACGCCAATGGAAGAAATTGGCTATCAGTATAAACGTTTATACGAACATGTGCCCACTGGTATTTATGAATGCAACTCCAGGTAATTCTTAGTTGTATTTAATATGATTGCGAAATACTATTAGAACAAAATTTTATTCATTCTCTCCATCTCTTATTCTCAGATGTAAATGCAAATCAAATTGTCTCAATCGCGTGGTTCAACATTCACTGGAAATGAAGTTGCAAGTTTTCAAAACTTCCAATCGTGGTTGGGGTTTGCGTTGCATTAACGATATACCCCGTGGAAGTTTTATCTGTGTATATGCTGGTCACTTGCTAACTGAGGACCGAGCAAATGAGGTAAAAAAAATGCACACATTACAAGGATTTTACTTAATTTTATATTTTTATTAACCATAGGGTGGACTTGATGTCGGCGATGAGTACTTTGCTGAATTGGACTACATTGAAGTTGCCGAACAAATAAAGGAGGGCTATGAATCTGATATCGAATCAGCAGAACATGAAGAAGATGATGTACTTTATAAAATCTGTTCTGCTGAATTTTATGACTCAAGTTTATATTTTTTACTTAGGAATTCTATGAACAAGAAGATGATGATGAATTTACGCCAAGTAAACCACTTAGCACGCGTTCGAAAGCTCGAGCACAACGCTCAACCAGAGGTAATCAACCCCAAAGCGCAGAGGACGATTCGCAAGAAAGACAAATGATTAACTTCAATCCAAATGCAGTTATGGATGAGAACTCAATGCGTGAATCGTAAGTTATATTTAGCAAATCATCAAGAGCTCAAAAAGCATCCTAAACCTTTTGTATATTATGAATGAATTTTCACAACTTTTTAACACTTTTGTGTAAGACTCAAAACCCCTTTCTTTTGCCTTTAATTTAGTTCTATAAGAAAGTTATATGGCAAGGATGAAGCTTGCTACGTCATGGATGCTAAGATCACCGGCAATCTTGGTCGTTATTTTAATGTAAGTCTGCGCGAACTTTTATTACTACTTTTAATTTAAATAATTTTTTGTCTCAACACTTTTTCAGCATTCTTGTTTGCCAAACTTATTTGTTCAAAATGTTCTCGTGGACACACACGATTTGCGTTTTCCATGGGTTGCGTTTTTTGCCTCAACTCATATTCGTGCTGGCACTGAATTGACTTGGAATTACAACTACGAAGTCGGTGTTGTACCTGGAAAGGTTTTGTATTGTCAGTGCGGTGCTCCAAACTGTCGTTTGCGTTTACTTTAAATAAGTTATCATTTCATTTTGTGTTAAAATAGAAAGTCATAATTACTAAATTTAAATTTATTTTGTTTTCGATGCGAATTTAAAAACTTGTGGGAGCAGAGTGAACAAAATCGCGTAAGCATAGCGTTAGACTTATAAATTTCTCAACACGCTGTTAGTTCATTATTAAAAATATAATTAAAAGCAATGCAAAAATAATTGAAAATATAATTTAAACAAAGAAGTGTTAAGAGACGGCTGAACTGGTGAAGTGGAAATCTCAGCGTCTTAATAAAATAGATATTTAAGCGACTTCTGCGAAAATGGGCACGAAAGTAAAACTGCAAGTCATAACTCAGTTAAGCTGCATCACAAGAGAAGGAGTTAAGCAATAAAGTCGAACTGTGGAAAAACTATGTGATAAACCTTGTGTCAGTGGTAAGGTCTTAAGATAGAAACAGAGTTTTGTGGTTATTTG
The DNA here is from genome assembly GCA_958299015.1 of Tetanocera ferruginea. Classification (NCBI taxonomy): domain Eukaryota; kingdom Metazoa; phylum Arthropoda; class Insecta; order Diptera; family Sciomyzidae; genus Tetanocera; species Tetanocera ferruginea. Next base: position 60,730,876 of record OY282640.1, on the reverse strand, counting down.
TATCGATTGTTATCCAGAGAAGTAAGGAGGTTGTGAGGTAAATGTTTGATCATGCAAAAGATGACTATTAAATTAAAGAGTTTCCGCGGAAAATTATTGTCGAGTCTGAAAACAACCGCCTTGAATGCATTATGATAAGAGAAAAAATAAATTCTGGTTCATTTGAGTGCGATATTCGTCGCCAACTCGAAGAGGAACTAAGATTTTTCGAAGTATTTTGCTCCTGAACACTGGAAGAGCGGCTGCATCAGTGTTTGATACCACCAATTCCTCAGCGCCATAGAAAAGCGTGGTGGGTGTCGATTTGATTTCCATGGGCTTTTTTTCCAGTACTTGTCGTTGTGTAAAAATCTAGTCTATGGTGGGCTTGCCAGATCGAAAGCCACACTGATAATGTTCAATCAGTGTGTTTTTGTCAATCAGTGTTTTGGTATGTGGCTTCAAGCTTTCACACAATACGCTCGAAAGTACATTGTACGCGCTGGAAATAAGACTGATACTTCGGTAGTTGGCGCAGATTCTCTGCACTCCTTTCTTAAATATAAAACAAAGCACACTGAGATTGCAATCGTCGTGCATGCTTTCCGTAAGCCATATTTTGCTGAGTTGATACATCCACCTTATCAATTCATCGCTGGTTTGTTGTGTTTGAGTCGCTTGATAGCAACTCTAACCTCGTCATGGATAGGTGGTGGAATTTCCACTCTATCATCGTCGCTTGGTGGCAACCTATTGTATTCTTCAAGGATGGAATTGTTGGCTATCTTCGCCTGATTGCAGATTGTAAAAATGCTGTCTTCATAATCTCAGTGCGCCCTGCGAGTCTGCAAACAGATCACCAATTTCATCTCTACAGGTGGATGCCCTGGGCTTGAAACTTGCGCCAAATTTACGAAGAAATGCACTTGCGATAATCAACTATAACAAACAACAACAACATACGTATCGAAACACACAAGCTGTTCGGCGGTTGGTAATGTATTTTGTTGTTTATTTTAATAAGGCGATTATCTTTCTTAATTAAGCTTTGGTCCTTTTATTAATTTCGCTGATCAAACCTGGGTTAGACGCTTAACCTGTTGATAGAATTTTCGAGCATTCTTCTTGCCCTACTACACCTACAGCTGTGGTCAAAATAATAGCAGTGCTCTAAAATTCAGACATGCTTGAATCAATAATACTAGTCTAAAAAAGTAGGATCCGGAAAACCCAAAATAATTTCTATATGACCTTTCAACGCTGATTCCAAATCTGTACTCAATTTTTACTGTTGTGGTAGGATTTTCAAGATACAGGGTGTTTTACACTTTTAACACTTGTCTAGTTTTATTAATCCAGAATTTAAACAACACACCATAAGGTAAAAAATTAAATTTTATATTTTAGAGAAAATATGAAACGTTCCAACGGTATATCAACTTTTATTGTCTTATGTGTTGTAGCGGAGCTATAATTAAGAGATTATCAAACGAAATATCGCCAAATTTTGTATATTTTGTTTTAGCGGAGATATAATCGTTGGAGGTTAAATTTGAGTTTTTCTCAATAGCAAAAATTTTCTCTAACTAAAAGTATATTAAATGAATTTTCTTAATATTGTCGTAAGTTATGTAGAGTGTATTTCAAACAAATACTAAGACAAAAAACTCTCTCAAATTGAATGTTCTAAATTGGGAAGCAAATATCTCTGCCATCTTTGAATAGATTTTATTTATTTCTTTTTTGTATTTAAGGCTGATCAGTTAACTTAAAAAAATTTATCAAAGTTAAACCGTTTATTTTGTGTTCATATTTAAATAATACCTTTTTGAAAGATATCACAAAATTTAATTTTTTTTCTCAAAATGTACGGTAAAATGATTTTTGTTGTAAAAGAAGAAAAACTCAAATTTGTTTTTTTATTATTTTCTGTCAAAGTCTATAGAGCTTTAAAGTGAACTAGTAAACCTGTTGCCCGAATTCGAGCAATTCAATAAAAATTAAGTGTTAGAAACATTATAGACGTTTAATATATGATATTCTATTCAAGAAGTTATTATACTCAATCATGGATCATGGATCATGGATATAAAAGATCATTATCTGAATGGTTTGACTTGAAACGTATGATCTGACACTACATTTTTTAATGTAACTGTCAAAATACGAAGACGGACTTGCACTTATATTACTACTGAGACAAACATTATTACTATTCGAAAACATCGCAGCTTAACTCTTCCAGCTATAAAACATAACTAATTTAAAAAAAAAACGCAGTGAAAAATAGATTTAAGACATAATACTAAGAGATATTTCAGAAATTAATAAAAGGTACTTACAGAAACTTACAACATCGATTTATAACACCTTTAGATGAAAAAACGCCAAAAAATCAAAAAAAAATTTTTTTTTTTAAAAAAATTTGAGTGAGTTGTTTGCTCGGAAAGTGGAATTTTTAATTTTGGAACTGCATTTTTCGGACAAATGACATTTGAGGAATGCATAAAAGATAATTTTGGTTAAAAATTTTTAGTTTTGAAAAAAATTCAAATTCGATCAATTCATAAGCTCTTCTCAAACTAAATTTCAAATCGATAAAATAACGGATTTTTGTACAAAAATTTTATTTCTGCTTTAAAAGGTTGGGAACCCCCTGAAGTGAAATCACTAATTTTAATACGACGTAAGTCAACATATTGAAAATAATGGTTATTAGCAATTTGGATAGATTTAACAAAACTACATCTCTGCCTTAATTAAGTTTTTAACGTTTGTATGAAAAAAATGGAAAGCATTTTATGAACACTTTTTTTTCGCTTCCCAAACATTAGATAATTTTCAATTACGTCTTATTAGAAAAAGGCCGACGATATGTATATCCAAGCAAAATATCAAAATTAATTGACTGAATTTGGTTTGAGGCACTACTATATGGCTAAATGCAAATTTGGCCGACTGAAGATCATTTTAGGTACGACTGAATTGGTGAATTGGCTGACTGAAGATTGTTCTGGATATGTCTTGAAATGAAGTAGCCGTCTAAAGTTGGTTTTTGGTATGGCTGATAGAGAACATAGAAACAAATGGTACAACTGATTTTGATCTGTTCATAGATATACCCCCCCTTATTTCTACCCCCGCTAGTTTCGCCTCTGCATTTCGATAAAGCTGATGTTTATGGTATTAATATCATACGCATTCTCCAAGAACTTTATTTTTTTGTGATCGATTTTTAAATTTTTGTAAAAGGTTTTCGATTATTAATGCACACGCCTTACCAATTTACACAATGCTTAAAAATGTTTATGAATAACAATTTAAGTTATGATGCTAAGAGCTTGTGTATATCTTTCTCTTGTTTTGTTTTCTTATTATGATTGTTTCTTGACTATTGTGGTTCATATGTGAAGTACAAATTTGCATATTGACACATACAATGAGCCTAATGAATAAAACGTAAGCAATTGCTTTTCCTTGGAATTTCTTAGGAATTACTTAAGTGTGGTATGAATAAAAACTTAAATAATTTCTTTTTCCTTAAGCAATTCCTTATTTCCTTAGCAAAGGGAAATTTTATGATCTTTTCCTTAGTTTTTTAAGACATTGCTTAAAAGCGTATGAATAAACCAAGGAATTCTTAAAACAAAATTTTGGAAAAAATAAAATTTCAAATTATCTAATAAAATAAAATCCACTTTCGTAGTGCTATAGACAGAATCTCTTAAGCCTTGAGGCATATTTTAAAAAATGTTACACATTTTTTAATATTTTTCCTTGACCCAAACCGCAAGTGATGGATAATTAAGAACGAACAATAAAAGTCTCAAGTCGCCCTGTTAACAGCTGTCTTCATTAACAGGGTTGAACAAAAATAATGTAGAACATTATTGTTGCGCATGTATTGTGTTACTGAACTGTGGAATGAATGCTATGATGTTATATAAGATATGTGGCACTTTTATACCAACCAGCCTCTTTAGCTCAGTGGTAGAGCACTGGTCTTGTAAACCAGGGGTCGTGAGTTCAATCCTCACAGGAGGCAATATTTTTTTTCTAAACAAACATTGTTTAATTATTAATATCACAGAATTTATTCTTCTACATTTTTATGCTTAGCTTCATCAAAATATATAATATAATCGTTTAATTTGGAATATAGTTACAACTTCGATATTGTGGTAACTAAATCCAATCAGATCAACAAATGGTTCAATATTCGAGTAAAAACAGTAACAATGCACACATCATCCATGTTAAAGACAATGCAGCTTCAAGTTCTCAAATAACAGGCAGTTATATTTTAAACATGTTTTTATTTGAAATTTATTTTTACATTAAACAAAAGCTTCTTAAAAAAAATAATATTTAATATTTTTTACTACGTTACATAGTTTATGTTTATAAATAAAATGCGTTGTATGTTGCATTTTGTATTATCTATTTTCAATAATAACATTCTATTAAGACTTTAAAATAGCCAAAGGAACAAAAAAAAAAATGGTAAATGATTCTTTCAACGTTAATTAACCTACAACAATGCCAAGAACATACCAGTTAATTGAAAATAATCTTTAAAATTAAATTTAATTTTTTGATTATATCAAAAATATATCAATTACTCAGTTTTAAGGATTTAAAAATTATTCAAAATAATATGGACTCTGCTTGAATAGCACAAATAATACAACCATATAAACAAATGCATATATAAACATTATTTATCGTATTTCAAAACTTTCTAAAAATTAACTTAAATTAGAGAATATTTAATTTTCGATATTCCAATCCAATATTATCATTAGTTCTAAATAAGCCTGCACCTTTGCATAACATACTTTTTTACTTTCAACTTTTCTCTTGTATCTTCAGAAACAGATACTTTTCTTTGTTTAACTCAACTTATTTTATTTTTATAAATTTTTTATCAAACACGCACCAATCATAAAAAAAAAACTAAATTTATATAGACTGCATCACATACGCTTGTGTGAAGAATGCTTGAATTTTTAGTGTTTAATCACTGCGTAGTAAAAAGTTTTTCAAGCGATCAGGCAACGGTAATTTCTCAATGTCAGAAGACTTAACATTAACCAATATTGCATCGCGGCATGCATTTTGCAGCGAAACAACTGAAAGAAAAAGGATTGTTGTATTAGAACTTTTAGCGAAAAATGTCTGCAAAAAATTAAATTTATTTTTACTGTTATAAAAATTATTTTTAAATATTTATTTTAATCTTGAACGAAACTTACTTTCATAGAGCTGAATTATGCGAATTTGTTTTGTTGTGCCATATACGTCAATGACCACATGCAAAGGTGCCTTTTCCATTGGTATTTCTTTGGTGCAAGGTCCTTGATCCACGCCATTAATAATAAAGTGCATCTCTCCTTTTGCTCTATCATTTTCAGTTGGCACAAAAACAACACCTATTCGCGAGCCTTTATCTGTAAGCAAAATGCCGGTGTTGCTGTCATTGATGTTGTCGAAGGCAGGCCGTAGCAAACGCTTGTGAATCATGCCGCGAGGTGTACGCACATATATGGAATCACCCAGTATATTACCTAGAAATGTTATTTAGATTCGTATATGTGTATAAATATAATTAAAATTAATAAATACTTTTGTAAGAAGTTTCCGGTTCATCCGGCTCACCATTCACCGGCTCAGCACCGACATTTGGCGCAACACCACCAACCGCATTTCGTTCCATACCTGCACTACCATTGCGTGCAAGTGAGTGTGATTCGAATTTTGAGATTGGATATATCCAACTTGTACCTAGATTGGCCAAATCAGGCAGTGCGAATTGAGGCAATCCATCTACAGTTCTACCGATAGACTCTGGCACTAATTGAGTAAGTCCCAATCGCATGTGACCAGACCAGCCACGTTCATTTTTTTCAATTTCTACCAAAAAAATTTCGCCCGGTTGAAGTGGCTTTTCGGAAAAAGTGACAGCATCGGCAAAACTGGCCTTGCGATAGGCAACGGTACTATCTTCGCAAAGAATGATGTTGGCACCATGATACGGATGAAATCTAGACAATTGGCGTGTTCTGGCTGTGTTGGGTGCACCGGCAGGACTGGATGCAGCCGCATTGAAGTTAAATGTGCTGGAAGAAATGGAACTAACTGCTATACTAGTATTATTGATGCCTCCACCGGATGCACTGCTAGGTGTTATAGCTGGGATTTCCGGCTGAGTGAATGACATGATTATGTGCTCGCCTTCTTTTGGCTCTGACCTGATGGACTCTGTAACTGGATTGATTAAGACTTTGGTGTATTTTTTGTTTTAACAAATTTTCACTGGAGAACTTAAAACGAAAACAAAATTTCACACTTTCGTATACATTTTGCCTGTGACGTTTATTTATTTGTTTTTTTTTTTCTTGTGGTTTGAAGTAATGGTAGTGCAGTTCAGTTATTACATACTTACCGATATGGTGGCAATTCACAATAAGACAGTACAAGTGTTATACGTATACGATACAATAATCCAGGTAACATTGATATTTCACTAATTCACTAAATGACCACTTTTTTGACTAGATTGAAATCAATGTATAACGGTACTTTAAAGTTTTATTGCGGCACAAATGACTTAACTTGTCACTTAACTGAGTTCACATTAGATGTTAGTAATTTTTTGAAAGTTCGGTGAAAATAGCAAGCATGTTTATTTTGTATATGACGGATTTTTCATTTTTTGTTTTATTTTGTTTGACGCCTTGTGCTGTGTCGATTATAATCGTGGACAACTAGTGTTGACATCGATTGGATCTTTATTTGGATGTTAAATGTTAATTTTAAAGTAATTTCATTCAGAGATGTCATGATTTCACAGCGAAATTACGTTACTTGAATATGATTAAACCATAAATTAAGAATGAGTTGAAAATAACGATATTGGGAACATGATATAACATATTGACGTAGGTGATGAACGTTACTTAAAATATAGGCAGAATTACTTTATAGGGTGCCCATATTTTAAAAAATGGACGGATTAATAGTCATAGCAAAATTGTTACACACTAAATGCACTTTTCTGTAATGGCCACGGTTCTTTCTGGGTGTTACAAACATTTGAACAAAATAATATTCTCTGTTTAACAGGTTGGATTTGAACTTTGCAACTATCTTATATTAGGTGTGAGTTCCTGTACACAATGTCGAGTAAAAGTCAAATACAGTTCATGCTGAGAGATTAAACAAAATTTGAGAAAAGTGTCAAAAGGACAGAAACAACTTTAAGCTAGTAGTCAAGCACAAAACCCACTGATTCGATTTGTTAAAATTGAAAAAAAAATATTTCAAAATCAATATAATTCATAATATTTTATAATTCATGTTTCTGTCCTTTTGACACTTTTCTCAAATTTGTGAAATGAAGTAAAAAAAATAAAAACAGCACAAGCAACAAAAAAAAAAAAACTAAAGGAAGAAGTTGTTAAGAACAGCGTATAAAAAACCAGTATATGTCAAGCGTATATGTTTTTGCCAAGAAAAATAGTGGTCGAGGAAGCTCCTGGACCGCCACCAGCTCCTTGCAGCAGTGGCGGTGTATCGTTCATGCGTACACTCAAAAAAATGCTGTAGTAAATATAAATAAAATTTTATTTAAAACAAATGTAAAGTAGTAGCTCACCGTCCAAATAAAAATGTATTTATTTTTACTACTTTCTTTTATTTATTTTTACTACAGAACATTTTTTTTTCTTTGTAGTAAATTTCACTACAATTGTAGTATATTTTACTACAAATTTATTTAATCGAATTTTAAAAATAAAATTTTTTATGCAGTAATTTCTAAATTTTTACTACATTTGTAGTTATTTTTACTGCAATTAAATAAAATCAAAAATTATTTTATTTTTGGTTGCAATTTATGTTTATTAATAACACATAAAGTACAAAGTTAACCAACAATTTTTACATAATATTGAAATAATTTTTGAACACGGTTTATTTTTTAACTATTATTTAACTATTTATGCTGTTTCGCGAAAAAGCACTCCAACGATAAGAAAGACAGTAGAAGCTTTCTTTTATTCCAAACAAAAATCTATTACTTTTAATAAATAAACTGTTCTTAAATGTTTTAAAGAACAGCTCAAAAATCAGGGAGAAGGAGAGCAGCGGTCAGTTGTTTTCTTAACAATGCATTCCAGAATTGTGATTCATTTTTGCCAGGCCAAAAGCTTTATTCAGGATATTAGCTAAAAATGCAGCCATCTCAAAGCTCAAAGTAAGACTGTCCGCTGAAAGAAGAGCTTAGTTATAAAAAGGTAATAGAAATGAGGGATTACTTACTAAATGCTTACAAGTTGGCGCCAATACTTTTTTTAATAAAATATTTAAAATATTTTTCCAGCCTTCAAGCTACTTTTTATTTATTGAAAAAAAAATATAAACAAAAAATTATAGATTGCTATATTAAAAAAAATTTGTTATTGTCAAATTAATACATTTAAACAAGTACTGACTACGTACAACTACGTCGTGAAGTACTAGATATTTAAATGTAAATTAAGTATAAAGATTTGGAATAAATACTTGTGTATTTAAAAATAAATAAAACTACAAATTAATGAAACAAATACACGTTATGCAGTAAATTTTACTACAGTATTTTTTTGAGTGTAGCATTAAACTGGAGTGTGTGCAACTGCATTGTGGCAAACTGAGCGAGTCAGTTCTTGCGTGACACCAAGAAGTTGAGCAATTTTTGCTTTGATACACTTTCTGTTCCTTATAGTGACGACGACCTAACGGGAAAAGTTTAGCTTTTAACATGGAAAGGAACAGTTACAACTCTCTACAATTTCAAGCTGTTGTTTGTTTGTGGAATTTTTAATATTAACATTTTTAGAAATGTCATACAAAATAAAAAATGCCATGCAGCTATAAGAACGGTTGTAAAATATTATAGCATGTGATACTCTTTTATAGGAAAAGTTGAAGATATTGAACTTTTACTATCTTCTAGTATCACATAATATCATAGGGGATATCACATGCTATAAAATTAGAAAATGTATGGCTGTTTCACACTTACATTAGCCAATCCCACAAGATAGGGTATGCATGCTGATTCTATCTTACAAAAAATGTGATTGTGGGAGATCGTAGAAGATAGCATGGAAACGCTGCATTAATCAAAAATATAGGGGAGATTACGATTTCCGGGGCGCCGCGATTTGACGATGGATTCGAAGAGTACTCTTAATAAAAATAAGAATAGCCAAAAGAAATGTTGTGTTATTGATTTGTTTTCGAGTTATCGATTATTTCAAATTTTTTTTTGCTATGAGGTCTATGAAGAAAATCGGCTATATTATTCTTAATATATAACCGATATTAATGATATTATTTAAAAGGTTATATATAAGGCTTTTAGAAAAATTTAAAATGAATGAAATTTGTTGAGTACTTTGTATTTTATAGGTACTTTTATGCAATAAAAAAATATTTTCTTACACAAAACTGTTATTTTCTCAAAAATTACCGTTATTACTATGAATTAAAAAGAGTAAATTATTAAAGCTTGAAAATTTATCTTTCATTTGGTTTATAATATATATAATTTATTTGACTTTTTGTGGTGTTTTTTATGATTTACCCTTGTACGGAAAATTGCTTATTTCACTCATATTTACCTTAGATGTTTTGCTTTCTTACTCCATATTTTCGAATATCGCCATCACAATAAACAATTGTTTTTATGGCAACATTGTAGCAACAATATTTATATGAATTAAAGGGATTTTCGAGTAATTTTTATTTTTTAGTCGATCAGTTAGTAAAAAATATATATATTTTTATCTATCGAAAAAAGGTACAAATTTCAGCTTTTCAAAATTCAAAAACATTTTTGAAATTATATTTGTATTATAAATCGTTCAAAAGGCATTTAATAACCTTTCGAATAGCATGCCAATCTTTAAGATTCATTAGATATTGGCAAAGATATAGAAAATTTTTTGAACAGATTTTTTAACAAAGGAAACACTTGGAAAATTTAAATTTTATGTAATATAGTTTGAAATTAAATAAAAGATGTATATTTTTATATGTCAAACAAAAGGTCTAACTGTAAGCTTTTCAAAAAAAATATATTTTTAGTAACTTAATAACGTACATTTTTTAGAAAATAACGGTTCTTTTTATTAAAAAATTAAACTTTGGAAGAAATTCGCTTATAAAACTAAAAATATTGTAGCAATGATAAAAATGACTAAAAATATATTTGAAATGACATATAAATCTTAAAGTTCTATTAAGTAACGGCAAATTTATAGATGTTTTTTTGAACAGATCTTTTAACAAAAAATTTTGTATATCGATAACTCGATAACTAATAGAGTAATCGATTTTTTGTTCGGCGAATCATGTTATTTGTTGTTCTCTATCAGAAAACATCTTCAAATCGTGGCGCCCGGAATTCGTAATCGGGCCAAAATACAGCACATCGTGAATACTCCTATTCTTATGTTTTTGAGTTCGGTATTTTAAAATTTAACTGGTATATGATACTGTGAATATAAAAGAATTTGCGCTATTGTGATTAGCTCATGTTGAACTCAAACAGCTGTTTTTGACGTCAAATTATTACAACTGCACATTGAAAAACTTTACCCTTGTTAGATTTGCTGTTCATTAATTAAAAGGTTATTTTATAGTTTTACACTTAAAAATTATATCAATTCGTTTAATTTTTAAATATATTTGATTAAATTTTTATAGCATGCGATTGCCAGCCACTTTATATGCTGTTGGGCGCAAGCCACAAACGGAGCACACTGTGCCTTTCCAAGAGTTGCTGCCTCTGCGTTTGAAGAATACTGTAAGTGGTAAAGCCGATTCTGGCGCTGATGTCTGTTGTTTGCACGAGATGAGCGTGCTACTGGCTTGCTTCAAAGATAATGATTTCGCAGAAAAATTCTGCAACAAGGAAATAAACAACTTTCAAAAGTGCTACAAAATGCATTTGGACAAGAAATTCGAAGCAAAGAAAGCAGTCAATCAGGGTATAGTGACACCGGGTAAGGATCTCAACTACAAGCAATTGAATAAGTATATGCGAAGATTTCCAAATCCAAAATAAAAATATTTCTTATGTTTAAAATAAAAGAAGAAAACAAAACAAACTTAACTGTTATATAATCAGATATCTATGGAAATTTGTTTAAGATAATTTTATTTTTTGTTCGTCTGTATTTTGAATTAGACATGAAACAGTGATTTTATTTTAAAAACGGGCTATGAAGTTTGCTCAATATTACGTTTTATATCTTAATATACCACATCAGCATCACCCAGCCCACCCGACGATGAGCTGCAAGCGGGAGAGGCTTGACTTAACACACCCATCAGTCCACTATTAACTCGCCCAGCAACGCCGACAGGTGCACGTTGTTGTAGTAAAAAGAGCTCACGCATCAGCGCCTGTTTTTCACCTTCCAATAGAGTGATTCTATCACTTTTCAAATTAACTTCATCTGCTAGATGGCGGTTTTGTTGACGCAAACGATCTACGGGTTGCAATAGTCCACCACCACCGCCGCCTCCACCACCAACGTTACCGTGTCGATGTGCTGTTGTGCCATTAAGCGCCAAATTGAAATGCATTGGGAATCCAGCGCGCTCCCAGGTATCAGCTAATGTAGCCAAATTGCGGTTTACCTCTAGCACGCGTGCTCGCTGAAAATTTAAATGCTCCTGTTGCACCTCTGACCATTGAGCCTGCGTGCTGCCCATACGCCCTAAGTACTGTAACTTATCCTGCACGCATGCCAACTGTTGCAGATACCAATCACGTGCCTTTTCCACCGCATTTAAGCCAAGAAGAAGCACAGCCCGCTCTTCCTCAAATTGCTTTAGACGCTTTAACATGTTGTAGTCGATTCCATTCTGCAGAGTATGGCGACGTGGTTCACGCCGTTTGCTGGTAATAGCGCTGGATTTTTTTGAATATGATGCGGCGGCGCTGTCGTTGGTCGATGAAGAACCGCCATCGGCACAGCCACGATATAGCGGAAATTGTTTCCAGCCATTATCCTTCGTGCTGTCCATTTCGCTGAGCAAGACGCCCATTTGCCAGTTTTGCAGAGCGTGGCGAATTTCCTGTTTATCTGTAGCCTTATTCATACGCACGCCAACACAAGATTTTGCCTGAGCACTTCTTGGTGGTTTTGGTGGAGGTGGTGGCGATTTAAAATTAGACACTCCAGGCACTGGGCTATTGATATCCATATCCAATTCCATGCAAACATCCGAGTCTGGACTCAGCTGTGGCAGACTGAGCGTGCGCTGGGTGCTCGCTATGTTATGTGGACGCACCATTGTGGATTGATTGCCGGTAGTATTCCATGGAGTGTTGGGCAAAGGATTCTCAATATCCAACAATGGTGCGGATGGTGGACGTTGAGGCTTGAGAGGCAGTTTACCCGCCTTAACTAATACCTTGTCCGAAGTCTCTGTTTGATTGCGGAGCAGGCAAATTTTGAGACCAGCACAAAATCGTTCAAACGACAGCAAGCCACTGGCGGGCGTGACCTTGCGCAGAGAATCAATTACACCGCATGGCAATCCTTTGCAGCCATCATCCTGCCAACCTTTCTCAATGTCGCTGAACTTAACGTAGCCGCAGTGTCGATCGTCGAGTATGTCGAAAAGTTTTTTCATAGACATGACAAACTGCTTTGGCAGCGCATCCAGCGGACTGCCCGATGAAGTGTTGTTGAAGTTGCCTTCATGTACTGTTGGCACTTTTTGCATATTTTTTGATAAGCCATGTACTTCAGTTTTATTGTGGCGCAACATTCTCGGATGCTCTAAGGAGATTAAAGTGGAAATAAAATATGAGTTAGTAAGTATAATATAAGTTTATGTTATATGGATGTATATAAATAAGCAGACATTAAGTATTTAGTTTGAATCATGCATATATTTTAGAATGTTGCTTGTCTGAATAAAAATCGATAACTCCATCTTCTTTTCTTACTCCCACGAACAAAATTAATTTATTCATTTAAAAGCTTTAAAATCGATATGATAATAAATTAAATTTAAAATCTGCATAATTTTCGTATTTTATTAAAAAATTTTGTGGAGGCAGCAGATAGATATATTGAATGTTTCGAAATGTATAGAAATTGAAAAATCTTAAATATATATCGATGCACAGCAAACAGCATATTGCACATTTTTTTCTTAAATATTTCTACAAAATATTTATGAAAATTGGGCAAAATGCCAACAATGTAGTTAAAAAACATAAACACTGAATTCCTGAAAAAATAACCTGCAACATCGCAAGAAAAACAAAAGACTTAAGACACAAACCTGATTCCGCTTAAATCGGGTTTTCCTTATTTGTTGCCTGCCGTCGTTTTTTGACAAGAAAAAAACGCAAATTATGAAATATCTTTAATAAAACAATAACTTTAAGACAATTATAACAGTACTATTTTAAAAAATCTTTAATTATTTTATGTGTTTATAAAAAAATCTGCTATTTTTTAAAGAGCTTTTGAGTCTACGTTTACAACCGCAGTCACCAAACAACGAGTGAGTTTAAAGAATGGCACTGAACTGAGTTTTATGATACCCTCAGCATCTTTTCTACTATAGAGAACAACAAAAAATTCTATTTTTAAAATATTCACCACGAGAGTAAAATACACAAACCGAGCTAAGGCAAAAATATAAACAACAAATATAATCAAAATAAAACAAACCAAAAAAAAAAATAAATAAAAATACAAACACTTGAGCATGCAAACTATGCGCTGCGCAGACAATTATGAATTTATTTTCCGTTTCTTGCATCACTTCACTTGGTTTTTCTACTTCTAGTTCAACTCGTTACAAGTCACACGTTATCAATTTTGCACCCATTACCTTTAGCTCTTCACTTGTAATGCTATGCAGAAAAAAAATACAGATGAAATGCAACAAAGACTGTTCGTTCGTTCGTGTGTTTGCAATGTTTTGGTGTCGTTTTATTGCGCACACGTTGCTCAGCGCAAGCCATTGTTTCCAAGTGTTGCATATGCGTTGCTTCCTATTAGCATTTGGAATTGAAATTGTGTAATAGAAAAATTATATACATTCGGTACCTGACAACTTTGAGAAAGCTTAATTCTTGAAGGTTGTCTAGTTTTCAAATTGAATTCAAATTTAACTTCAAAGTAGTAGTAGGAGGACATCCATTGAATTTGTTCTACATTTGTTAAGACAATTTCTAAAAATTACTAATAATATATCTTAAAATTATCGAAAATAGTTTTGAGTTTTCTAACTTGTAAATTTATTATTTTTTAAAAACTTTATTTGTAAATTAATTTATTTGTAATTTTTAAATATTTCTTATATATAATTATTTTAATGTTAGTTGTATTTTTTAAAAATTTGTCAAAAAAGTATCATCAAATATATTCAGTGTGCTCTTCCAGGAAGGGATATTCACTCATATTGGAGTCTTAAATGAGTTCATTAAGAGCGCTCAGTGTCATAAATATGATTCTTAAAAAGTCATAATTGACTCATTATGTTTGCTGAAGAGTTAATTAAATATATTGAAATATATTTTTCAGAATTTATTTCCACTTAGGTGCACCCGGCAACAATATAGCTATTCGATTGAATTTTGCAGCATTCCGTTAACCAAATAGTCACACAAGTCTTATTCGTACTATTGCTTTATTTAAAAACTATGGTATTGCTCAGCTAGCTGAATTTAACTGGGGCGCCCTAAATGATCTGGCGCCTGAACTGCACTAAGTCATCGCCTTCAGAGGCAGTGTGGTCTTGCGTAGAGTACCCAAAGAAGTTACTATTAAAACACTCTCAAATATTTCGAAAGTGGTGAAGTTGAGATTCTTTGTTCAGCGCTTGTAGTTCAAGCAAACCGGTTGGCTTGTATTTGTTGATTTATGCACGTTTTGGTTTCCAAGAGCGAAGGTTTTTGGATTATTTCTTCTTGGCTTGTTGAACCGGCATCTTCTACGACCTTCTTAAATTTGGGTTATTTTAATACAGCAGCTTATTTCTATGAGGTGATTTAAAGTGCCCAAAAAACATGGTTTTCGAACAGGCAGACTTGACTGGATTGGATAGAAATTTAATAAAATTCTCTATTCAACGATTAAGATACACTGAGAAAAGAGTTTAGTTTCATGAACTTAATTAATTGACTTGGCATCTGTCCAACAATATTTATTAACTATAAATAAGTTTTTATAAATATTACCAAGTACAAGTCGTTACTCGTTAAAGTCTTATATATTGAGTCTAAATAGTAATTTAAGATCGGGTAAAAAAAACAAAAGTTTACGTACTGGTGTTCTTAATAAGAGTTTAAGTCAAAAAAGAAAAAAAAAGCTTTTTTTTCAGTGTTCTCCTTGTTAGCAATAATCTTTTAAGAACTGCTCGAAAAAATTTAACCAGAATCCCCATAAAAAGTATTCAGTTGGGAGGACTGTAACAAGGTTTTAATTTTTTATAATTAATAAATAAAATAATAAATAAAAATAACAACAGTTGGCTGCTCAATAAAATGGTTGAGAACGCATTAGAGTTTACACAAAGAAAGGAAACAAGATGGAAATTAATCCAAATTCCAGTTTGGAGGACGAATCCTACATCACATAAAAAACGATCCATTTGTGACTTCTTCCACTCTCAAAAAAACAAAATTCTTTGAATGTGCAAAAGATCATGCTGATACAAATGGTGTAACATGCTTTGGTCAGATGAAACCAAAGTTAATTTATTTAACTTAGACCGAGGCAGCCGTTCTGTAAGAAAACTCCCCAATTACCGAACTCCGCTCTCAACACACTTTGAAAAATTTTATAAATCTTTAATAGGTTTTTTTGTGACTTTAACTCCTCCCAGACCAATGAACCGATTTTCTCGATTCAGATGTCATTAAATCATGTTAAGGCTGTTGATGATCAAACCATTTTTAAAAATTGTGATTTCGCTTCAGGGGATTTTTGTTTGACCATTTTGAAATATCAAGCGAACTTTTTAAAAGCTCATATTAAAATGTTTATTATATAAAATCAAACGAACGTTTTAGAAGCTAATTTAAAAATGTCCGTTTTTAAAATGAAAATAAACGTTAAAGGAACACAATTTATTCAGTGTAATTTATTTACTCTTTAATTAAGTCTCTTTATAAAGTCCCATTTCATAAAATCCCATTTCATAAAATCCATTTCATATCATATTCATTTAAATTTTGATGGAAAATTGCACATACCAAGTTTTATTCCTGTAGCTCACATGTTAATGCTTTTATGGTGTTTTCGTTATTGTGGGTTGTATGGGAGGTAGGCATGTTCGGGGACGTATTATGCCCAATTTTTGGCCACATCGTAGTTTTGGTATAAAATACATTCATACCAAATTGTATCTCTATAAGACAAGCAGAAGCTTATTATGGAGTTTTCTATTTTTGGTTATATGGGAGGTGGGCGTGTCCGTGGTTTGATGGCATCCATTTTTCAAAACACCTTCGTTTTGTTATAAAAAAACAAACGTACCATATTTTATCTTTGTACGTTAAACATAATCTTATTAATTGCGTTTTAAATTTTTGCGTTGTATGGGAAGTGGGCGTGTTCGTGGGCGGATGACATACATTTTTCGAACACGTCTTTGTTTTGATATAAAATACATATCTACCAAATTTTATGTCTGTAGGTTAAACGCGAGCTTATTTATTGAGTTTTAAATTTTTCGGTTGTATGGGAGGTGGGCGTATCTGTAAGTGGATGACATATTTTTTTCGAAGACGTCTTTGTTTTGATATAAAATACATACGCACAAAATTTTATTGATGTAGGCTAATTATGAGCTCATTTATCTAGTTTTCAATTTTTGCGTTATATGAGAGGTAGGTGTGTCCGTGGGCGGATTCCAAAAATATTCAATAGTTCAGATCCTTGGGTTCATGTGACCATGTGTACCGAGTTTCATTTAATTATCTCAACTCCTTCTCATTCTGTGTATACGGACAACACACAGACGGACAGACGGACGGATGGACATAAAAAGTTCGACTCACGAGGTGATCCTGATCAAGAATATATATACTTTTCTATACCGGACTCGCTTCGTTCTATGCGTAACACACGTTTGCACAAAGCTTATATACCCTGACCTTTCAGGTTTAGGGTATAAAAAGGGCTATTTGCGGAGAATTGGTGGTTATAAAAGGGAAATAAATTTGAAGACACATATATTCGAAACGCTGCAGCAGGATTACGACCCGAAACATACATCGAAGCTCAAAAAAGTGGCTCTTGGGAACGAACATCCAATCAACAAAGATGATCTTTGGAGGTAAATCAAGGGCGCACGGGAGAAAATTCCAGCTACTAAGTGCCAAAAACTAGTGAATTCGATACCTAGGCGTTGCTCACCAGATATCAGAAATAATGGATGCTCCACCAAATATTGAGGCAGAAATAATTATATTTCAATCATTTCTATGGATTGTATCCTGAAATTTCAAATGTTCTAATCACAGGTCATGGCTAAAATTAAGTAACTACTTATGGCTTCTTAAGTTTAAAGGAACGAATGCTTCCAATGCATTCAATAAAATGCCAATATCGCAAACGTGGCATATCTAATGAAAACAGCTCTTAAAATTAAGAGCATTGAATTGTATTATTTCAAAAACTTATTAATAACCGAGAAAATATGGTGTGGTACGTCTCTTACAACTATGTCACTCCAAACATTCGGAAAACGATTGGAAGATAAGTTGATTTGGAAATGCCCTATCGATTCGCCTAAGGGTTCTTTGGAAGATGGATCGCTGTTCAATCGCAGAAGCGATGAATGCGTGCGTCTCCAAAAATGTCAAAATCTTCCTTCTCTCAAAATCTTCCTTCGCTCATTCCTGCTTTTCGATTGCCCAAGGGATGAATGCATGGTTCAAAAAATTTTCAAAATTTCCTTCGCTTATTCTGGCGATCGTTGGAAGATGGTTTTTTAAAAAGTTTTCAAAATATATCATTGTAAAAATCGTTAAAATTGATAAAAAAGTTTAACTTGTAAAAAAATGTATTGACCTTGGATAGGACAACGTCTGTCAAGCCCGATAGTTTAAATTTACAACAACTTTTAACGTTTAATAACGATGTTTCGCAACAAATTGCTGAGAGCCCCTAAAAGCTATTTGTTTGCTACTCCTATCGGCGTTGACGAATCTTCCCGGCGAATCGCTTAAGACCCCTCTCGGCGATTCGTTCACGACTCTTCTTAGCGAATAACTTAGGCTCCTCTCGGCGATTCCTTTGCGACTCTTCTTAGCGAATCGTTTAGACTCCTCTTGGCGATGCGTTAGCAAATCTTCCCGGCGAATCGCTTTTGTGGCCTCAGCTGCTTACATTCGGTGATAACCGGCATCCAGTAGGAGGGCTACTTTGGAAGTATAAGTTAGTAAATCTTAAGAAAACAAAACTAAAAATCATTTCTTTAGAATTAACCTCCTCATTAGCTTCATAATAGCAATGCCAAGCAGAGTTTGTAGTAGATGAAACAAAATTTTCCCAACAACTTTCCTTAATTATAAAGTATACATATATTTTATTGAGTAAAAATGAGTCAGTCAATCAATATTAGTTTTTGTATTGTAATAAATAAAACAAGTTTACGTGTATCGTAAACGCTGCTTGCGCTATAGACACTATCTATCAATTATTCCCTCATTAAAAATGATCGTTTACGAAATTCTAACTCTTAAGACTCCGCGTATTTCATTTGCGATATGCTAATATTCGGAATCTTAGAATGAGATTTTCATGTGTTGTTTAGTGTGATATAAATAGCTTAATTCTTATTTAGTGTTAGTGAATTTCCTGTTAACCTCCATGGTTTGGTTGGTATGCTCAACACGCACTCCAACGCATGCATTTGCATCATGTACAGTTTACAAGTCAGCCACAGACTTTCTTCGCACATACTTGGCGAAATAGTCTGGACGCCAGCACTTGCACGAGCCTGGAATTAAGAACCAATCGTAGTAGAGACGCACTTGGAAGCAGCCAATCTCGTCCTGTCCATCGCAGTGCTGATCAAAGTTCTGTTGCGCACCGTTATTGTGAGTGGTGCCATCGGAGGCGGTGGCAACGCCTGCACGCTTCTGCAGATACTGTTGATAAGCCTGAAAGTCCTGCACAGAAGGTGCTTGCGTTGTGGTTGAGGTGGTGGGTACTGTATCCTCTGCATTGGGATAGAATATTTCTGCAACTAACAGGCTAACCCAGCGTGGCGAAGAAAGGCAACCGCCATCAAGATAGTGGCAACGCGCTTGAATGCAGCGTGTCACCTCAACAGTCTGTGTGAAATAGCCCTCGTACGGTATTTGCACTACGTAGCGCCAAGAGCCCTGATAGTTCTTGGCAAACACTGGAGTGGCATATTCAACCTTGGCCGGGCAGGGTGTAGGTGGGCCCTCGTAACGTATGGGTCCGATTTCTTCGCGACGCTCTGCAGTAGAGGGTGCAGCAACAGGTGCCGATGAGTCGCCTTGTATGGCGCGGTATAATGTGCAAAAACTGTTTGGAAAAATTTTAATTATTTTCAAATGCTTATGGAATTGCAAAAATAACAAAATAAACTCACACTCCGCCACCATCGCAAAACTTGCGTGGCTTGCGTTCCTCTGGCGTGTGTATTTCATGTTTGGCACGTTCTTCTTCATCCAGGGCAGGATCGAAGTATGAAAACTCGTGACCTTCATATTGTGGTTGATGCAGCAAAGGTGGAGCTGAACGCTTTGCACGCGCAGCATAATGACGATCAATATTGTTGTGATCTAGGGGATCGGCAGGATCATCACGTATTATTTGCGTGACCTTGGGTAAGGTATCATCTGCCTTCAGGACAGGCAATGTTTTGGATAGAAATTTTAACGTTTGATTGCGTATCAGTTCACTGTAAAAAACACAATAGATAATTGTTAACAAGTTACAGAAAAAAATTTGGTGAATTTAAAATTCTTACAAAGGATATGGTTCGCCGAGCACATTTTGCTTCATTGGATTTTTCGGAATTTGTCCTTTGTTCAAATCACCACATATGTTATTCACAGATACTGAGGATTTTTTTCCACCGCCTACATTTTTGCAATCGACACTTACGTGGGTATAGGGCGGTGGACGTACTTTTGGTGGTATTGCATTTGGTGATTCGACGAAGGCATAGTAGCCCTCTGGTGGCTCCTCACCATAGTCATTCTGCGCTTGTGCTTGCGATGCAATTATAAGTAAAAACAAACATAGTATTTTCTGAAAATAAAGAGAAAAAATAAGAGAATTTTATAAGAGCTAACTTGTGGTGAACTTTCTAAGTTTTATGTTTTATTTATAACGCTAGTAATTTTGCAGTTTTAATTCTGGGAACTTCCTTTTAGTTCCAGACCAAGTATGTGTATGAAGACAACAATTAATAACTACTCTGTATAGAGCAGAGTTGGTGACCGTGGCATGCAGGTTAAGTGTGTGGCTTAGCCCGGGTTCGATCCCCAGCTGCGGCGAAAAGTTTTTTTCAATAAAAAATTTTTCTGATCGGTCACCACCTCTCTGCAGACAATGGCAAACCTCAGAGAGTAAATAATGCCATGTAAAGCTTATTGAGAACATAAACTTTAGCCGTTCGGAGTCGGCATAAAACATGTAGGTCCAGTTCTCGGTCAATTGTGAAATTGCAAACATTTAATAACACACACAACACAATTGATCATAAGAAGCTCGGTCAAAGTCCTTTTAAGGGCTGAAATGGCCAATTTGTTTTTTTTTTTTTTTGTTTTTTGTCTGTATAGAGCACACCGCTTGAATGAGTAGCTGTTTCATGGTCGCTACATTAACAATGTAGTGTTGTTGTAAAATAGTTGCTTATCATGATTATAAGTCTTGCGTGACTTTCGTTGTGATCCATTCAGTTGCCTTTCTTCTATTTGTTCTGACAAATGCTCCGAAGAAGTTTTTCTGAAATTTGTTCTATTTTTAGCAATTAAAGCTTTTTCCACTTTGATGCGCACTTGTTTGGGTAACCGTAAATTCTATTATTATATTTTAGGGGATACACTTATGTATGTATCTTTTGAGAAAAGACTAAAAGAAGCACATAAGAAGTCTTAATAATTGAAAAGTTATTGGAGTTTTAAATATAAAGTAACTATTCAACTAGTTTTTTTGTGGGTTGTTTTTTAATAATGTTTGTTTTATGAGTCTTTTTGGACTCATAGTAATGACGGTTTTAAGACTCATATTTGATACTCTTTTAAGACTCATGTTATGTACTCTTTAAAGACTCATATTTAATGCTTTTAAGACTCATATAAGAAGTATTTTTGCAACGAACATTTGTTGTAGTTCAATTTTATTTCATGTTTATCGCCACAAACAAACAATTCTCCAAAAAGCGACGGCAGGATAGCATGTGCGCATAACGGACAGTGACAACAAAGTTTTATACAATTAAAAAAAGAATATGCTCGATTAAGGTTTTATTTATTTAGTTATTTATTAGATATGGTGCTTTTGCAATAATCCGATACCATTTTCTCATTAAACACTCGTATATTAGACTCTGTTATGAGTCCTCTTTATGATTACGCATATATCAATCAATATATGATCCTTTTGAGTCTATTTTATGAATAATCATATAACTGTCATCATAAATTGGGTACAATAATGACTCTTGTATGAGTCTTATTTTTGAGCAATCATTTAACCATCTTTAAAGACTCTTTCATGAGTCAATGTAATGAGTCTCATAAAACACGCATAAAACACACTCATTTGAGAGTAATTTTTTGGAGAGCCTCATAAAATGTTTATAGGGTTTGATTCGAGCTATGATTTCTCATTGAAATATTATTTACACTATGATATTTTTATGTGTCCTTAGCAGGGAACCCAGCTTGCGGAGAATTCCCTAATATGCTGGTACTTGCAATTGATCGGGGAATGGGACCTTTTATATGGTGAGTTTGCTGATTCATCTAATTTCTAATTATACTAAATTATAATTATATTAAAATTATTGATTCAATTCTTTTATCATTCTTTTCTGTGCTAAGTTTTATTATATATAATGTCTCGTGGAAGTCGAAAGTAATTAAATGATTGAGTTTCAGCCAACAAAATTGAGCTGTCACCCCTATCACGCACTACGGCGTAGCCTCCGACGAAATTCGAACCAACGATACGCATACGCAAAAATGGTATCATGTACTACTCTCTAATTGAAGTAAGTCTTGCCAACTATAGAAAACTTATGAAAATTTCGAAAACTGCTGCTTTATGTCAAATTATAAAAAACAAGTAAAAAAAGTCTAAAGTCGGTCTAGGCCGACTATGAAATACCCTAAACCCACTTTTCAAGAATAAAAAAATTTTTATTGTAAATGGGCGTCTCCGTGGGCGGGTGAAGCCTTTACTTTAATTGCATTTAAATGGTGATGAAAAATTTACACATACCAAGTTTTATTCCTGTAGCTCACAGTTAATGCCTTTGTTGTGCTTTCGCTAGGGGAGGTGGGCGTGTTCATGGACGGATTACTCCCAATTTTTGAACACACCTTAGTTTTGGTATAAAATACATACATACCAAATTTAATTTCTCTATGACAAACATAACCTTGTTTATTGAGTTTTAAACTTTTTGGGTTGTATGGGAGGTAGGCGTGTCCGTATGCGGATGACGTCCATTTTTCAAAACCATCTTTGTCTTGTCATAAAAAACATTCGTGCCAAATTTTAGCTCTGTAGGTTAAACAGAGGCTTATTTATTGCGTTTTCAATTTTTGGGTTGTATGGGAGGTGGGCGTGTCCATGAACGGATGACGTCCATTTTTCGAAGACATCTTTGTGTTTGTATAAAACACATACATATCAAATTTTATTGTTGTAGGCAAAATTTGCGCTGAGTTATTCAGTTTTCAATTTTCGCGTTGTATGGGAGGTAGGCGTGTCCGTGGGCGGGTGATGTCCATTTTTCAAAACCATCTTTGTCTTGTCATAAAAAACATTCGTGCCAAATTTGAGCTCTGTAGGTTAAACAGAGGCTTATTTATTGCGTTTTAAATTTTTGGGTTGTATGGGAGGTGGGCGTGTCCGTAAGCGGATGACGTCCATTTTTTAAAGACATCTTTGTGTTGATACAAAACAAATACATACCAAATTTTATTGTTGTAGGTTAATTATGAGCTGAGTTATGCAGTTTTCAATTTTTGCGTTGTATAGGAGGTAGGCGTGTCCGTGGGCGGATTCAAAAAATATTCAATAGTGCAGATCCTTGGGTTCATGTGACTATGTGTACCAAGTTTCATGCAATTATCTCAACTCCTTCTTCTTATCCTGTGTATACGGACAACACACAGACGGACAGACGGACGGATGGACGGACGGACATGGATAGCTCGACTCACGTGGTGACGCTGATCAAGAATATATATACTTTTCTATACCGGACTCGCTTCGTTCTATGCGTTACAAACGTTTGCACAAAGTTAATATACCCTGACCTTTCAGGTTTAGGGTATAAAAATAATTAAAAATTTGTATATTATATTTTATATATTGGTGTACACATGATAGAATAATAAGGTAGGCTCATATTAATATGGCTGCTCAAATGTCTAATATTACACAAACAATGCTGTGAGGTGCTATCAACGTCAAACGAAAAGGCAACAACAACAATTAGAACAACTTAAATTCAAACAGCTGATTTTGACATCTAGCTCACTTCCTCTCCAATATGCGCCTACCTTGTTATTCTATCATGGGTGTACAAAAATAAAATTATTAAATTGGTATAAAACGGACTATTGCAGCGGTGATATTACTTAAAATAGAGAAGCATGTTTTTGTGCACAGATGTGTAAGGATTGAAAAAAGGAAGATTAAGAGATGCTTGCAACGCATTCAGGTGCAGGCTGACTTCCTCCCAAAAGCTTTGTAGTTTTCTTTTTATCTTTAACGCAAACTTTTGCAGCATCTGACTGGTCAGACATAATGTTGACGAATCTTTCATATTGGTTACTGTTTGTTGTGGACTTATTATAGCCTTTCGACATGTTTGATAGCTTGGACCTATTAGAAATCCAATTTAAAAATTAGCTTTTAGTTAAAGCAAAATATGCACATTTCTTACATTTTTAATACTCGAAATTGTGACGCACCTTCTTTTCATACCCTGAACCTGAAAGCTCAGGGTTTATTAACTATATGTAAACGTTTGTAACGCATAGAACGAAGCGAGTCAGGTATAGAAAAATATATATATTCTTGATCAGGATCACCTCGTGAGTCGAGCTATCCATGTCCGTTCGTCTGTGTGTTGTCCGTATACACAGGATAAGAAGAAGGAGTGGACACGGTCACACGGTCACATGGACCCAAGGATCTGCACTATTGAATATTTTTGGAATCCGCCCACGGACACGCCTACCTCTCATACAACGCAAAAATTGAAAACGGCATAACTAACTGAAAACAATAAAATTAGACAATAAATGTATGTATTTTACATCAAAACAGAAATGTTTTCCAAAAATAGGTGTCATTCGCTTACGGACACGCCCAACTCCCTTACAACCAACAATTAAAAACTCAATAAATACGTTTATGTTTTACCTACAGAGATAAAATTTGGTATGTATGTATTTTAAACCAAAACTAAGATGCATAAAAAAATTGGGCGTAATCCGTCCACGAACATGGATGCTTTTTATGCAAATGGGAAATCAGATGGAAAGGTAACCAATATTCAAAAAAACAATGGGAGTCAAGAGCTGAAGGTACATAAGGCAAGTACAACATCATGCATCCTTCGTTGGTCCCAACTGAAAAAATTATTTTACCACCATTGCATATAAAACATGGTGTGGTTAATAACTTTATTAAATGTTTGAACAGAAATGAATCGGCATTTAATTTTCTGAAAACATTATTTCCAAAACAAAAATAGCTTTGTTATTTTGGAATAAAATTGGTTTTGTTGTTTAGTATTATTTGTGCGTGGTGCTTAGCTCAGGTAGGTGAGATTTTGAAAATGTATTTAGGTTTTGCAATAATTTAACGGATCACTGAAAATATATTCATGGTTTATTGTAGGATGAGCCATTTGCTCTCAGTGCGTTTACTTGAATGCAAATTGGGCCTCGGTAGTCGACTGGTTAGCGTGCTTAACTGCCAACCCAGGGGTTCTGGGTTCGAATTCCGGTCTAGCCATGTTCCTACGCTTTTACCTTTCTTTAATTCTTTCCTCATTTCTTATCAACTATAATTAAAAACTCATCAATATATAAGACTTTGGAAGTTGTAGTTGGTGGTAGAGATGTTTGTGGAATGAGATTGCTTAATAACTCGAATTAACTGAGGTAAAGGCATAACACTTGCCTCAGATTCAAATTCACATGTTGATAAAGCACCCCACCACACATACAACATTCTACACTCATAAATTAATTTTTATAATTTTTTTATAAAATCTTCGTCCGCTCACGGATACGCCCATTTTCGATACTATTATCGTTTTTTGAGAAAGTAGGTTTAGGGTATTTCATAGTCGGGCTAGACCCACTTTAGGCTTTCTTTACTTGTTTTAATTTAATAAGATTTTGCACTCTAATTTTACACTTACAAAACTGTGAGTGACACAAACGTCAAATGATAAAAGCAACAACAACAATAAGAAAAACTTAAATTTTAACAGCTAACTTTGACAGTTCCTATCAAATATGCTCTTACCTTGTTATTCTACCATGGTGTTGACTTTTTTCTCCGCGTAACTATTGCTTATTTGATAGCAGTAATATTTTACCGTTATCATGGTAATATTTGCGTTTTGGCATTATAAGTCATTTACTCGTTTGTGTTACAGACCTTGATCTGCGTAGATGTGCATTACAAAAAGTCAAATAAACAGTGCATATCTGTGACATCTTGGAAATATTTACTGCTCAATCCTGGTAATATAAAATTTAGTTTCAATGCTTAATATTTTCTCGATATTGAAAGTAATTCCTTTTAGGCAAAATGCAAAAGTTAACTCAATTTATAACAAATTTGGATATCAACAAACTAAATGGGGGCCTATCATGTCGTCTTGTACCGTAATCTGTGGTATTACATACGGCCCAAGAGGATTAATGACCTTGATCGCTAGTTATAAGTCGTGCATTCACAAAATCGTGCACTCATGTTCAAAAAATAGCTCAAAAATAACTTGGAGAAACAAGTTTTAAGAATGACTGTTTAGCGAGAGGTAAGAAAAATGGACTACAAGGCACGGCAGAAGATCAAGAAACCTCTAAAAATATCACGTCACAGAAAGTTGTGACTAGCGTTTGCAAAAGCTTAAGTTAATTGGTTTTTGGATCAGTGGTATTCCGTGATTTGGACTGACAAAAGAAAAACATATCGCGCTCGAAATACAAAAGAGTCACAGCTCAAAATTTTCCAAAGTCGACTTTTTGTTATAAATCAATTCAAAATACACATCTCTATCTAGCATTGCTAGGTGGAGTGCTTCCAGTGTCCTATTCACTTCTGGAGGTTGTGGATACATCAAAATTTTTGTAGAAGAAAAGTTTCTGAATGATGTAGTCTACGGTTTTGGGTAGTGACGGAAAGAGCTTCGTAATGCGAGAGTGTCCTATTGTACTATCCCTCCATTGAGAGTTGGCTTAAAGACGTATCGCTGTGTTTCTAGCCGTCTGTTTTGAAGGATATCAAGTGGTATAAGGTGGAGCATTGTGTCGAGTGCGTCTGTAGAAATCGTTCTCAATGCTCCGATAATGCACAGCTCAGCTAATCTTTCAACTTTGCGAAATATATTGAGCTGTATAGAGGTAGTCTGTAACACTTGGTTGTAGTCCCCATTGTAGAGCTACTGCTTTTTTCCATGAATATAGGGCTGTATTGGCTTTTAGGATTTTAAATATTGAAATAATTAATTAGTGTTTTTTTAATTATTAATCATTTTATCTTATGATCCATATTTGTCAAACCAACTCAAAAAATTCAAAAATTATCAATTTATTCAGATGGCTATTTTGTTTGTTATTTCAAAGGAATAGTAAGAGAAAATTAAAAAAAAAAAGAATTTATAGTTGAAATCGGGGATTGAATCCAAAAAAGAACAAAATAAAAAGATCAAAATTCAACCAAAAAATTTGAACAAAAAAATTGTGCTTCCAAAATAAATATTGTTCACAGAACAAAAAAAATTTGTTTAGAAATAAAAATCAATTTAAATATCCGGCAATTTTCATTTTGCTGTTCAACATTATTTGAACTAAATTCCTCAAGAAAAAATACACGAAGTTGATGGTGTGATAATGTAAACTGCAAACTGTTATATAACTGTCAAATAACCCCTGGTTGAAATAGTTTTTTTTTTTATAAAGTTGAAAATTGAACACACTTGTTTAATTTTAAAGAAGGTTTTTTTCTCAGTGCAGGTATTTTGCTTGATCCGAAAAACTAAGTCTTGTATTTCCCAGTTTTGGAGGACTGATTGTGGGTAAGTTGTGTCGTCTACTTGCGATCACTAACTCGGTTTTGTCAGGCTTAAGGCTGCGATTATAGTGAACGCGATTCAGACAGGCAGGCAGGCAGGCTGAAATCTGTGTGAAAAAACGAGATGCAGATAGCTATCTATCTCGCTTGTTCTCATTGCCTGCCTGCCTGCCTGTCTGACTCGGCGCTCACTATAACCGCAACCTAACGCAGAGTCCACCAGCTGAGTCCAGCTGGAAACCCAATTTACGATGGTGTTTAAATAATTGTGCACAATATCTTCGTATAGTAGTTAGAATGATGAAATTTAATCTTCTATAATATTAAAGACAAACCTATAACGAACTTCTATAAGGCTCTCCCTTTTACAAATTAAGTTCTTGTTGAGCTCTCATGCGTTTTATCTCCATACAACAAATTTTTCAAATAATTTTTCATTACACATATTAATAGGTCTGTTTCCATACTCACTTCAAGTAACTTGAAGTTACTCAAAAGCGTTTCCATACACATTTTTCCCAGCATGAGAGAGAAGAAGAACAAGCAAACTGTCACTTTTTGTTGCTCTCTCCCAGCAAAATCTTCGCTTACATGTAATCGAAAAAGTAATCCAGAAAATTTCATTCATCGCTTACCCTCTCGCTTACAGAACCGATTATTTTTATACAGGCATATGATTGGAGGTAATTGATGACGCTTTCGCTTGACCTGGAAATACTTATGTATGTGCTTATTAAGCTTGACGAATAATAACTTCTCAGTAATCAATTATTTATCAACAACTAAGAAGTTGTTTTATAATACGTTGCTGTCCGCAAATAAGGAAACCAATTACATAAAGAATATATTTTAATCCTTAAAATGAGGAAATACTTTAATTGAGAAGATACATATTGTTATAAAAAATTAAAGGATTAAAATTTATAAATTGTAATTATATAACACAAAATTGTAGAGCATTGACGTTTTTGTGCACACAATTATGCTTGGAATAAAATAGTTACGTTGCAGCCTTTTCAAATGAAGGGTAAAACATCCTATCGTTCTGGAAGCTACTTTTACTAAAAAGAAAAACAAGTGGTTAAGTTATTAAGTGATATTAAGTTATGGTTATTTATTCTTGCCTTTTTTCCTTTCTTCTATATATAATTAGCAAATTTTATATTTTTCAAACGTTCTTCTGCAATTTTAGTTTTTGAACTTAAAAAATTTTAAAAATTCGACGCGTTGTCAAACAAAAATTTTAAACAATCCTAGAAAAAAAGAAAAATATGAAAAGCACAAAAGCCTGACATTACTAACTGCATTACGAGTAATACACAATATAATTCAGTATTGGTCAATCAGCATTTATGTAATGCATTTTAGAATTGAATGAAAATCAAGGCTTTACAAACAATTTTGCTGGGCTATTACTCGAACTTTACTTGAAAAACTTCTTCGATTGTCAAAGTGATCAAATTAAATTTTTGTATTGTGTTGTGAAAAAAATGTATGCAATTGGTTAGCAAATTAATAAAAATAGTTAAAACAACCAAAATGAATGCTAACGAAAGAGTTTAAAATACAAAAACAAAGCAATTAAATTTTATTATATACAATTATAAACAGCTGTTGTGTTTGAAACTTACTTGAAACCGTTTCCGTACTTTTCGACAAATTTTCTCATTATGACAGATATTCAAATAACTCTCTATTACTCGAACTTTACTTGAAGTGCGTACGGAAACAGACCTAATAAAACTGCCTTCTGAGATAAACGCAAAACGCATTCATGGGATTATTCAAATGTTAAAAATTTCAATTGGAATAGAAAATAAAGTCCCATTCCCTGCAAACATTTGGAAGACGATTGGAAGATTAGATCATTTGGTGACGCGTTAGCGATTCGCCTTAGGGTTCTTTGGAAAATGGATCGCTTTTTGATCGCCCAAGGGATGAATGCGCGATTCAAAAAAATTTCAAAATCTTCCTTCGCTCATTCCGGCGATCGTTGGAAGATTGCTTTTTAAAAAGCTTTCAAAATCTGTCATTGCAATATGAAGCAGGCTCTGAAAAATCGTTTAAATTAATCAAAACATTTAACTTTTAAAAAACCTTATGAAACTGGGATAAAACAACGTATGCAGAACCCGCTAGTTCAAACTTGCAACAACTTGTAACATTCAACAACGATGCTCTGCAACAAACAAAAATCCCTTCTGCCGATTCGTTGGCGAATCTTCCCGGCGAACCGCTTAATACTCCGCTCAGTGAATCGTTCGCGACTCTTCCTGGCGAATCGCCTAAGACTCTTCTCGGCGAATCGTTGGCGAATCTTCCCGTCGAATCGCTTAAGACTCCTCTTGGCGAATCGTTGGCGAATCTTCCAGGCGAATCGCTTAAGACTCCTCTTGGCGATTCGCCGACGAATCTTCCCGGCGAATCGCTTTTATGGCCTCAGCTGCTTACATTCAACGATTCCCGGAAAACTCTCAAAAGAGCTCGCCGGCGATCGTTTCATCTTCCAGCGATTCGCTGGAGATTTTCAGGCGATTACAAATGTTTGCAGGGTTACTAACAGCACTTACCAGAGATGATTACATTGAAATGGCAACAAGTGCTTACTTCAGATAGGTGAGATTTTGAAAGTGTTTAGGTTTTGCAATAATTTGAACGGATCACTGAAAATATATTCGTTGTTTATTGTAGTGAGTTTGCTTGAATGCAATCACTTGAATGCGCAAAAATAAAAAATTTTATGACAGTGCAAAGCTATTGAATGCACTTGTAGTTGACAAATGTTTTTTGAAGTTTTCATCGTTGATCAATTTTCTTATATCTGGTTCGACAAACTCTCTCTCTTTTATTTTTAAGTAGGAAATTATCGAAAACAAAATAATCAGAAAAGGCAAACCGACAAGTCACGGTCACGACAATTAGAAATCTCAAAAATGTAACCTGATTAACCAAGAATTATCACCCCACACAAACAACAAAAATATAAAAACCATTGTTAGCATGGTTATTATTAAACAGTAGCAAGCAGTAATAATTTTCAAATTATAAGCATTGTTGTCTTAAACAAAAAGTTAAAAAAAAACAACAACATTAAAGTCAATTAAATTACGATCTAAGGTTGAAAGTGTATCTTTCGGCTAAATTACATTTTTCACTAGTTGACACAATTTCTAGCATAAAGTTTTATTTGTTTCACCTAGTCTGCAACGACTTCATGTCGCACAATGAATGAATGCATTCACTTCAGTGTAATTTAACTACTGAAGTTCTTAATTGTTAAAAAAAAATTAAAAAGAAAAAATTACTACTATTCATAAAAACAACCGGCATAAGAGAGTGAAAGCTAAATCGTGGGCATTCCGAATGTTTTCTCAACAAAACTAACAATTAATGCTTAGATACAAGAATTGAAAAAAAAAAAAAACAGCAGAGATGGAAAGACTCAACAACAGCAATAATGACGACAACCAACAGCAACCTTAAGTCAACCTTAATAAACGCAGATGCAAAGTTGTTGGGGGGTTTTTTTTTTCTTAACTTTCGCCATTAAATTAAACGCTCTGGAATTTAAAAGTAACTTTCTGTGAGAGTTACTTATAGTACAAGTGTGTAATCTATGAGATGTGCTTTTGTTTTAACAATTGCTATTTCAATAAGATAATTGAATTAAAATAAAAGGATATATCAAACTATATTAGTTGGTCCTAAATAATTGTCATATGTTACAACTTTTACTTAAAAAATGATGACAAATAAAATTCTCAAGATGAAGTTTCTTTTTCTGTAAATCAAAAATGAATTTAAGAATTGAATTATGTTTTTGGGTCAAACAAGCAGCAACAAAGAAGCAATAAATTATATTTTGAAATTTTAAATTATTTAACCAATAAGCAGAAAAAAAATCACGAACGTTAAGAAAACTAAAGAATGCTATCAAGAGGAATTTATAAATATTCTTCAATATTTAGTATAAATTATGCAAACAAAAGACTTAAGAAACAAACTTAAGATGCAGCTTGACTTAAGTTAATGTTTTTATTTAAATGGTTTCAACCACTTTGAAATTATAAAATAACAATAAAAATAAAAATAAATAAAAAAATAACTTAACCATTATATTTAAATCGCAATATTTAAGAAGCAAAAGAGCAACAGTTAAATAATTTGTATTTTAAAAGCAGCTAAAAAAATTGCTAAAATGAATAAAACAAACTAAATTCTTTTTTATTAATCAATTGGATCATACAAAAAAATACCTGTCCAAAAAACTAACTTTCATTAAAAATTTAAAGTTCAGCTAACATACCAATTTTAATGTCGTCTTCACTCACATGAATTCAACTTCACATACAACAAGAGTTTCACAAAACAAGGTTCACGTTAAAGTTCATGTGAGTAGTGTTTCTTTTTGTCTCTTATGCTTGTGTCATTCTTAAAAGAAATCAAAAGTGATGAAGAAAATTTAACCTTAAAATATGCAATTCTCTAAATATCTGAAAAATCTTTCAATGCTGCAGAGAACTATTAACCTAAATAATTCAATTCACTAACGCTATGCTGCCTAAATGAATCATTCGAACGAATTGCTTTGCATACAAAATAAAAAGAATATAACAAAACAAAAGCAATAACAATAACACCAGCAAGTCCCAAAATTGGGTTAACAATTTGTACGGTTCTTTATTTGGGCCACATCACATCATTGAACTTCGAAAATAAAGCGAGAAAAATGACAACAGCACTACTCAAAAAAAAAAAAAACCCAACAACAAAGTATTGAACGTTTCTCCTTTCTTACAATATATATAAGACTACAGTAGATTAAAGCAGTTGAAAATACGTTAAAATTGTTTTTCATATTAGCATGCAGCGTTTACATTTCTGCTTGAAATTATAATGCAATGTTTTAATCAATTATATCTTAAAGAACTCTTTAAATTGCAATTTAAATAAAATATTCCAATAAGTATGATGTCTTAGATGGTACAAGAAAAATAATTCTTTTCATGCAAATTTAATTGCAAGAAATTTTGTCGAAGGCTTAACTTTAAAAAGTTGTAAAAAAAGTTTACTAGGTAAACTTAAACAATATTTAACATATTTACTATTAGGTTTTTTAAAAACTTGAAATACACAGTTGTATCGTTGTATTCGAATTCAAGTCGTATTCACATTGTTTTTGTTTTCCTGCTGGTCCTCTTGTTTGGGGTGACTCCATAGAAAATTGCAATGTAAAAGCCTTTTTGAAATGGCTGCAAGATTACTCATTGGATTTTGTACGCATTTAGGATCTCAGGACTTCCTTTTCGTCAGGACCATCTTTTCTCGATCATTTTCTATTAAGCTATTCTCTTTTCTATTCTATTTTCTCTATTCTCTATTCTCTATTCTATTTTATATTAACTAAATCGACAGGATTAATCTGTCGCTATTAATAATTATTCTATAGCAAGTTTATCGACATTTTCTGATCATTTTCCTATCCATCTTGGTTTGAATTTAACTGATTTCGACTTTTTAATTAAAACTCCCAGATTTAAATTGACAGTCATATCGAAAATTTAAATTCGCTAGTTGGATCTGCCATCTCTGCAAATTCAGAAAATTTGAATTCAAACATAAAAAAATTTTTGTTTGAGATAACATTCGAATCAAAAGAAAAGAAAATTAAAAAAATTGTTCATAGGCATTAAAATAGAACCAATGACGAATATAGTCTTTTATAAAAATAAATATAAAAACTGCTCAAAATTTTGATTTAAGAACAAGGAAAGCTTGAGCAAGCAAAAGAATTCGAAGAAAATTAGAAAAAAATCAAGCGTGGCTCCTCTGCCTCAAGTCTGAACTTTCAATAAATGGTTCTATAGTTCAAGACAATTTCGATAAATAAGA
The DNA here is from genome assembly GCA_958299015.1 of Tetanocera ferruginea. Lineage (NCBI taxonomy): Eukaryota > Metazoa > Arthropoda > Insecta > Diptera > Sciomyzidae > Tetanocera > Tetanocera ferruginea. Next base: position 60,697,433 of record OY282640.1, on the reverse strand, counting down.
AGTATTCCGACAACATTTTGAACAAGTTTATATCGAAAACACTCCAATCGCGTTGACATTTTAGAAATTAAAGGTCATATTACGAATAAAAAAAAATTTACTGTTGAGGTTTCTTTATTCAGAAGGCTTTCGATAGATCTTACCAAGTGGTATTATTTTGAAATAAATTCAACTTTCTTAATCAAATTTTTTTTTTGTTTTTTTCAAATCGGAAGTTTTGCATACAGTTCTTTCACTCTATATCTGAATTTGGCCATGTTATGAGTAGCGTTCCACAGGGTTCGGTCTTTGGTCCACATTTTTTCAATATTTTTCTTTATGATTTCCCACATGAACTGTCAGGCTCAAGGGGTATATTATATGCGGATGACTGTCTAGTTTATGCCCATCATTATTCCCCAACTCATGCTTTTCGCTGTGTTTCAAGACATTTAAACATTATTAACGAATATTACAAAAAATTTACTCAAATGTAAAATCACGTAAAATACGAATATTCGTATTAAAACCTCCAAATCTGAGGCAATCTGTTTAAGGAATGCGTCAGGCAAATGTAGCAAAAAAATGAAACTTTTTTTAAATGGCTCTGAAATTTATTTCAAAAATGACATTAAGTATCTAGGTAGTCTTTTTAATAATCTCTTTAAATTCAATAAACATGCAAGGTCAAATTTAAAAAAAAGCCCAAAAACTTGTTGGCATGTTCTCAAGTCATTTTAATAATATATATTTAAGTCAGAATACCAAAATTTTAATTTATAAAGTCAGTCAGTATTCGCTCAGTCTTGCTTTACGCATTTGCAATATGGTTCACGATTTCACCTACTGTTGCCAATGAATTAGAAATCCTGGAACAAAACATTTTGAGGCGATGCATTAATAAAATCTTCGAATCTTACGTTAAACGTTATTCTAATAAGTTCATCTATGCAAAAGCAATGAAAAACCCGCTCAAGGAATACCTTTGAATCTCAGTATCTACTTAATTGGTCTTAATTTTCTAACTACTTATCTCCTAAGTAATTTCTATAATTTTCAATAAACATCTATTATCTATTGGTCTAGCATTCTCACTGAGTTTTGTTAGAAACGGGTTACTTTTGTACGTACTTTCCATACAAAATTATGTAAAAATTAAATATAGATCCTAGGGAGGTACCCCTAAGGTCTTATCAACTTCTACCATTTTCAGTGCACATTTATTTCTCTAATTGTCTAGCCGTTTGACAAAACTTTGTTAAGACCGACCAACTTTGCCATGCATCTCCCATACAAAGTAATGTAAAAATTTAATATAGGATAGTATCCCGGAAAGTACTAGGTTCCTACTAGGTTTTTTATTTTTTGTAATTTGGTATTTCGCGATTTAAATATCAAAGCACCGTTATATAATATTCACAATTGAAACATTTTATATTGAAAAGTGAATATTAAAATTTTTAAAAAAACTAATTTTCTATCGAAAAATTAAATTTAAAAAAGTGTTTCAAGAGTAAAACGTGAGTGACAATTTTTATTGATAAGTTGGGTTATCTTGGAAAATAATTGGCTGGCATAATTTATGTCTCGGATTTACTTTTAATATAAGATAAGTTAATTTTGCATTTTTTTTTAAATCAAGTAGACGCAATTATTTTTCATTAAAAAAGCTTTTGAAGAAGTGAAACGTGAGTGACATTTAATTTTTTTTTTGTTTATTTTTGTATTAGAAATGAAAGAAGATGCCGAAAACATCAAGAAAAAATTAAAGCCGACCCTAAAAGAACGTATGAAAAAAAAATAGAGAAAAATTATAGTTAAATCCGGATTCATATAAGAAACGAAATTTAGCAAAGATTAAAAAGATCTAATTAAATCATTACTTTAAGTCGTTGGCCTCGACGGAATTGCTAATAGGCCAGTCATATAGTCAAATTTGGCGCGGTTTTTGGCTTTTAATGGCTTTTAATAGAATCGGAATAAATTTTAGTAAAATGTTAATTTCTGAAATAGTTTTTGTGTTGTTTTTATATTATTTACATAATTCTTTCCATACAAATTTTTTTTTTTTTTTTTTGTATAAAAATGTCCTTAATATTAAGAAAAAAAATTTTTTTATAAAATATGCTTAATAAAGTTCACCAGATTAACCACGATGCAAAAAAAAGGACAATTAAAATTGATTTGAAACGTGAGTGACATCGACGTGAAACGTGAGTGACAAAATCAGTATATGAAAAAATCTTAAAATTTTGAGAGAAAACTAAATTTTATCCTGCAGTTTAAGTTTCTACTCAATTTCGTTACGGAAAATTACTTTATTCCTTATATTAAGTCAAACAATTCTCAGATTTTAAGCAATTTATTAGAAGAACTCCGAAAAATGAAAATCGTGCGAAAACGTGAGTGACACACCATTTAAAGAGTTTTTTTTCGACATGTGTAAATATATATAAAACTTTTTGCATGAACTTATAAAAGTGAGCCTAAGACTTATTGTACCCATATAATTTTATGTGAAAAGCTTTTATTTTTGATGGAGAAAAACTTATGTTTACTGTTATGACTGAAACGTGAGTGACACTGGATTTGCCGCGTTACTAAATTCTTTAAAAACAAAAAACAATCGCATTTTACTACAATAAAAACAAACATTTTCAAATTTAATTTGGGGACTATGTCCGTTTCTTTGGCGGTCATAACCCACAACGTTATTGACGATGTCACAAATGTTTTGGGGGGTCTGACGTCTTGCAGGGTCATACCATATCGTCGGTTGAAAAGAACAACGACTTAACTGCAAAAATCGTAATTGTGCAGGAGAGGGAAAAAACAAATTTTAATTGCGTAAAACTTTTATTAAAACTAAAGTTTTTGACCTAGAATAATTCAATAATGGATGTTGGTGTAACTCTTACTTATAGTTTTGACCCACGTAGTTTGGATTTAATTTTTTCCCTTTAATTTCAACCCTTAGACAATTACGTCATTGTTTCCCTGTATTCGTTTCATTGCCATAAAAAAATTAAATGTTGAAAATAACAAATTCGTAAAAACCTTTATTATAATATTGTGGAATCATGTGGCTGTCAGGCAAGCATTTAAATCCCTTAATTTATTTTCATAAATGGTCAATTTTCTGGTGTAGGCAGGTTTCAGAGTACATTGGTTTGAATCTATAAATTTTATGAACAATGCACACTTACGTCGTTTTTGCAACGAAATTGTTATCTCTCTGTCTAAATCGAATAAGCAACTGTCATTGTTCTTTTCAAAGAAGTCGTCAAATAGCTAATATTTCAATAACGTGGCGGCTCTGAGCAAACTACAGTTCTGTAGTTTTTCTCCCATCTACCAGTGATATAGGGGATATCAGTTACCCAATAGACCGTACTTTACAAAATTTGCATTTTCGTCATAGTTCTTTCAACCGACATCTTTTGTATCTCAAAAATTGGACCTGTTAGGATAAAAGTATAGGCGTAGAATCAACGTGAAAAGTGCTTCTAGAAAAGTATTTCAGGTCTCTGGAAAAAACCCTTGTTGATCAGTGTTATTTTTTAAAGTTTATTAAAGCTTGATGTTTAATATAGATGTATGGCTTGTTTTTATACCAAACTCGGAATACAAAGATTGTTACATCAACGAAAAAGTAGGTTAGCTTTACAGTTTTCGGCCCAAATTCCATCCTACCTTGAAAGTGTTGTATTTGTTACAAAACGATTTTTTTTGATGTTTTGTTACTGCAGCATATGGCGTTGAAGCAACAGTCTTTATGATTGGGATAACTGTGATAGTTGTTCATGACCAGATTGTTGAAATAACTGCTTCCACAGTTATAGTACCTATACCGGTGATAGTTGTTGTTTATAAATAACAGTCTGAACTATTAAACTAACTGTTTTCATATGTTTATAACGGGATTTATGCTACAATTATTGGCATAACGGGGACAGTAGTTGTTTTAAATACATCTCCGGTATTTTAATTTGTGTAAGTAATAATTGTGTATTTTATTATTTTTACTAGTTGTGTAAGCAAATATTATTTAAAGTACAAAATTATAGCTTTTATTTGCGGAAACTTAATAATGTCCTTTTATAATTGCGCCATTTTTAAAGAATAATCATTAAATTTAATAATGCACGGATCAAAATAAAGATTAAAATTTCTCTTATCTTAGCAAAAAAACTTTTTGTATCTTTGTTTTAGCTATTCAAAACCCATTTATTTCTACATTGAAAGAAGCTTCAACATCTAAGAACTCACTTTTAATCACCGTTACTAAGCTCGTCGCCACACAATGCTTCATAGTTTTTGAAGAATTAATTTTCTACAGTTTCGGTTATACATAAGTAATAAACAAGAATTTTGACCGACTTTTTGTGTGAATTCTAGAGTGTCAACAACGTGTTTTATGTATTCGAATTACAAACAATGGGAAAGTTATAGCAATTCAAATAATTTCTATGTGCTTCTGAAAGAGATAACATACAAAAGTGGAAAGAGCATAGCCTTAGGTTTACTTTCAAAATATTCTATCTAGGTTCTGTAGTAACGGTAGAGTTTTGCGTATTGCGTATTTCAGACGCACAACACAGACAGCTTAATTCATTAGCATGCATGACTGCATATTTGTTGTAGTTGTTCTTGTAGTTGTTGTTGTTGCTGCTCTTGCTGTTATTATTTTATAATAAATGAAAAATTCTAACAGTATTTAACATGGTAAGCAAGCCATGAATAGCAGCAGCAACAAGCAACAACGACTAGCAAGTTTTACAGCATACAGCACAAAACGAAAGACTTAAGACACGAACTGCATGCATGCTTAAGAACTAAGATGTTACGTACCGACGAGCGTAAATAAAACGCACAAATTGCTTGTAATGCGGAAATTGTATTAAATTTAGCATCTTCATGTATAGTAGCGCCACTGAAAAGGCATTAATAATAATAATATTTTAATAGTTTTCCTTTAGTTGCATTTCTTCTTCTTCGACTAGAGAAATATTCTTTCTACACATCATGAGTTGCTTAAGAATTTTCCAGACTGAACTTTAGTAATTTTCTCACTAGAGTTTTTGTTTCAGTGCAAACATACCAGTAAAAAGCGATAATCCATATTCTGTCCAAGCTCCGCTGTCTTTAAATGTTTTTGATACTATTTTGTTATTCCAGAGTCAAGTATTTTAGAAAATATTTCAATCAAGAGTTGGAAATGAAATTTTGTTAAATTTTCTATTATTTTAGCACTTTTCACTATTTCGCGTATTTTGTTTCTTGTCTGATTATGGAACTGTGTAGAACAATTCCTGTCCACAACTGCAACTGAACTGAACTGACAATGACGATGTTCGAAACATTGAACCACTGGATTGCCTCATCATCAAGAAAGCAGCAATATTTTCTACTTCTTTTCGCTAACCAAAAGCTGTTGTTTGAGTCGTTCTCATGTCTTTTCTGTTATTCTGTGTCTGCAGCGGCCATCCCCGCTTTGTTTGTTTTCTTTTTTTTTACTTTTGCGGGAAACTTTTTCTTTTCTTTTCTTAACAATTTTTTTGAGTGAGACTTTTGCTTGGCTTGGCACAGTAATATTGTTAAGTTTCTGTACAACCTCTACAGAAATGAATTTTAGATTTTATTGTTCAAAAGCATCAATAGTACGAGTAGTTGTTTTATATTGAAAAATCTTATTAACAGTACATTGCTTTTTTGTGCAGCTGAATAGAATTTAACAAGTTCTAACAAACTTGAAAGAAGTTTGGATCAATAAGAAACTTCTACTCCAAAAATCAACTAACTAATGGACACTCAATAAGTGGTTTAAATTGATTCTTTCAATTAAACTGTTAAAACTTGAATACATTTATTAGAGTATCTTTGGTTGCAACATTGACATTGGTTCTCTTCCGTTTAATTTGCACATGCCTCTTTTTTTAAATGAACATCTTGTAGAACCATCAATTGGTTCACGTCATAAACGAAGACATGACAAAAAGTAAGCCATATTTTTGTTATGCCAATTATGTCAAGAATTTATGTAGTTAAACAGCTTTGTTTTTTTTTTATTTTCACTTAATTGTAATTTAAATAAATTGGTACTTTATCAGAATAGTAACGGCTTATCGTAACACATCTACGTCGAAAATTAATTCTTTTTATAGAAAGACATCAGAGCAGCGTTAAAAATCATCAACTCATTGAAGAATTGAGTGATTTGAGTAAATCGTATTAAGGCAGCACCACATAGTGGTTTAGTATGAGTTTTCGGTGGTTCTCTCGGTTTGTTCTGCAAATTATTTTTGTTGTTGAAATGAAATTCTTAAAAAATAACTAATATTAACAAATAAAAATGCCACAATTTTATAACTCATGAAATAGTTTTTATTTTATAACCTAAAATAAATTAATATTTTAGTCAAAAGTCGGTTTTTTCACTACCATTTTCGTAAAATCAATATTTTTCTAAAATGCTCAAAAAGTTTCAGAGGAGCAAAAATTATTGTTTTTTTGTTTTTTGTACGAACAAGCTCGGAAAAATCGTGTCCGTTAACTAAATTACGGATTCTGGGTGTATAAGTTTATATTTTTTATCAAAAAAATAAAAAGTTTTTCTTAAAACATAATTTAATTATAATGTGAAAACAAAAACTATCTAAAATAAACAGTCGCTTTACAATAAACTTAAAATGTAGGTAAAAAGCGGCAACAAGCGTGTTTTCTCTACTGTTTTTGCATTTTTGATAAGATTGTCAAATTAATGTCAGATTCCACTATTTCGAGGAATCAAAAACATATAAATATATTCTCCTTTTCGATAAATTGTTCCAAGACGTCTATCAAACAAAAAAACAAACAAAAACAAATTGGCCATTTCATCCCTTGAAAGGACTTTGACCGAGCTTCTTATGATCTATTGTGTTGTGTGTGTTATGAAATGTTTGCACACAATTGACCGAGAACTGGACTACATGTTTTATGACGACTCCGAACGGCTAAAGTTCATGTTCTCAAGAAGCTTTACATGGCATTAAATACTCTCTGAGGTTTGCCATTGTCTGCAGAGAGGTGGTGACCGATCTGAAAAATTTTTTTTATTGAAAAAACTTTTCGCCGCGACTGGGGATCGAACTCGGGCTCCGAGCGTGCTAAGCCACACACTTAACCTGCACGCCACGGTCAGCACAAGACGTCTATCGCAAAATTTAAAAAAAATTTAGATAAGACGTCTTCCTTATGACGGCAGTGTAGCCGTATCAAAATTATGTGAGGAGTGAAAACATGTGATAAATTTTCAACTGTAACGCGTAACGCTTCTTATATAAAGGTAGAAAACACGGAAATTTTATAAATTACCAATAACTAGTTTTTGATGGTTATTTATTGACTCTTCAAGTATGGAAAACATTTTTTTGCTGCATGAAAGTGTCTTGGGAAATGTAATGGGAAGTTGAAGTGTGCCATGAAACGGCACGTTGAAAACAAAGGTATAGAAACAACCTGCGTTCCATATCCCGTGCATGCTACTAATTGAGTGGCGTGTGAACCAATTAACTGGGGTACAGTAGTCCAATCCTCTCATCTAACAGGAAGTTTTTTTTATAAAAATAAATTTTTCTGATCAACCTCTATGCCTGCAAAGCTTCTTGAGAAAGCGAGCATTTGCCGTCGCCAAAAAAGTTCTCGTTCAATTTGTGTGCAACATTTAATAATGCACAAAACACAATTGTTCATAAAAGGCTCGATCAAAATCTTTTGAAGCGCTGAAATGGTCTATTAATTTTATTTTTGACCCATAATATCAATAAAAAGTAGAAAATTACTAAAATTCTGGACAAGTGAATTTTGAAATGAAACTTCCTTAGCGCCGTTGTATCGAAGTGATTTTTAATTCAACGCAACAGAAGCGCTGTAACACTAGGGTGGAAGTGCGATACTAATGTATCGGCTGAAACCTTGATTATTTTAGAGACCATACTAAACATTCGGTTTGTGTCTGCACTTACAAGGTCATACAAAGGTTTGAAAAACCAAGATGGGGCGTATTGCAACACCAAAAGTTAAGTGGCGTCACTAAATGATCAAGGGCCCGTGTGCAAAATTGAAAAAAGGCCCCTACTAGAAAAATTAAAAAACAACATCTTCAAAACAAAAGAAGTACAGAAACATTATTGTTTTTATTTTATGTTACTATATTTTTTTGTCTTGCTTTATCATTAGCAAAAGTTTCTATTACTTATAATTTGCTTAAATCTTATTCAGAAGCCAGTTTGTTCTCAATTGCAATCAATGCTGAATTCGACAACCTGGATTGGCTTGTTTTATTTCTTAAATCATTTTTAATAATTTTCAATTTACTAAATGGTCGGTCTACTCTTGCGGATATCACTGGGATTGTAAAGAACTACAGCATAGCTGTGTAAACTGCTGTGATGTCACATTCAATTCCTTCAAAATTTGTAAAGATTTTTTGACACAATTGATTAAGGGTGTCAGTGTTGAGTTAACGTTTTGTGGGGCCTGCGTCAGGAAGATCTTCGAGGCGTTTCTGAGCAAAACCATTCACTATCTTGAAAGCTAAGGACAATTTCTAGCAGTTTCACTGTGTCTACCAGTGTTCAGCTCATAGCCTAGACAGAGGTAAAGACGAAAATGTTGGCATGTTGTCTACGACTTGATTGTTTTGGAAAAAAATTTAATAATAAATAATAAATAAATATTCTTTTGAAGGAAAGGTAAAAAAAATATTACTGTCGAGGAATTTCTTCAGTTTGTTGAAACAGTGGTTGAATTCCTGGAAAAATATTCAATCAATTTGTTGAGTGTCGTGGCTAATCCTACGACAATACGAACAATATGGCAGGAAAATATTCCGAACTCCAGCAGCGAATTCTCGATTTAAATCGATTTGCAGTATTTGTTCCGTGTGCATCACATTCTCTGAGTTTAATCGGAGTAGCTGCTGTCAGGGCTGCCACTCTTAAAGATTTTATTCTACCAAATTTCATGCAAAAATTTACCAAATTGAAAAATAGTTTACCAAACACAAAAAATTTTATTTTTAAGTTAAATTTAAATATATTTTTTTATTAAATTAACATTTATTAAAGATTTCATTCACAAGACAAAAAATAAAAAACATAAACTTAAAACGTATTCAATACTACAGAAGACATTTAAGGAATAATATCACATATTATTAAACTAATGTTAACAGTACAAAAGAATCATAATTATATATATATTAAAAATTAATGAAATCAACTAAATTAATTAGTTTACTTATCAAAAATATTAATCTACAAGTAATTTGTTGACAACAACACATAATAAGGTTTATTTTTTACCTAATTTTAGAATCTAATTTAACCTAACCTGATTTTATACCCCCAGGCGTACTGCGTAAGGGGTACATTAATTTTTCTGTCTGTCTGTCTGTGGACACGATTACAGCCGTAATTTTAAAGCTATCGCGCTGAAATTCGATATTTAAGCTTTTTTCCAAAAAACAAAGATCAAGTTCGAGAATGGGCCGGATCTGATGAAAACTACGCCTACCGCCCATACAACCCCAATGAATAAAACTCCATAAAGAAGCGAATATTTAAGCTACAAAACTTTAATTCGGCATTTGTGTAGTCTATGACAAAACTTAGATGTGTTAGAAAAATGGGCGTCATCCACTTACTAACACGCCCACCTCCCATACAACCCTAATATTGAAACCTATATATAGAGGCTTGTGTCGAAGCTATAAAAATAAAATTCAATATTTATAATTTTTATATAAAAATTAAGACGTGTGAGAAAAATGAGCGTAATCCACCCACGAACACGCCCACCTCCCATACAACCCCAAAATTGAAAACTATATTAATAGGGTTTTATTGAAGCTACAACAGTAAAATTAGATATTTATTCTTTTTATAATAAAATAAAGATGTGTTAAAAAAAATGGGCGTCATCCACCGATGAACACGTCCACCTCCCATACAACCCATATTATTGGAAACTCTATAAATAGGCTTATATTTAAGCTGCAGACCTGAAATTTGGTATTTGTGTATATTATATCAAAATTGAGGCGTGTTAGAAAAATTGGCATCAACCACTCAAGAACAAGCCCACCTCCCATACAACCCCTAATTGAAAACTTTATAAAAAGGCTTGTCTTTACTTTGCAGGAAAACAATTTGATATGAATGTATTTTAGACGTCATCAAAACAGTAAAATTTTTTGAAATATCATATAAAAAAAGAGCTGCAATTTTAGATTTTGTACCATTGCGAATCGACCGTGGGGGTATTTTAACTTCGACCAAGACGAAGAAATACCTTACTAGTTTTAGAATCCGTTTCGCTTGAAGATGTTTCATCGCTTTCCACATTAGTCGCCTTCTATCTAATAACAAATCTAAATAGAAATGACATAATCGCTTCGAATATCAATTTTAAGAAAATCAATTTATTAAAAATAAAAAGTTACTGATCCATTTTAGCGATCCATCAATTTTTTCCCCAAGCCGACGATCTAAGCAACTGACAAATTCAAAATTTTTACATTTTGCTTTTCGTTCATTCGTGCAATTTTCACTTGATGCGTTCGTCTTTATTTGAAAGATTATTTTAAATCATAACGGTGGTGCTGCACAATGAGCATGGTTGATATAATTTTTATACAGTAATTTTTTTATATGTAACTTATATTAATTTTTCATTAATTTTAAATTTACCAAAACGAAAAAAATTACTATTTTACCAAGTCAAAATATTTTTACCAAATTTGGTAATATTTTACCAAAACGGCAGCCCTGGCTGCTGTTTCAGAGAACAAAAAAGCTGTTTCGTTTTTTCTTTTCGTATTCGTAAAATACGTATTCATTTTTTGTCAGATCAACTTTGCGTTGGGATTTACACCAACACGTATTGCAACCCAATCAACGTATTCTCAAAAGAGCGACAGGCACGCGATGCTGGACCAAAAATGATTCAACATGTTCTTTAAATGCCAGCATTGTCGAGGTGACAGGGGTGAAGGCGCGTCTTATCGATGATGAATCCCTTCAAATAACACAGGTCAACAAAGCTTTAGCGATAGGTGTGAGGTGAGAGTTATGCGATTTTGAAAATATTCTCATTCTCAAAATCTGGAACGCCGTTCTCAATCAATTCAACAAAGTGAGTCGTGCTCTGCAGAAGTCAGATTTGAATCTATCTGTAGCGGCGCAACTTTATCAAACCCTTGTCGACCCTATTGAGGAGCTGAAGAATCGATTCGTCGAATTTTGGGAATAAGCCAAATCGCGTGACGCTGACGAGTATACGTTGACATTGAGAACATCCATTAATTTCGAGAATATGAATCAGTTGCAACAGTTCCATTTTCACTCCTGTCATTAACTCTTTACATATGAGGAAAAGAATGGAATGCTACGTGAATTTGGCTGAAAAATTTGATTTTCTGACAAAGCTCAACATATTGAGCACAAGCGAAATCTCGTTAGTCTGGAAGAACATCTTATCATTTTACGTGAATCATGTTAATGGTGATGAACTTTTTTCTCACGTCTCTCACACATCCATGTTTTTACAAATCTTGATGATCCAGATGAAAAATCCTTTTCAAAATTGAACTACATCAAAAATTCATTGTGGAAAAAATTGGCTAAGACGAAGCTGAATGCTTTCGCAATGATGTCAATCGAAAATGAGGTTTTTAGAAATTTTGGATCTTGATGAAATCATCGAAGAGTTTGTTTTAATGAAATGACTCAAAGTGAACTTGTAACTGCCTAGATAATAGGAAAAACCTCGTTTGTTAGACCCATAAGCTAACACATAAAATTCATGAATAACTAAAATATACCTAGGAACAGCACAAAGTGAAAACTGATTTGTGTTTTATTATTTTGAAAAAGTATTGCCTCAAGAGGCGCTGTCGCGGAGCCCGAGTCATTTGCCACAAGGTTAATTCAGCACTGAAGGGTGTACAATTCTCCAGCTTGTAAATACTGAATGAATTGTTGAGGAAAATTTTGGGCTACTATTTCACAGTATTTTGTTTGAAAGTTATAGCATTTTTTTTTTCTATTTGTAATCGTTCAAGAGCCCCGGTACTCTGCACCTTCTAGCACCTATAGAGTTACGCCACTGCGCGCAAAGCATATTGTAAAAGCAACAAAGTTTAGCTAGATCTCAAAAACAGCTGCTCGAATTGCAAACAAAAGCTGCGTTTTTTTGGTCTGTGATCCGATTAGATTTAACTTTTATAAAAAACCAAGAGCATATTTCGTTTTATGCTATTTTATGCTATTATTATTTATGCTATTTATGCTATTACTTGCATGTAGAGCAATCGTTGGTTCGTAGTAGAACTAAATGTGTGGATATTTTGGATTAAAGAAATGATTCAGATCTCGTTGTGGATCATTTGTTGTTTTTGTTTTAATGCACAACAAGAACTAGATCTAGATCTTGTGCCGAAAAAAACGCAGCTTTACACATTTTCCTTTCTTTCAGATGCTCTAAAAAAGGTCAAATAATTTCTGAATTTAGGCTTAAGATCCAATAAATTTCATTAACTTTAAAATAAAACAAGTAAAGAAAGTCTAAAGTCGGTCTAGGCCGACTATGAAATACCCTAAACCCACTTTTCAAAAATAAAAAATTTTTATTGTAAATGGGCGTTTTATTGTATTGTAGTGGGCGGATGAAGCCTATATTTTAATTGCATTTAAATGGTGATGAAAAATTTACACATACCAAGTTTTATTCCTGTAGCTCACAGTTAATGCCTTTATTGTGCTTTCGCTATGGGAGGTGGGCGTGTTCATGGACGGATTACTCGCAATTTTTGAACGCACCTTAGTTTTGGTATAAAATACACACATACCAAATTTAATTTCTCTATGACAAACATAACCTTATTTATTGAGTGTTAAACTTTTTGGGTTGTATGGGAGGTAGGCGTGTCCGTAGGCGGATGACGTCCATTTTTCAAAACCATCTTTATCTTGTCATAAAAAACATATGTGTCAAATTTTAGCTCTGTAGGTTAAACAGAGGCTTATTTATTGCGTTTTCAATTTTTGGGTTGTATGGGAGGTGGGCGTGTCCGTGCACGGATGACGTCCATTTTTCGAAGACATCTTTGTGTTTGTATAAAACACATACATATCAAATTTTATTGTTGTAGGCTAAATATGAGCTGAGTTATGCAGTTTTCAATTTTCGGGTTGTATGGGAGGTAGGCGTGTCCGTGGGCGGATGATGTCCATTTTTCAAAACCATCTTTGTTTTGTTAAAAAAAATATATGTGTCAAATTATAGCTCTGTAGGTTAAACAGAGGCTTATTTATTGCGTTTTCAATTTTTGGGTTGTATGGGAGGTGGGCGTGTCCGTGAACGGATGACGTCCATTTTTCGAAGACATCTTTGTGTTTGTATAAAACAGATACATATCAAATTTTATTGTTGTAGGCTAAATATGAGCTGAGTTATGCAGTTTTCAATTTTCGCGTTGTATGGGAGGTAGGCGTGTGCGTGGGCGGATGATGTCCATTTTTCAAAACCATCTTTGTCTTATCATAAAAAACATATGTGTCAAATTTTAGCTCTGTAGGTTAAACAGAGGCTTATTTATTGCGTTTTCAATTTTTGGGTTGTATGGGAGGTGGGCGTGCCCGTGAACGGATGACGTCCATTTTTCGAAGACATCTTTGTGTTTTTATAAAACACATACATATCAAATTTTATTGTTGTAGGCTAAAAATGAGCTGAGTTATGCAGTTTTCAATTTTCGGGTTGTATGGGAGGTAGGCGTGTCCGTGGGCGGATGATGTCCATTTTTCAAAAACATCTTTGTGTTGATACAAAACACATACATACCAAATTTTATTGTTGTAGGTTAATTATGAGCTGAGTTATGCAGTTTTCATTTTTTGCGTTGTATGGGAGGTAGGCGTGTCTGTGGGCGGATTCCAAAAATATTCAATAGTGCAGATCCTTGGGTCCATGTGACTATGTGTACCAAGTTTCATTTAATTATCTCAACTCCTTCTTCTTATCCTGTGTATACGGACAACACACAGACGGACAGACGGACGGACGGACGGACGGACGGACATGGATAGCTCGACTCACGTGGTGACGCTGATCAAGAATATATATACTTTTCTATACCGGACTCGCTTCGTTCTATGCGTTACAAACGTTTGCACAAAGTTAATATACCCTGACCTTTCAGGTTTAGGGTATAAAAATATCAAGTCAATCCACCGAGTAATTCTTGAGATATCGTGGATACCAGTTTGAAAAACAAAATTTTTTAGAAAACACGTAACTGTGAACAATTGATGGAAAATTGAAGTCTTCTTTTTATTATCGTGTACTGCCGCAGCGAATTCCAAAAGAAAACCTAATAAAAATAAAATAAAGCCGAATAATGCATAGAAAATGAAAAATAATTTTTGTGGAACTTTGCAAAAATAACAGCCCTTTTTACATGCTAATAACTGTTTTTCAGAGTTAAGCCATAATTATAGCAACAAGCAGTCAAGCATACAGCACAACCCACAATGAAACACCAGTTGTTGTTTTCTTGCATAAATAAGAAAATAAATACTCACTTAAAATCGGTGTATGTTCCTTTATATAACGCACTTCACAATAAGTTTCGTAGACATCAAATAACTTTTCTCACAATGACCGCCGTTAAACATCCTCTGGATGACAACATGATTTCTCTTACAATTCCGTCAACATTAAGCAAACATGCTGCAAAGGCTCTTGTGTTGAAGGAAATCGATGCAATACCAATGATAGCAATGAGTATACGTGTGCTCAAATATTGGGGTCTTATCTATGAGAGCAATTGGAAGCGATATTTTGCACTTTCGTTGACAACAATTTTTAATGCGTCTCAATTCGTTTATATGTCTAGCAATGATGCTGCCGTTGATGTGGTTATTCGTAACGGATATATGTTGGTGCTATGGTTTAACACAATACTACGCGGTTGGCTGATGGCCTTTCAACATGAAAAGTATGAAAAGTTTTTGCTTGAATTTATTGACCTCTATAAGGAGGTACTGGTAAGTAGCAACGATAAGTCTATTTAAAGATAAATTATTTTATTAAATCGGATGAAAACCATATATAAAAAAATAATTAAACATAAATCATACACCAATTATATTTTAAAATTAAATAAGTCTTAAATTCGTGTTGTCTATCCCGTCAAAATTGAATGCCATAAAAATGGAGACAGATATTTGAAACTTAAAACGTAGCTCTGAACTTGATGATCACACAAAATAATAACTTATTTTCTTGTCTGTTCAATAGCTTGCTTGCAAAATGAAAATTATTTGAAACATTTTAAAACTAAGAAAAAAAAAAAAATGAAAAATAGTTCATTAACATTGAAACAAATACAAACTGAAAAATTTCGTTAACATTTTTGAATTATTGCTATTTATAAAATATTCTACTTGTATAAAATTTATACCCTTATTTGTTGTAATTTAATCATTGTAGACTTTCTCTCTGATTCGTTATGCATATTTTGGGATTTTTTTCTGACAGCGAAAACGTTGTTGCAGGCGATTTAAATATCCTCAATCCGGCTTAGTTATGTCATTCGGGACCATAAACACCTGAAGGACAATATGTTGAGCTTTTTGCTCAATCGAATCAATTGATTCAATAAGTGAAGGACCCAATTAACATTCCACGAGTTAGCCTACGAAGCAAAAAAATCTTAGAATCGAAAAATTAGCCACGAAAAATATGATGTCAGTGTCAATTAGTGTTGGCATAAGACAAGGTTTTTTGGGTTTGCGACGGTCACATGTCGCAAAGTGTCGTAAAAGTCACAAATTTCTCATAACTCACAAATGTCGCAAACTCAATTCAACTAGATTTTTCCAAATCTAGATTTACTAAATTTAAAGTTTTTGTCCCACAATAAAGTAAAAATAAAATAGTGGCAACACCACAGTTTGGTTGCGCAACTTTTTCTAAGGCCGATCAAATGCAATATGTGGATGCTTTTCTCATCGATCAGATTGATGGCAATGGATTGTGTGCGTTGGTAGAATTCCAGTGACCGCGGAATATTTGCAACGCTTCTGAGGAAAACGACTGATCCTATTGTGTTCTGGGAGCAAGTCAAGCGCAAAGATTCTTGTGCATACCTTTTAAATCTTGCAATAAAGCTGCTTAATATACCTACATCAGCAGAGCAGATCGAAAGAGTTTTCTCTAATTGGGACATTCATTCATTCAGACAAACGAAACCGCCTGAGCCAGAAGCGTTCTAAAAAATTACTAGGCCTATATTTTTCGTTAAAAATCAATGAAGGAACGGATTCATTTGACAAATTTACCAATTCCGATGAAGATGAAGAGTGAAAACTCCAGAATGTACTGGAAATATTCACGATTTCGTATTGGACAATCTGAAAGTGAGAGTTCGTGAGAAAGCTACATCCGTAGACATGTCAAATGGGCCAGTGGTTTTAATTTTGCATGAAAATTTGCTGACTGTAAGATGGGTGCCGCGTTTCTTAAACAATCAGCCATAAATATGAACGTGTTTGCAATTTCCAAAAACGTTCGGTGTCCAACTGATTTTTGCGGAAAATAGGGACCACAGATGAGACATGGATCCACCACTATACACAAAAATCGAAAGAATCAGCAAAAGAGTGGGTAGGAAGTGCACTAAAGCGAACAAAGACTCAATAAACGGCAGGAAATGTGTTGGCTGTGTTCTGTTGGACCCATTAGTGATATGATCGGTTTGTATGCCTCGTTCCTTTGTCCAATCTATGGAAGTACTAAACTAATTGCAATAAGACACAAAACATACATACATATATCTCCATGATGTTCTGTTAGATTAAAAATTCCATTCATGCTTTAATAAAAAAAAAAAAACAATTTCGAACCAAGACACAGAAATAAAAAAAGCATAAAAAATTAAAATTCGGTTTAGTAAGCTGCAATCAATGCGGATTATAGAGCATGCAACGCGTAATATATTCAATTTGGATTACTGGATAATTCGGATTACACACCGTTCAGGTTAGCGAGTTGGTACTGTATTTAATAATATTTACCGTAAAATTTCAATTGAAAATTATGTTTCGCTGATAGAAATGTGAATGCCGCGGCTCTAATGTTACATGAAATCAAGGATGATATTTTCGGTACAATTGTACTTTTTTGGTACAATGTTAAATTTTTTCTACTTTCATACTACCCAAGAGTTTTCAGCACATTTTATTTCACTCAATGAAGATTTTTACGGAATATGTACTGCCAGTTTCAAAACTGAACAAACTGCAACACTTTTAAAATGTCAATTAAAGTTTTCATTTTTGCTTAAAACAAGTGTACAAAAATTATAGTTTATTATATTCTTGAGAACAAACAAGCAATTAACAATTTTGAAGTTGATTCGAGGTAGTAAAGCAGGAACACCTGAATCTTACATTAATCCACGAAAGAGTAAAAATTCACAAGAAAGAGGAACATTCTTAATGAACACTTTAAACAAAAACAATTAGGAACCTTTGGATACACAATTAAAAGTAAAGTAAATTGAATTGGTATTGAATAAAACTAGGCTTTTTAGGGAAATAATGTTTTTTCTTTTTCCTGTCAAAACTTTTGCTAAAACATTGTTGATACACCGCAAAAATTTTTTTTGTTTTACTTTATCAGACCATATTTTTTTACTATTCTCTCTTTCAAGAGGCTACCCTCCATTCAAATCCAAGAGATTCTATTATTTGCTTCAAAGATTTTTCTCAAAAACATTTTCTCTAAAGGATAAATAAAAGGTAGACGGGAGCTTACGAGTGGGGAGGCCACTGGGAATAAAGTGTTTTGAAGAAAGAATTGACAGCGCATTTTTGAAAAGAAACAAGTAAATAAATCCTCCAGTCACAAAACCATTATTTTTGCAATAAAACCGGAACATTGAAAAACAGGTTTGCGAGAAAAATCCGCCTTTACGCCTATTATTTACCTTTGCCATCCTATAAATGGCGGATTATTTGTGTAGTATTTACTTTTTTGCAAAAAACCGCAACAACAAAGCTTACAAAACAACTTTTCAAAAGTAAAAAAAGTATCAATTTCTGAGTTTTGGCACTATACAAATTTGGAAAAGAAAGTTAAACAGTCGATTTTCTCCAACATAAATAACATTCCTCAGGAAATTCTTGCAATCTCTTGTTACTCAGCAAATGTCGATAGAATATTTTCAATTAAAAATTTAATAAAATCCGAAAGCGGAAACGGAGATTACGATTTCCGGGGCGCCGCGATTTTACGATGGATTCGAAGAGTACTCTTAATAAAAATAAGAATAGCCAAAGGAAATGTTGTGTTATCGATTTGTTTTCGAGTTATCGATTTCTTAATTTTTTGTTTTTGCTATAAAGTCTATGAAGAAAATCGGCTATATTATTCTTAGTATATCGAGCCATAACCGCGAAAAAGGTGTAACCAGCAATTTATAAAAATTTGTTTTCTTATCAAAACTTATAATTTATTTCATTATCAGTAATCTTTAATTATAAAATAATAGTTACTATAATAATATAATTATTTATATGCAAGGATTGTGTAAAAAAAATTATCAGAACTAAAAATCTTATGCCGAAAATAATTAAAAGAAATTTTCTCCCTTAAAATTTTAGTTTTGATGGTTACATCTTTTTCGCTGTTATGGCTCGATATAACCGATATTAATGATTAAGGTCATATTTAAAAGGTTATATATAAGGCTTTTAGAAAAATTTTAAATTAATGAAATCTGCTGAGTAGGGGAGAGTGGTACTAGTTGTCACAAAATTTGAATGAACTGCTGTAACTCCCACAAATTAAGCAATAATGGCACTGCAAAACTTTTAAAGATAAATTCAATATTTTATTCTTCAATCCTGATATGAATAACGAATATTATTTTAAAATAAATCAAAAAATTTTCTAGATAAAAAATTCAACTCGTCTGGGACAAGTAACCCCACCCGTGGGGTAAGTTGTCTCAACGCGTAGTCCCCGTTGTCACACCTCTTAATCGTCGTCGCTGCCGCACCACGAAGAACAATTTAAGCAGCAATGTATCAAACAATCACTTTCAATGCATTATGTGCACAACGTTTGCAGTTTATATATTGACGACAATTGTTATTGGATTTGACGCTTGACAACAAACTACACGTAGTGAATCCACGTTATCTTTATTGATACTAGCTGTAATCGGCTTGCATCATGATATCTGAAGATGTCCGACCTCGGTTTGTAAGCCTTTTGCGATTTCTTGGCATATTTCCTTAAATTCAAATAAAACATAGAATACTTTCAAAATGGTTATATGAAATTATATGTGACAACAAGCCCCACAAGCGCTGTGACAACCTGTACCATTTAAAAAAAAATGTAAACAATGTTCTGTAAATTTAAATATAAAGTTTTATATAAAAATTCATAAGTATTTGCAAAATATAATATTAATTGTGTTGGATATTTATTTAAAGTTGAATATTGCACACTTCTATTTGTCTAAACACAAATTTTTAAAAAATATAAAAATACACAAATCCAACTTAGTTTCTTAAATCTCTTTTAATTTTTGCAAAACAAAACTAACGGCTCTTACACTTTCTTGGGATGCTAGAAATTGCAATAGCGTATAGATGACATTGATATTTAACTCGATAACGTGTTGAATCAAAAGATATCGGCGTTGTGACAACTAGTACTTGAGACAACGGGGACGACTCTCCCCTACTTTGTATTTTATAGGCATTTTTGTTTTATAGGCATAAAAAATATTTTTTTTCTTACACAAAACCGTTATTTTCTCAAAAATTACCGTTATTACTATGAATTATAAAGATTCATTTGGTATATAATATATATAATTTATTTGACTTTTTGTGGTGTTTTTTATGATACAATGATTTGCCCTTGTACGGGAAATTGCTTATTTCACTCATTTGTACCTTAGATGTTTGGCTTTCTTACTCCATATTGACGAATATTGCCATTACAATAAATATTTGTTTTTAAGGCAACATTGTAGATACAATATTTATATGAATTAACGGGATTTTCGAGTCAGTGAAAAAAATTTGTATTTTTTATTCGATCAGTTAATAAAAAAATATACATATTTTTATCTATCGAAAAAAAGGTAAAACCTTCAGCTTTTCAAAAAAATATATATTTTTAGTATCTTAAAAACGTAAATTTTGTAGAAAAAAACAGTTCTTTTAATTAAAAAATTCAAATCTGATATTTATTCAGTTATAAATTTAAAAACTTTTTTGAAATTATATTTGTATTATATATCGTTGAAAATGCATTTAATTACCTTTCGAATAGCATGTCAAACTTTAAGATTCATTGGATATTGATATAGATATAGAAAATTTTGTGAACAGATTTTTTAACAAAGAAAACACTTGGAAAATTTAAATTTTATGTAATATAGTGTGAAATTAAATAAAATATGTATATTTTTATATGTCAAACAAAAGGTCTAACTGTAAGCTTTTCAAAAAAAAATATATTTTTAGTAACTTAATAACGAAAATCGGCGAATCATGTTTTTTTTTTGTTCTCTACCAGAAAACATCTTCAAATCGCGGCGCCCCGGAAATCGTAATCGTGCCGCGGAAACAAACTGCACGTAGTAACAATTTCTTCTTTAATAAAAACAAAATATTTTTAAAATCTAGTGATAGAAATGGCACAGTCAATCAAGAGGAATATATCAAATGAAAAAATTTCAGAAACTTTAACTAAAAGTGAATTATTGCTTAACTGAAATATTTTCTCATAATCTTATACGGTGTGGTCTGAAAGTTTCGATACACCACATAATTGTCTAATAATAAAATTTGTTTTCAGTGTTAGAATTACCATCATTTTATATTTTGTAAGAATATAGTTCTGAAGCTTTCACACAAAACACGCACGTTTTCGCGAATGATCGACTTCCACTCCTGTTTGAATTTCGAAAATATCTGTTCTCTATTTTTTGTTTTAAGTTGTTTTTTATTTATGCTAAGTGTGTGGCTTATCATGCTCGGAGCCCGAGTTCGATCCCCAGTCGCTTCAAAAGTTTTTTTCAATAAAAAAATTTTTCTTATCGGCCACCACCTCTCTGCAGACAATGGCAAATCTCAGGGAGTAGATAATGCCATGTAAAGCTTCTGAGAACATCAACTTTAGCCGTTCGGAGTCGGTATAAAACATGTAGGTCCAGTTCTCGGTCAATTGTGTGCAAACATTTAATTACACATACAGCACAATTAAAGGGCTTATTGTAAAAACATAAGAATACATAAAACACATAAAACATAGTTCGAAATAATCGATCTTAAAGTTTTGAAAAAATGTATATTTGTATGAAATCATTTAAATGCTTACAAGAACTATTACGTATACGGCGAAAATTGATCGGGTAATGGTCGCAATATTTTCAGTGGATATTGATAATGCATTAAGGAACGTTATGAAGAAGAAGCTCGGTCAAAGTACTTTTAAGGCCTGAAATGGCCAATTTGTTTTTTGTTTGTACAATTGTTAAGTACAATTTACTCCAAATTTGTATACCAAATTGAAAAAGTCATTTATCAACCCAAACCTGCATGAAATTATTTTATTAACCGACTTCACTTTTTTTTTTGTAAATGTATGTACATCGATTACTCCTAAAGCACTTGCTTACAAAGCTTTTATTATCATAAAAAATTAATGTGTTTATGATAAAAATAAAACAAATCAGAAAAAATTTTAATAATAAGATTTTTAATATAATAATGTATATAAATAATCAAATTTGATCAAGAAATTAATAGGAAAAATAATTTAAAATAATTTTTTACTCTGTAGTGGTTCTGAAATCGTTTTTTTTTTTTTTTTGATAAAAGGTTTTTATTTGGGTACGTGGTATTTCATTCCCAATGCTACACCCAGAAAAAAAAATCCTGTAAAAATATCGCTTTTTTAACACTTAATCATGTTATTGAAATTCAACACGATCTTTTATGTTAATAAATAACACTTAACTTGATAATTCAATTCTTTTAAAAAACACTTGTGCAGAGCGCAAAATCACATAAAATGGCTTCTGCTGAAGAGGACGTTCATAAAAGGGGCATTTTACCACTTAATTCCCTCAGCGGCAACATTATTCTCAGTGTTTTTTTTTATACCCTAAACCTGAAAGGTCAGGGTATATTAACTTTGTGCAAACGTTTGTAACGCATAGATCGAAGCGAGTCCGGTATAGAAAAGTATATATATTCATCCGCCCACGGATACGCCTACCTCCCATACAACGCGAAAATTGAAAACTGCAAAACTCAGCTCATAATAAGCCTACAACAATAAAATTTAATATGTATGTGTTTTATACAATTACAAAGATGTCTTCGAAAAATGGACGTCATCCGCTAACGGACACGCCCACCTCCCATACAGCCCAAAAATTGAAAACGCAATAAATAAGCCTCTGTTTAACCAACAGAGCTAAAATTTGGCACATATGTTTTTTATAACAAAGCAAAGATGGTTATGGAAAATGGACATCATCCGCCGACGGACACGCCTACCTCCCATACAACCCAAAAAGTTTAAAACTCAATAAATAAGGTTGTGTCTGTCAAAGAGAAATTAAATTTGGTATTTATATATTTTATATCAAAACTAAGGTGTGTTCAAAAATTGGGAGTAATCCGTTCAAGAACACGCCCACCTCCCATAGCGAAAGCACAATAGAGGCATTAACTGTGAGCTATAGGAATAAAACTTGGTATGTGTAAATTTTTCATCAACATTTAAATGCATATAAAATATAGGCTTCATCCGCCCACGGACACGCCCATTTACAATAAAAATGTTTTTTGTTTTTGAAAAGTGGGTTTAGGGTATTTCATAGTCGACCTAGACCGACTTTAGACTTTCTTTACTTGTTTTCTTTTCAATTGCTGATGCAATGAGAAAATTAACACTTTACTCATGTTATTTTTTAACACTGCATTATGCAAAGTTTCAAAGTCTTTGAAAAGTGTTGTTGTTTTGCGTGTAAAAATAATAATGTTAGATTGACAGGAGTGTGTTGAAATATTTTGTCTCATTTTTCCCTGGGTGTATAAGAAGCATTAAGAGCAAAAGACAAGTCCTGGTGTAATGGTCTTTTGCAGTCAGGTCCAAAGAAGAAGCCATTCAATTTTGTCGTTCTAACAAAAATGCTGATACTTATAGACTTTGCATTGAGGTTAGACAATTTTTTCAGGCAATTTTAGACCCTGATTCCAACTCTTTTAAAAGACGACCAAATCTTCACAGATTTGGCTGATAAAGCAAACCTTCTGGCTGAAATGTTTACACAAAACTCCACAATCTCGGATAGCAATTAGCTAATGTCCTTCGTTGAAAGTAAATCTTCTGCAATGCAGGACTTTTAACCTTACAAATTATCTAGAGCAAATTGGCTTGCTCAGTGACCGCCAGAGCGGTTTCCCGCTCTACTGGTGACCTTATGGTGTACCTCACCTAAAAATGAATCGTATCGGAAATAGTTGAAGTTGATGTAGTTGCAGAGAGGACGCCATCAATGCAGAAGTACTGCAGGTTTCAGTCCTATCCTCTACTTTGTGTTTGGTTTTATTAACGACCTTGTCGTTGAGTCATAAACCATTCCATTCGTTTGCGCACGGGAGCAGCATTTGTCATTCATATTCGCTCAAAATCCTCCCGAGCTCTTTGGAGATAGAGAGAAAGAGGCAAAATGTAAACACATATCTTTATGACTTGAAAAAAATGTCCGAGTGGGGTCTTGCTTAAAGAGTAGAGTTTATTGCAAGCAAGACCCAGTGATGTCATATTAGCGCCCGTTAATATGAATAGTGTAGATCTTGCTGAGTTAACCACTCTTTTATACAGACTCTTCCAAAGGAAGTGGTCAAGTGCGGCTGACCAAGTTCATTTCTACTATATTGCCTTGATACACAATAGAACCTCGTATACCGAGACAATTCGTTCTTCGGTCGAAGCATAAAATTGTGTAATAATTTTCCTGCGAACTTGTTCCCAGACAGTTTTATAATGTGTACAATCAAAATAACTGTTCACAGTCACTAATCCAATGAGCGAGACCTCGGTAGTCGAGTGGTAAACGTGTTTGACTACCAACCCAGAGGTTCCTGGTTCAAATCCATGGTCCTACGCTTTTACCTTTCTTTAAAAAATAATTCCAATAAAATGAAATTAAATATTCATTAATATATACGACTTTAGAAGTTGAGAGATGTTTGTGGAATGAAATTGCTTAATAATTCGAATTGACTGAGGTTTAGGCATGACATTTGCCTCAGATTCAAATTTGCATGTTGATATAGCACTCCGCCGCACATAAAACATTCTACACTTGTTTTTCTTGATTTCCCTTTCTCTTCTATGCACATAACTAAGCTTTAATTTTAAATTTATATTCCGTCTACCTCCCATGAAAGTGCTTCAATCAAAATAGCAATCTTAGATTCAATTAACAATAAAAACTATTACTGTAATGTTAAATTGTTAATGTAAGTTATTATTATAAGTAAGTTAATGATATGTTTGTAAAATCTTTTATGTATATGTGTTTTTAGAAAAAAATAAAAAATCTCCCCTGAAGATGTCGCCAAAAAAAGTGACGAAACGTCGGGAAAAAATTTATTTTCTTTTAAAAAAATTGCAATGAAAAGTACAGGCCATTAAACCTCCAAAAAACATAAAAAACTATTTAATTTTATTTATGTGATTATCTTGATGTTACATTATAGAAACATGGATAGTTGCCAGATTGAGGTAAATTTCCCTAAATGAGATAATTTTTGACTAATTTTTTGGGCAGAGGTAATAAAGGTAATTTATGATTAAAAGTGGAAAATTTTGCAAAATAATTATTTATTAGATTTCCAAATATTTTAACTTATAAGCAGCACTGTTACCTCCCGAATGTTCTCACAAGCAGTCCTTTATTATTGTGAGTGCCCTTTTCTAAAAGAAAACAACAACTTGAGTTGTTGCGAATTGAAACTTAAAAACTAAGAAATTGCATTTAACTATCAAGAAATAAGAAGTAAGTAAATGTTTTAAAATTGCATTGCATATTGCTTAAAAAAATATTGTTTATAGAAAGCCTTGACCAATTCCTATAATAAAAAGTTCATGAAAAAGTGGATAGAAAAAGTCCATTACATATCTTGGATTAAAAAAGTTACTGGTGATAGGAAGAAAATCGTTCAAGGCAAGCAAAGAAAGATTTTATTGTGGAAGATTATGACGGCTGTTGACCATTTAATAATTTTCTAATTTTTGTTTAGAAAAAAGTAAATTTTCTCCGAATAGTGGTAAATTTTTTTCCAAATAGTGGTAAATTTTAGTTCGTCTCTCTAGCAACACTGGTCAAAGTGATGTCACCAGTGGCGTAGCTAGGGTTGGTCGCACCCGGGGCGGAAACTAAATTGTGCACCCCTTTAGAAGATTTTTTTATAAAATAAGTCGATGAATCTTACTACATATTTTCAAATCAACCTCTACAAAAATGACATATTTTAGAAGAGATTCAAAAAATAAACAAAACTATGCTATCCATGAATATTTGATAAAAGAAGTAAGAATCTAAAATTTTCAGAAACTTGAAGAATTTTCTCTGAATTGTTCCAATATTTTTGTTTACCGGGCTTATAAGTTGTGAGAGAAAAATTTACTATCAGTAAACTACACAATATCAGTTTTAATATAAAAACTTAAGTTAGTTTAATATAGAAAACATTGAAAAATTTACGAAAAATGTTGCAGAATTGAAAAAAAATAGGGCCTGGAAGCAAAGAGTTGACAAATTTAACCTAGTGATCCTGAATAACTATTAATATAAATTTTATTTCGAAATCAACCCCCATTTTCTACATAAAATTTAAATTAAATATTAATATATAACATTAAACTTTATTTATAAACATTTTTCATAATTATATTTCTTTCTAGTACACTTTCTTTCTTTCTATTTCTACTTTCAATTTCTTTATAGTACGCTGAGGAAAAAATGTGTTAAAATTAAATGAAAGTGTGTTCATATCTAATGAATTTGTTTTTGAAATAGAGCTTGAAACAAATTCATTAAAAATAAACAGAGCTGTTTTTAAAGTTAAATTCAAAACAAAAGTTTTTGTTTTTACAACAATGTTTTTGCTATGAAAACCAAATTTAAAACAAAAATTCTAAAATTCAAAACACGCATATTTTTTTCGAGGCCATTTTTTTAACTTTTCCGAGTTTTAGCACTAGCTTGCATTTCTGTTTTAGTTTTTATTTTATCATATCGATGGTTAAGCGCACAAAAGTGATAAGTGAAAAATTTTAAATGTTCAGAAACGTCGATTTTATTTTTAAATTTCAATACATTTCAGTACAAAATACTTATTTCAACTGTATACTGAGCAGCATCCATTGGTTATGCATTTTCAAGAAATTTACACAAGGTAGATATTATACTGATGATTTGGAAAATGCAGTAAACCTATTTTTGTCAAAAGGTCACTTATCACTTTAGTGAGCTTAACCATCGATATGTTCAATATTTGTCAAACCAATTCAAAAAATTCAAAAATTGTCATTGAATTCAAATTTTTGTTTGTTTTTTCAAAAAAATAATAAGAGCAAAATAAAAAAAGAAAGGAGTTTATAGGTGGGTGAAAATAAAGCACACTTGTTTTTAATATTATTTTGTAGAAACGCAAAGGCGTTAAATTTCTATTTAAATAGTTTTTGTTTAACTTTAAAGTATGTTTTGACGTAGAATTACGTCTTACAGCGCGGTTTGTATGGGGTCGTTTTAACAGATTTTTTCAAGGTCATGCAACGTTTTTGGCGAATACTTTAGGGTATACCTACAGCCTTTAATACTTATCTTTCAAAGATAATATATATACTTAAATATCAGATATATCCTACGCTGAATGAATATCTAATTTTGGATTTTGTCACTATTATATGGAAGTCAGAAAATAGTAAAATATAAGAAGAAAAATGCATGTTTTTATATAAGAAAATCAATCATCAGCTGCTTATAATGTATTGCTGTGCCTGCTGCTTTCTTTGTTTTTGTTTCGATGTTTATGGTTGTATTGTTTTAATTTTGCACGAACTGATTGGTTCGTATTCAGCTTCAGAATGATTCTATGGCCAATCGGATGCAGTGGGATTATCTGAGGTCTTAGGCGGGTCATTGGTACTATGATGGGTTCCATGGAACATTTGGACCAAAATGGATGATTCTATGGCCAATCGGATGCAGTGGGATTATCTGAGGTCACAGGTGGGTCATTGGCACATTTATGGGTTCCATGAAACATTTGGACCAAACTGGATGATCCTATGGTCAATCGGATGCAGTGGGATTATCTGAGGTCACAGGTGAGTCATTGGCACTTTTATGGGTTCCATGGAACTTTTGGACCAAAATGGATGATTCTATGGCCAATCGGATGCAGTGGGATTATCTGAGGTCACAGGTGGGTCATTGGCACATTTATGGGTTCCATGGAACATTTGGACCAAAATGGATGATTCTATAGCCAATCGGATGCAGTGGGATTATCAGAGGTCACAGGCGGGTCATTGGTACTTTGATGGGTTCCATGGAACATTTGGACCAAAATGGATGATTCTATGGCCAATCGGATGCAGTGGGATTATCTGAGGTCACAGGTGGGTCATTGCCACATTTATGGTTTCCATGGAACATTTGGACCAAAATGGATGATTCTATGGCCAATCGGATGCAGTGGGATTACCTGAGGTCGCAGGTGGGTCATTGGCACATTTATGGGTTCCATGGAACATTTGGACCAAAATGGATGATTCTATAGACAATCGGATGCAGTGGGATTATCTGGGGTCACTGGTGGGTAATTGGCACATTTATGAGTTCCATGGAACATTTGGACCAAAATGGATGATTCCATGGCCAATCGGATGCAGTGGGATTATCTGAGGTCACAGGTGGGTCATTGGCACATTTATGGGTTCCATGGAACATTTGGACCAAAATGGATGATTCTATGGCCAATCGGATGCAGTGGGATTACCTGAGGTCGCAGGTGGGTCATTGGCACATTTATGGGTTCCATGGAACGTTTGGACCAAAATGGATAATTCTATGACCAATCGGATGCAGTGGGATTTTCTGAGGTCACAAGTGGGTCATTGGCACTTTCACGTGAATACGAACTTCACGTGTAGTTCGTGAATAAAAGACACGTGTAGTTGAGTTTTGTGTTTTTACTTGATTTTTTTAAAAACACGTGAACACGTGCTTACGTGAAACTGGAAGTTCTAGTTCGTATTGGTAGCATTGTAAGCATTGGTTCGCATTGGGTGTATTTATGCACTTCTGTTCTAGTTTACTAAGAGCTCTATTTTGAAACAAGAGGTCATGAATCTCTTTTCAACTCAGTCAATGAACTCGAACTGTTAAATTTAACGAAATGGGTCTGTGATCCGGTTAGATTCAACTCTTATGAAAAAAACGAGTTGGATCATATTTCGTTTTATGCTTTTACCCATTAGATGGCGTAAAATTTTAATTTTTGTTTTTATGTGTTTAATTTTTATACAGTGAAGTTCGCAAACTATACATCGAACGGAGAGGAAAGGGTAGCTCGCAAACTAAATATCGGACAGTGACGAGAGTGGCACTAATTGAAAAGGCATGTGCTCAGCGTGAAATATAGTTACCATACAATTTTTAAAAATCGGGATCTTAATTTTAATTTGAAATTAGTAGTTAAACTGATTGTAGCTCGCAAACTAAATATAAATCGGGCAGAGACGAAAGTGGCACCAATGGAAAGTGCATTTGCTTCGCCTTCTTTTCAACTAAGTCAATGAACTCAACCTATCAAACTTAACGAAATGATCGAAAAAATTTGAAATTGCTCATTTAATCATACTTACTTTTTAACTTTTTCTTTGTTTTGGCCTCGATAAGTAGTCCATAATTGAGTGTTATTAATTTATTTGTTAATTTTTGGAAGATCAATAAAAATATGTGCAAAATGAACAAAACAATCGGACCAAAGAGACAAAGTAGAAGAGGTTACAACTTAAACGGAATTCTGCGTCTACACTTACGATACTTTCGAAACTGTTACTTTTTTTTTTCTCAGAGTATCTATATTAATCTCCGCCTGGACTTTTAAAGACAAGATTGAGGTCTGTTACATTTGACTGCTTTATAAAAATCACCATAAATACCACCATATATATCTCAGTATTACTATATTACAGTGATACCAAATTGATATCAGAAATTTTTTTTCATTCTCATTATCTACATAATTCCCAAAGCAAACTTGCCCAGGTTGGACAAGGTCAAGAGTCATGAATGGCTCAAAAAGAGCTGGCAATTCCAAGAAATCTGTTGATTCTTCACATTCGGTGGTTGAGAACAAAATTTAATTTGTGCATCTTATCATCTGTGCATCTTATCATCTCTTAAAACTGTATTTTTGATATTTTTTGTTGGTTGATTTGAATATAATAATAATTATTTTAGTAAAATTAAGGATTCAGAAAACCATCTTAAAGTTTTTAATAGACACTTCAAAATAAAATAAAATAAAAACATAAATAATAAGTTATAAATATAATAATAATAAATAATAATATCCCAATAAACCAAACGAATTTGCCTCGAATTCGAGGTGAATCCGAGATCTCGGATATTTATTTCGAAAACGAAGTTCGAAAATGTTTTGCTAATGAACCCAATGGCGGGAGAAATGCACACTTCATTCTCGAAACGAGAGTTTTTATCATAATCGAATCACTACCGAAGCGAGAATTTCAACATTAGCAAATCGTTTTCGAATAATTTTACAATTTTTTTTTAAAATTAAATTTGTTTAATATATTCGTGTCTTACGCGTATAAGATTATAAAATAAAAGATTATAAGATTATTATTGTTGAAAAAAAAAAATATACATGTTCAGTATTCGTACCCGCGTCTCCCGGATGCCAGTCTCCTACGTTATCCACTAGCCTATCGCATTTGTTGTTTAGAAACGGCGTAATTTGCTTCATTATGAAAACAAACGTTTGAGGAAGTGGGTTCGACTCCCAGCTCAGGCAAAAAAATTTATCATTGTTTTTTTTTTTGCTTTTGGTGTTTTTTCTTTTTTAAAAAAAATTTTTAAAAAATTTAAAAACAAAAAAATCAATGTTGCGATGATTAATTGCAAATATATAAAAATTTATTTATTTTAGGAGATTGCGGACTCGTTTCGAACTCGAATCGAATACGAGATATCTAATCCGAGTTCTCGGTTTCATTACTTATTCGAAACTAAACCGAGTCCGCTATGTGGTTTATTGGGATATTATATAATATATTAATATTACTATAACATAATTCCGTAAAATGTGAGTGCGGAACGCTTGATTTTTTTGAAAAAATTTCATAGCATATTTTCAGGCATTTTTTTGTTTGTGATTTATTGAAACTTCAAAAACTTTTTAAATTTTTGAAATTTTCTGTTTTACAAGAAGTTCCGTTTTTACTTCAAGGCTTTTTATAAATATTTGGAACTCAAAATTGTTCTTTGCACAATTTTAGATCGCAAATGTGACCATCGCTAATTTCTAATTCAGCTTAAAGAAAATCAATACTTCATGTTTTTTCGGTATTAAAACTGGGCCCGTCAGCTTTGACGGGAAAGAACTAGTAATAAATAATAATAATTATCATAGAACGCCATTTATTTAATTGAAATAAAAAATGTAATGAATTTAAATCATTTAATTTTTTAGAAATTTTTTAAGCAAGTAAAAAGTTTATTAATGATTATTAAACTAGTAGTTTTATATAACAGTATACCCAAAACATATTACTATTCAAAATTATGTTCTAGCAGGTTAAAAGCTGTAAATGAGGTTTGTTTCATGATATATAGTCTCAGAACTTAGTAATCACAAAATCATAAAGTATATTTTTGTTTTTGACGTTTATGACATGAACATGTTTTTCTGAAAAGTTATGGAGAAATGTATTGCTTACAAAACAACTGACGTCTCCATTCATCATACTCTTAAAATCATGCAGGTTTTCGAAACTTAATGGTTTTAGAAATGTCTACTATGCTAGCAAGTTTGAACACTTCTTAACCTGAATATAAGATGTAAAAAAGTGCTATTTTATAAAACTTAATGAAATATAAAAAAATGTTTTTACAGTTTTACTTTTATACTCCATCTTAATATCATGAAAATTTTAATATAATTTGTTTGGAAATTGCACCCCTAACCAATGAAAAATTACATATGGAATTGACTTGGGTTTTAGTGTGAGCGTTAATATTGAACAAAATTTAATATAAAGTAAAAGTTTGTTTCAATAAAAACGAAGTCCTGGTGATGGTAAAAAATATTTTCATTCACTTTTGCACCCCTTTGATATTCAAATATTAAACCGAAGTCGTTGAAGTGAGTTCTTTATATTAAAAAAATCAAAAATTATGTGGTAAAAAGTTCTTTTGCCAAATTTTACACCCCATTTTGACGTGCACCCGGGGCGGAACGCACCCAACTCCCCCCTTGCTACGCTACTGGATGTCACCATATCCTTAAATATGGCTGTAAGAGTTAAGTTATCCTGAGGCAAGTTAGCCATGTTCGTTATTCTGTCTGTCTGTACGTCTGTGTCGACTTAATTACACCCATAGTTTTAGACTATCTTAACGAAATTCGATATTTAATTCGCTACGATCGATTTATGTTTAAATTCGACACAAATTCATCTGGTGACTTTGACACATAAGCTTTGATGTTAAGTGAGTTTGCAATGCGACAATATTTAATTAAAACTTCCCCTAATTCCTATACAAAGTGACGACATCAAAACGGAAATTCCACATGAATACTTTTATAAATTCCACAAAAATAAATGTATTGACTTGATATTGCACTCATAAGCTTTGATATTTAAAACGTTTCCGAATTTGAAAATTGAAAAAATTTGATGAAAACTACGCTATGCCCTCATATAAAGTGATGTCATCAACATTATATATGCCAAAAAAACTTATGTACTTCAACACGGCTGTGGCGTTATTTGATATTCGTCTTCGGCCAAATCGAAGATAATTATTTTTTTCCTATATCTTCGGCCAAATCGAAGATAATTCCTCTTTTTTATATAAACTAAATTTTCCCGATTAACAACTTAATAATTAACATTCTTTTAACACAACAGAATAGTGGTGATGCGTATATAACGGATTTGCTGAAAGCCACAAATAAGCTGGGTAAAAATGCTGCCATCCTCAACATGATTTTAGGTCTTATGACTGTCTGTGGATTTTGTGTTTATCCCCTGTTTGCAGAAGAGAGAAGTAAGTCATGTGAAATAATTTTAAAAATAACCCTTTTCACAGTAAAAAAGCATTTTAACCATTATGGTACTTTTAACTGATGCATCTTTTCATATGTAGTGCTTCCTTATGGCAGTCATGTACCAGGTTTCGATGAATCGTTATCGCCACTCTATGAAATATTCTACATCTATCAGGTGATCATCACACCCATCGGTTGTTTTATGTATATGCCATTCGGTAGTCTGGTAGTTTCATTGATAATGTTTGCCATTTTAATGTGTAAAGTGTTGCAACACCGTCTACGTGGCATGGTCAACGATAGTGCAGATGTTATTGATGAAAAGGTCACATGGTGCATCAAGTACCAGAAGACACTCATACGGTATGTAAATAATTGTCAGTTGTACAAAAGCAAGCACATTTATATTTCTGCATTTAATTTATTGTCTGCATAACTGGTGATTATTTTAGTTGTCATCGGTTTTAACTGAGTTGCTTAACCTTCTTTTACAGTTATGTGAGCATTATTAATAATTTAACAACCTATGTTTTTCTGGTTGAGTTCATGGCATTTGGTGCCTTACTTTGCGGTTTGCTATTTCTATTGAATATTGTAAGCATTTCTTATATATTGTTTTTAGTTTTTATGGTTGATGTAAATTTTAATATTTTTTAGGCGGAAACAGCTGCTCAGTTCACAATTGCCGTCACTCAGATATCGATGATATTCTCACAAATATTGACACTGTATTGGTTTGCCAATGAATTGTCGGATGCCGTGCGTTAGATTTATATAACGATTAGTTGTTTTATAAAAGACCTATTTAATTCATCTCAGCCATTTCGATCTATAGACAAATATTCAAAACGCTTGTTACTGTAATTTTTGTAATTAGAATGGAATCGAGATGAATTGATGTCTTTGTATTTCACTTTTTTAATATTTTTTTACAAAGTGTGTAACATTTACTTTTATTTACATTTTTTTTTATATTCTTCTAGACTGTAATGGTTGCTGAGGCGGCCTATGACACCGAATGGTTCTTATACCCCAAACCGTTGCAGAAGAACATATTACTTTTGATAATGCGAGCTCAGATTCCTTTCAGTGTAAGTTTTAAAATTAAATTTCGGATTATTTATTATCAAAATTTATTTTAAGATGACCGTTGGTAATATTTACCCGATGTCTTTGGAAATGTTTCAATCTTTGCTGAATGCTTCGTACTCCTACTTTACCATCTTACGACGCTTTTATGGTTAAAAGATCAGTGGATAAAAGCAATTCCAAGAAATAATTTAAAAAATTTGGTTTTTACTAGCATACATAACGCAGATTTTTACTAATATTTTCAGCACTTAAATGCTCATTTTCATTAAGTCACAGGCATCATATTTCTTAGCGTACAATAAAATGTTTATTCAAATAAACGTTTTTCAGCATTGGTTGAAACTTTTTTGGAATAGATGAAACATTGTTTTTTGTGAAATTTTCATTTGTAATCCACCTTTAATTTTAATAAATTTCGTATATTTGCTTATTCTTATTATATTGTTATCTTACTATTATTATATCTATGTCGACAAGGAATAACCGCTAAAGTCGAGTTAGGACAAACTGAGGTACTTACTTTCATTGCGATTTTTCGCAACTTAAAACACTAGTACGCTCATTTTTATGGTTGTAACTTGAAAATTAAATGCTTGAGGCCATCAAATCTAAACAGCAAAAGTCAGGGTGCAATTTTAATTTTAAAAATGCTCCCCTGAAATATTGGAAATGAGTTCAGCTGTTATTCCTTGTAGACACAGATATATTGGTTATTATTTTATTTATTATCTTCTATATATATAAAAATCAATTGCGTGTGCGTCAGTCTTGCTAAGGCTCGGAAACGGCACGACCGATATTAATAATTTTTTTTTGTTCTCTTCACCTTAATACGGATGTGGTTTAGGAAAAAAGATAATGACGAAAAGCTCGAAGAAACTGCGAAAAAATTGGAAAATAGAAATTTTTACTTTTGTATGGGAATTGCCACTTCTAACTGCCTTAAGTAGCCAACAAATCTTAACGGCTGGACGGATTTATCTTAAATTCGGCACACATATTACTTGAATCTGAGATTAGGCATACTTAGTTTTGACCACGCCTCTTCCCCCCTTTACAAGAAATGAAAATGTACCTACTAACGTCCTTTTTTATCGAAAATGTTCGTAACTGATCGATTCTGTTCCCTCTGAATTTCTGCAATCTCCTATCGAAATGAGCACTTCCTCATTCCATTGATTCCAACCGATTAACATTTCCAGTTCAAACACATTCAATTCACATTCAGTTTGCCTTGCATCGTCATGACTGTTGGAATTAAAAAATTATTAAAATCGGTCGTGCCGTTTCCGAGCCTTAGCAAGACTAACGCACACGCAATTGATTTTTATATCTGAAGAGGTCCATAACAAAAAGCAATAATTACACCATAACACTTTTTAAATAAAGGACAAAATGAAATTAAAGCCAGTAGGATATACATTGGAATTGTTGCATTTTGATCTGAACCATCATTTTTGGTATTGAATAACGGTAAAAATATTGACCCTTGGCATGTTAAATAACAATGGCTGCATGAATTTTAAAATGTGGAATTGGATTCATTAAAAAAATCAAAGAGCTAAAATAGTGTAATTAATGCGTTTTGTTATGGACCTCCTCATAAATAGATTTGGTAGGTATGAGAATAGGTCGCAAAGTATTTTTCACGTTCCCACTCGAGAGAGGCGTGGCACCTTTTCCACTTTTTTATAAATTTTCGGTTTTACTTTCGTCTATAAATCACACATCAATAAAACTCGGTACGAACTTACTCTTGAGTCTTGGCCTTCGACCGTTACATTTGAGCGAGCTTTAAACCGTAGCATGGTACCGTCCATAAAATTAAATTTTTTGATATCGCATAGATTTGAAACTAAATGTCGTATAACAATGAAACTCAGTATGAAGTAACTGATTGGTCAGGTTTTCCAATTATAAAACAAACACGGGCATTGGAGAACGGGTCGTGACTTCACCCACACAACTAAAATTTTCGATACAGGAAAGCTATAGAAGTAAAAGTCGCAGAACATTTAAACTCAGAATGGAATTACTATTTGGTGCTGTCCTGCTACTGGAATGGGCATTGTACAATGAGAGTGAATTCATCAATATAAGACACACGTTTTTAAATTGAATCGGTTTTCAAATAATAGTCACAAATTAAGGAAACTTGGTTTGGAGTAACTATATGGTGATATCTTATTACTCGGAACTACTCGCAATTTAAAACGGGTGTTGAACAATTATATTTAATAGCTTTGGAAATAATAGTCACAGAATATTGAAACTCAGAGTGGAGTTACTATTTGTTGATGGCCTTCTATTGGACGAAATGATTTATAATAATAAAGATTATTGCATTCCATTGAATACAATCACTACAAAAATGAAACTAACGTATTATTTTAACGATTGTATTCATAAAAAGTTCTAAGACACTTATAAAGCCTTTTTAAGAAAAATATCAAAAATATTCATCAACGTTCAATAGCGATAAAAACATTGTTAAAGGCTTCATAAATGACAGATTTGAAAGCTAAGACCTTCAATAAACCCTTGATAAAGGAATTTTAATACTTTAACTCTCATATGAGCACAAATATAGTCAAAATTATTTCTATACCGTATACCCGAAATATAAACAAAAATTCAATATTCATATTTATCAGATTTTTGTTACGTACATACCATAGTAGTCAATTGCGTTTTTAATGCAAAATGGATGACATCGTAAATCTCTTATTTGAACGTAAGTAGACAAAAGTAAGTATGTGGAATTTCTAGTTTTATCAAGTACCAACACAAGAGATTATCAAACCTAAGTCCCAAAAAGCTAACCTCAAACAGTTACATAGAGTTATTAAATAAGAAAGCTTAAACTTGTAACTTATAAAGATGAAAGTCCGGCAAAAAATTGAAATTATCAACTATTGATGTTGGAAATACGTATCATACTGTTAAATATTCCAAACTTAAGGCGTTTTAGCTTTTGAATTGAAAGTCTACAAATGAAGTGAAGTGTTGTAAGTTGCAACTTTGCAGTTGAGAAAATCTACCATAAAGTGCAAAATTTAAAATTTCTTGGTTTTTTGTTTTTTATCTTTGATCCCAGCATTTCAGGGATCAAACTTGTTCAGTCAAGTCTGCCTTGGTTCAAGGTGAATCAAGTGAAACAAGTGTAGAATGTTCTATGTGTGGCGGAACTCTATATCAACTTGCGAATTTAAATCTGAGGCAAGTGTTATGCCTTTACCTCAGTCAATTCGTGCAATTTCGAAATCTTATTCCACAAACATCTCTAACACCAACTA
The DNA here is from genome assembly GCA_958299015.1 of Tetanocera ferruginea. Classification (NCBI taxonomy): domain Eukaryota; kingdom Metazoa; phylum Arthropoda; class Insecta; order Diptera; family Sciomyzidae; genus Tetanocera; species Tetanocera ferruginea. The sequence continues at coordinate 60,660,598 of OY282640.1, read as the reverse complement.
TAACTCTAAAGATGCAAATATTGATGAATTTTGAATTTCAGTTGATAAGAAATAAGGAAAGACTTGAGGAGAGGTTAGAGCGTGGGACCATGGCCTGGACAGGATTCCAACCCGGGACCTCTTGGTTGACAGTAAAGCACGTTTAACACTCGAGTACCGAGGCCACAATAATTAGACTTAAATTTTAAACCATAATGAAATTATGGCAAAAATACATTTTACTGAGAATTTTCGCAGTTTTGAGAATATGTGAACGTTTTTGGTGCCAAGAAAAACAGAATTTTTACACGAAACTTCTTTCAAAAAAATTAACTTAAAAGGTAATTTTTTGTAGAAAACTATTTTGCATTAACAATAATTTGTTTTATTTGTAAAAATTTTCGTAGTTTTAAAGATTGCTGCATTTTTTTTGATACTGTATCAAGTTGTAAGCCGAACAGTTGAACCACAGGCGTGGTTAAACTACTGTCACGTTACATATAAAAGTAAACGAAATGCATTTTCTTAACTATTTGCAATCCAAATTTTATTGTTGCTGTTATGGAAAGCACACTGAAATACACAATTTAAATACACATGAAAAACACAAATAAAATAAAACTTTGCTTAAAAGCCATTACTTTGTTACTTGAGGTACTTGCCAAAGTAGGTTTATTATGAAAATGAAAAATAATATGAAAAAAAATAAATAATAAAATTTAATATATTGTTGGGCCCCCACCAGCATCGATGACCGCGTGCAACCGTGTAAGCATTGAAGCTACTTAATTTTCGAGCTCTTCCGACATTATTTTCTGCTTTTAGAGTTGGAGCACCACTTATAGCGTGGTGCTTTGGAATCTTTCGCCTCAAAATTTCCCACACGTGGTCTATTATGTTTAAGTCCGGGCTTTGTGGAGGTGAATACAGCTATCGTGGAACATAATACAACAGCCAGACCTTTATTACCTGCGATGTATGCTTAGGATCATTGTCCATTTAGAAGATGCAGCTCGTTCTTAGGCATAACTTTTCCACGGATGGCTTCAAATTTTGTTCCAATATGGACTTGTGTTTTAAGCGATAATGTCTTCAACAAATACCACATTTCCAACGACTGAGGTTGAAACTGCTCTACAGACACAGTCGGCTTCACAGTCGGCATTAGGTGCTTGAAACTCATACCAGTGTTCGGTTTTCTCCAAACTTTCGCATTCCCGTCGTATTCAAATATGTTGTATTTGGACTCATCGGTATGTAGAAACCATCCCAGAAGTCAATTTCGTTTTTATATGGTTTTCCGCGAACTCCAAGCGAAGTTTCCGGTTTTTGTCGCTTATAAGGGGTTTCTTGCGAGAAGTTCTGCAGTGAAATTCTTAATTTTTAAGGGTCCTTGTTACTGTGAGTCAGTGAACAATAATTTTGGATTGCTCTCAGCTATGTCCTGGGCCAACTTAGTGGCAAGTACTTAAAGATTTCGGCCCACTTCTTTGCGAATGACTGAAACGTCTCTACGGTCAAGCTTCTTAGGGCGACAAGTGCTTGGCTTACTCTCGATTTGCTTAAACATACTATTTCGCCAAATTATTTATTCTCATTTGTATGTTTAATAAATAATTTTCGCACAACCACAGAAATTTCTTTGCGTGAAGCCTGGAGCCATTTTTCTGGTTGTACACTTTTAAAAATGCAATAAATTCCAAGAAGTATACAAAGTATACACATGAAATAAAACAAACGGTAATTTTTCATAATGTTTCAGCATAGAAAAATAGCAAAAAGAGTGAAACCAATAAAACGTATGAAGAATGTGAATAACTTCAAAAGTTAATATTGAAGTAATTATAATTTTAAGTATAAAATATTATAAAAGTATTTTATATAAGACTAGCGGTGCAACTCGGGGTTGTGGCTCCAGCACAGAAAAAGGACGATTTTAAAACTGCTCTAATTTTAAAATTTTTTAAATTATTAATTAGATTTTTAAATTTTTTAAATTCTCATTTTTTGGGGTTTTTTCCCCCTCCCTCCGTCGAAAGGGGTTAGTCAAATTTCCGTAAAGCTGTACCTGCCGACATGATTACAAAAAAAATTATATGTTCAACGTCTACTGTTTGGTTGATTTTTGTTCATCTTTATATAGCTTCTACTCGTATCCATTAAACTTATTCTTTCATTAGTCTTTGGTTATTGGCTATTTTATTATTATTATTTGGTTTGCCTTCGGCTCATTCCTTGATTTGTGTAGAACGAACTTTTGAAAGCATAGGACCTATTTCAGTAACAGATACAAATGCTTACCAAGTTTCATCAAAATTGGTTCATCCGTTTTAACGTGAATGAGACAGATATAGTTAATTGAATAAAGCGCCTTCTCACGAAAGTTTTCTGAAATTTAAATAGCCTCAATTCTGGTGCAGGGTCAGATTATTTCATGTACCAAATTTTATTTAAATTGGTCAAGTCATTTAGGAGTTATTGTGTCTTAAAAATGCACTACTTAAAGCGCCCTCTTGCGGAAGTCTTCAGAATTTCGTATGTTTTATCTTGAGTGCATTTGAACGTTCATACCAAATTTCATTGAAATCGGTTCAGGCGTTTAGGAGTAATTGAGTCTTTAAAACGCACTACATAAAGCACCCTCTTGAGGAAGTATTTTCTTCAACATTTAAATGCATATAAAATATAGGCTTCACTCGCCCTCGGACACGCTTATTTTCAATAATATATTTTTATACCCCCACGCATACTGCGTAAGGGGTATATTAATTTTGTCACGACGTGTTTAACGCCCAAAAGGAGGCGTGGTAGGTATAGAAAAGTATATATATTCTTGCTCAGCACCACCACCTGAGTTGATTTAGCTACAAAACTTAAATTCGGTATTTGTGTAATATACAACAACACTCAGGTGTGTTTGAAAAATGGGCATCTTCCACACACTAACACGCCCACCTCCCATACAACCCCAAAATTAAAAACTATATAAAGAGGCTTGTGCCAAAGCTACATAAATAAAATTTAGTATTTGTTCATTTCATATCAAAACTAAAGCGTGTTCGAAAAATGGTCGTCTTACACCAACGAACACGCCCACCTCCCATACCACCCCAAAATTGAAAACTATATAAATAATCTTCTGTCAAAGCTACAAAAGTAAAATTAGATATTTATTCATTAAATATCAAAATTAAGACGTGTTAGAAAATTGGGCGTCATCCACCCAGGAACACGCCCACCTCCCATATAACCCCACAATTTAAAATTCTATAAAAAGGCTTCTCTTTAAGCTACAGGAACAAAATTTGATACGTTTGTATTTTATATCAAAACTAAATTGTGGAAGAAAAGTGGGCGTCATCCGCCTATGAACACACCCACCTCCCATACAACCCATAAGAGTGAAAACTGTGTAAATAGGCTAATATTTAAGCTACTGAACTGAAATTTGGTATTTGTGTTTATTATATCAAAACTGAAGCGTCTTAGAAAAACTGGCGTCAACAACTCAAGAACACGCCCACCTCCCATTCAACCCCAAATCGAAAAATTTATAAAGAGGCTTATATATACTTTGCAGGAAAATAATTTGATATGAATATATTTTAGACGTCAAGAAAATAGTAAAATTTTTTTAAATCTCATACAAAAAGAACTGCAATTTAAAATTTTGTACCATTACGAATCGGCCGTGGGGGTATTTTAACTTCGGCCAAGTCGAAGATATACCTTACTAGTTTTTTTAAAATTTAGGTTTAGGGTATTCCATAGTCGGCCTAGACCGACTTTAGACTTTCTTTACTTGTTATATATAAAATAATATTCTCCTGAATATGGAAACATAAGTTACGTGAAAGCCTTTCATTTTTCATCCTCGTATAGACATAATCTTCTATTTCGTATCCATGAGAATATTTTTATTTGGTGTAAATATTAAAAATGCCAATTGTAATGAATTGAAAATATTTGCAATATATTGCATTAAGCAAACTTAAACAAGTTTTGATAGTAGAAATTGTTTTCTGTACTTACCGATTTTTTATTTCTTTGCAGATGAGAATGGCAATTTATTGAATGCAATTCAAGTTGGGTCGTTTCCGTCCTGTGCAAAGAAAAATGGCAAATATGCAGTATCATTTCAATTAGAATCAACCAATTAAGTTACAATTGAAGAATTTAAATAATTCGATATAAATTTGAGCAAATCGCTTGGGAATGTTCAATATGAAACATTTACAATACTTGTTGTTATTTTATTATGCCAAAAAAATTATAAAAAGCTCATGCAAAGCCCATCAAGGAATAGTTGTGCGACTCTTTTCCTCCTTTTAACTAAAAAAAATATTGTTGCATGCATAGAAGTGTACACCGAAATGTTTGAAGATATTCAATTAATTTACATGAGTGTGCGCATCCTTAAATTTTGGTGCCTTCTATACGATCGGAATTGGCGTCGTTTTCTCTGCTTGACTATGACTACTTTTCTCGTATTCACACAATTTGTTTATATGTTCGAGACCAACGAAGGTATCGATGCGATTATAAGAAATGCTTACATGCTAGTATTATGGTTTAATACAATTTTAAGAGCCTATACACTGCTCTATAGCCGTCAGAAGTATGAAAGTATTATTGGAGATTTAGAGCGATATTTCAATGAATTAAAGGTATACAAGTTCATGCAAGATCAGATGGAAATGTTATTTTTTGTAAGCTATAGTTGTTAATCGTTTAAAAATTTTACAAAACTAATCTGGAACACCAAACAATTTGGATTCGAACTCATATTGTATACTGTGGTACATTAATTTAATCTAAACATTTTGTTTCAGAAATCCAATGATCCGTACATACAGGGCTTGCTTAGTGACGCTAATGAAAATGGTAAAATAATGGCTCGCGGCAATCTTTTTTTAGGCTTGCTTTCATGCATTGGATTTGGGTTCTATCCACTTTTTGCGGAAGAGCGTGGTATGTATAATTACACAGTGCTTCAAAACTGAACGAATGTCTTAATGAAATTGAAACTGATTATTATAGATTTAAATTTCATTAAGACATTTGTACCAACTAAATACCAACTAAGACGTTGCAATAGTTCAAAGAACAAATTTACCTTAAAAAGGTACATTGCAATTTTTGATTCACTAGTTGAGGAGTACCTTCATAATGGTGCTTCAAAATAAACTTTTTTCAAAATATTCAGATCTTACAGCAAAAATTGCAAGCAATTATTCCTGAGAGATAGTACGTCTGTACTGTATTTAAACGAATTGGTGTTGAAGACGGAATTTTGTATTTCTTGGTAAAAAGATCCAGCGCTCTTTTGGCGGGATTAACTCCAAGAACACTGGATTTGGCCCAGAGTTCATGCGTGCAAAGAGGTCTTCGCACAAAGCCACATGGAGTAGTGGGAAACTTTCCTCTCACTGTAATGATAGATCAACAGCATAAGCTACCGCTGCAATACCCTCACTCTTAAGAGAAAGTTGTATACCATTTAGTACAGCAATTACTAACTTTGTGAAATAAAATTTTGTTCAAGATAACCTCAATTGTTAAAGAAATTAATTTGTACTTCGTCCTTTGGAAATGATCTCCTCACGGTGCATTCCGGTTCAAACGAAATTAAAATCATGAAAATTATAATATTGAAATGATTTAAAAATTATACAAATATTAAGCAATATTATTTAGAAACTAGTAAGGTATATCTTCGACTTGGTCGATAGTGGGTTGTTTGGGAAGTGGGTGTATTCGTAAGCGGATGACGTCTTCTTTTCTTCCACGAATTAGTTTTGATATAATATACAAACGCACCAATGTTTTTGCCTGTAGCTTAAAGAGAAGCCTATTTATTACTTACTTACTAAGGTGGCCATAACAACCCGTGGTCGGGTTACGCACGACTTCATCAGTTCTCTCTAGGCGCGTCGTCTCCAATTTCTTTCACCATGCGCAGTTAGGACTTCATCGGCCTGGTCAATCCATCGGAGGCATGGTCTTCCTTATCGTCTTCGACCCTCGGCTTTCGCCTCAAACATCTTTTTTGCTGGAGCTTCTTTATTCATACGATAGACATGACCAGCGTAGTCGCTGAATTATTATACTCAAAACTGAGTATATGTCGGGATAGAGCTCATACAGCTCGTGGTACATTCGAATGCGATAGTTGTTAGGACCAAAGATTAGTAGTAGCACAACTATTTCTAACTGTAACTCTTCGTTTTATCTCCAGGCTGACATTGTAATTGCTGTTTACGGCGGTGGCAAGGTATGTAAACTCCTTGATTACTTCAAAGTTATATTTGCTTATTGTAGCATGAGAGCCTAGACGCCGCGTTTGTCTTGTTTTGCCCTCGTTTACCGTCAAACCCATTTTGACTGATTTCTTTTCGATTGCGGCGAAAGCAGCAATTACATCTCTCTTGGTTCGGCTGGTGAAATCAATATCATCAGCGTCCGCAAGGAGCTGAACACCTTTGTAGAATACTGTGCCATTGCGATGTATACCTGCCTTTCGTACTTTAGTAGAATCCCCTCCATGATAAAATTGAAAATATCGTATGAGAGCGGGTTGCTTTGTCTGAAACCTTGTTCAGTATTAAAGGTTTCGGAAAGGTCATTTCCTAGCCTGACGGAGCTACTTGTATTGCTCAGTGTAATTCTGCAGTCTTATCAACTTAGCAAGTATTTTTTTGTAGTTTTTTATGACGATTACTAAAATCCTTATTAGTGCGAGACTTTAACACGCTAAATGTCTCCCCAGTCGCATGGTTGGATCCTCCACTGCTGAATCGTCAGTGATGGTCATAAGATCGTCGGTCCAGGATTTGGCGTAATGTAAAAATCTGGTCTATGGTGCAGTGGCGTAGCTAGGGTTGGTCGCACCCGGGGCGGAAACTAAATTGTGCACCCCTAAGAAGATTTTTTTTTTATACAATAAGTCGATGAATCTTAATACATATTTTCGAATCAACCTCTACAAAAATGACATATTTTAGAAGAGATTAAAAAAAAACAAAACTATGCTATCCATGAATATTTGATAAAAGAAGTAAGAATCTAAAATTTTCAGAAACTTAAAGAATTTTTTCTGAATTGTTCCAATATTTTTGTCTCCGGGCTTATAAGTTGTGAGAGACAAATGTACTAAGAGTAAAATATCACACAATATCAGTTTTAATATAAAAACTCTAGTTAGTTGAATATAGAAAACTTTGAAAAAATTTCGAAAAATTTTGCATAATTGAAGAAAAAATAGGACCTGGAAGCAAAACGTTGACAAATTTTCCCTAGTGACCCTGAATAACTATTAATATAATTATTTTTTTTCGAAATCAACCCCCATTTTCTATATAAAATTTAAATGAAATATTAAAATTCATTTATAAACATTTTTCATAATTTTTTTCAATTTCTTTATAGTACACTGAGGAAAAAATGTGTTAAAATTAAATGAAAGTGTGTTCATATCTAACGAATTTGTTTTTGAAATAGAGCTTGAAATAAATTCAAAAAAATTAAACAGAGCTGTTTTTAAAGTTAAATTCAAAACAAAAGTTTTTGTTTTTAAAACAATGTTTTTTCTATGAAAACCAAATTTAAAACAAACATTTTAAAATTTAAAACTCATGTGTTAAAGCATATTTTTTTCGATGCCATTTTATTTACTTTTCCGAGTTTTAGCACCAGATTCACAACCAGCTACCCCCGGGACCTTCCGAATACCAAATGTAAACTTCATTCGATGAGTTTGCATTTGAAATATTTTAATATTTAATTAATTAGTTTTTATTTTATCATATGTTCGATATTTGTCAAACCAATTCAAAAAATTAAAAAATTGTCATTGAATTCAAATGTTTGTTTGTTTTTTCAAAAAAATAATAAGAGAAAAATAAAAAAAGAAAGGAGTTTATAGGTAGGTGAAAATTAAACACACTTGTTTTAAATATTGTTTTGTAGGAAAACAAAGGCGTTAAATTTCTATTTTAATATTTTTTGTTTAATTTTAAAGTATGTTTTTTTTCTCAGTGTATCTATATTAATCTCCGCTTGGACTTTTATAGACCAGATTGAGGTCTGTAACATTTGACTGCTTTATAAATATCACCATAAATACCACCATAAATATCTCAGTATCACAATATTACAGTGATACCAAATTGATATCAGACATTTTTTTTTCATTCTCATTATCTACATAATTCTCAAAGCAAACCTGCCCAGGTTGAACAAGGTCAAGACTCATGAATGGCTCAAAAAGAGCTGACAATTCCAAGAAATCTGGTGTTTCTTCACATTCGTTGATTGAGAACAAAATTTAATTTTAATTATTAGAATAATTTTTAAGGAACTATGCATCATATCTTCTATTAAAGACTGTATTTTTGTTAGTTTTTGTTGGTTGATTTTTGAACAGAACAATAATTATTTTAGCAAAATAAAAGAGTCGGAAAACCATCTTAGAGTTTTTAATGGACATCTTCAAAACAAAATAAAAAAAAAAACGTCAGAAGGCCATACAATTGTCATTAAACGCCATTTATTTAATTTAAATAAAAAATTTAATGAATTTAAATCAGTTTAATTTTTTAGAAATTTTTTTAAGCAAGTAAAAAGTTTATTAATGATTTTTAAACTAGTAGTTTTATGTAACAGTATACCCAAAACATATAACTATACAAAATTATGTGATAGCAGGTTAAAAGCTGTAAGTGAGGTTTGTTTCATGATATATAGTCTCAGAACTTAGTAATCACAAAATCATAAAGAATATTTTTATTTTTGATATTTATGACATGAACATGTTTTTCTGAAAAGTTCTGGAGAAATGTGTTGCTTACAAAACAACTGACGCCTCCATTCATCATACTCTGAAAATCATGCAGGTTTTCGAAACTTAATAGTTTTAGAAATGTCTACTCTGCTAGCAAGTTTGAACACTTCTTAACCTGAATATAAGATGTAAAAAGGAGCTTTTTTATAAAAATTAATGATTTATAAAAAAAAGGGTTTTTATATTTTTAATTTTGTACTCCATCTTAATATCATGAAAATTTTAATATAATTTGTTTGGAAATTGCACCCCTAACCAATGAAAAATTACATATGGAATTGACTTGGGTTTTAGTGTGAGCGTTAATATTGAACAAAATTTAATATAAAGTTCAAGTTTGTTTCAATAAAAACGAAGTCGTGGTGATGGTAAAAAATATTTTCATTCACTTTTGCACCCTCTTGATATTCAAATATAAAACCGAAGTCATTGAGGTGTGTTCTTTTTATTAAAAAAATCAAAAATTATGTGGTAAAAAGTTCTTTTGCCAAATTTTACACCCCATTTTGACGTGTACCCGGGGCGGACCGACCCCCCCGCCCCCCCCCTTGCTACGCTACTGCTATGGTGGACTTGCCAGGACGAAAGCCACACTAATAAGGTCCAATCAGTGTTTTGGTATGCGGCTTCAATCTTTCACACAATACCCGCAAATACCCGAAAGAACCTTGTTTGCGATGGAAATAAGACTGATACCTCGGTAGTTGGTGCCGATTGTCGGATCTCCTTTCTTAAGAATAGGACAAAGCACACTGAGATTGCAATCATTGGGCATGCTTTTTGCTAGCCATATTTTGCTGATGAGTTGATGCATGTACCTTATCAATTCATCGCCGCCGATTTTAAAAAATTTAACTGTCAGGCTGTCAGCAACTGTTGCTTTGTAGTTTTTGAGTAGCTGGATAGCAACTTTAATCTCGTCATAGCTAGGTCTAATCTCGTCATTTTTGCTTTTTGATGATACCTTTGATCTAGAAAGAGTTTTTAGTAATATAATGTGAAAAAATCAAATTGTTATTTTTCCCAGTTTTCTGAAAATTGCCGCGGCAGTCAACGTGTTAAATTTCAATACATTGCAGTTCAAAACACTAATTTCAACTGTATATAGGGATTCCAGTTCCGGGACTGATTTCAAATTTCGGGATTCCGGGATTGTTCGTTAGGAATCCCGGGATCCCGGGACTAGTCCCAGGATTTGGAAAACAGGAGAAACAATTATGATAATAAATAAATAAATTTATATGTTTAGTTGGAAAGTTAAGATATTATTTTCAAAAAACAAATTGGTCAAAGAAATAAAAAAACGCTTTTGTACAGAATATATTCGTCTTTTTCAGTGAAATCTATGAAATCAAAGACCAGGAATAAAGAATCATCGTATTGAACAAAATATATTCATAATTAGCAGTCGTTTTTTGCAAAACAGCAAACAATCCCTTTTTAACCAGCCAGCAGACAAACAGTCTTTTAAACAGGAGTTACTCGAATGTCAAACTTAGTGTTGCATTTTTCGACTACTATTTTTAATTATCATTACTCGAAAAAGAGTTGCCAGCAATATTTATAAATACTTTTGATTATTTGAGATTAACATTTTTATAAGTTCTTTTTTTTATCTTAATTTATGGAGAAGTTCGGAAAAATCTACCAAGTCCAGAAATTTAAAGGCAATTCCAGAATTCTGAAAATCCAGGGATTTCAGGACTTATAATCCCGGGACTTTCGGGACTGGAAAAAGTCCGGAATCTCGGGTTTTCGGTATCCCGGGACTGGAATCCCTCACTGTATACTAAGCAGCATTCATTGGTTATGAATTTCCAACAAGTATACACTAGATATTATACTCCCTTAACACTTTAGTGAGTTTAACCATCGATATGTGCATTTTCATCCCTGCAAGTGCATGTTTCGGGCTTGAAACCTTGGCTCCTCACGCTCACGCTTTTCCCTACTGTCTTTTTTTTGCGTTTGAAAAGGCATCTCTCCTCCTTCCTCTTTTCACGGTTGTTTTCGCATGGATTTTTCGTTCAAGACACAGCGCTGTCCAACACTACGCCCTTCCACACCCTAGCTGGACACCGCTACTTTTCCTAGAGGCCGTTCACTGTTTGCAACCTGTGACCCGTTCGTTGGCTTTTAGCTCAGCTGCCACAGAATTTCCATAGAATCAAAGGGAATCAAACGGCTAGAAAATAAAAAAATTTTAAAAAATGAGTTATTTTTCCTTACGTTTTTCCAGACTCTCCCTTTTAGTCAATGTCCCCTAAAAGCTATCTATTAGCTTAGATAGAAAATCTATCATTAATTGCATATTATAAAGAAGTTGTAACGGGTTAAACCTATACGCGTTTGCAATGTTGTTGCTAAAAAAGTTATCTAAACAATATAAAGTTTTTATTGCGTAATTATTTTAATTCACTTCGATCTCTTTGAACTCGTTTTAGTGCTTCCCTTTGGTAGCATTATACCGGGTATAAATGAATATGAAACGCCCTTCTATCAGCTGTGGTACGCCTACCAAATGATCATCACACCCATGGGCTGCTGTATGTACATTCCCTTCACAAGTCTTATTGTGGCCTTGATTATGTTTGGAATTGTAATGTGCAAGACGTTGCAACATTTCTTGCGGAACCTCAAGCAACCAAACGACACCGATGAAATGATTTTTGCAAAGGTTGTGGCTTGCATACTCTATCAGAAACGTATTATAAGGTGTGTGCGTTTGACATACGAGTAATTCTTAATGTTTTTAATTATTCCCAAAAACTAATAAATTAAAACCGTTTAAGGTATATTTTGATAGTAAACAACTTAACAACATTTATATTTCTTCTGGAGTTCATTGCCTTTGGCACGCTGCTCTGTGCACTGCTATTTCTGCTGATTATTGTGAGTAGAAATATTGTGAGCTGAGGCATCATAAAATTTAACTTATTTATTGTCATTCATTCGTAGAGTGGTTTTATATTTCATAGTTTTTTTTTCTTTTATAATCTTTCATAGGTGGATTCGACAATACAAGCCATAATAGTTTGTGCCTATATAACCATGATATTTGCACAAATTTTAGCACTCTATTGGTATGCTAATGAGTTTAGAGAACAGGTAATTTTCTGCGTATTTAGAACATTTTATTTTCTTTAAATTTCAAATGTTTGTGTCATTAATTAAATGTTACTTTTTCCTCAAGAACTTAGCCATTGCTACGGCTGCCTACGATACTCCATGGTTTACATTTCCCATTCCAGTACAAAAACACATTCTGCTGTTGATACTACGTGCACAAAAATCATGTTCGGTAGGTTAGAATTATATTTCTATTTTCGAATATTTCAATTAATTTTAATTTCATAGATAATGGTTGGCAACATCTATCCAATGACTTTGGAGCTGTTTCAAGCTTTGTTGAATGCTTCGTATACGTATTTTACATTACTTAAACGCGTCTATGGTTAGATTTAGCACGACATTTAAAGCGAGTTATCTCTGCTAAGTAAGAAAGGCATAAAACTTATGAAAATTTAAGTAATGGTTTCAAAGTACTTGAGAAATTAATACCACTTTTCTTTAATATGCACTCTAATATAATATGTAGCATTTAAAATGAAAATCAAGTTAAATAAATTGTATATAAATACCATCTTCATATAGGGTGTTTAAGCTATTAGGGTAATAAAGTGAGACAGTTTTTTCCTCGATTTTAAAAAAACATGAAATTTCATTAAATACTAGAAGTCAATTATATTTGATCAATCGAAAGAATCATTCTGTTCTTAACACAACTTTTTAAAGACCATTTCGGTCATATGTGCCCACGTCTGCTTGATTTGATTAATGTCATCCAAGACACAAAAATTTCGAGCACATTTTCAAACATTTATGAAAATCCATCGATTGCAGTTGGTGTAGGTGAAGTATGATGTAGACCAAACTCCATTTTATAAGATGTAACTGCGTTTCGATAATATCATGTAGATAAACTTCGCACTAATTGCGAAAAATTTGCTTATTACCTTACCCAAACAGCATGTAGAGAAAGCGCTTCGCCACATAAAATTTGCATTTGAGGCATTTCTAGACATCTCACCCAAGAAACAATTGGTCTGTTCGAGTACTTATCCAGTGAAAAATATCCAACAGCAACTTGCAAGAGAGTAACACGCAATTCTCTCTCAAATAGAAAAATATCATAAAAAGTACGCGAACGCAAAATTTGCAAAAACTTGCAAACCACGATAACAGCTGATTAACGTCTTGCTTACATTTCAAGTGGAATGGCAAGCAAACGCAAATAGGACATAATGTGTTCTCTTGGAACATTTCACAAGGTTAAAAGCGGTTAGATTTAATAAGTGTACCAATAATCATGGTGACTTTTACTAAATTTTACAAAATTTTTACTAAATTTGTTTGGCTTGTTTGAAAGTTCAAATTGCAACTGTTTGAAATCAGCTGTTTTCTAGCTTGCAAATTCTCGACAGTAGAAATTTTTCCAGCAGGAATTTGCAACTTCCCCTCCGAGCCAATTGTCACGTTACGCTCTCAATTTCTCTCATTCTGCAAGTTTTTTGCGTACGCGAACGCCAAAAGCTGATAATTTGTGAAAATTATCAGTACTCGAACAGACCAAATTTGTGTCCGTACCAAAGTTCTCAGGTACAAAAGTATCCCGAGTATCAGACTCAATTCCATTGTTAAAAGCTACGAGTACAAACGGAAAACTACGAAGTTAATGAAAAAAAAAACGAATTGTCCCCTTTTACTCTAGTCAAGAAATGGAAGATTTTCGAGTTCGAAAAACTTGCCAGTGCACTTGACTGTGTACCGTCAACTTTTTCCTCTTTCGTCGCTTCCTATTTGCGGCGAATTGGCCTACAAGCTCAGAAAATTGACTTCAATTCTTGACTAATGTAAAAGGGGTAGTAATTGCACTTTGATCTTACACCGAATGCAAACGAGCTTAAGCGACCCGAGACAAGACGCGAGAAAAAATTCATACATTTTACCGAAAATAACATCGTAACTGGACTAAGTCTTAACTATGATGCACCAGAAAACATACCCAAGAAGTACCTTTAACGTCACCTGAAATAGTAACGTAGGTAGTCTGTACTAACACCGGATATTGGCTACTTTATTGATAAAAAATATGAAATTGTTTCTTGGGTCAGGTTCATTTTAAAATGTATCAACTGCGGCTACACGGAGAAAATTATTTTGCTTGAATCAAGCCATTACTTTGCTAAAACGCAAATCAGCAAAATTTTGCTCAATAGCGGTTTGATTTTAGAAAACGTTTTATAAATTGAAATTACTTCTCATATAATTTGAAAAAAGCAAAATAAAGATAAATTTTAGCAATAATTTGCTTACTTATTATAAATTCAAATAGCAAATTTTGATTTGATTCAAGCCAAGCTTTGCTAAGTTATTATAAGGTAATTGTGTTCAGGCAAAAGCAAAATTTGACTCGATGTAAGCAAAAATTTGCTCAGTTATTATAAATTGAAATAGCAAATTTTGAATTGAATCAAGCAAAAAGTTGCTTGGTTATTGAAATATAAAACAAAATTCGAACTATAAATAGAAATACCGTGGCATGCAGGTTAAGTGTGTGGCTTAGCATGCTCGGAGCCCGAGTTCGATTCCCAGTCGAAATGGCCAATTTGTTTTTTTTTTTTTTTTTTTATTTTTTATAAATAGAAATAGCAAATTTTGATTTGATTCGAGCAAAAATTTTCTCAGTTAATATAAATCGAAAAAGCAAATTTTGATTTAATTCAAGCGAAAATTTGCTAAGTTATTATAAATTTAAATAGCAAAATTTGCTTGATTTTTGCTGAAAATAAGCAATATTTTGAAGTGGCTGAGAATTATGCTCAAGTTTTGCTTAATATCCACACAAATTTAGCAAACAGTTTTCTCCGTGTATTCTTATCGGGTCATGTTCGATAGATGCACTACCAGAAATCGTCCTCTGGATAGACAACCTACTAAATTGTAGAAAGGTCCAATCCGTGTGGTGCTCTACAATCATGGTAAAGGAAATGAGGGAGGGTACAACACTACGAGTAGTTCTCTTACCTCAACTATGGAATCTTCTTGTCAACGAACTACTCAAAAACTTTGAAGGCAGAGCCCCAGAGATAACAGGTCATGCGGACGATATACGCATAATTATAGCTGGAAAATGCATTTCGCCATTAAGCTCTTTAATGGAGTACACACTAAAAGAGGTACTTAGATGGGAAAACTCAGTTAGTGTAAGTATCAACACAGAGAAAACGGATCCCGGTCTTACGGATCCCAAAATAAACGACACTTGACTCATCCCGATAATGCACACGAAATATCTGGTAGTCGGGCTGGACAGCGAACTGACGTTAAGGAAAGCAATCAATGCGCTATAAGTACTCAAGAAGATGCTGAGCGGTACTTGCGGCCTTCACCCTCTCTGATACAATGAATCTACGCAACGGTTGTTCATGCAATTCTAATCTATAGAATCATCGTGTGCTGGCCGGCACACCGCACATTGGTTGAAGAGTGGCCGAAATTAATTTTTTTCATGTTCGCCGATGTGGACAATTTTTTGGTATTTTATTGTCAGATATCTGAATATTATGATTCCGTAATATAAGGCAGATATATTTTGTATTTGCTTGGACAGACATGCTCGAAGTTCATATTTGTTTGCCTCTTTTTTTTAAAATGGCATGTAAATTTACTGTTATTCAATCTTTCGGTACAATCACAGTAAACTTATAATTTGACTTTGGTGTATATTTTCGTAAATGACAATTGTTACAGATGAGAATTGCATTAAAAAAAGTTGGAAAAAAATGCCATTTCAAAAATTTCGTAGAACAAAATATAAACAACATCAAAATTTCAATTTTCATCAACTTCAGTGGTCTGCATCTTTTTAGCGCTGTGGAGCTCTGTTTAACGAAAGATGTCAAATTACAGCTTGAAGTCTCAGCTAAAGGTTAAAACAAAATGCAGCTGCTCCTACCTGCTCTTTTCCAAATAATGATGATGATTGTGATGTTAAAAAATTATTAAAAGACTGTGCTTAAATTACTTATTCATGTTTTTTCTATTTGTTTTTTTCTATAGGAGGTGGCCGTAAAAGTGGGTGGATCAGGTATATATTTTAAGGAGCCCATTCTTCAATTATAATATTTATTTTTTGTGAAAATTAAGTTGATGCACTAAAAATCAAGAGTTATGCCACTTTTTCAATACAAGTTGTATGGGAAGTAGGCGGATATTTTTCAAATTTCACCCAAATGATTCTGAGTCTTTAAAAATGCTATGTGCCAAAAAACAATGCCGTAGGACAAAATTTAATTTTCATTTTCTATGGGAGGTGGGCGTAAAAGTGGGCGGATCATTTTGATTTTCCATTTTTTTCTTGATTCAAACAATAAATTCCTATGTGCCAAGTTTCATTTTGTCCTTCGACAACTTCTTCTATTTTTAGCCGCTCGTTCTATGAACCTGAACCAATGTGCGCCGCGGCGGTAGACATATCTCAAAAACTCAGTGGCAAACTGCGCTATAAATAACGGGTGCGCTGAAGTCACCTCTAGCGAAAACTCTCGAAATCATTCTATGTTTGAACAAGGGATATAACGGAGCTTCGACTTCGGTTCCGAAAGGTCGGAACTTCCGATTGATTTTACACCTGCGACTCCGACTTCGGCTCCGGCAATTTTGAATCGGAGTTATAACGAAGATTGAAATGAATACTATTTTAACTAAAGGCTTAACCAAAATAGACATAACGAGACGTAGCTAGTAAGTTCAAGCAAATGGAAAGCAATGCAACAACTGCAGATTATTTTAAAATCAATTTTTGTTGCATTTTGATCAATTATTGCAAGAAAGTATTGTTAACAATGCATTTATATTCATTAAACCCGGTTAACAGCTGATCAGCCTGTTCGTCGAGTTGCAATCGTCTCGTTTCGTCTATTTTGCTTAAGGCTTATGTCACACACGAGCGCAATTCTTCGTTAAATAATTTTAATTGCTTGTAAACTCTCTTATGGAGAGAAAATTCGAAATTTTGAAATTTGCACTCAATCATAAGTACAATTTAGTACTTTTAGAGTCACTTCATTTGGCTTAGGCAAAATTTAAAACTAGATATTTTCCTATTGTTGCGTAGGTCTATACTATACGTACATGTGTGTAATATTTACATAAAATTTTCAGTGCTGATTAAAGACAGTGAATACTGTATTATGTTTATTATTCCTTTAAAATAAATAACCTAAACAGTTAACTAGCACATCTTTCTTAGACTCCGACTCTGACTTCGGCTCCGATTCCGACTCCGACTCCGATAAATGAAATTTTAAAACTCTGGTACCGACCCCGGTTCCGATAAACTCACCTGCGGAATAACCCTAGTTTGAACCCTCTAGACCGCAAATATCAAAGCTGGGAAACGACACAGCGTCTTACGGCAGCTTGCAACTTTCGTAAACAGGGTCTTGGACACTGTCGAATTTGCAACAATTCAATAAGTAGCACAGACAAAATGATCCCCCTCACAATTCTTGAACCCAAAATATCAAAACTCCTAGGACCAACCGACTGGTTCGTAGGTATTAAACAAGCACAGTGGGCGGTCAGCATGTTCACAGATGGCTCCAAAATGAGTACGGGAATGGGAGCGACAGTGTATTGCGCAGAGCCCAACATAAGGCAATCACCCAAAATACCGGACCGAACCACCAATGTCTTCCAGGCGGAGTGTTTTTGTCACTAGGAAGGCCGGAGAAATAGTTTTTAGTATAAACACTTATCACTCTTTAATTAAGATCTTTGTTGACAACCAAACGGCAATCAAATTCATGTGCTCCGGTACTGTCAAGTCCAGAAATATCCTAACAAGCAAAGACGAACTAGATGCATTGAGCAATCCAATGAGTGTGTATATACAGGGTTCTAAGCCACCGGGGCATTGACGAAAACAAAATGGCAGACGGACTAGCAAAGGAAGTTGTCGAGCCAGCTTGGATCAGAGCTCATAGAGCATGCAGCTATTCCACAAAAGGAATTGTACAAAAACCTCGAAGCTAAAGCCAAGCAAGCAGTGAATCGCAAGTGCAAAGACAGGGCAACATGCTAAATTGTGAGAATCGTGTGTGATATAGCATGGGGAAAACAAATCTTGTTTATCCTGGCACATTCCCGAAGGGATACTTAACACTGGTGGGTTGCCTCACAGATCACTGTGGCGGCTCAAGCGAAAAAGCTGAGTATTACCACAGATGAGAACTGCAGGAAGTGTAAAAACTGTCCCGCTTTACTTAGATCTAGACAAAAAAATTTAGACTCAACCACGTTATCGTCACTTAAAAATGCAGCCAAAATCCCTCCATAGATTTGCGAATTCCACGCGAATATTTGAGGATTTCCACTAATTCTCTTAAGTCTTTCAGCAATCGGTACCACTGTGCCCATATGGGTTATGTGAGACTCCAAAGAGAGCATTTACCTAACCTAAGTTATAAAATTGTGGCATTTTAATCTTATAGTTTTAGTAAATAATTCTTAAAAAACATATTTTTTAAGAATTATTTTTTTAAGAACTTTATGCCAAATAATACATGAAGTAACAGGCTTGCTACAACAACAAAGTTCTTTGCAGAACTAGACCATGGTTTACCTAGACCGAGCAGACTAGACCATGGTTTTGTCGGACGCTACTATGACTCATCAGTAGTCTCTGTGGCTCATGCAGTCCACTAACTTTGAAAAGCTAATAAGTGCAACTGCGGCAAAACCAAAATGGAATTACCCAGGTGCTTTTCACTTTATCAGAGCAGTGTTTATCTACACTTTTGCTTGTCGCAAAATTTTAAAAAAACTTACTGCATTCATTCTGCAAAGATTTTGTTGTTGCACTTTTTGTTTACATCTTTATCACGTGTCCATCTAGATTCCAACATTTTGTTGGTATTAAGCCATAGAAGGCGTGAAGAATGTTTTTTTAAAGCCGATGTTTATTATATGCGCAAACATCTAATTACTCATAATGTTTTCGTAGGTTTCAGTATCAGTATTGAGATTAAACGAAGGATAACTTCTGCCAACAGGTGAAGAATAACTCTTGCCAACCATTTTGAAAGTATTATGTTTTATTTGAATTTGAAGAAATTGCCAAGAAATCGCAAACGACTTACAAGCCGAGATCGGACATCATCAGATATCATGATGCAAGCTGAATACAGCCCCCACGAGTGGGGTAACTTGTCAGAGACAAGTTTTTTAGTTTTTCATCAAGGAAATTATTAAATTTATTTTAAAATAATATGCGTTTTTTATATAAGCATTGAAGAATAAAAGATTGAATTTATGTTTAAAAGTTTTGCAGTGCCATTATTACTTGATTTGTGGGAGTTACAGCGGTTAATTCAAATTTTGTGACAACTAGTACCACTCTCCCCTACGTCCTTTTTCCTCGAAATAAACATTTTTTTTTTAATATTGTAAAATCTTACAATAGATATGAACTAAATTGAAAAATATTGTTAGAAAATTATCAAAAAGTTATTGATAAAAATGTAAAAAACATGATTTTTGTTTTTAGGAATATTTTTTAATTTTTTTTTTAGTTTTTTAAATATTTTTTTTTTTGGATCGCTGGATATTTTCCGGACTTTGTTTTAAGCTATATGAACGAATAAAAGCTTTGAAGCTCTTGCATATTGTCGGATTTAATATGGAAATGCTCTTAATGAAATCAAAGTGTTAAGAGAATCCGAAACATTTAATTCTTGTTTTACCAATTGTAATACTTACTACCTTATAAATGGAATTAACTTCCTAATAAGGCAAAACAACAACATTTTTTTTTTATATATATTATTTATTTTGAATAATTATCTTTTCTTATAAATAATGATCATTCTCAACAAATATTACATACTTTTTTAACCATATATCGCATATACTATATGAATATATAAATTTAATAAACAAATGTTTAGTCTTTATATATTTGCTTTTGCTTAAAAATAGCTTAAAAAAACTATTAATTACACTGTTTCGTTACATGCTTGATTTAACTTGATTTCTTCACATTAATTCATAGAAGAATCAAATAAGATTTTTAAAAATAAAACAATAAAAATAAATATCTCGTAATGTTAAATGTGTTTATTTTAAGATACTTCTGTATAATACCATGATGTTTTAGTTAATTGCATAAAGCATAAATAAGTGAATATATATATGTAAGTATATAAAATAAAATAGATTAAAGCGATTATATAGTAATAATTTATGGATTTAAAATTAAGGGTATATAAGATAAAACCTCTTTAGTATAACAGTTTTGATTTAAAATTCTTTACGGAATTCTTGAGTAAATTATAGCAATATTCATTTAAGCATGATAACTCCAACTATGTCCGTTTTTTTTTTAATAGCCACAAAAACTTTTCAAATGTTTTCACTGGAGCGATCTTATATTTGGAATTAGCGTCTTAAAAATAGAAAGAATGAATTCATATTGAAGAAAAGTTGAAGAAGTTTATCAAGGAAAACATTTTTAAAAATGCTGAATGTGTTTAAAACATCAAAAATAAAAATATATTTAAAAAAAGAGCATCTTTAAGCGAGTTTTCTACAATAACGAGGGGTGTAACTTGTAGAGTCAATGAATTAAATTTCGACAACGAATTCGAAAAATTAATTTGAAATGAATACATACGAACAGGGCTTTTGAGAAAAGTTTGATTTTTGTTTTGTTAAACTAGTTTAACGAATTTGTGATCAGCGGATGTATATTTTTATTAAATAATAGTTTGTCTGACAAACCAAGGTTTGAGAATAAAAATAATAATAAAAATAAATTAAAAATAATTGTACTTTTCGTTTGTTTTTTTTTTTGTTTGTTTGTTTTTTGTTTGTGAAATTTAGTCGCTTATTTTCTTCTCTGTTATACATACTTATTAACAACAATTAGATATAATTTCATTCTGTTTTGTAATAAATAACACATTTTATGCGCGCGCCTGTAGTTTATATTTTAATTATTGTTATTAGATTTATTAGCTTCAAAAGGAGGGCATTTATAATTTAGCTGCCTAACAGCAAACATATAGATACGTTTAGGTTGTTAGACATGTTTTTGAATTGATTTTTGTTTCTATGTTTCTTTTCTATGCTTTATGCATATTAAAAAAACTTATTTGAATTCGCGTTCTATTTAAACTCTCATTAATTGAACAACAAGATATCTTTTTCTACTTTGTTTACCTAAACTTAATGTTTAGTAAATAATTACAAAGGTCTTTGTATATGTATATATATATATATAAATTTATATATATTGTAATAATTGTATGCGTTAATGCTAAAAAGTATTTGAGTCCGATCATCGCATTTTATATGATATATAAACATTTGCTGCAAGATTGAATATTTTTTCTCACGTTTGCTAAAAATCGTCAACATATAACTTTAGTTCACCTACGTTATTTAGTAGAAATTTATTTTCAAAAGTTGTTCTTTATCGTTTTAGGGATTTTTCGTAGTTGTAGTCAATCTTTTAGACATCATTAATCCTTTTTGAATTTCAGCGAAGATTTTTCCGTTTTCGATATTAAAATTATTTCAATTCTTTGGTGACACAGTTATAAGTTTATGTGGAGTAACCGGCGAAATCTGAAAGAAAAAAATTCAACATTAACATTTTTTACTAAAATAAATAAAGATTTCATAAGTTAGCCTGTGAATGTGCTTTTAAAGTCCGGTTATCAGACAGAATTAAAACAAGAATTTAGTTAAATCTTTTGAAAAACTAAAAACCAACATTTAAACAAGAATTGTTTAAAATGAAAACCATATATTTTCAGTTCCTTTTTGTGTTATTCAAATTAAACAATTAACAGTATTAATCACATCGAAACTTACCCACAACGATCGGCTGCCCATGAATGTATCATCATCGTCCTCCATCAAACTGTGATGATTGTGATGACGATGATGGTGATGATTCTGCTGATCGATAAATATCAAGGTATCTTTGCTACATGTATTGGCAGAATTACGAAGCATCGATGACAGTGTGTCACTGCATTCCTTGAGTTTAAAGTTGGAGCTTGTCGAGAAGGAATGACGCAAATTTAAGCAATGCGTGTGATGTGGCGCTTGATGGGCGTTCGATGAAGTGACATTTTCCAACGCCGAAACACTTGAGCGACTGCCATGCCAGTGTTGTGGATACTGATGTTGATTGAGATGTAAGTCGTTGGCATGCGCCGTGGCTACCGCAATTATGCTGCTGCTGTTGCTTTTCAAGCTGCTCGAGAGCAACGATTCTTTGTAGTTGTTTGTAGCGGCTGTTGTGGATGAAAACGACACAGAATAACCATTAAATTTGTTTTGCAGTGTTGATGCGCCAAACGTAGAAGCAGCCAGTGAGTGTGGTGATGAGCGTGAGGACAGCGAAGATGAGGAACTGCTGACTGAGACAGAATTTGAAACCACAACGGAATTGCTATTATTTTGTTTTGGAGTAGAAATTGTTGAGCAACTGTTACCATTGGTTAATGGCACAATTTTGGGCGACTTGTGAATTTCATTAACAGCTGTTGATTTAATAGTAGCAGGAGTTGGGAGTTGCGGTGATTTAGATTTAACTGGTGTTATAGCTGCAGCCATAGAGTCTTGTTGCTGCTTCGAACTTTCGGCTGTCAATAATGGTGAGTTTGTTTCGTTGCTTGCATCAATATCATTTAATTTGCATTCCTCATCCATGACAAATATTGGATTGGCTTCTTCGGCGGTCGGCGAGGATCCATCATTGGGTGTTAGTGTTTCCAAAATATCCAGTTCATCGACGTCGGCATCTTCGGCGCCATCATCAGCATACTTTATACCATCAATGTCAGTCACATCACAATCATTTGCCTTCTCCACAACGTTTTGAGTGAGCGTTTCTCGCTTTGGTATCTGCGGTATATCAACAGCAACAACTAGAAGAAACAAATTATTATAGCGAAATAAAATAATTCAAATATATTAAGTTCTTACCTTCAACCTTTGGAATATTTACGGGTTTCGTTTCGGCATTTTCTGGCACACTTTTCACTTTAGTACATGCCGCAGTTGGAGCTGTAACGACGCTGTTTGTTGGTGCTACAGCTGTTTTTTCGACTGTTTGTGTTTGAGCTGGTGGCGCAATTTTGGATACCCAGTGTTCTCCCGAAGTGGAGCTGGAGCCAGAACATTCAGCCACGTCGGTGCGACGGCGCTGGTAGAACAACATATACGCTTCATTGTTTATTATATCTTGCTCTATCGACTCACTGGGTACACGTGATACGCGCTGATCATCGAACTTGTACCACTGATGGTCGTAAGGATTTTTACAGGCAGCCGTATAGTGACCAGTTTCTAGCGTGTCGCCCTGATGATAGCATACAGCATAGAGATCATAACGTGTCTCTCTTTTGTTGGACTCCAAAGTGGAAGAACGTGAATCTGGAGTGCGCGTTGTCTTTCTCCAAGGACTCGGTCGGTTATGATAATGATCTACAGAACTGCTAAATGCAGCTTCGGTTAGCTGATCACGCGTACCTTTAGCTAAGTGTGGAGCCATATCAAAGGCATTGAGCGGAAATTTGACCATCGTTGTCAGTTTAGCTGCATTAGAGCCTTTTGCCTGATGCTGTCGAAAACGTTTGAAATGCACCACTAGTATATCTGGCAGTGACCATAGCCCCAGAGTCTTAACCACCGGCAAATATTGCTGACAATGCGGACAACGCCAGGCATCCTCAGCGCTTAAGGTTTCTGCTTTGGTGTAATGTTCCAGACATTGTTCCAAAGTGAGTGCCGCAGTGTCCTGCGTACGCTGCTCCATCAAACGAGCCACACTCTCATGCTCCACAAGTGGTGGCGTTGTGGTTATATCGGCAAAATGCAATTCCGGCTCAGGCCATTCCAACAGCAACTTGATGTGCGCTGGACCGGCTTCGGCAGATAGCACTGACAAAGCCAAATCTATCATTTCCGTTAGTAGCGGATGCTCAACTTGCTCTAGATACGTATCAGGATCGGCTGAAGGATCTTGTAGACGTATCTTAAACATTTCGGACAATGGTGTAGTAAATGCTAGAGCTCCTGGCTTGAGAAGCGCGCTCATTTCACGCAGCAGCATCTTTTGCAATTCCGAGTAGGTGGCGTCTCGAGGAACACGCAAGCAGAAAGGCATGTCAAAACGCTCGATGACGTTTGCATTTTCAGTGCTGATCTCATCGTTTGGCTGAGGTTTCTTACGCTTGCGCATATTCGCTACAAGTAGTAGTAGATCTGTCGAAGCGGTTGTATTTGCACCAGTTGGTTTTGTTGTTGCGTTGGCAACTTCATTACTCGTCTTTACATCGCCGCTGCTGGGTTTTTTTTCTACCTCTGGCGGTACCTCAATGCAGTATATAGTTTCTACACCTGCCAACGTGGACACTGGCTGCGTGTCGTAGTAAACGCGAGTGAAACCCGTCTCATTGATATCGACAAGCACCATGCGTTCACTAGCAATGCCCGTATCGGCATGAAGTTGCTCACGCAATGCAACAATCGGTGATCCGGCTGGCACGGTGAGACCGAGCTTAACTTGCCGCGGATGCTGTTTGTGATAAAGCACTGTTACAAATATGGTCTGCTGTGTCAACTGCGGCAGTTGCACCGATATGCAGTGGAACGGATCAAAAGTGTTTGATTGTTTTTTGCAACGTGGGCATGTAAGCGATGACCGGAACTGTGCTTGAAAAACAGCCTGCACAAAAGAGTTGTTGCAACGTATGTGATTTGCTAGCGTCTCGGCAGCAATCACTTCATCCGGTCGTCCATAACTGTTCTATTGAAGAGAAAATAAAGAAATGCATGTTAATTTTATGTACTTTTCAGAAAGTAACACATCTTCTAATTATTATATATATATATATTAACTAATTATATATGACATATATGAACATATTTAGTGTGGCCCGTTGTGTTAAGAAGTAACGATGCAATTGTTACTTCCCTCAATTTTTGATACGTTGTTCTTTTAAATTGTTGTTATTTAAACTTATCAGCAGTTAATGGCCATTAAATATGACACCATTTCCAGATTGAATTGAGAAAGTAGCAATGATTAAATATAAATCTTTAAATTTATTTTAAAAACCGTCACAAAGTGATGCGCTCAATAGGCAAAAGTCCGAAAATTTGATGTCGCAAATATCCAAGTTTTTGTTATTTTTGAAAAGGTAATGCATCCACTAAGAAAACTGTTACCAAATTTTAACTTCTTCCTATTCTAGTAGGAGCTTTAGAAAGTTTACCTTTTTAAGCAAAAACTTACCGGTATGAAAAAACAATTTGAGTCTTTCCGCAAGAAAAATTCCCAAAACTCATTTCTTGCACTATTCGATTCAAATAAAAAATATTTGAAAGAGGTTTAATAGAAGTATAAATAAAATTTATTTTCAAATATTTATTAATAAATTTTTTTAAAAGCTTACAATAACCCATAGCTGTTAAATTTCGATTACGATTAGTAATCAATTAGATTATTTTTCAAAAAGAATTATAATCATTATATAATCCTTAGGTAAAAGTTTTTGATTAGTAATTGATTACGATTACAAATAATGAAATTATAATCACGATTACCTTATATTACGAATATAATCAAAAAGAATCAAAAGTAATCAACAAAAATAATCAGATTATTTTTAATGATTATTTTTGATTCTTTTTGATTATTTTCAGAATTTGAGCCTAAGAATCGAAAATTCTAAAAATTATCAAAAATAATCAAAAGTAATCTTTTAAAATAATCGAACTTTTTTTGTGGATTCTTTTTGATTATTTCCGTAATTTCAAGTAATCGTAAATATAATTTGATTATTTGTAATCGTAATCGCTTGATTACTGAGCCAAACAGAAAAGAATCGTATTTAATCAATTATTTCAAATTATTAATAAAAATAATCTAATTACTAATGAATACGATTACTAATCATTATTTAACAGCTATGCAATAACCTACTTTTTTTATTTGAAAATCACGAAAAATGCAAAAGTTTGATGAAAAAAAAATTCATTTTTGGAAAAACATATCTCGTTGCTGCGCCTAAAAAATCAGGTATGTGATTTTTTATGATTTTTTTTTATTGCACAACTGAATAGCTCTACTCAATGTTCATCTGTGGGCTAAACGGCTTTTCGGTATCTCACATTGGAGACATTTTTTTCATTACTTTTGCAATAAATTCTTTGTAGTTATTAAAATTTTTAATTAAAAATTTCAAAAATCAGGTATGTGCTCAAAAAATTTGATCATAGTAAAAACAAAATGCCCGTAAAAAATCGGTTATGTGTCTGAAAATGGAAGAATGCATCCTCGCTTCGTGCTAGAGTAAGAAGTTTAAGTTTTTTTTTTAATATTTATCTCTAGAATTTTAAAGCAAAAAATACAAAATTCTGACATTGCAATAAATTTGGAAGCGCAGAGAATAAATCAGTTTTTTTGCTCTCCTGAAAAGTTGTCGAAAAACACATAACTGAATTTTGAGGCGCAGCGACGATCTGTTTTTATTTATTTCAAACACATATTTGAACCTTATATTTTAAGAGTTAATACATAACTTTTCTAATTTTTTCCCCAAATTTATTTAATTTCGATTTTAAAAAGGCTCAATTTGCGTTTTGTTCTAAAACAATAGCACATATGTATGTGTGCAAGGGAGTGAATTATCACAAGAGTATTATTATAATTGTTTTGCATATACTTGGGTACTCAAATTTAAGAATTCGAAATACCGGACGATATTTTTATAATTTGGGGATTACAAAATACGAGGGTTTACCAATAGGTATTTGTTATAAATGTTCTTTATTCTAGATAATTTGTCTGAGAAGACATTGGAAGCAAATAATAAAAATATGAAGAATGTCCGGTTGTCCCATACAAGAAAAAATTCCAGAACTTACGCCAACACGAATCTTCTTTCTTAAATGTTCATTTATTTGGATCCTTTGCTTTCATAAAAAAGGATTTGGACTGGTTATAGCCTAAAGTTAAAAATCAAATTTTTTCACAATCATGTGGATTATATTGTTATTACAATTTACAGTAGACGCAACAGTTTCGAGCTATTATGATTCACAACAACACATTGTTGTTATTCTTGATTGTGGAACGTATGTAGAATTTGTTACATCGGTTTTTCACTGTTAAAAAAATTAAAAAAAACAATTTTCGTTTTAATTTGGTAAAAGTTTAAAATAAAAAAAAGTTTGAACGCGATGGATATTTTTTTCATATTTATCATGAGGTGACGGTAAACACGATGTGACGATTGGTAGAGATAAGAGACGGTTTTGGGACCACTCAAATCCATTGAAGAACGTTACTTGGAACTACTATTGAATTAGCTCTTGTTAGTCCATCTGTTCTTCCAAGTATAGATTTGTTCGATTTTCTGTAGGATGCGATTCCAGGGAAGCTCAAGAAAAAACAAAATCAACTGCAATCCCACAAATACTGGCCCTTACCGCTGCACTGTGCTTCTTTGCCAATTAGCTATTAGCTATCAAAAGTGCAAGGCAAGGATTTTTGGGTTGCATAGGCCAACTCCAAAGATTCAGGTATATTAAGAGAAGCGCTAGATTTCGTTAAGACTTCGATGGATCCATGTTGCTAATTCAACACAACACCAAATTAGCTATCTTTAAATTTTGACAGACAATCCAACACAACTGTTGTGTATCATAATAAGTGTATTGAAGACACATTACCATTGACAGACAACAGTGGAATGTATTCAGTTGATGCCTAGCGTAATAACAATTTACACATGGAAGACAGAAATGACTGTTGTGTTGTCAACCATAATAAAACTAATAATATTTTCTAAAGCCAAGCCGAAAATAGTGTTTTCAATTTAATATCGCAAAGATTCAACCAATGAGCCTTAAAACTCATTCCTATGTTTCAAATCCCTCTGTTTACCTTTTGGCTAAACTTTAAGTGGATGGAGACCTCATGTGCAATGCTCATTTAAGCTTAAATTTTTTTTTCTATTTTCTAGATATGCTTTAAGCAATGTTTATGTGAATTTTGTATAAGATGCTGTTTGTGGGATCACTGGAATTTATAGCTTAACCCTTGCCTCCACAACAATTATTCATAGGCACATGAAGACACTTTTAATCAATCTCACGCTTATGCGTTGTACTGTTATCACATATCAAGAAATGTTTGCCAATAATTAACTAGAATTTTCATTTTCTTATAGCAATGACGATATTTTTTATAGACGGATACAAATTTATCCACGTAGACACAAAACAAATAATTGTTACAATGTCATAATTTAAAAATTTTATGGTAACAGCACTTAACAAACTATAGACCGACAAATGGACTACAAATAATGGATATAAGCACGTGATAATTAACTTTGACAGAAACAATAAAACTTGAACAATGAAAAAGTTAGACAAAGTATTAAAGTAGCAAGTTATATAAGAAAAAAAAAAAATGTGCTATCTAATCGGTTTAAACAAAAACTTCCACTTGGCAAAAATCTAGAGACAAGCGGACAAACTAATACATATGCGGCATGTGTAACTGACATGCGGCGTTGTAATTTGTGTAAAGAAAGATAACGTAGAAATAATGTTAATGAATTAAGAAACACAATCTACAGGCGTTAGAAATGAGCTACTTGTTAAACTACGCCATCATTTCAAGAGCTATGAGCAAAATGCAAACTGCAAATGAGGCATGAAATTCAAAGTTTTATTAGAGTCAATCATATCATGCTCGAACTTGAAAAATAGTTTTCGAACTTGAACTAAAAATCTGTAAAAGTGTCTAATAATGCGAGCTGAGTAAACTAATTATTATTTATGCATATTGAGCACAAAAAGTTTATTTGTAAATAATTATTGCTGTCTAATTTCTTAAGTCAAGAAAGAGTAAAAATATTGTGTTTGCACATAGTAATAATTTGTTTTATTACTAATTGCAATCATTTATATTTTAAAATACTTTAATTAAGCGCACTAAAACTGTTAATTTAATAATTAAAAACAATTGTTCATGTATATTTAACAAGCAATTAAAACCAATACCTTCACACTTTTGTAACGTCGTTTAGTTGCCGTATTTAGATCCTCGTGTACCTTGTCCAAAAGCCAAAAAAGAAATTCCTGAGCATCATGTTGCGTAGAGCTACGAAATTGTGAGCCATAACGATCGACAACCGCCTAGTATAGATTGAACAAAAAGTGAATTAATATTGTATGATTTAATACAATACTAAATGACTGTTACCTACCTTAAAACTGGTGCTGTGATCACTTTCATTCTTGCATGTCCAAAGAGCTTTCAGCACGTTAGCCAATTGCTCAGTCAGCTCGCCTTTGGTGCCAAATTTACGTGAATTGATTTTATTGCGTCGTTTTAAATCGCTCTTTAATGATAAGAAGGATAGGTTAGTTACAATATTAAGTTTATTATTTTTAACACTTACCTTGTATTGATCCAAAACAAAGTATTCAGCCAAAATATCTGTGTGACTGAGACATTGAAGCACCGCATTCATAAAACAAGTGTTGCCATGATTTTTAAGGCCAGTTACACCAGGGGTCTGATCAGCTGGCCATTGATAGCCACCAATAGGCGGCACACGATCGGTGCTTGATAATGAGTTTGCTTGTGAGGAAACATGTTTGTTCGCCTGTAAAGTGTATGACAAATTAATTTTATTAGTAAAGAAATGAAAAGTATGAAGTTGAGCTTATTTTTTAATGATATTTTGTGCGAAAATTAAGCAGTGTTTAAAGTTATTGACAGCATTTGCAGCAAATTAACGAACGAAATGGTAATTGGTGTGAATATATTTTTTGAAATTGAAGACTTCCATAAACAGATTTTGGTAAAGAAGCATTATACAAGTTTTCGTTTGACGAAGCTTTATATGTGGTTTTAACACATTTATAAATAATAAAAGCAGTGCACCCTTCAAATTAAAATAACAATTTTTTGTGAATGTTGGTGAGATTTAAAGCATATTAACCCTTTAGCATCAAAACGAGTACTTTCATGCCACCGTATTTAAACTGTACCACTACTACTGTACTACATACTTTATGTTTTAAAGTAGGTATTTGTTCAAATAAGGCATGAAAAGTATCAGTTTTGACGTTAAAGAGTTAAAGCTGTTATTTATGATTAATGGATTGTGTTCCTTGAGATGACTTGTCCTTTTGATATATTTTATGTGTACTTTGGGTTATTTTTTTTCCTTTTGTAAAAGAACGTTTCCAGTCAGCTGTGAATAAAGAAACAGATTTTGCTCAAAATATACGAATTTCCATTTTTATACCCTAAACCTGAAAGGTCAGGGTATATTAACTTTGTGCAAACGTTTGTAACGCATAGAACGAAGCGAGTCCGGTATAGAAAAGTATATATATTCTTGATCAGCGTCACCACGTGAGTCGAGCTATCCATGTCCGTCCGTCCGTCCGTCCGTCTGTCCGTCTGTGTGTTTTCCGTATACACAGGATAAGAAGATGGAGTTGAGATAATTACATGAAACTTGGTACACATAGCCACATGGACCCAAGGATCTGCACTATTGAATATTTTTGGAATCCGCCCACAGACACGCCTACCTCCCATACAACGCAAAAATTGAAAACTGCATAACTCAGCTCATAATTAACCTACAACAATAAAATTTGGTATGTATGTGTTTTGTATCAACACAAAGATGTTTTTGAAAAATGGACATCATCTGCCCACGGACACGCCTACCTCTCATACAACGCAAAAATTGAAAACTGCATAACTCAGCTCATATTTAGCCTACAACAATAAAATTTGATATGTATGTGTTTTATAAAAACACAAAGATGTCTTCGAAAAATGGACGTCATCCGTTCACGGACACGCCCACCTCCCGTACAACCCAAATATTGAAAACGCAATAAATAAGCCTCTGTTTAACCTACAGAGCTATAATTTGACACATATATTTTTTTTAACAAAACAAAGATGGTTTTGAAAAATGGACATCATCCGCCCACGGACACGCCTACCTCCCATACAACCCGAAAATTGAAAACTGCATAACTCAGCTCATATTTAGCCTACAACAATAAAATTTGATATGTATGTGTTTTATACAAACACAAAGATGTCTTCGAAAAATGGACGTCATCCGTGCACGGACACGCCCACCTCCCATACAACCCAAAAATTGAAAACGCAATAAATAAGCCTCTGTTTAACCTACAGAGCTAAAATTTGACACATATGTTTTTTATGACAAGATAAAGATGGTTTTGAAAAATGGACGTCATCCGCCTACGGACACGCCTACCTCCCATACAACCCAAAAAGTTTAACACTCAATAAATAAGGTTATGTTTGTCATAGAGAAATTAAATTTGGTATGTGTGTATTTCATACCAAAACTAAGGTGCGTTCAAAAATTGC
Organism: Tetanocera ferruginea; assembly: GCA_958299015.1. Classification (NCBI taxonomy): domain Eukaryota; kingdom Metazoa; phylum Arthropoda; class Insecta; order Diptera; family Sciomyzidae; genus Tetanocera; species Tetanocera ferruginea. The sequence continues at coordinate 60,629,243 of OY282640.1, read as the reverse complement.
GAGTAATCCGTCCATGAACACGCCCACCTCCCATAGCGAAAGCACAATAAAGGCATTAACTGTGAGCTACAGGAATAAAACTTGGTATGTGTAAATTTTTCATAAACATTTAAATGCATATAACAATAAAATACAATAAAAATTTTTTTTTTGAAAAGTGGGTTTAGGGTATTTCATAGTCGGCCTAGACCGACTTTAGACTTTCTTTACTTGTTTTAACAAGATTTTGTAACTTTTCCTTTTTGCTTTGGCCTTAAAATCTATTTAACAAATGTTTTTTTTTTTATCAAAATCAACAAAAATTGAATGTTGAATTTCGTTTAGTCAATGATCACTATCCACGGAATAATGATATGAAGATTTTTTAACTCCAGGCCACACTTTTACTTTAATTCCGAGATTATATTTTAAGAGTAATATCTCTTCCTTAAGATTTTGGCAATATTGAAACTATTATAGCAACAGTTTCAATTCGCATTCTTTAAACAAGCATACCTACTGGAAATGGAAAAGTGGTCCAACAAAACAAAATGTTTTATTCCATTTACAAGAGAATTTGATTTTATATAGATGAGTAGCAACTGTGGAAATTTTTGAACTGGGCATTTTCTTTAAGATCGAAGTGAAATTCATAAATTTTTTTTAAATGGTTTTTTTCTCTAGTTCTTTAGTTTGCGGATGGGACACTTAATTTCTGAGTTCTTTTGCTGCTGTTAAATTTTAATTTTAACATGTTTTGCGCATATTTTCTTTATGAGTATTAGGCTTGGTCGATTTATAAACCGATGATGCCTGGGTGATTTTCCGTTTGGGTATGCAAAGTTTTTTCAAACAAAAAAAAAAGAGGGCTGGGATGCATTTAACACTATCACACCCTTAATTGTGTGAAGTTTTTCTTAAGGATTTTTTTCAAAAAAATGTACAGAATGCACAGGTAGAGCAAAATTGATGCCAGAAATAAAATCCTCGAAACCGATTTAACCTAAAAACGGTCTAACATGATTACATTTTTATACACAAATATACCATAAAAAATTGATAAATTTAATATAAAAAGACACCCCTTAAAATTAAAGCTTACATCGAAAGTGTTTCAGCACTATAAAAAATTTTCTTTTGGGCTTCCCAAAAAAAACAGCCAAAATGGTCTTTTACTTATAACATAAGTATTTTAATGAAAAAAATACTAATGTTATAACTTAAAGACCATTTTGGCTGTTTTTTAGGACACCCAAATAAAAAAATTGTTATAGTGCTGAAGCACTATCGATGCAAGCTTAAATTCTAGAGGGTGTCTTTTTATATTCATTTTTTCTCCCATATAAAGCGACCCACTGTAATACCTACCCTCTATTTCCAACTCTTAAAGGGAGGGGATTTTTTTTTTACATTTTTTTCTAAAATCGGTTTCTATCGCTCCCAGGGTGCCTTCCAAAAGGCTGAAATGAGAGAACCACCCACATTAACTTTTCTTCTCCAAATTTGTGTCGAGCATACCTGACGTATATAAGAAATAAGAAATTTTGTAATTATAATTGTAAGAAAATTTGAATTAAATTCATTTCTGGACGAGCAAGTACTTGATTTCCGTTGCTGCCGATATCCACGCTGTCATCTTCCTCGTTTTCTTCGATGACATCAACGACCTTATCTGCCTCTATAACTTTTATCATCTCATTCTGTTCATCGCCAAACGATTCGTTCACCTGAAAATCCATCTGAAAAGTTTTTGATGGGATAACCTAAATTAATACTGTTAACTTCTCTTTGTGAAAGTAATTTAAGAGAACAATTTTTCGGTTTGAATATTGAGAACAAAATCTTAATGCCTGACGTTTACTTTCTTTGATGTTATTGTTTCCGAAAGTACTTTTTTTGGGCTAAAAGGAGTTGGGGACTTTCGAAAATCGAAAGGAGTTAAAAAAGTGTATATCCACTACAAATATCATCCCTGTGTTGTACGTGTGGCGGAGCACTGTATCAAACGCGAATTTGAGTCTGAGGCAAGTGTTATGCCTTTAACTCAGTCAATTCGATTTATTAAGCAATCTCATTCCACAAACATCTCTACCAAGAACTACAACTTCCAAAGTCGTATATATTGATGAATTTTTAATTTCAGTTGATTAGAAATGAGAAAAGAATTGAAGAACGGTAAAAGTGTAGTACCATGGCTAGACCGGGATTGGAACCCGGAACCTTTGGGTTGGTTGTCAAGCACGCTAACCACTCGACTACCGAGGCCCAAGCTAGTCGAATTTTTCGAAATGAAATCTCAAGATGGAATAAAAATAGTGTCTAGAGGATGTTTCTACAGAGTGTTTGGCGAAGTTTCACAGCAATTAGCAAAGTTGTTGAGTTGATTACTATGGATGAAACATGGGTTTATCACTTCACTTTTCAGACAAAGAAACAGTCAAAAGAGTGAATTAAAAGGGGAGTATCGTCGGCCTTAAAGAAAGTGAAGACAATCATATCTACAGGTCATTATTTTGAAATGAGCATAGGATCATTTTCGTTAATTATCTTCAGTAAAGAAAAACAAACATCGGCGAGTATAAATTGAACTTATTAATGTGTTGAGTGATGAAATCAAGAAAAAACCACCGTATTTGCTGGAAAAAAAGTTTTGTTTCATCAAAATAATGCACCGTTATCACACTTATCACATATCCGTGATCGTCATGACCAAAACCAATAAGTTACAGTTCAAATTGCTGCCTCATATACCCTAATCGATCCAAACTTAGTCCCCTTGGAATATTTTCTGTTTCTGCTGCGAAAAGTTTACCGAGCTAAAAGAAGACTGTAGAAAAAAAAAGAGATTTTTGACTAAATTTTTTGTGTTTTCTTTGTTAGGTCAAATACTTTTGGGACAACCCTCGTATAGCGTAATTGTACTAATCAATATGTTTTTAGAGTTTATTTTTGTATGCTTTGAAGAGAATTTATAAGCATGTTTACTAAACGATGAAATAATGAACAGTGGGCTATGCCTCTAAAATGCGCTGCAGAAAAACATGTCATAAAATTTGTTTGAGTCACTAAGCATAATAAATAAAAGCAAAGATTGACTACGGTTTTTTACAACAGTAAAATACATTACAAATATTTGTCAGATAGAATAAGATTATTGATCAGTCAGATTGTTGATTTTTTTTATTCATGGTAGAATAAATAATGAAGCTGTAGGGCTACCATTCCTCTATCTCTCTCTTAGAGTCAGAATTGTCAAAATCAATACAAATCATTTGGCGTCTCGTTTGTAGCTGAATTTCGTTTGGAATTTTTGACAATCTTACTTTCGGAAGTCAGCCCTGCAGCTTGTTTATATGTTAATGGATTAATTTGTTGACTAACTTCTTTTGAACAAAGCCACTGATTTTAAGTTATAACCTGACAATAAAATTGCATTGTTTTGAGCCAAATATAACGTTATTATGTTTGATTCGAAAATCTTTAATATTATGTTTTAATATAGCTTTAATTAAATTTATTCCTTTATATCCATACCATTAAAGAAATTTATTTTTGATGTAATTATTTAAGGGGATTAAGATTAAGATTATACATATACTATATATATGGAACATACTTATGGCAACTTAACTAAGTATGTGAAAAGGTAAGCTTATGACTTACGAATGTCGTGCATGTGGTACAAAGCAAGAACAAAAACTTATACAAAACAAAAATCAATAGACCACAATAAAGTAAAAGCAAAAATATATTAGATAAAAACTTATTAAAGAATTTAAGCAATAATCACAAATTTTTAAGCCAATTGTGAGCAGCGCATAGCGACAAAAAAATCATAGCAGAAACTTTTCGATTGACAACATATGAAGCAACTAAGTGACATAGCAACTGCGGCTAAAGGCAATCATTGTATACACACGTTCAATAGCTTAGGTGATAGAAATGTAGCAATATTAAGAAGGGTGTCATATGTGTGGGCGATAAATTGAAATTGAAAAAGGAAAAAAAAATAAAAGTCAGCAATAAACAAGGGTGAAGGGTGAAAGAATGAATTATTAAAGATGCAGTTCAAAGAAAAAAAAACGAAGCAACTAGTTACTCGTACCTCTTTTCTACGCCAACATCCTGTGTAGAAAGGTACAATGCCAGCAAAGGCTGATTTATCCGTCGGCTAAAGGTGTGAATGGTAGGTATGTGAAGGGAAGAAAATAGTAAGTTTTTAATAATTACAAAGTTAAGGTCACAGTTAAATTTAGTCATAAAATTACATTTTTTTTTCTTTAAAAAATTTTAATTGGGATCAGTGAATCGAAAAAATCCACAGAATTTATTTTTGGATTTTAAATATTTAAACTTATATTCTATGTTATTATTGTTGTAAATAATAATATGAGCTTTTTATAATAAGCATTTAATATTTTGCAGAGTAATAGAGATTTTCTGCAAATCATTAGAGCGTGAGTTCTGATGACAGCTATGATAACACAAAAGTCTAATCAATATATCGCGTATATGCTAAATTTTATATAACATAATCATCTGAAATTAATGAAGCATGAAAATTTTTACAAAAATCATTCGAATCTTCAGATTTTATAGTAAAGGATAAACTTTACTTACTGTGCCTTTGTTTGGTTTTGTTTTTTCGTTTTTTTTTTTTTTTTTTTTGCAACATCACTATTTTTTACCGTATCTTAATTTGTTCGTAAAATTTTTTGCACATATAACAACAAGTGGTGGTAAAAAATTTATTCGTTCTAGTGAAGAACATGAAACACTATTTCATTGAATACAAAATCAACAGGTAGTTATAGAAGCGTACCGAGTTCATCGTGTAACTGATGCCAATGACAAATTATTATTTATTGAGTGGTTTTTTACTGTTGTTAAGAAGACAATTATTAGAATGTATATCGTAGACTGTCACGAAATGAATAACTTTCGATAACAAGTTCATTATTTATGTTTAAGTTACGATTGCACGCTAATAACACGTGCAACTAATTTACAGAAACACGTTTACGTTCAAGAAAAGACTAGAGAATTAATTTGTCAAGACAATTTTTGTCGCTTCCTATAAGTGTAGCAATTTTAATGCTAATTAAATGCAGTCCCTTCATGTATCGCATCGATTGAAAAAATAATCGAGTGTAAGAAATGTTGTTTTTATTTTTGCATTTTTGCATAGAATTTAAAGGTTATGAACTTATTCAAAGAGTTGTTAATTGTCTGAAGTAGATAATTGATCTGAACCTTTGATCAGATAATTAAAGAATTTTTTTTCGATAATCTATGGAAATTATTATAAAGTGTTATTCACAGAATATCGAGAGAGAAAAGAATTTAAATAAAAACTCATAAACAGAATTTGCCTGTCACTTCTCATTAGAAACTTTAAAATTGAAAAAATGTTTTCTAATACGATGCAGATCAGATGCACATTTTAACTATCATAATAATAATAGGAATTTTTTTCATATGAATAGTAACTCTATAAAAACGATTAGCACTTAAGACAAGTGCTAAACCCTTTCGTGACAACTATTCATAGAGGTAGAAATATCATAAATGACTATTTTTCAATCGAATTGTATGTTACTTCTTAAAATGATTTAAAATTTAATATCTATTCACCAAAAGGCAATTTTACTAAAACAAAAAGAAGTCTTGGTCGATGTTAAAATACGCTTCAAAATAAGTCGTGTAGAAACGTATTCGAAGTTATTTAGGTTTTATTATTTTGATAATGACGACATTTTGTTTGAATTATTGCAGTAGTTTTCATCAACTTTTTCAAAATTTCAAACTCAGAGTACATTTAATATTCAAACTCATATATTTTGATAACGTTATTTGTATAAAGAATAGAGGGAGTTTATAATAAACTAGTAAGCAATTCAATAAAAATTAAGTGTTAGAAACATTATAGACGTTTAATATATGATATTCTATATATATAATATATGATATTATACTCAATAACGATATATTCAGTCTCAATAATGATATAAAAGATCATTATGTGAATGGTTTGACTTAAAACGTATGATCTGACATTAAATTTTTAAATGTAACTGTCAAAATACGAAGACGGACTAACACTAATATTACTACTGAGATAAACATTATTACTATTCGAAAACATAGCAGCTTAACTTTTCAAGCTATAAAACATAACTAATTTTAATAAAAACGAAGTAAAAAATAGATTTAAGACATAATACTAAGATATATTTCAGAAATTAATAAAAAAATACTTAAAGAACACCTACAACATCGATTTATTACACATTTAGATGAAAAAACGCAAAAAAACCCAAAAAAAAAAAACCGTTGAACTTTAGCCGTTCGGAGTCGGCATTAAACATGTAGGTCCAGTTCTCGGTCAATTGTGTGCAAACATTTAATAAAACACACAACACAATTGATCATAAGAAGCTCGGTCAAAGTCCTTTCAAGGGCTGGAATGGCCAATTTGTTTGTTTTTGTTTTTGTTTTTGATAGAAGACAAAAATCTAAGGTCTACGTATTTTTTTATATGTGCTCAATCGATGGTTTAGGGTTTCAAACTCGCGTTCAAAAATAAGCGAAAATTTCCTTTTTTTTGCTATAATTTTGCTATTTTCCATTGAAACATTAACAAATTTGGTACCAAACGAAAGCTCTTACAAAACCACACATGATAACATCAATTTTTCATAAGAAAATTTTGTTGTAATTTTGTTGTTGTAATTTTTAGTAATGTTTAGTCGATATCAAAGAAGTATGTTCACACAATTATTTCATATTGATTTATGTTGGATTTAAGGCAATTTGTAAACTTACCTTTTTTTGTTTTTTTAAATTTGTTACTGTTTATAATAAAATTTTTGCTTTATTAAAATGTATTTATTTTCCTTAAAGAAAAAATTTCATTACGTTAAAAGTACCCAATATGGGTATCAAAAATTTTATTTTTTATTTCTTATTATCATGTTTAAATATTTGATCGAAAAAGTTTTGATTTCATAGGGCTTCCATACAAAATGTGTGCTTTTTTCTTGTAAGTCTCATCGCACCAGTAAACAATAGTTTTAATCATCCAAAGTACCAAATATGGACATTTTTACAATATGCAAAAGAAATGGAAAGCATTTTCTCATATTTCTTTAAAAAAATTTTTTTGATTTTTAGCAGGAAAAATCATAAAAATCTTCTTCTAATTTCAAAACCTCAACTTTGTGAATGAATAACTCATCAGATATGGAAATAATTTGTTTTATTTAAATTTTATAATACAAAAAAAATTAATTTTAAAATAAGTGCACGTCCTTCAAAGAGCTTTTCGGCTTAAATTCGTGGGCGTGTTCTTGAGTGGTTGATGCCAATTTTTCTAATACGCCTCAATTTTGTTATAATATACACAAGTACCCAATTTCAGGTCTGTAGCTTAAATATTAGCCTATTTATAGAGTTTTCAATATTATGGGTTGTATGGAAGGTGGGCGTGTTCATCAATGGATGACGCTCATTTTTCTAACACATCTTAATTTTATTATAAAACTAGTAAGGTATACTAGTTGGAGTTTTCATCATTGGGGTCGTATGGGAGGTAGGCGTGGTTTTCATCCGATTTAGCCCATTCTCGAAGTTGATCTTAGTTTTAAAAAAAAAGCTTAAATATAGAATTTCAGCACGATAGCTTCAAAATTACGGCTGTAATCGTGTCCACAGACAGACAGACGGACAGACAAACGGAAATCGCTAAATCAACTCAGGTGGTGATGCTGAGCAAGAATATATATACTTTTCTATACCTACCACGCCTCCTTATGGGCGTTACACACGTCGTGACAAAATTAATATACCCCTTACGCAGTACGCGTGGGGGTATAATAAAGTTTTTATAGTACAATATTGGTTAAAAAAAATTTAGAAATTTTTTGTCCTTACAAACTTTTTTGAGACCCCCTTCAAATTGTTATTTCGCCATCATCAAAAATAGGTTTTTTTAACACATATAAAATATGTAGTTTTCATTTTATTCACATGCGTTCATGCTAATTTGGAAAAATATTGGATTCTTCTTTCCGCTGATATATTTTATGGTGTGGTTTAACCAAAACTTAGTGCCACAATTATGTAAAACGTGAGAAATTGATATTCAAAAGGCATTTTTTTAGCTTAATTATTATTTAATTGCCATAATGATTGTTCGATTTTGACAAATCTGGGTATAAATGAGTTTTTAGGTACGCCTATTAAAAACGTATTTTTAATGGTACTTCGTTTTGATTCAACCACACCATACGATATTCCAATGGAAAGAAGAGCTCAATTCTTTTCCAATAAATGTATGCTTATTTATGTGAATACCATGAAAAATACATATTTTATAGTGTTTGAAAAAAAAACATCTTCTCAAAAATTACGAAATATCGATTTTTGGGGGTCTCAAAAGAGTTTGTAAAGACAAAAAGTTTCAACATTTTTTTAACCAATATTTGTGTACTGCCAAAATCTTTACTTTTTTGCTTATCTTGGGTATGCATTCTGAAGAAAAAGAAAAGTTATAGGCAAAAAAACGCTATATGGGGATTTTTCCGATCCAAAAAAAAAAAAATGATGCAAAACAGTTTCAATAGTATTCCAACAAAGACAAAACCTTGTACGTATGTATTTTATCTCAAAACGAAGATGTCTCCGAAAAGTACCTACCATACAATTCAAAAAGTAAAAAATCAATAAATATCAGAAATAAAATTTGGCATTTTATATCAAAGAAAAGATGTTTCCAAAAAATGGGCGCCATCCGCCCATGGTCACGCCTACCTCCCATACAAAAATTTAAATTTGGTATGTATGTTTTTATAATTTGAAATTTGGTATGTATGTTTTTTATAACAAAACGAAAACTTTTTGAAAAATGGACTTCATCTGCCCACAGACACGTCTACCTCCTATACAACCCAAAAATTGACAAATCCACAAATAAGCTTTTTTAAATTTTGCAAATTACAAGATGTTTTACCAACAGTGATAAAAGTTGGTATGTATGTATTTTATATTAAAACTAAGATGTGTTCAATTGGGCATTATCCGTCCACGAACACGCCCACCTTCCATACAACCCACAATAGCGAAAACACTATAAAGGCATTTTCATGTGAGCTACAAGAATAAAACCGAGTAAATGTAAATTTTTCATCAAAATTAAAAATCATATAAACTAGTAAGGCATATCTTCGACTTGGCCGAAGTTAAAATACTCCAAGGCCGATTTGTAAGGGTAAAAAAAAATCTTAAATTGTAGCTTTTATTGTATGAGATTTTAAAAGATTTTGCTATTTTGATGAAGTCTAAAATACATACATATCAAATTGTTTTCCTTTTGCTTAAAGAAAAGTCTCTTTATAAAGTTTTGAATTTGGAAATTGTATGGGAGGTGGGCGTGTTTGTAAGTGGTTGACACCAATTTTTCTAACACGCCTTAGTTTTGATATAAAATCAATAAATACCGAATTTTATATTTGTAGCTTCTAGGAAAGCCTCTTTATATAATTTTAAATTTTGGGATTGTGTAGGAGGTAGGCGTGTTACTGGATGGATGATGCTGGACGTGGGTGGACAAGCCCATATTTCTTACACGCCTCTTTTAAATTTTATTTTTCTAGCTGCAACAGAAGCCCCTCTATATGGGCATTTCCATCGTAACTCACGCGACATGCGTACGTCATAAAGCTTCGATTTCTCGGAAGCTTATGTTATTAATGAAAAAAATTTCTAATATACATTATATACATACCTTAGAAGAAATAGTAATGGTATGATTTACCAAAATTGTCGTTCCTATAACTAATTAAGAATAGCAGTGGTAAATATGGGCGTAACTCACGCGACAAAAAAGGGAAGTGTGTTTTACAAGCAAGTTTAATTTGTAAAAATTCAGCGAATTTTTCCAAATAACTGGTTTTTGTTTTTAATTTTTAAATAAAGGAAAAACAGTTAAGTTTCATAATAAACCCACTTTACACTGAGAAAAAGAAATAAAATTAAAATAGAAATTTAACGCCTTTGCGTTTCTACAAAACAAGTTTGTTTAATTTTCAACTACCTATGAACTCCTTTTATTTAATTTTCTCTTATTATTTCTTTGAAAAAAACAAACAAAAAATTGAATACGATGACAATTCTTGAATTTTTTGAATTAGTTTGACAAATATCGAACATATGATAAAATAAAAACTAATTAATTAAATATTAAAATATTTCAAATGCAAACGTCATCGAATGGAGTTAACATTTGGTATTCGGAGGGTCCCGAAGGTAGCTGTCTGTGAATCTGATGCTTAAAAAACGGAAAAACTAAAAAAATTGGCATCGAAAAAATATGCTTTTAAATTTTTAAATTTTTGTTTTAAATTTGTTTTTCATAACAAAAACATCGTTTTAAAAACAAAAACGTTTGTTTTGAATTTAACTTTAAAAACAATTGTGTTTAATTTTAATGAATTTGTTTCACGCTCCATTTCAAAAACAAATTCGTTAGATATAAACACAATTTCATTTAGTTTTAACACATTTTTCCCTCAGTGTACTGATGAACTTTGTCTATTTAAAAATATTTAGAATTTTCAAAAAATCTTTGTAGTAACTCACGCGACAAAATTTCCGTTAAGAAAATGTATAATTAAGAAAACCAACTCAGGCTTTTAAAAATAGTTTTATATAATTAAATATAAAAAAATATGTATTCTATTGAAACAAATAAATTCTGATTTCAAAGAGTTAAAAAAAAAAAATAAAAAAAGCATAAAATTAAAGGAGAAACGTCTACACTTTAATTGTATACATCTTCGATGAAAACTTTTAATACAAGTTTTATCGACAAATGAAAAGAATTGATATTTTTTTATACCCACAATATTGCGAGTATTCGCCAATTATACAACATTATTTTAAAAGATTAAAAAATTGGATTTAGAAATACATTAATTTTTCAGTTGTGGTTGACACTTTCCTGGAAATACCCATATAGTTTTCAATTTTGTGAGGTGTTGTATGGAAGGTGGGCGTGTTAGTGAGAGGATGACGCCCATTTTTCTAACACACTTCAGTTCTGACATAGAATTAACAAATACCGATTTTCAGCCATCTTACTTAAATATTAGCCTGTTTATAGAGTTTTAATTATTGGAGTTTTATCGGAGGTAGGCGTGATTTCATCCGATTTTGCCCATTTTCGAACTTGATTCTTTTTTAGAAATAAGCTCAAATATCGAATTTCCCCAACCAGCAAAATGAGTAGAAATTAATGTATGAGTTCCCTTTAAAGCTGTTTAAAGAGGCAAAATAAGTTCCACGGCACTTCGAAGCTGCTTTATGGCTCGTTGTAGAACTTGACACGCCTAAAGCTGCTTAAAGGTACATTGTGGAACTTGCCACACCTAAAGCTGCTTTATGGTGCCAATTTCAGACAATAGACCTTATAGTTCCAAAAGTAACAAGCTATACTTCTATGCAGGTTCAAGATAATTAATTGCAAAAGGAGTTCTGAAATGCCGCTTGTACATCTTCTTTACATTTATTTTGAACTTAAAGCTGCTTAATGGTTCGATTGAACCTAATTTTGCATCTTAACGCTGCTTATTGGTATCTGCGACAGAACTAGCTGTATACGTGAAAAATCTTTGTTGCAATATAAAGCTCAATGGCAGAATGGCTAAGGTGTCGGACTACAAATCGGCGAGACAAGGGATCAAACCATGGCAAAGGCAAAATTTCAAAAAAGTTTTTTCACTGCGAATCGGATGGTAAAAGTTGAGAGCAAACGCGATAATGGGAAGCAAAGAAGAACAAAATAAATAAATTAAAAAAATAAGAACGAAAATCAGAAATAAACAAGCAAATATTTATTTTGAAAAAAACATTGCCTTTTCGAATTTGAATGATTATTTTAGGTCTTTGAAAATTTTCGAAGTTCGATCAGAAAGCTGCTTAACAGTCTATGCAACGTACTTATTTGTACCTCAAAGTACGAAAAATTACTTAAATTCTGGGCTGCTTACACTGCAAAGCAGCTTAGAGAATTCGCTGTATAACCCTAATTTTGAGCGTTCGTTGCTGGTTGGGTCATTACAAATTTCATCATTATGGCTGTAATCGTGTCAACAGACAGACGGACAGACAGACGGATATGGCTAAATCAACGCAGGTAGTGATGCTGATCAAGAATATATATACTTTTCTGTAGACGTGACAAAATTAATATACCCTTTAGGAAGTAGGCGTGTAGGTATAAAAATGGGCTTCATCCACACACGGACACGCCCATTTTCAATAATATTATTGTCTTCTGAAAAAGGATGTTTACGGTTAACGAGTAGTAGCGTAAATTACTACTCGTTATTCGTAACCGATAACCGGTTAATTAACAACCCTACCATGAACCTATTGTAAGTGCCTATTGAACCTATCTAAATATGTCAAAATTGGAGTTTACGGATGAACCACCTGAGGCGTACCCGCGGGAACCTTTTAAATGAAATAATCTTTAAAAAGTAAATGATCCACTCTAGTGTACATGTGCCTTGATTTTGTTTTTAAAAATGTTAACTTTACAGCCACCGTTAGTGAATTTTTTCAGACAGTGAATTTTCAATTATTTCCCAATTGTTATGGAAACTGTATAATTGTTAGTATTTCTCAACCCTGAGATTTCAAAAGTCACCCTTTGGTGATGTCTTGGGAAGGGTATAATAAAAAGCAATTTGTGTGTGTGGTTGGAAAAATAATATATTGCTATACTTTCCTGCGAATTTTAGATTAAATGACGAAAAAATACTATCACATTTAATTCTTGCTGGTTGTCATAATTAATTTTTTATTTTTTTTTTTTTTTTTACATACATAAACAAACATCTGACACAAAAATGCTCACTCTGAAAGTGAGTAAAGTTGAAGAAGGTATGTTAATTAAACGAAATTGAAATTTTGTTAATGCAAAATTAATCACCTCCAACCAAACAAGGTGTTAATGACATGCCCGCGAAGTTAAAATAAAAATTAAATTAAAACCACTGACGCCAAAAGAAGCAACACGGCGGCAGATAAAGGTTGAGTTTCACTTATTAAAAAGGTAATCAAGCCAACACTAATCCGTCTGCATTTAAATCTAATAAACGTTGTTTTGAATTTTCACTTGATGCTCGTAAAAACCAAAGCAAACATGGTCTTCGTTGAACCATTTTAATGTTGGTGGCAGAGTGGTAAGTTGTAAAAAACTCACTGTTCAAATTTGAAGAGCTATAGAGTTAAATAAACGCATATTTTCATAAAATTTTTGAATTTTTTTTTTCTTTTTTGTTAAGAATTCGGTAAGTTAGCAAATTCCGAAATACATATAATTTCATTGTTCTAATTAATAGCACAAATATAATATTGTATTCGATGTATTATAAAACGAAGATGGGGGCGTTCAAGTAGTAGTGTTAAACCGCACCCAAGCGTTAAGAAAGCTTGAAGCATATTTTCGCTATTGACCATGAACGAAAGAGAGCAAGAAGAAATTGATTAAATAGCAGGGATGGGTACGAATGCACAGACCGACAAACCAACCGGCAGACAGACAGACAAGCACGTGTATATGGCATTGGTTTTATTTCATATTTTTTTTTTTATTTGGTTTCTTTTTTGGCGAATTTACAACGCACGGTTTCACCCACTTTGCGAATTTACATAATTTATTAACGCGTTCGTGTATCTAAAGCAAACACTGACAAGAAGAAATGTTAACTTGTTAAAAATATTTATGCTAATCTTGATTGCGACTGAAATGCATTTCCTTTTTTTTTAATAATTTTTTTTATATTATTTCAAACGACATTTTTATGAACAGTTATTAAGTTGTATTTCCTGTTTCTTACTGTCCCATTAAAATTTAAATAACAACAACGGAACTTTTTATTAAATCTCTGCATTACTTAAGTGCGCAGGTGAAGAAGAGTGCGATCATAGATTTAACTGCATGTCTAATTCAAATACAAGATACAAGACAAGACATTAACATGAGCTTTAAAAACGATAGTTTGATATTTTAAAAGCTATTTTTAAAATTGTAGAAGAATTAGAAACTATATTTAAAATGTTAATTTTAAAAAATCAAACGAACATTTTAGAAGCTAATTTTAAAATTACCGTTTTTAAAATGAAAATAAACGTTAGAGAAGCAAAATTTTTTCGGTGAGGTGTAGATTTTAGACAAATGTTGGGGATGATAAAGAAAAACAACGAGGGTTGGTCATATCCTTTACCTCACTAACACCTGAGGGTGGCTCATGAGGAGTACTCGTAATTAGTGTTTTTCTTTGTACTCGACCCCAACTTAGTTCCCACAAACTAAAATTTGCGAACGGCAAGGGTATTTTTAACTTATAGAGCAACTGATATTTATGTAAAATTTTATTTGCCCTAAACTTTGCCTTAACCGAAAAAAATAGGGATAACTTCACGTACATATTTTCATAATAAAGGTTTGAAAAACAAACTCTGATGATTAGGGGAAGTCAATTCAAAACTCTGCTTTTGTTCTTCTTTCAGTAGCGTGACAATGGGATAAGAGTAGAGTAGATATTTGCCGGTTTTTATCTCGTTAACTAATAGTTTACCTAAATGAGATTTTCGCATTAGCTTATTTTGCACTTAAAAGGACCAGAACGAAATTTCCGTAGAGAAATTTTGTAGAAAAAAAAACATAGCTCTTAAAATAATCAGCAAAAATAATTCTTTTTTGTTCTTAATATCTGGAAAAATGTAAAATATTCGTTTTATGGCAATTTCAAGTCATGAACGATTTGCTCATAAGATAATTGTACACGAAAAAGATTCAGAACAAAATTTTCCTAAGACTGACACTTTTAGAGGAAATCTACATTTTTTTTCTGGCCACCAATCCTTGACAGCAAAAGTTGACTGAAAACGATCGATGCAAAGTTATCAGTGCTGTTGCTATGATTTACAGTATCTTTACATCGTTTTAGCTTTATGCAAGGCTGAAACGAGGATTTTCTAAGGGGAAGTTTTGATATCAAAAGAAAAATAAAAGTACCTACCTAGAATCAAGCAACAGCACACTTCAATGCCACCTTCGAAATGTCGATTTATTTCTATGTCACTATAACATAAGACACCAGGTTAATTCCATTTGTTTTAAAGACATTTTTTCAATTCACCGAAATTTGTTATCGTATTTTGAAAAATGTCACATAATATATTGAAATATATATTGGCCATATTAATTATTTTGAGAGGAAATGTTCACTTACAACCAAAGAAATAATAAAAAATTTAAGTTATCCTACCAAAAGTAAATTTAAATTTTTAATTTTTTATGCTAATTTTTATAAGAAGATTTTAAACCCCAAACAGTAGCAAGTTGAATAAAAGCATATTAAAGGTAGATTTTATATTGTGTGATTTTAAAATCAAAGCCTTAAAGCTTCTGATATGGTCTGACGCGATGAGGTGATCGAATTCAGCGAAAGTTTATGTTTTCATTTGCAAATAGTTGTGCAATTCAAACAAATAAATATTTCCTATAAAAAGCATTCTCAGCACAGTACAAAAGTATATTATTTGCAAAGTTCAATAAATAACAATAACGAAAGATGCCGCTTGAAAAAAAAAAACTGGGTACGTGTATCGACGAGGAACCGAAAGAGTTTCGCAGAATAAACCATGATAATATCGCATTCCAGCTAATAAAAAAAAAAAATGAACTGACGTCGTCGCTGGGCTGCACTTGAGAAGTTGTGTTTGTGTCGCTTTTTTGATGATAAAATTGCTTTTGTAAATTGATACAAGTGACGGACGATACAGTACAATTAACGATAAGAAGAAGAAGAAGTAGAGCACAGACGAGAAGAATTGGCTACTAAAAAGGCACTTTCTGCTAGTAGCTCGTGAGAAAGTAGTACGTAAATCTAAAAAAGCAATATTTGTACTCGAACTGTAAAAGCGCGTAACTGAATGAACACCACAAAATACATATTTGCCGTAGTTTGTCGACTTGACCCAACGTTGACCACAGTTATGTACGATACGAGTATCTGTAGAAGACACCGTAGCTGTAGCATTCCATTCAATTAATTTTTTTTTAATATGCTTTCTAAGTACAATCAGAAAATCAAATATCTAAAGATATGAAGATTGCAATGAGATTGCAAATTCTTAGATACATACGGCAAACAATGCGTTGACAAAATGTTTTATTGTATACAAGAAATTTGTAATGTTGTTATTGGGTATTATATTGAAATATTTTTGTATTAAAATAATAATTATTTTTGTTCTGTGACAAGGTTTAAGTAAATACTTTCTATTTCACATCTTACAAGGGAGATCTTAGTCCAAAACAAGCAAAGAAAGCATAAATATAAACAATATTCATGAAATAACGTATAGCTTCGTGCCGCGTTTGCTTGCCTTTTTAGGCGTATGCAGGTAACATCCATAAAATCGAAATTCCTTTTAATAAATATTGATGGATTTTATTTGAATTGTAGTATTTATTTTTTCTGAAAATCTTAGCAAAAACTAACTTAATCTTTCTTTATTTAAACATATACTAAAAAGTAATACATGCATTAGAAACTGATATAATTAGAACAGTTGCAGATATGAGGATTTCTTTAATTTACATAACATGTCGTATGTACCCTTACAGAAAAATAAAAAAAAGGTGAATCTTATTCCATTTAAGCTAAGGTTCTATGCTTGGTCAAATCGGTACCAACCAATTCATACAAACGACGAACCTCCTTCAACTACAGATTTGTGTCCTTGCTAAAATACGAAATTATCAAATAAGCATTATTTTGTCTTGAACGAGAACCCTTGATCAGCTGCGAAGAGTTTTAAATGTGAATAGGAGCTTTACAGTACAAGCAAAGAAATTATAAAATTTATATGTTTTAAGTATTTCAATGTACAAACAAAGAAGTCTTTATGGCAGACATTTTTAGCAGACTGAGGTTTGTCATACTTGGTTCCTTTGAAGTAGAATGAAATTTTCAGAAGGAAGAAAAAGTACTTAAAATTAAATTCCGCGTTGACGGGAAATCAGTAAATGCCAGGAAACCCTTGACGCATTCATTTTCGTTTGAATTTATCGACTCCCAATCGTCGGATACTATTTAAGAACTAATTTTTTAATACTTATACTCTGAAAATGTATGCAACATTAGCTTTCAAAGCTTTAAAAACAAAAATAAATTGTCAAAAAAAAAAAAAAATATATATATATGAGAAAAGTTGTTGAATCATACGAGACTTGTTGATTTTTTTTGCAAAATTTGACGCCTAATCATTGTAAGCAGCTGCAGCAATAATTAACCCTTTGACACGGGAATGAAAACTAGCGGAAAGAAAAATATGGTAATAACTTTATTTCGTTAAAAAGCCTATCTTTACCTATTTTTTTAAAGTTTTTTGTAGAAAAAAATGTTCTGGGTTATGGATTTTAGACACTTGCCTAATTCATTTAAACACTTGTTTTGATAAAAATTTCCAAAAACAATTTTAAATTAATGGAATACTTTTTAATATGTATAATGGTAAATACAAAACCCACTTTTTACGAATAAATCAAGCTTTATCATCAGTTCAATTTTTTTTTTTTTAAATTTTATAAAAACGCGGTTTGCTACAATTTCATTTACGTTGTTGACGCCTCTAAAGAATGCATGAAACTGATCACTTTTTGACAACAAAACAATAAAAAATATGCATCAGTTGGTTGACCATGAAATAAATAACGGTATAAAAGTGGTGGTGAGCGTGGCATGCAGGTTAAGTGTGTGGCTTAGCATGCTCGGAGCCCGGGTTCGATCCCCAGCCGCGGCGAAAAGTTTTTTCAATAAAAAATTTTTCTGATCGGTCACCACTTCTCTGCAGACAATGGCAAACCTCAGAGAGTAAAATATGCCATGTAAAGCTTCTTGAGAACATGAACTTTAGCCGTTCGGAGTCGGCATAAAATATGTAGGTCCAGTTCTCTGTCAATTGTGTGCAAAAATTTAATAACACATACAAGACAATTGATCATAAGAAGCTCGGTCAAAGTCCTTTTAAGGGCTGAAATGGCCAATTTGTTTGTGTTTTCCGTTTTTATAATATTGAAATCAGATGATTTGTTGATTTGCTTGAATGAACGTTTCAAAGTATTTTTGTGCTGTTAAAATCATCTGTTGAAATATTTTTGTGCTTTTGTTGAAATGTCTGCCATATAGTTTTTAAATGTGTTTTGCTATATTTATCTAACCGTTATCAATATCTCAGTGATAGTGTGATAAACTCTCATGCGGAAGACGTGGTTTCGTATCCTAGTTGTGTAAGTTACAAACATTTTAATTTAATAATTGAAATCTAATTTTGTTTCATTAACACTTTGGTCAAAAATAACCTTCAAAATAAGTTAACTTGCATTCTTGGAAAAAATATAGGTACATTTAATTTTTTATTTGAAAAAAAATGTTGCCGGTATTTGAACCCAGGATAGTCGAATTCAAGACGCACACAGTGATAAAATTGCAATAAGTACGTTTTTTATGGGTTTCGTGTTCTATGGATCAACAGTCAACCGGCTGTTGATTTGAAAATTTAATTTGTTGGGTGGTATTTAATAGTGAAATCTGTTATTTCAACCCATGATTTGTTTGATATAACAAAATTTTTTCCTGAGTGTACAAATGCATAAAACTAAAAAAATTGCAATGAATAAAAAATCAAGATACTTCAAGGAAATGTGGTTTTATAAACTATTTACAAAAAATTATAAATTTTAAATGTGTTCTATGGAGTAAAGGAAATGCTGCTTGTTCATAAGTTGTATATCGGGAGAAGTACTTTGATGTGGTATGTGAAACTTTTGCCCGTTTTTTCCCGAATTTAAAATACCATACATTTCCAGCAACATTCAAAAGTATTTATTTAAAAAGACAGTGACTAGAACTTACCCGACCAGAGCTAGAGCTTACTTTATTCGGATCAAAAGGCAGAAATTTTCATAAGACAGCATAACGATGAAAAGTAAGACAAGGAAAGCAAACGTGAAGATGGCCTCTATAATGACCACTCACTTCATGAATCAAGTGAGTATTTTTTCCGAAACGACCTGAAATGAGTTGCATGCGAACGCCCAGAGATTTGCCATGGCGAATGATAGCAAAAAAAATTAAGCTTAGATCCTCAATAGGGCTATCGGGTAATATGCGCTTGAATTAGGTTGAATCCGGGCAAGGGGATTAAACGGAAGGAACAGCTTTTTAGACCTCTTTTTGTAGCAATTTGTTACAATTAAATTTTTTTTGTAACAATTGAACATGAACATTTTGAGGGTTTTGGCATCCTGAAATTGAAAAAAAAAACAATATTGCGTGGCGTTTACCTTTTGTTTTTTGCTTGATGCTCTTAAAACCTATAAACCTCTTTGAAACAATTCAAAGATGACAGCACTTTAATACCTTTGCTATTGTGTCTTCGCTTATAGTAAATGCGAAAACCATAATTATTCAAAAGTTTCCTCTGAATTTCAAATGGGATTTCTGAATTTTAATTGATCTATTCTCAATATCAAATGGAATTTCTGAATTGGTCAGTTGTTTTGCTGAAACCTAATTTTATAATTCTGTGTCGACAAGGAATAACAGCTAAACTCATTTTCAATATTTCAGGAGAGCATTTTTAAAATTAAAATTGCTACCTAATATAAGGGCACCCTGAATTTTGCTCTTTAGATTTGATGGCCTCAAACATTTATTTTTCAAGTTACAACCATAAAAATGTGCGTACTAGTGTTTTTAGTTGCGAAAAATCGCAATGAAAGTAAGTACCTCAGTTTGTCCTAACTCGACTTTAGCGGTTATTCCTTGTCGACACAGAATTATAACTTTTGGTCTGTTGGAATGTTGTTATAAATATTTGATTATTTTTTTTAAGCACTGAATATTTTTTGCACATTAATTAGAATTAGAAAAATCAAGTTTTCTGTTTTATCGAATCTCTTCATAGATCTTTTAGTTTATAAAAAATGAATGATTACTTCATGCCAATAATTATATGACACATAAATTTTAACATATTTTGTCAACAGTTGGTATTTTATTATTTAAGCCGTGACAACTTATTTGGCCTATATTTTATATAAAAGCATAAACAATTTTATTCTATATATAAGCTTTGTTGGAACAGAGAACTATTAAGTATATTCAGTATAATTATAAAACAAAATTAAACAAAGCTTTCGAACAGATCGTATCGCAGTCAACGCTTTCCTAGTTAACGTTAGTAAATTTTCTAACGCAAATAAATACAAAAACAAATGAAAAAAAAAACACTCTTGGTATTGTTTAATTAAAGACAATAGAACTGAATAAATTTAAAAACATCGGAAACATAAATTAAAACTTAATAATAGCGTCAAACTTGATGCAACGTTGTTGACCACGTTTTTAATAAATTAATGAATGAACGAATGAGTTAATGAATGAATGATTGAATGAATGAAAGAAATAGTGTTTGTATGAATGAAATAAAAATTGGATGGAAAGTGAATGTATTCAGTTGGAACAGACAGAGGCACGTATATTAAAACTAACTAGCTAACTAACTAAAAGCATAGTTCATATTTTCAAAGCTGACGTGCATACTTTATGAACGAATGTTTTAGGGTATAAATAAAAAAGTTTGAGAGATAAAAAAGAATTCAGAAACACGTGAAAAATTTAGAAAACGCAAACTTTCAAATATTTTTAATTGTTATCAATTAAAAAGACATTTCACGACACAGTTATAACTAATTAACTATGTGGTCATAACAATGAATTGAAAGCAATAATAAAAAGTTCAAAAACACATCATTAAGATGTCATTTTGTAGTTATAACAACAGAACATTCTTTAACCCTTGTTCGGTGCACTGCTATAATATGCCCAGGTCGATATTTCAAGAATTTAAGTGCCAAAAAGTAAGAAACTCGGTCGAACGAAATTTTGAGGGTTCCACGCTATGTCAGTAGCGTTGTACTGTACTGTTTTCGGTTGCTGACTTGATTAACTTACACCCGTTTAAGGTTGAATTTTGATTGTTAACTGTAAGATATTAATATAATCTTAAAAAATATAATTTCATATAAAATAAGGAAAGTGACGTACCACTCAGTATGACAATTGCTAACTTATCTTTATTTCTTTTTTAACTTATCTTGAAAAACTACACAAGATATAAAAGTTGATATCTACTCGTTCTATTAAGTGTTTTTTTTAACAAAATTATAAAAACGCAGAATTTTTTTGTACAAAAAATTTATTAATTTACGTTAGATATAGCCTTGAAATTTTAGCCATAAAAATTCAGACAAAAAAATACTAACCAGACAAAAAAATATAGTTGTTATCACACAATAAACAATAGCAAAGCAAGTGTTTTTTATGTGGTTGTAGTATATCAGGTTAGCTAAATTTTTGCTTTCTTTCTATTCAGGTTAATAGATGTTGAGATGGCGGCGCACTCAAGGTACACAGTCTGAATTATTTAAGGGGGTAAAGCACTCTAGAATTCGCCAAATTTACATTTTTTTTTTTGACTTGAATGACAAAGAGAGAAAAAAAAATTTTGCAATGTTTGATGTATGGGCTCGAATACTTTAAAAATATTTAAAACCGCGTTTTTTTTTTCAAAATAACAATTTTGAACTCAAACAAATACATTAAAATTCAGAAATTAGAGAATTCTAAGTATTTATAAAAATGGAATGAATTAATTTTGTTTTGCTCAGATTTCAAAAGCGAGTTTTTACGACAAATGTTAAATTTTTTATGAAAAAATATTTTAAATTTTAAAAAGTTCGAGAAGGAACTTTCCTTTTCCCAAATCCTTTGTAATGGAATTTTGGAAATTTTTTTTTTTTGTAATTTTATTTAAAGCAATAACTTTTGATTTCTAAAACAATATCTGCCACTTTCAATATACAAGAAAGATTTAAAAGTGAGATTTTAAAAAAATGGTTAATTTTGTATGAAAAAATATTGAAAATTTAGTTAAGTTCGAAAAGGAATTAAAAAAAGGATTCTTGGATTTTGACGCCTCTTTTTTAGTTTCCTTTGAATATTAAGGTGGGACATTCGCGGCAGAGAAAACATACCTTTTTTTTAAAAATTCATAACTCAGTCAAAAACAAACATTTTTCCAAAATTGTTTTTATTATTGTAGAGAATTGAACAAATTACAAGAAAAAAATATATTTTTCACTCCAACATGGTTTTATCGGTCATACGATAGCGAATCAAGTTAAAAAAAAATAAATAAAAAAATTACGTCAAAAAATGAACCCGCATCTGCTAGTGCCGCAACCAGTACGAAAAACATGGTTTCAAGATAAACGCGTACAAAGTTTGTGAACAAAGAAAAAAAGGCGAAAATTAAAAATGCGCTCTCACTGCGCTCTCGCTGTAACTTTTGAACCCGTATGAATTTTTCCATGAAATTTTTTTTTCTTAGAATCTTAAGAATGGCCAATGCCATGTCCCCCTTTAAGTATTAACTTTTGATAAATAAGATCTCTTTTTTCATAATCAAGAAAGTTATAGTAGATAACAAAAAGGGGTTTAGTAACACAGAGCATTCTAGCTAGTTTATATATAAAACCGTTTATATAATACTAGCGGATGTTACCCGGTGTTACTCGGGGTTGTGCCTTGAGCACATAAAAAGGACAATTTTTAAAACTGCTCTCGTTTTAACATTTTTTAAATTATCAATTAAATTTTAAAATTTTTTTTAATTATCGTTTTTTGGGGTTTTGACCCATTCCTCCGTCGAAAGTGTTTAGTCTAATTTCTGCAAACATGTATCTGCCGGGCATGATTAAAAAAAATTACATCTTCAACTTCTAGATCAGATGTCTGGTTTATGAGGAGCATTTTTATCTCAAAAACAAATTCGAATTTTAAAAAAATCCTTTTGGATTGATTCGATTTTTGGACTGTCTCTGTTCAAATTCGGTTTTTGTCGATACTGTTCGCTTGATTTTTGCTCATATTTATATAGCTTCTACTTGCAAATCTTCTTTTTTTTCGCTAGTCTTTGGTTCTTGACTTTATTTGCCTACGGCTAATTCCTTGATTTCTGTCGAAAGAAGTTTTAAAAGCATAGAATCTATTTGACTAACAGATACGAATGCTTACCACGTTTCATCAAAAACGGTTCATCCGTTTTGACGTGAATGAGCCAGACATATTTAATTGAATAAAGCGCTCTCTTACAGAAGTTTTCTAAAATTTAAATAGCCTCAATTCTGTTGAGGGTCAGGTTATTTCACGCACCAAATTTAAGTAAAATCGGTCAAGTCATTTGAGAGTTATTGAGTCTTAACAATGCACTACTTAAAGCGCCCTCTTGCGGAAGTTTTTGAAATTTGTTATATTTTTGGTTTTATGTGTTGAACATACATACCAAATTTCATTGAAATCGGTCCAGGTGTTTAGGAGTTATTATAGAGTGCCACGCCCATATACTTCGGCCCACTTTTTACACCTCCTATGATCTTTTTCTCTATAAAACGTACTCGGTGTCCAAATTTCAGCCCAATCGGATAAACGGATCTTATTTAAAGCACTTTAAGTAAAAGAAATAATAACAAACACAATCGGAGAGGAAAAGAGCGAGAAAGCTTTACGCTGTAGAGCGCTGGTTGTGTGTCTAACGATTCAATGCAGCAATGTTTTTTGGATTTGATTTTTTGGCTACTTTTTAAACTCAAATTTTAATAACTTTTAAGAGCAGTTTTAAAGAAAATAAGTATGCTATGAAGTAAGTAAAACATGTTGCTTTATGTAAGTGAAAGAATTACAAAAATTGGTTGAGTAGTTCTTGAGTTCTACGCGACCGTAGATACATGAGAAGCTTTTAATATAATAGTATAGAAGTATAGATAAAAAGTTAATACATATATAGCTTTATTTAATAAAGCCAAAGCCATTGCATCCACCGATGCACAACGAATTACGAACGGCACAACGACATTTTCGGAGAACCTTCTGTAAAGAAATATCCCGGACCTCTGAGGTGTCGAGAATTAGGAAAATTCTCTAAATATATTAGAAGAAACTCACTTTCCAGGCTTTTCAAAGATAGGAAATGTTTTAACACAAGAAGAGCATCTACCCGCTGCACATAGGGGTATTTGGCTCGAAAAACCGCTCATTAATCAATTTCTCAAAATGTAAAGTTGACTCTTTTCTAGCTTTTGTAAATACTCATTAAATAAGGTACCGTTTGTTTTTTTAATTTTAATGCACACACTTCGTCGCAGCATCAGTTGAAAGTCATCGATCGTAAGCTTGCATTGTGATTGAGTTAATTTGAGTGAAAAAGATCACATCTAAATAAATATTTTTTTTTTGTTTTTAATATTATGAAAAAAGTTTGTTGCTATGGAAGATTTTGCTGCAGGTGTGTACTTTAAAATAAAACTTTTTTTATGGATATTGAAGCTTTATTTATATAGATATAGAATTTGTTATGAATGTATGAAAATGGGAAATTTTTGTAATATTTTTTTTTTTAGTATATTCCTTTTGTTATGTTATTTGGTGTTATTGGGTAACATTTTTGGTATAAGCTTATGAAGAAAAATGTCAAAAAGCAAAAACCGAAAAAAAATGCTGCCCGAAACCACCCCCCCCCCCCCCCCATATTTCATTGTCTTTGATAAGTGTCTAGTTTGAAGGCCAAAATACAATTAACGGGTGACATTACATTGACCGTTTTTTTAAATTGACTTTTTTTATAATTTTGTATTTTAGTAAATATTCTTAAGATACTAAGAAAAAAATTTCATTGAAAAATTTTTACGGGTTCAAAAGTTGAAGCCGGATTAGTGAGAGCGCATTTTTATCTTTCCTTGCATTTTTCTGTGTTCACAAACTTTGAACACGTTTATCTCGAAACCAATCTCGAAGTCAATATTTTTTTTCGAAAAACACACTTTCAAATTTGGAACATCACCAAAAAGTGAAAAAAAAAATGTTAAAAAAAGCTCCTATCATACGATAACCAATTTTGTTAAGATTTAAAAAAGTCTTTTTTTTCCCAATTGGACAATTTTTGCGACTCCCAGAGCTGCAACCACGAGGCCCCGTTTTTTTCTCTGCCGCCAGTTTGGAGCTCTATTAAACCATTTTGGAGTGAAAAATATATATTTTTTAATTTTTTTTTCTTGTAATGTGTTCAATTCTCTACAATAATAAAAAAAAATTTTGGAAAAATGTTTGTTTTTGACTGAGTTATGAATTTTTCAAAAAAAGGTATGTTATCTCTGCCCCGAATGTTAAGTCCCCCCTTAAGAAACTTAATTTACACCTTGATTTGATCGAAACAAGCTTTATAGCCCTTTTCAAGTTCTTTTGGGTAAGTTTCATTTGCTTAGGACAAACAAATATTTTTGAGCGGTTTTTCGAGCCAAATACCCCTATGTGCGCTGTTGACAACTCTTAGACAATTTTAAAAAATCGAAGTTAAAATGGGCAATAGAAAGCTTAAACTGTTCAAGTCTCCAGGACAAGACGGCAAAGCCCCAATTGAAATTCAAAAACCTTCGAGACATCCGAAACCAATGGCTTTTGATGATCTTCCAAAGCTGTCTTGACCTGAATCACATCACAAAACGCTGGAGATAAGTTGAAGGTAGTTTTCAAACCTAAGGCAGGAAAAAGCTCACATGCTAACCAGTGCTGTCACTTTACCACAATTGTGGTAGATCTACCACTTTTTTCGTCGTTTTTGACTTCTACCACTTTTACCACCCACTATTTACCTTTTTCCAAAATCTACCACTATTTTGTTTCCGTCATAATTTTTCCCATTTTAAAATTACAATTTCAAGTTTTGTTTCTACAATTTAAATATTTTTGGAACATTTTGCCGACACAGGATAATTTTTTAAATGTGTGATTAAATTTAAAAAATTTTATTTAGATTAAATACATGTAAGAAACATCTTCTTATCCATGAAAATCAAAAAAATTATAAAATTTTTTTCAGTTTTTTTTCAATTATTCCAAATATGTTTTAGATCATGAAAACGCTAGCTTAGTCACAGCTACTTTTCCTGGGGGAATCCAGCCATTTCAAAAATATCTGTATCCCCCTTCTGAATAAGAAGTCAGACAAATTTTGAAACGCTTCGTTTTGCAACCTGAGCCAAAATAAAATTTCATCCTCTCGCGCTTGCAAATAATCGACTTTTTCCCATATGCAGAGACAAATAATTTTTCAGCATTTTAAAGGAAATATTTGTTTAAAAATATCCCTACGATTTTTTTCTTATATTTGATTAGAGTGTTTAAAATAAAAGTTTTTTAAATTTAATATAAGACCTAAGCTACAAATATTTTGGTGCGAATAAAAATTGCTTTAAAAATGCTTATTTTTCTGGTTGCTCACGAGCAGATACCAGTCTGCTCTTGACTTGTTTGCGGTTCGGTTCGTACTTTGAAGCTTTTAATTGGCAGCGGGGTTTAGGGAATATTCAAAGTGTATACATTTCTAAAGTATTTGAGGTTCGCAAGCCAGGGCATCTAAAAATTTATACAAATAAGCTTCCCAGTCGGAAGATAGGCAAGCTCCTCTTCTGACGGATTCATCTTTTCCTACTGCTTAAAGAATTTAAAAAGGCGCTATCACTTTAGTTGATGTGCAGGAAGCCGAAAAGCGATGTGGACAGAAGAAATAAGAAATGGAAAATAATTGAAAAACAGGCACAAAACATGACATAAATCTCTGTTTATTGTGAAAAATTAATGTATCTCGTTCATTGCCAAAAGAAGCTTCGTAGATTCTTTGCCCTTTTTAATCACTTCATTTTCATACAAAACAAATATATGACGTATGGAAGCGTATGATCTCCGAATCTAAGAGAATGTGACAGGAAGCTATGAGATGATCACTTTTCCTGGTGGGTTGAGCTCGTGAGCTAGCCCATGTTCTTGGAGAAAATGGCGGGAGACCATTTCTATTACCTTGAAATTCACATTTAAATTGTCTTTATGATCGGGTTTTCACTATTAATAATGGATGAAATGCTTTTTTGGAATATAATTTGAGAATAAATTGTACTTTTTGCCATAATATTTAATAAACATCAAAATACAGCTATACCATAATTTTTATGAGATTATAGCAAATAAATCAAATTTTTGTAGAGGAAAAAGTCTACCACTATTTGTCTTAATCTACCACTCTTTTTGAGCAACTTCTACCACTATTTTAAATTTTCAAGTGACAGCACTGATGCTAACCCAAAAGATCAGATAGTTTCTCATCTTTCCTTCTTAAAACTCTCGAGAGATTAATAAATATCCACTTGAGACTAAAAATAGAAGTTAATCCGCTTTTGCCAGCGCAACATGCTTACGCTAAAGGCAAATCCGTGGAAACAGCTCTCCACTTCATAAGCCTTCACTAGATGGCATTTTCAATGATAGCATTCATCGATATAGAAGGTGGTTTCAACAACGTCAAGGTAGAGGCTATAACTTATGCACTGATGGAGCTTGGGTGGATGCTGCGCTGAACGCACTTATAAAGAAAATGCTAGTCAGATCTAAAAGCTAAGATATGTACCAAGGGGAACCTCTCAAGGTGGAGTTCTCTCGCCTCTCCTCTCGAACCTAGCGGTGAATGAACTACTGGTTAAACTAAAGAGAGAGGGATGCAGGGTGATAGATTAAATATTCTATATAACGATTTCTGCAGAAGCTGTAAAGATGAAGAGGAGGAGGAAGAATCCACAACACAACTTCTCTGCCTTCACATACCGAGCGCTAACTAAAAAACGCGACCTTTTTCTGGGTAGCTGGTTTTATAGTGACCGAGATGGTCTATCAAAATCTTTGGTCAGACTACTAAGCTTTATTAATAGCTCCAACTGGTTCAAATAGAGTAGGCGAATAATTAACCCCCTGGTATCACAACGGGCTTAATTGGGCAAAGTGCGTTTTATTAGATACAGCCGCGTCAACCTAACCTAAAGAGAAATTTTTAATAAAACAAGTTGTATAGGTATGGGACAAAAATAAACCTCTCATACAAAATCATGTAAAAAACTAATACAGAGCCAAGAGTCCTGGTCTTGGCGATTTCTACCATTTTAAGTACATATCTTTTGTATATTTGTCTAGCTTTCTGTCTGAACTTCGTCAAGATCGGCCTACATTTGTATGTACCTCCCATACAAAATCATGCAAAAAATTATAAGAAGTCATTAGGAGATACCGCTGAAGTCTAACTGGAGTCTAACTGTTTTAAGGATTTCGACTATCATTAGAACACATCTATTACTCTATTTGTCTAATCTTCTGACCGAGTTTCGTCAAGATCGGCCTTCATTTGTAAGTGGCACCCATCCTAAACCGTGCAAAAAAGTGAATAGAGGTTCAGACAGACCAATTTCAACCATTTCTTCTTAGATAGCTTAAACTTAAAAAGCATCCACAATTTCGCTTTAAGAGCACTCCTTCGATTTTTGTTCCAGTTTTGTATAGGATGAACGCACTGTGCAATTTCACGAACAATTTTTGTTCGATTGACATAAAAATTGTCCATTATATTAAAAACAACTTCCTCCTCTACGACACTACGTAGGTTTTTATAACTTTCGTGGGATTTTTTGCGATTTTTAAAATTTTTTTAAAAAGCACATAATTTTTGCAAAAATCAATTTAAAAAATCTTACGTAGTATCGAAATTATAGTAATTATAAGTTCGGTCAAGCAGTGAAAAAAAAGAGCCAGCTGGAAAATTGGTGGTAAGTTTCCATTATGTTTAGTAGAACACTGATAACATTTTTAACCCATTAAAGCCTGACCATAGATCGGATAATGTGGCTGCCGTGGTCGTGCGTGATAAGTGTTTGGCGTGCGAACCAACGGATCACGAGTTCAAACTTCACCTTGCCCGAAGTCTCGGGTTTGGCAAGAGAATACTCAGAGAGTAAAAAATGTCATGTTAAGCTCCTTCGGAACATGAACATTAGCCTTTCGGATTCGGCATAAAACATGTAGGTCCAGTTCTCGGCCAATTGTGTGGAAAGAAACTTGGCCAAAGTCCTTTCATAGGCTGAAATGGCCATTTTGTTTTTTGGCCGATTTTGATTTAAATTTGAAGTGAGGGACCAGGGGCTCGATCGTAGTTTGTCTTATTCTTTCTTTTTGTTTCGCGAATTTTTTTTTTTTTGTTTTTTTTTATCTTTTATTAAATTTTATATTCACTCCAAACGAAATTTTTCCATCTAGCAAAATAAAGGTATTTTTTGTATGCGCCATGGAAATATAGCCATTTTCATTAGACCAGGTATGAGATAGAGATAAGATAGTCTTACTAAAGATGATTTTTTTTCTTCGATAAATGGAACCGTTTGTTTGCGATTTTGTTCTTCAATCAGTCTAGGAGACTAGACCATGGTTTCGTCGAACTGTATAAACCACAGAGACTACTGATGAGTCGGAGTAGCATCTGATGAAGACATGATCTAATTTCCTCGGTTTGTTCTGCTATTAATTTGTTGTTGTAGCAACCTGTTGCTTCATGAATTATTTTGCATAAAGCTCAAAATATAATCTTAAAAAATGTTTTTTAAGAATTATAAACTTAAATAAAAAACGTTTACTTTTACTTTCACTTTTCATTGAATTGTGATGAATTCTTTTTTTTAATTCCCAAAGTTATCTCTGTTTTTTGCCCTCTAAAGTGGTTTACCCCCTTAAGAAATTAAAAGCATTATAACGGCATACTTATAACGGTGGCAAGTTGGAGCTCGTGTGATTACATGGTGAAAATATTTGCTTTCGAGTCTATTTTAATGTTTTGTATATTATTATTATTATTTTGTACAGCAATAGTTTACGATGCCGTATGTAACCAAAAAAATATAGTTTTTAAATTAAAATATATTACATACATTTTTCAGTTCCATGCAAAAATATTGAAACTGTCAAATTATCTTTGACATATCTTTGTAAATAAAATAAAATTTTCTTTAAATTGCAACAAAATAGCATTGTTTAGATCAGAAATAAACATGATCTTATATAAGAAAACATTATCTTATATAGAACTTGTGATAAAATAATCTTGATTTTTCTTGTGTGACGCTTTTGAATGCTTTATTTTCTCTCACTGCATGCTTCTTCATTGAATTGTACATTTTAGTAGAACATTAAAAATGTCGGCACGTGAAAGTCTTTTTTTTTTATTATGATTTATTAACACCATCATAAAATCGCACAAGTATTGTTCTATTCTAAAAGCATTTTGCAAATAATGCTTCTATCACTACTATCAGGCGTATTTTAGGTTAATCTTTATAATAAATCTTTTGATTTTTAATATGTTGCCAGTAAATAAAAAATATATTGTTGGTTTACGGTTAATTTCGATTTAACTTAATTGAAAACTAAACAAAGCTTATCAAATTCACATAACCGTAAAAAAACTTGAAATGCAAATTAACATTTCTTGGCTTAATTAAGTGCGTTTTGGTAGATATGTTGAGGATAGCGTAACGTAAAGCAATGTTTGGAATTAAAACAATTGGAATTTTTGGAAATTATTTTAAAGCAAACAAAAATAAAAACAAAAAATTACAAAACAATAATAAAAATCCAAATGTTAAGGTTAATGAAAATTTTGTGGGTGAAGAAATTTTTTTTTTTTTACATAATTATTTCAAGCTCAGTGTTGCGAAAATATATGTTTGTTAATATATATAAAAAGCTGTAATTATGGTGTATCAATCAGTCGGGTTAATGACAAAAAAGCAATTGCTCAAAATTTAATAGAAGCCTATGACTATCTTTTTTTTTTAAACAAATGTATGCTCCAATAAACAAATTTTGCATTACAATTATCAACAGCAGAATATATCACATTTCGTAACTGATGATGTCAAGGATAAATTCAATTTATGCCAAGCAATCATTGAAAAACTCTTTCATTTCATTTTCATCAGTGCCTTGTGGCATTTGAGTCACCCTGTAAATGTATGCTAAAATTCTGCGTGTCCAATAGTCATTAGTTAACATATTCATACCATTTATGTAAACTTTACTACCCGCTCTAGGACAATTAAAAACTTCGATGTTTTAGCGTTTTTTTTTTTTCTGGAAAAACATAGCTGGAACACTCATTATGTTTAAGTTGACAAGCATGACCACATAACTGTCATGTATCACCGTCATGCACCTGAATCATTCTGGAATTATTTAACAATTTGATACAAAATCAATTTTACGTAATATGCATAAAATACTAAAAAGGTACTGCAACTAAACTATAACCAAAATAATTAGAATCTAGTGACAGTTGATGACACTGTACAACAAAACTGAAGTTTTTTTTAAATTCCGAAGGGTTTCACATAGGTTTTAAAAGGTTTTGGGTCCGCTGAATCCGAATCTGAAGTCAGCATTTTCGGGTCAGCCTTGTTGTTCGTGCTACAGGGAAGGCATAACCCTAACCGCCTACTGTCAATGAAATCAATATGACGGGCCCCCATTACTTTTTCGAGAGGAATATTTTTTGCCTTGGAACCCATCCCCTCCGACCCCACCGAAAGATGGCTTTCATACAAATTTAATGATTTTTGTATATTTAAAATGCTTGGAACAAATGAATTCAGTGAACCAGTTTTTATACCTTAAATATATATATGGCCACGGCCACGCCCACCTCCTGTACAACCCAAAAATTTAAAAATCCATAAGCTATGTTTGACCAACAGACATAAAACTTAATAGGTATGTATTTTATATCAAAACAAAGATATCTTCAAAATCTTCAAAAAATGGGCGACATTCGCCCAAAGGCACGCCTACTACCCATACAACCCACAAATTTAAAACTCCATAAATAAGCTTATGTTTGACCCCCAGAGATAAAATTTGGTTGTATGTATTTTATATCAAAACTAAGATATGCTAAAAAAAATTAGCGGTATCTACCCACGAACACGCCCACCTCCCATACAACACACATTAGCGAAAACATTTACATGTCAGCTACAGGAATACAACTTGGTGTGTCTAAATTTTTCATCAAAATTGAAATGTATACATAATATGGGCTTTTTTTTTTTTGGGGGGGGTTTTATCAAATGTAGAACTTATATATAAAAACGATTTTAAGTAATTACAGCGGCTGTGTTGTAGCGGTAAGTGTTCAAATTTCAGGCATCTATTTTCGATAATAGCAATTTTCACTTCTTCAAATAAAATTTTCTTCAATTAGAATACATTTTCACAATTGCAAAGAAATATTTCTTCACTTGTGGGAAATGGAAATATTTCAATGTCTCTAATAATGATAAGTTTTTTCTCGCACAGAAAATTCTCATTTAAAGAGAAAAATGTATGCAAAATTAAAAATTTTTCCTATATTTTCATAAAAAATTCACTATGCCAAGTATTTTCTTCAATAAAATTTAATCTTTTCTCAAACATAAAAAAGTCTTATTCTCTAAAAATGACATATTTTTATATATTTATTTTTTTCATGGAAGCTTTTTATCATTTTTAGGGAGTTTTTAGTATCACATTTAGAGAAAATCATTCTCAGGAGCAAACTCTATAAGTTTTTTCTCTAAATATTATGGCTTTTTATCTTATTCCGAGAAACTTTTTACTGAGTGCAGTGAAAATTTTTCTGTCTAGCACTAGCTTTAAAAGTCATCCTTTAGTGAGTACTAAACCTCTGCACGAATGCACTCGTTTTTTCTACAACAGTAGAGCCAACAGTGCAGAGTTCAGAACTTAACAGAACTCTGTTAGTCAAGCAGAGGTTATCCAATTCATTTAATGACAACAAACGACTACTGCAGAGCCCTCGTCGGCTTCAAACATAACCATGCATGTTGTTTGCATTAACAGAACACGATGTTGTTCGTTTTATAAAAATAGAACACTTTGATAACAGCGAAAAATGCATCAATCACACCTAACACAGCAGAACCTTGGCGAAGCTTGCTTGTTTTTTGCATTCCTTTTTGTGCGTCATTTGTTTATTTTTATATATATCTTAAGCGCAGTTAATGTCTGCATTGTTGCTACTTTTTTGCCGGAACCAAAGCCGAAGGTGAAAATATCGGCCGATTATGACTATTACGGAAGCAGAAGCCGAATAATCGGTCGGGTACTACTAAAAACAAAAGAACACAGCACGACATCAAGCGTTCTGCTGTTGTTTACATAACTTACCAGTCATTGCATTCTTCTTTGTCGAATCGTGCATAACATTGATTCGGTTTTCGTTTGTTCTTGTTCTGCTCAAGCGACGAGTTCTCTCTGCAGTGTTATGCTTGATTTCATTGATGAGAACATAACATAGCAAAGGCTCGTACCACAAACTAGTGGCTTGAAACGCATTTCAAGCGCACTCGTGCAGAGGTTTAGTGAGTACTAATTATGCTCAATTCCGAAAGTACAAAATGCTAAATTTCTGACACTTTGGGATGAAAAAATAGAGTCTGAATTTGAAGAAATCGTTTGAGTCCTTCGCCACCAAAATTGCCGATGAATTTACCTCTAATATCGACTTATATTGCCTTATTCGTAATCTTCCATTGGATTTTCAAAATCAGTTTTATGAAAATCTCTCAAAATTGCGCATATTATTATCCGATTTTGGAAAAATGTAGAAAAGACATATCGTTGTGTCAAAAGTGTAGTAAAGACCTATCATTAAAAATATATTATTTCGATTTAAGTTAGCATTTGCTTATTGGATAAGTAATACCGTATAACTATAATAGTCACTGGACGGGCGGTAAGAAGAAAAATCAAACCTACATCTTTTTACTTAAAAAACAAAAACAAACTTTTCTTCTTTCTTCGGTTTAACCAAAATTTAGTGCCACAATTATATAAAATGTGAGAAATCGATATTCAAAAGCTTCCTTCATCTCAATTATTATTTAATTGCAATAATTACTGTTCGATTTTGGCAAAACTTGGTGGGTATATATATATTAGAGGGTACTTATGGGTTTTTAGGTACGCAAAATCGATTTCCGGTAACCAGTTTTTAGTGAAATGTGCGCCAGATAGCTCTCCAGTGCAAAATTCATGATTTTCGAATATATATTTTTTTTAAAACACTTACTTATAAAAAAACGTATTTTTCATAGTACTCAGTTTTGTTTAACCACACCATACCATACACCAAAAGAATGAAGAGCTCAGTAAAAATAAATTTTTTATAGTGTTTAAAAAAATATTTTATAGTTTTTAAGAATTCCTCTTACTTTTGAGTCGATGTCCGGCTCACTTTTTTTTCTCCATACAAAATCAACCCGGCTTAATGTGCAGTCTGAAGAATAAAATATGACTAAGTTAGAAGATTATGCATCAACCAGAATCGATTTGAAATATGCATTTGGGGTTTTCACTCATTTCATAGAACCTGTGATTGCTTTTCATGTACCTCACTTTGATTAAATTCTATTTTGCTTGGTACTAAAATTATTTTTGGGGGGTTTAAGCCCCGAAACCCCCCCTTTGGTTTCGCTTATGCCCTGATTATACCTTTAGCCTGAACAGAACAGGGTATATAACTTTAATTAAACGTTTGTTACGCATACAAATAAGCAAGTCCGAATAAAAAATTTAATAAAATTAAAGTATGCTTAGTGGAATGCCACTATTGATTATTTCAAGAATTTCATTTTTGAGCTTCTGGATGATTAACCCTTTGCGGCCCGTCTGAAGCAACTGTGCGATCTTAAGAATCCTTTTGAAGTACCTAATAACCTTTTTTTCTGGAAGTTTTGTTTCAAATTTACTTTACTGAAAGTGGCAGCAAAATTTGTGTGTGATCCGTTAAGGGTTAAGAGAGACGTGAGTTGGTTTTCCGGTGAGTTTCTTCATTTCTCTAAACTCAGAAAAATATCAACTGTAATATTAACAGTCAGCCACTTTTATGTCAAAACACTGTTAGATTGAATGATTTGCTTTAAAGTAAACAATTTTCTTTGTTGAATGAACGTTTCAAAGTATTTTTGTGTTGTTAAAATCATCTATTGAAATATTTTTGTATTTTTGTTGAAATGTCTATTTTCTCTAAGCAATAGTTTTTAAATGTGTTTTGCTATATTTATATTATCGTTGCCAATAGCTCAGTTGAAAAGTGCTACACTTTGATGCGGGGACGTGGGTTCGAACCCTAAGTATCAAAAATTGTGATTTAATAATTGAAATAATAATTCTGTTCCATTAATTGTTTGTTCAAAAATAATCTTCAAATTAAGTTGCTTACAATCTTGAAAAAAATTGCAAATGTAATGTTTTATTTAAAAAACAAAATATTTTAAATAAAAAATATTTGTTGGCCTTGTTGGAATTGAACCTAGGACTGTTGGGTACTAAACGCACACTTCAGCACACTAGGCTGACTTTCACAACAATGATATAATTTTAATAAGTACGTTTTTATATGGGTTGTTTCGTGTTCGTTTGTGGTGACCGTGGCATGCAGGTTAAGTGTATGGCTTAGCATGCTCGGAGCCCGGGTTCGATCCCCAGCCGCGGCGAAAAGTTTTTTTCAATAAAAAATTTTTCTGATCGGTCACCACCTCTCTGCAGACGATGGTAAACCTCAGAGAGTAAATAATGCCATGTAAAGCTTCTTGAGAACATGAACTTTAGCTGTTCGGAGTCGGCATAAAACATGTAGGTCCAGTTCTCGGTCAATTGTGTGCAAACATTTAATAACACACACAACACAATTGATCAAAAGTAGCTCGGTCAAAGTCCTTTCAAGGGCTGAAATGGCCAATTTGTTTTTTGTTTTTTTGTTTCGTGTTCTATTGACCGACAGTCAACCTACTGTTGATTTGAAAGTTTCATTTGTTGGATGGTATTTAACAGTGAAATCTGTTATTTCAACCCATGATTTGTTTGATATAACGGCATTTTCAAATTGAGTAAACATTCAAATATCAGTAAAAACCAAGCTATCAATATCAATAAAACTTGGTGGAAAAACCTTAAATTAATTCAAAAATTATTTGTATGCCTTTTTTTTTTATTAAATTTTAAACTATTTTCAATTTTTTTAAATAATTTTACATATTTTTTGAATGGTTTTATTATTGTTTTTATTTAAGTCATATTAAGTATTTTTATTATTGTTTTTTATCACTATTTTTATTAATTTAAAATGAATATAAATTTTTTATTTATTTAATTTAATTTTAATTTTTGTTTAATTTAAATTTTTTTTTTTTTTATTTTTATTATTTGAATTTTTTTTGTTTTTGAAATAATTTTTTTAATGTTGTTATTATTTTCATTTATTTTCTTTATTTTTAACAATTTCAGTACTTTTATTGTCCTCAGTTATATTTTATTATTTTTCAGTATTTAATGCTTAAGAGTACGTACATGATCCGGTCTGTTAATGTCAATTTAATGGACCGGCAGACTGTGGTCTTAATCTTTTTTGAAATAGAAAATTTCTTTTTCTTTAAGACTTAAATGACAAATTAATTTTTAATTAATTGTGAATTATTTTTTTTAAACATTTTACATATTTTTTTATTGTTTTATTACTGTTTTTATTGAAGCCATATTGTATTTTTATTATTGAATTACATTTTTTTTTCTTTTAGTTTATTCAGTATTTCTATTAATTTATACAAATTTTTTTTTATTTTTTTTTATCTCATTTTATATTATTTTATATTATTTTTTTTTTATTTTAATTTTTTTGTTTTTATTTGTATAACTTTTATTTTTTAATTATTTTAATTTTTTTTTTTTTATATAATTTGTATTTCTTGCATTTTCTTATTATTTCCTGCGGATTTTATTTATTTTTTACAATTTGTAAATTTTTTAATCTTGTAATTTTGTACTATTTTTCAATATTTAATGCAGTATTGAACCGGCAGACATTTGTCTTAATTCTGAGAAAACCTTCTGAGACAGAAAATTGTATAAAAGCTACGCTTTAAAAGGCTTAAATTAGTAATTAATTTATTATTGTAATTAATGTTCTAACAATGTTTTTATTTTTTAAATTATTTATTGTCTTTTTTTTCATTATTATAATTTTTTTCGAATTTTAGTTTTTTCTTCTATTTTATTTTAGTTTTGAGTTCTGTTAATTGTTTTCTTCTTTATAATTTTTATTTTTTTATTCGATTTTTTTATTTGTTTTTTGAATATTATTTTGTTTCTAAAATTTTTTATACATTATTTTTTTAATATATTTTTTATACATTATTTATTTTTTTAATATATTTTTATATATATAAATATATATTTTAAGTATTAAAAAAATAATAACTTTATTATTTTCCAAATTTTATTATATAATTTTTTATTATGTTGATTTTTATATTATAAATTTTTATTTACAATTTCTATGTTTCATCAATTTCTGTTTTCAGAATAGTTCGTTGGAAAAAATTACAAAAGGGTTCAGATTTATTTTTAATAAAATGACACGCCCACAAATTAAAACAGCATTCCAATACTTGAACCAGCTTGCATATAAATAACTTATAGTTAGAGAAAGATTAACTTCACATGTTGAAGCATAACAAACGCTGAGCAACAGTCATAACTTAGTGTTGGAAACGTTAGATCTACCAACAGCCTCATTTATTTCAATTCAATTCATT
Source organism: Tetanocera ferruginea (assembly GCA_958299015.1). Classification (NCBI taxonomy): domain Eukaryota; kingdom Metazoa; phylum Arthropoda; class Insecta; order Diptera; family Sciomyzidae; genus Tetanocera; species Tetanocera ferruginea. The sequence continues at coordinate 60,591,553 of OY282640.1, read as the reverse complement.
CAATTAAGTATGTAGTTTGCTCTCAATTGATTTTACCTTGAGAAGAATTCCAAGTTTCTCGCAATTCGCACATGTCGCGGTCAGTCGAATGGCGAGCGCAAAAAGAGCCTGATCAAAAAAAATTAGTATAAGAATGTGAATATCTAACTGACTTTGTTTGAAGCAATTTAAAAAAAAAAATATATTAAAAGCAAAAAAAAAATTGTTATAGAAAATTAAAACACACAAGTGTACGGAAGCTGGCATCAGCATTATCACCATCATCAGCATCATTATCATCATGACAGTTGGCAGCTTCATTATCATCATCATCACCATCGTGATAATCATCAACAATAAACAACAAGCAACACAAAAACCGCTGATGACGCTGATAATGATTTGTTGTTGTTGTTCTTTTTGTTGCTGTTATTGTTGATGTTTTGAGATCATCAACAATATTTACAAAAACAACAACACGCTTACGGCATAAAGCAAGCATCGCATCGGCTTTGAGTAGCTGTAAGTTTTGCTATTAACCTGGTCTGGCTACAGTTTATGCCGACCTGCTAGTAGCAACTCGTATCTGGAAAAATAAATAATTCAAATTCACGGTTGAGTGTCGCTACTCAAGTTTAGTGGCTGGCTTTTTTTTTTTTTGTCTAATGACAGAATGAATGACTTAATGCGCAGGTTTGTATTATTTTTGCAAATTTTGTTTTTAGTTTTTGTCATTTAAATGTCGAGCAGCATAAGGAACTAGGAATGTTTTAAACATGCTCTTTTTTGGGGGAGGTTTTTAAGGTAATTTTGAATTGATTTCAACAATAACTATTTATAAACAACTATTGCGTAAAAACAAAAATAAGTCCTTACATAATTAAATTTTGAATAATTTAGTTAGCCGGTTTTTATTATTTAATTAACAAAATTCAATGTAATTTAATTTCATTTCTTTTTTTACTCTAAAAATGAAAGCCCTAGTGACGTCAACAGTTAATTTAAATCCGAACTAATAACTTAAAATATATAATGTACACCTTCATGGTTTCCTAACCAAAGTAAAGTATGTATAAAACATGATGTCATAGACCACTTATGACGTCTACACGTGAGCGATTTTAGCGTACAAAAACAAAAACAAAAATAAATGTTCGCCATCACGCCATCAGCTTATAATGAGGCGATGCTGTGATTTTTTGGCAATGAATGGATTTAGCCACAAACAACCGAAAGAAAACGCAATAAGAAGAAAACGCAAAAATAATAACGATGATCTCACAAGAGATCGCGACACGCCGCTGAACAAAACAATAAAAATAAATGCTTAATAGAAAAATATACCCTACCGGCAATGAACTGGTCCTATGAACTGAAGAAGTACATAAGTAACGCATAAAATTTACTAATGTTCATTTAATAAATCAGTACGACGCACAGTGAACTGTCTGCATATAAGCGATGGACAAAAAAAGGAGATGCTTGTTACTTTGAAGATATAACCAGTTTTATGTGGTCTTTAACGTTACATTTTTTGGAAATGACTTTCAACATAGGTCTGAATTTTAAAACAAATTAACGAAATCGACTATGAAAAAATCTTAATTGAAGATCTATATCGATTGTCTTACACTAGGCGCCAAAATGTGTGGTCTTCAACGTAAGACGTTCATATCTTTTTTCTTCCGATTTGAATTTTTCCGTGTGCAACACAGGCGAAATTAACGTATGCAGTTAAGCGCGATAAAAACAGACTATTTTGATATTTATGTTTTCCGATGGTATGCTATACAGGGTGTTCCATACTAAGAGTACAATAATGCGGGGGTGATTCCCCATCAAGGGCGAGCAAAAAATTGTATGGGTGGGGAGGTCGCAAACGTCACCCTAGAGATCTAGGTGGAAAAAAAAAAAACAATTACCAATTATATCTTTTTTAAAATAAATTAAAATTTCTTTCAAGTTATCACCCCAAAGTTTTTGTTTTGTTAAAAAAAAACAAAGTTCTATTAAAGTCTAAAAATACGTTTTTTTTTCAAGAAAATTCAACTTTCAATGCAATTTTCTCAAAAAAAAAATTATTTACAATTTTTATGACGTAGTTATTATTCTTTGAGCAATTTACTTTACTTCCGCCATATGCCATTTCAGCCCTTGAAAGGACTTTGAACGTGCTTCTTATGATTAATTGAACAATTGTATTTTACTCAGTGCAGCTTATTTTCGTAAAAAATCGTTTTTTCGAACTTACTCCTCGATATTTGTTCCTCTCACTGTGCTACTAAATGCAAACACGACGACTTTGTATTTTTTGACTTATAAGTGGAAAAGGATAAGACAATTTTTCGAAAAAAACTTGCATTAAGTTTGGAATGGTCATGTAGCCAGTCGGCCATTCCAAGCTTAACTTCATCCGCCCACCAACACGCCCACAATGCTTGGTTTGTGAAAATTCTTTCTTTTAAGGCCGATTGAAAATGTTGTTACTCTTTTGTTTTAAGAAAAATTTCAAAATTTACAAAAATTTCAAGTTTTATTCCTGTAGCTCACATGTTAATGCCTTTATAGTATTTTCGCTATTGTGGGTTGTATTAGAGGTGGGCACGTTCGTGGACGGATTACGCCCAATTTTTTAATGAAGCATAGTTTTTGTATAAAATACATACTACTTATAGTATAAGACTTATACGTAAAAAATTGTATCTCTGTAGGTTAAGCATAAGCTTATTTATTGAGTTTTCAATTTTTGGGCGGATTCCAATAATATTCAATAGTGCAGATCATTGGGTCCATGTTACCGAGTTGTACCGAGTTTCATTCAATTATCTCAACTCCTTCTTCTTATCCTGTGTATAAGGACAACACACAGACGGACAGACGGACGAACGGACATGGATAGCTCGACTCACGAGGTGACCCTGATCAAGAATATAAATACTTTTCTATACTGGACTCGCTTCGTTCTATGCGTTACAAACGTTTACACAAAGTTAATATACCCTGACCTTTCAGGTTAAGGGTATAAAAAAGTGAAAAAAAATTAAAAATTCAAATTTTTTTAATTTTTTTCAGGTTTTTCCTAGTTTTAAGGGTCAGGGTCAAGTGTGAAGTCATTATTGCTCATTGCCTTTGAGGAGCAAAATAATAAAGAAAACTCAAAACAAATTTTCTTTTTTTTTAAGTTTTCGATAGCATTTTATTAGCAGTATATTTAGAGCAGTATAACGTTTGTTATGAGAATTAGTTAAAGTAATTTCAGCTAAATATTGTATATATTATTTCAGAAACACCGTATATATTATATGTGAGTTTTATATTAGTAATATTAATAAAAAAAAAACAAAAATACATATGAGGCTAGTGAGAAAAATTATGATATTTTTTTGTAACCCCACCCGTACTACGTATGTGGTTATTTACTTTATGAAGACGTATTTACGCCCACAAGTAGGCGTGGAAGATATAGAAAAGTGCATATATTATACTGCAGTATCACCTTCTAAGCTGTTTTAACCATGGCATTCCTGTTTTTGTATGTCTTTGTATCCCTGTTGACATGATTACAGCCGTTATTATTATGTTATCGTAATGAAATTTGATATTTAAGCTTATATCGTAAAAATAGAGATCATGTTCGAAAATAATCCAAATAGGATGAAAACCACGTATACCTCCCATACAAATTGACGTTCTCAAATTGGAAAATTCCTTTAAAATCTATTAAAAATAAATCCAATGACTTGAGAATTAGCTTATGAGCTTTAATTTGAACAATTAACACTTAGTAAAAAATTCAGCAAAATCGAATGAAACCTTTCCATACTTCCCATACAAAGTGTATTTAAAAAACGGCGCATGATCGATCGCGAACGCGACACACTTTGCAAATCAATATAAAATGTTTAGTATGATTTTTACCTGCAGTAACTTTTTTTTTTTATAGTGAGGCGACCAATTTTAATTTAAGTTACAATTTTCATACACTTGCTTAGAACGATCACGAAGTACTGATAACAAATGATGATTTAGGTACAAGAACGCGACATTCGAATAGGAATTAAAGAAATATAAAAAATTTACCCTGAATCGTGTTTTCTTTGGTATCTTTTTATTTTTTATTTTTTATTTGTAGTTTATAGATGGATTTTATAAGAAGAGTGCAAACATAACGTTAATAAATAAAAGAAAAATACTAAAGAGAAAAAGTCCTTAAAAGCAGCTGAAAGCAAGAAAAACATATTTCTCAGATATCAGACCAATTTTGTCAGAATAAAAACTGGAATAAGTTGTAAATGCAGTAAATTCTAAAAATTCAATTATTTTTTTTAAAATAATAACAAAAAAATTATTTGCTTATTGAAAATTTTTTTTTCGGTCCCGGTAGACCTTTCTGTGGAAATGCCCATATATAAAACAATTATTGACCCTAAAAAGGCAAACATTCTTGTCGAAGATTTTATATAAATATCTCAAATGGAAAGTTTGTTTTGTTTTAAAAATTACAAAAAAAAATTAACTTTTTGAGATACGGTCAAATTAAATTTTTTTCAAAAAGTCTTTCTATAAAAAACTGTTTCAATAATGAAAAAAATACCTTTTCAATAGATTTCTAATGATGCTTCATTTACAAAAATAGGGTAACAGATGACGCAGATATGATTTATTAGAAATGACTCCATTTTCAAGATTTTTACTTTTATCAAAAATTGGTATCTCCATAACTTTTTAAAAGTGGCTTTAAAAAACAAATAACTTATATTCTTATAACTGGAAAAGGAACCTAAAGCCAAAATTTAAATTTTTCAATCTCGACTTGCAATAGCCGCAGTTTCGCAGTTTGTTTTTTGATGAGAAAATAAGCAGCTGTCGATGCTACATGTTAATTGTTTTATGACTGTATATCACATATGAAGAATTTAGCTCCCGGAACCGAAAAGGAACAATTTAACGTATAACAAACAAAACATCAGCTTTTGGTAAATCAGGTGGTAATTTCCGAAGAGAAACAAAGTTGTAATGATTTTTTTTTTGAAAAATTCTTGTTCAACTTATGGATCCAGAGTGGTAGAGTAAAAAAATGAAAGGTTAATAAATATAGAATGTCTCAAATAATTCCTGTAAGAGTTCAAAGGAGTTAAAAGGTTTGGCAGGCGTTCCTGTTCATAAATCAAACCGAATACAGGATTTGATTTGTTCAGCTTTTTCGATTTGGAGTGAAGCGAAAACATAAAATTACCCAAAATCATGTCAATACCTCGATTATTTGATCATCACAATTAACGCAATTTTTGCGTTAATGATGCAAAATTATTTATGTATCATGCTTTACATTGTGTAAAATTTCCAAGTTATTATCTTGAATACCCTACGTGTAAGAAGAGAATATGTCTTTTCTTTTCTATGCAGGGTGTGAGTAAATTGATAATTTAAAAACTTTTTCTGGAAAATTAGTTTTTTTGAGTTATGACGTTATTCGAGAAAATGAGCGATGAGAAGTCTCGATTAAAACATGGTCAAGTTAAAAAAAACTTTTTTATATATTTTGAGATCATTTTTTTACATGCACTCTACAAGAATACACAAAATTTTTTAGACTACGATAACGAAAACGTTTAGACTTATGATGCATATTGATTCATATATGTATGAATCACTGAGATTAGTACAGAAATATATTATTAATGCACATTAAATTGCACAAGAAAATTTTAATCAAGTTTCATATTTATGTGTCATGCATTATAGGGTTAAAGAAAAAATGGGTATAAAAAGTGGTCAATTCCAAGTGACTTAGGTTTCAAAAGCGGCTAAGCTCCTGTGTTGAGATTCAAAACTGACTAAGTTCAATAATTTTTTTATTAAACAGCTTTAATTGATAAGAAATTTGGCTTTTTTTTTTAATTTTTATTCGAAACATTCAATACTATAACAATCATTAATATATTTTATTAATAATTATTAATATATTTTATTAATAATTATTAATATATTTTATTAATAATTATTAATATATTTTATTAATAATTATTAATATATTTTCAGTAAATTTTAATGCGCCTGCCCTGTGAATCAATTTTTCTTGTTTTTTTTTCAAAATGGATTATTTTTCTCAAAATGGAGGGGACATTTTTTTACCAAACCCACCATTATATGTAATCAATCAGAATTTTGATTTGGAATAAATTAAAAACTTTTTATATCTCTCATTATCTCGTAATCAAAATTTTTAAGTAATTAATATCCTGCAACAAAGCTAATGTTCAACTCTAATTTTTCTAATTAGTTTCTGATTTACTAAAATTAATATTTACAAGAGTAACTTGATATAAAAATATAAGAGATAATATATTTTTATATAGAAGAAAAATTTATGGTATTTAACCCCTGCTACTACTACTGCTACTACTAATTCAAAAAACAAAACAATCGAAAAATAAACTTTTTTAATCATAATCATGTTCTCTAACAAATCATTAATTTTTTAAGAATTTACGTAGAATAATACTTTGTAAAACTTCTTTTTGTCAGCAAATTAATAATTAAGGCCACTTTTGCGTTCGACAATGAGGAGGAGGAGTTCGAACTTTTACGAACATTATTTTTTAATTATACCCTAAACCTGAAAGGTCAGGGTATATTAACTTTGTGCAAACGTTTGTAACGCATAGAACGAAGCGAGTCCGGTATAGAAAAGTATATATATTCTTGATCAGCGTCACCACGTGAGTCGAGCTATCCATGTCCGTCCGTCCGTCCGTCCGTCCGTCCGTCTGTGTGTTGTCCGTATACACAGGATAAGAAGAAGGAGTTGAGATAATTAGATGAAACTTGGTACACGTGGTCACATGGACCCAAGGATCTGCGCTATTGAATATTTTTGGAATCCGCCCACGGACACGCCTACCTCCCATACAACGCGAAAATTGAAAACTGCATAACTCAGCTTATAATTAGCCTACAACAATAAAATTTGGTATGTATGTGTTTTATATTAACACAAAGATGTCTTTGAAAAATGGACGTCATCGGGTTACGGACACGCCCACCTCACATACAACCCAAAAATTTAAAACGCAATAAATAAGCCTCTGTTTAACTTACAGAGCTAAAATTTGACACATATGTTTTCTACGACAAAACAAAGACGGTTTTGTAAAATGGACATCATCCGCCCACGGACACGCCTACCTCCCATACAACGCGAAAATTGAAAACTGCATAACTCAGCTCATAATAAGCCTACAACAATAAAATTTGATATGTACGTGTTTTATACAAACACAAAGATGTCTTTGAAAAATGGACGTCATCCGATTACGGACACGCCCACCTCCCGTACAACCCAAAAATTGAAAACGGAATTAATAAGCCTCTGTTTAACTTACTGAGCTAAAATTTGACACATATGTTTTTTATGACAAAACAAAGACGGTTTTGAAAAATGGACATCATCCGCCCACGGACACGCCTACCTCCCATACAACGCGAAAATTGAAAACTGCATAACTCAGCTCATAATAAGCTTACAACAATAAAATTTGTTATGTATGTGTTTTATACAAACACAAAAATGTCTTCGAAAAATGGACGACATCCGCTCACGGAAACGCCCACCTCCCATACTACCCAAAAATTTGTTTGTTTTTGAAAAGTGGGTTTAGGGTATTTCATAGTCGGCCTAGACCGACTTTAGACTTTCTTTACTTGTTTTTTATTTATAAGCATGTTACTCTAATTCATTAAGACTCGAGTTCAATTCCAAGCTACGGCATTAACGAAACACTTATTAACCATCGGAAGTATACTCAATATCATTGCAATTCTAATTTATTTAACCCTGGATCTAAATTATGGCTGAGTTGCGTCACAACTAACTCTGGGCGTTTTCCACCCACAAAAGAAATTGTCAATTATAAGGACATAATTTCTCAAACCTAAGAAATGTATAACAAAAATTTTAAACTAGTTCATGAGTTAATTTAAAAAATAAAACGAAAATACAATAGGTTTTGAAAAAACCGTGTCATTTCTACAGTTTAAGAGCTAGTGAAATATAAAATATACGATTGTAAAGATGAAATTATATGGACAAAAAATTATTTACTACTTTTTTCTCTATAGAACAAATTTCTACCTCAAAAAGATCATCTAAATATACAGTTGCGATCAAAATAATAGCAGTGCTCTATAATTCAGACATGCTTGAATAAATAATACTAGTCTAAAAATGTAGAATCTGGAAAACCCAATATAATTTTTATATGAGCTTTCAACGCTGATTTCAAATCTGTACTCAAGTTTTACTATTGTGGTAGGATTTTCAAGATACTGGGTGTTTTACACTTTTTACACTTGTCTAGTTTTATTAATCCAGAATCTAAACAACACACCAAAAGATAAAAAATTAAATTTTGTATTTTAGAGAAAATATGAAATGATCCAACGGTATTTCAACTACTATCGTGTTATGTGTTGTAGCGGAGCAATAATTAAGAGATCATCAAACGAAATATCGTCAAATTTTGTATCTTTTGTTTAAGCGGAGATATAAATTAAATTTAAAGTGACTGTTTTTATGTAAAAAACACTAAATCAACATATTTTTTTCTAAATTTTAACTTTGGACGATTATAGCTTCGCTAAAACAAAAGATACAAAATTTGGCGATATTTCGCGTGATGATCTCTTAATTATAGCTCCGCTACAACACATAACGCGATAGTAGTTGATATACCGTTGGAACATTTCATATTTTCTCTAAAATACAAAATTTAATTTTAAATTTAATTAAGCACCCAAACACTTCTTATTTTAATCGCGCTGACACGCTTATATCTCGGAGACCACTAGAAACTGAAAATTATTAAATTAAAAATATTGAATAGAGATTAGATTTTTTAGATTAGATTAGAAATCTTACATAGAAAGTATGACTGGATGGATTCCATCCTAAGGTTAATGATGGAGGGTTAAAAGAAAAAGCCTCAATAAGGAAAGTTTATCAGAAACTAATTGACATCTGTTTTTTGATAGTTGTTAGTACATAAATTCTAAACATTATTTAGTTTCCATTATTTTTAGATGTCAAAATCCTCCAATATTCATTTAATTACAAGTTATCTCAATTGCCATCAATTCACCAATTATCTTATTTCCTATCCAGAGCTCAAGACGATTAAAGTCAAAAGTTCAAAAAGTGAATAAATTTTTGTTCTCACGCAAACAATAACGTTATTTAAAATTTATTATATAAACAATGCTTATATGACGTTGAATTAATAATTAATTATTTAACTCTATAAAGTGTCTTTGTGTACTTTAAGTATGGCGAATAATTTATAAGACCGGAAAATGGAATGGGTTTTGGAAGTTTTTTTTTTGTAGAAATAATAAAGCTAGTGTTTAAACTCCCGGAAAACGACTCGCCTATTCTAATATTGTTGTTTTCGACTTTTGTTTTAATAATTTTTATATCTTTTCAAAATATTCATCAAATTCTATGTGCTGTTAGAGAAATTAAGTAAAAAAGGTTCAATAAATAGAAATAAAGTGAATTGAAATAAATCCTTTGGTTTTCAATTACAATGATTTTTTTTCTTAAAATTTTGGCTGCATGTTAAATATTGTCAGTAACTGTACGAATGAATTCAAGGGTTGTATAGTTTTTATAATCATCCTAAAATGAACCTTGATGATTCCCAAAATATTTTGGCTATGCCGAAATCCGTCAGTGAGCTAAACCATTTTGCAAAAACCTCCAAAAATCATGTTTTCCGTATATATATTAACTAGTGTAATAGTTGTAAACAAATAAACTGTCTCAAATTATAGACCTGAAAAAGTTCGTTCAATCTGCATCAAAAATTTGAAAATATTTGCAATTGGGTTAAGAATAATGATGTTTTCATGCATTTTTTTTTAGATTATTTTCACAAAAATTCAAATAACTTTATTATTTCTTATACGATCTCCGTTATCAAGATATTGTTGGAAAGGTATGCACGTCTGTCATATATTTTGGACATTTTTCTTTGTTTAATTAAGTGTGGATCTTATTTTATTTCTCCATTTGTGTGCAGTTTACCTGAAAATAAAATTTTCAAAATACTGTATTTTTTTTATTTCAAGCGTTTGTTTCAATGAGAATTTTTGAAAATCATCTAAAAAAATTAAGAAAAAAATCATGAAAAACATCATTATCTTTAATCCAATTGCAAATTTATACAAATTTTTGATGCAGATTGAAAGAACTTTTTCAGGCCTACAATTTGAGACAGTTTATTTATTTACATCTATTACACTAGCCAGTATAAATGCGGAAAACATAATTTATGGAGGTTTTTTCAAAATGGTTTAGCTCACTGAGGGATTTTGGTATAGCCAAAATATTTTGGGAATGATCATAGAATACATCAAGGTTCATTTTAAAATGGGTACAAATGCAACTTTTTTTTTCTTCATACAAGTCGAGGCACCTTAATGTATATTGATCTTTTTGCTATTTTTCTTAATTTTATTTTTTTTTTTAAGTATGATCACGTTCATTACACTGTGTGTCGTCTAGATGAGAAGACTAGATGACTTTTTCGAAAACCAGTTTTGTTAAAAATAATTTTGTTAAAACAACAGCTTAACAAATACAACATTGAAGTATATTGCCAATTAAATCTTAAAGCAATAAAAAAATAAAATTCCGAGAAATAACTACGTATTCCTTAAGCAAAATTAGCTAACTATTTCTTCAATGTTAAAATTTAATGAAATTTATATAATCTGCAATACTTAGAATGAATATAAAAATATAACTATTGTTAAGAAAAGAAAGAAAAAGAAACGGAAAATTTAAAAATAAAAATCACAACCTTATATACGAATATATAAGTACATACATTTATAAATGTAAACATGGGCGTAAATGCATGTTTATTTTTGACATACAACACGATATCGAAAGAAATGTGAAATATGAACAGTTTAAAGTAATCAGTGAATTAGTACATGTTGTCTACTGATTAAATTAAATAAACATTGCCAATACTTATCAAAAACAAAAAACCTTAAGCATTCAACATTAAACTTTCAGTCGCTCGGTCTGTTTGTCAGCCTGTCTGTCGTTCGTGCTGTCATACACTTGCCAACTTTGTTGCTATTATTGGTGTTTTTGGTAGTGGTGCGGGTTGTGTTGTATGTAGAGTTGTTGAAACAACTACGTGGAATTATCAGACAAGTGCTTGGAGCATGAATCATTATCAATGCTATGTGTAGGAAGGAAATTGCACGCTGCGATTAAAACGTACTCGTACTTGAAGCGGCCGGTAATCAATGGCAGTTGCGTCTAAATAACAAAATTACGGCATTGTTACATGGTCGGTTGATTATTGTAGTTTTCAATATAAGCTATTTTTTATTTATTGAATTTAGATTTTTTTTTAGAGGCACAAGATTAAGGCAGCATTCAGAAGATGGAAGGTTTTTAATGAAGAAATGTTTATTATAAACTTAACAACAGTAATCAGAAATAACTCATAAAATTTAATTAAAATTAATATTTTTAATTCCTTTTTATTAATAATTTTTTACTCTATAGTCGGCGTACTTAGTTAGTTATTAACATGTTGTGGGAATTTAAAATGTATGTCTGCTCCAAACAGTTTTACCGGATTCCTTGCATTGCGTATAAACATTAAGCTTTTGAGTTAGTTTAATTGGAGTTGTAAATAAAGTTTCAACTGAATTTTAATTCCAACGTTTATTTAAGTTCGCTATTTATATTTCGGGTTAGAATTTCATAAATTTGAGTTGAAGAGTCGATGAACTTTTGCATATATTCAAATGTCTAAAAAAATCACTATCAATTTTTATCAGGTGTCAAAATTATTTGTGAGACATTCATTGTTCAATGGCACATCCACAAGAGCAAATTCATGACGAAATTTTTGGATAGAATAAGAGTTAAAGTTCCAAAGTGGTCACAACAAAGTTCTGTTTGCTGTGCAAATTATAGTGCACTTATTAAAGGCCTTAAAGAGAAGAGACTGTTGATGAAATAAAAAGTTATTTTGTTGGAAATTTAGGCAGATATTTTTAAACTTATTTTAATTTGAATTTATTGGATTAAAATTTGTTTGAGAGTTGTTAGGGGAGCCAACCAGGTGCGTACGTTATTTCTTAAATTATTATATTTTATCTCTACCTCAGTTGTTATACAAGAGTTTGCATATAAAGCAAATAAATGATAATTGAGCTTTACTTATATCAATTTAAGAAATATGTTTAATTTTCGAAAAATGTGAATTTGCATAGTTTTAAAACCGATGCCCAAGAGTTACTTTAGGCAACTGATATCGATACAATCGACCATGGCAATTGTTGTTATATGATTAGTTATTTTAAATTGACTAATAGTGTGAAAAACTTTGGATATTGATACTTTGAATTTTCTACAAAAAGTCCAACAACAAAGTTATAGAAAACAATATATACATATATACAGATAATCAATCTTCAAACTATTCATGCATCATTTTGACATGCAACATTTTTTACTTAACAATGCAGAACTTTGACATGTGGAGTTTTTAGTTGTAAGTTGAGTTCAACACAATAACAACAGCAAATGGAATAACGATTGTTTCCACTATTTTGTACGTTATTTTCTTTAGTGCTGTTGTTATTTGTTTATTTTTTGTTGACAAAACAGCGCACATTTGTGTCTCGTGATCTGTGTCATTCACTCGTCAGCTCTGCTGTAACTATTGCTGTTGTCTTTTAGAGGCTGCCGTTGATGTTGCATAGTTTGTTGATATATGTAGTTTAATAAACTACAAACATAAGTTGTTTGTAAATGTTTACAAACATAAATTTGAACAGTTATTCCAACTCTGTTCGAAATACGTATTCATCAAAAATGATGATTTAACATTTTAATATTTCAGTAATTGTTTTTGTCGCAGACACATATAAATGACGCTAATTTGAATAGAATTAAAAAACTAGTTTTAAACATAAATTAGCAAAGAACAGCACAAATGTTCTTAATAATATATTTAAGACTAAAGGCCAAGATATTCAGAAGGCGTAGACAACAAAAGAACGAAAAAAATATTTTGAATGAATCACGAAAGACTGCATGGCGACGACCAACAAAAGACCAACACAAATGAGTCTGCAAATGTGTGATCTAGTTGGACAGCCAACACAAATGGACAAGGCAAACATATGTTTGCAAACAAGAATGAAATATTTACAAATTAAAATTAAATCATGCTCCACTTACGCCAATATTTACGGACGTGCTGACATGCTGAGCAATTCGATTTATAAACTTCCTCAAGGATGAACGACGAAAGACTCGATTGGCTCCACCGGCATTACTTCCGGGCGCATTGGAATTTTTCTTTTCCTGTCTATGCGACGTGTTTTGAGTTGTGGACGTATCTGTTGTTCCAACATCGGCATCTTTACATACGGCCGTATAGCTGTTTAAGGATACTATGCTGCCATGACGGCCACTGCGTCCACCGCCAACACAGGCTGTTAAAGCCGAGTTACCGCCACCACCACCACCATCGCCGCTGTCTGGTGTCTCAGCAGATCCACCGCCACCGCTGGTTTTGAATTTTCTCGACCACTGGAAGGGATTGCGCGGCATGGAGAAAGCGCGACGTATTTTTTTGGCTGCATTTGTGGCCACTGTAGACGCTGGTGTGGCTGGGATGATGATTACTTGCGCTTTGGAATGATGTGGCGTTGTTGTTGTCGTGGTGTTTACGGATTTTGTTGTATGAGAGTTTGTGTTGGCGGCATGGCTGCTCATTTGGGTGGTGCTCTTGGCAACGTTACTACGGCTGCTGTTGCTAGTATCACTAGTGTGGGTGCTATTTTGTTTGTTAGCCGCGCCAGCAGCGGAATTGGTTGCTGAAATTTTCGAAACTTCAGTGGGTGAAGTCACAGCGACAGATGCTGCTTGCAAAGCGGTTTCATGTTCTTTTGTGCCCATTTTCTATTTGAAACTTGTTTCATGCAAACAATTATGAGCAAATTATTTTTATTTCAGTATATTTCAACTAACTTAAACTATGTATGCCAATTTTTTTATTCTTTCGATTTATGCTTAAATTGAATAAATTTCACACTTTTGGGCGCCGCCGCTGCTTGGCACGATTTCTTTTCTTATTGGTTTCACCTCCTTATTTCGCTTTCGCTTAATGCTATTAAGAAAAACTTCTTGTCACTTTCTAGCCGTTGAACTTTGCTCACATCGAAAACACTAGCACACTATATTGTTTAAAATATATAAAAAATTGCCAAAAATTTTCAAAATATTCTGAAATTTTTGTTAATTTTCCGTAGTACGAGATTTTCTTTCCAAGCTGCTTGCCCCCGATTTGATACACACACAAAACGAACGAATTTCACGCAACGAATGCGACCATCGCAAGGCAGACAAAACTTTCGATGTGAAAATGTCAGAAAGTAACAAGATGCCACCTTGACAAAAAAAAAACACAATCAGAACAAGGAGGTAACACATATTGGAAAAACTTTGGTTTATGAAATTTGTTAAGAAAACTACAAATTTATTGGAATACACATTTTCATATTAAAGAATTGGGGAGATTACGATTTCCGGGGCGCCGCGTTTTGACGATGGATTCGAAGAGTACTCTTAATAAAAATAAGAATAGCCAAAGGAAATGTTGTGTTATCGATTTGTTTCCGAGTTATCGATTTTTTTAAAATTTTTTTTTTCTATAAGGTCTATGAAGAAAATCGGCTGTATTATTCTTAATATATAACCGATATTAATGATTAAGGTAAAATTTAAAAGGTTATATATAAGGCTCTTAGAAAAGTTTTAAATTAATGAAATCTGTTGAGTACTTTGTATTTTATATGTATTTTTATGCAATAAAAGAATATTTTCTTACATAAAACCGTTATTTTCTCAAAAATTACCGTTATTACTATGAATTATAAAGAGTAAATTATTAAAGCTTGAAAATTTATCTTTCATTTGGTATATAATATATATAATTTATTTGACTTTTTGTCGTGTTTTTTATGATACAATGATTTGCCCTTGTACGGAAAATTGCTTATTTCACTCATATTTACCTTAGATGTTTTGCTTTCTTACTCCATATTTACGAATATCGCCATTACAATACAATATTTATATGAATTAACGGGATTTTCGAGTCAGTTAAAAAAATTTGTATTTTTTGGTCGAGCAGTTAATAAAAAAATATAAATATTTTTATCTATCGAAAAAAAGGTAAAACTTTCAGCTTATCAAAAAGTATATATTTTTAGTACCTTAAAAACGAAAATACTGCAGAAAAAAACGGTTCTTTTAATTAAAAAATTCAAATCTGATATATATTCGCTTATAAATTAAAAAAAATTTTTGAAATTTTATTTGTATTATATATTGTTGAAAAGGCATTTAATTACCTTTCGAATAGCATGTCAATCTTTAAGATCCATTGGATATTGGCAAAGATATAGAAAATTTTGTGAACAGATTTTTTAACAAAGAAAACACTTGGAAAATTTTAATTTTATGTAATATAGTGTGAAATTAAATAAAAAATGTATATTTTTATATGTCAAACAAAAGGTTGAACTGTTAGCTTTTCAAAAAAAATGTATTTTTAGTAACTTAATAACGTAAATTTTTTAGAAAATAACGGTTCTTTTTATTAAAAAATTCAACTTTGGAATAAATTCGCTTATAAAATTAAAAATATTGTAGCAATGATATTTATAAGATATATATTTGCAAGGTCATTTAATGACCTTTAAAATGACATATCAATCTTAAGGATCCATTGAGTAACGGCAAAGATATAGATGTTTTTTTGAACAGATCTTTTAACAAAAATTTTTTTTAAGAAATCGATAACTCGATAACTAATAGAGTTATCGATTTTTTGTTCGGCGAACCATGTTTTTTTGTTGTTCTCTACCAGAAAACATCTTCAAATCGCGGCGCCCCGGAAATCGTAATCGTGCCAAAGAATTTATAATATTAAGCACAACCCTATAGTTAATTTCTAATAATTTTTGACATCTTGCTGAATTTAATAAACTCTTTTTTGGCATGTGTCAAATATTTTTAATCAAATACAAATAAAATATCTCTTAATAGGTAATTTGAAACCTATATATGTTATGTGACTTTCACATCTGGAACTCGTGTGGCAAACAATATGGCGGCTTTTATGTGTTCGAGAGAGCGAGCGTTAAAATTACGGAATTTGTTTGGCACACTCAGGGTCACATTTGAGAAGAGTAGAAATTTAATTTTAAAAAAGTATTTATTGCTTCGAGATACATTATTTTTGTGTGGGGAAAATAAAGCAAAAATGCTCTTCAAGTCTTTCACACCTGCTTACTTTTTTCGAAACAAATTGTTTACTGAATCCAAACAAAGTTATCACCACTAGTTTGCCAAACTGGCACAAAAACTCAGATTTGAAGCCTGCATTACTAAACTAGTTTCATGTTTGCGTTACATAACTATCCAATAAAAATTCTTACAATAAGAGGAAAAACTTTTAATGTGGCATCTCTGCACTCACAACGCCATATTTACCTATCTTCTCTTTGCTCTCTTTCGGCTTTTGACTTTTCAGTATATTGTTGTTTTTGTTGCCCTGTGAATTTATTCATTGTGAATTGCTTTAAAGATAAGCAATGAGAGAACGTCAAATAAGAATCTATCAAATCAAACGATGTTGTGGGATTTTACGAGTTGATGCTCTGTGCCATTTGAAAATTCTTCACCATGAGTCGAAAAGAATTACTGCATGTTGAAATAAAATCATAATTCTTGATTTGTGAAAAGGACAATGCATTTTTCGCAAGTGGTAATTTAAACATGAAGGTTTCTTTATCATTTAAAACAATTTAATTCTTGTTGTTTTTTCATAAAAATGTTACTATACGTAATACCAGTTTGTGTTTAAAATTTTAGATTAATAACAACTTGTATATAGTATATTTCTATATTTATATATGCAGTTATCTATAAGAAATGTTTTCATACTTAAAACTTAATCGTAATTTTCTCAAAACAGCGTTTTTCAAACGGAAACAGGAATTAACTATTAGTCCGATTGATCTACAAGTTATTGAATTCTTTTATTCTTTTTTTTTTATAATAAAAACTATACGACTACTTACAACCATCTTAATTACTAACTTAGGTGGCCATGACAACCCGTTGTCGGGTTACGGCCGACTTCATCAGCTCTCGCCAGGCATCTCTGCTTCGCGCGCGCCGTCTCTTATCTCTTTCACCAAGCGCTGTTAGGCTTCCACGGCCTAGTCAACACATCAGAGGCAGGATCTTCCTCTTCGTCGTCGACCCTCGGCTTTCGCCTCAAACACCTTTTTCGCTGGAGCTTCTTCATCCATACGAAAGACATGACCCAGCCAACGTAGTCGCTAAATTGTTATACGCTGGACTAAGTCAATGTCGTCGTAGAGCTCGTACAGTTCGTGGTTGATTCGAATGCGATAGTCGTCGCACACTCGAACAGGACCAAAGATTTTGCGAAGAACTTTTCTCTCGAACACCCCAAGAGCGGCTACATCTGTTTGTGATACCACCCATGCCTCAGCGCCATAGAGAAGCGCAGGTATGATGAGCGTCTTATAGAATGTAAGTTTACTTACAACCATCGCTTTATATTAAAAACTCAAGTTTTAAGAACGGTTAAATTGCCATTTTTGGTGTGACAAAAAATATAAAAGGCAGATAGAAAGGTAAACAGAGCAACCACCTGGCACATCTGGACTGGCAGAGAAAAACACAAACTTAAAAATTTTAATGAATACTTAGGCCATTTCCTCACAGAGCAATTCAAAAGTAATGCAATTGCAACAAATGTTGCTAACCCATGTTACTATACCGAAACCTTCACATGGAGCAACTTTTTCAAAACTAGTTGGCAATATGTTCGCGATAAGTTTTATGCAACGCAGCATGCTGCAGTTTATATCACCAACTTGTTATGTTTTTTCTTTGGTCATTCTGTACAATGCTAAAAATTTAGCATCACTTTGTTGCAGTTCTTTTATTGCCCCGAAAAATCTGGTGTTTATGTTATTTTTTAATGTACGGATGGACCCAAATCTTTTTTGCCGTTTGTTTTTTCGCGTATAGTAAAAGAAAAGGAAAATTTGTACTTTGAGGCCCACGCCGCTTGATTTTTTTGGGCCCTTAGGTAAAATTATGCCTATTTCAATAAAAATAATCAATGTTGCGTTGCAACATGGGTTGCTCTCCTGAAAGCATAGGTTGCAATTATGTTTTGAATTGCAGTGATTTGAAACTTTATAAACAATTGCGTTGCAATTGCATTACTTTTCCATTGTAATTCAAAAGCCACTGCTGGTTTTCTTAATACACAAACTTTTGACTTTTTGTGCATTAAAAAAATCTTTGCTCAAATAATATATAAATAAATATAATATACACAAAAAACTATAAGAATACTTATAATCAGTCAATCTGAGCACATATTTTTATAGGTGTTATTTTAAACATACAAATTTTCCAATTTACCTAAATTGTTACCTTTCATGCGTTCTAAAAATTCAAATCTCAAGCGAGTTTCTAACTTCAAGCTAGTTTTGTTGTTAATCTTAAAGTTATTTCTATATTATATATAATATGAAAAGTGTTACCTCAATCGGACAAATAGTTTTTCTTCAATCTTTTCCACTTTTTTAAAAAATGCTGTTTTGAAAAAACCACGTTTAAAGTTTTTAATTAAGAAACCATTTCGTAAAGATAGATTAAATACATTCTTACTGTAAATATATATAAGATGTATATAAATATACACTCTAGTCTATACATAAATATGTTTATACAAGAATGTATCGAAAATCTAGCCCCCAATTGTTTTTAAAAAATGTAATGCTTTAAAATGATTCTTGTTGGTTGTATACTTTTCTGCATGTTGAAATATCATGGTCTAAGCCCATTTTGATGTCTACCAAATCAACTTTTGTACTAGAGACCCTCTTATAGTTCATTTAAAAATAGTATCAAACTCTTCAATCAATTCCTTCGATAGAAAAACATAGTACTGTAAATGTTCATTTCGGTTGACAAATGCTCTGATGAGATTTGACATATTTTCTCGAAGTGGATCTACAAGTAAATCCAGATTTTAATTTTTTTTTGTTTTTTATATAAACACTGTTTGGTATATTTTGTCTTAATAAAATTATAAACAAATTGTTAAAATAATTTTATATAGAAAACAAAAACATAATTAAAAATCAAAAACAGGTAAATTCAATTTCAAATTACTGTTTAAGTTTGCCATGGTATTTTTCAACTGAGATACAAATTTGCAAATCTATAGGGGTATTCACGATGTAGTATATTTGCCCTTGTATTGTGTATTTTTGATAAATTTTATATTTGAAGTAAAATTACAAAAACAAAATGTACAGTGTTCAAAATACAACCATGTAGCAAAAATACAATGACGAAACCCTATTGTATTCTTTGTGAATTTCGATGCATATGTTATCAACTGTTCAAAAAAGCTTTTTGACTCAGCGTGGATGAGATGAAGGTGACTGTGGCATGCAGGTTAAGTGTGTGGCTTAGCATGCTCGGAGCCCGGGTTCGATCCCCAGCCGTGGCGAAAAGTTTTTTCAATAAAAAATTTTTCTGATCGGTCACCACCTCTCTGCAGACAATGGCAAACCTCAGAGAGTAAATAATGCCATGTAAAGCTTCTTGAGAACATGAGCCGTTCGGAGTCGGCATAAAACATGTAGGTCCAGTTCTCGGTCAATTGTGTGCAAAAATTTAATAACACACACAACACAATCGATCCTAAGAAGCTCGGTCAAAGTCCTTTCAAGGGCTGAAATGGCCAATTTGTTTGTTTTTTTTGTTTTTGTTTGTGGATGAAAGTATTGGTTGGGCTGTGTGTTTATTCAATAACAGTTAATTTAGTTAAGTGCTTACTTTCAATTCATTTTTTTTTCTCGTACAGCTTAATGATGAACTACCCAGACTTTAGTGAAGGTTTGTTCACAATGCGTTGCAAATATTTTAAATTTTGTAAGAATTAATCATAAATACACCACATCATGAATAGCCTTTATGTTTTTAAATTCAAGGAATTAATTAATAAGCTTAATATTCTTTTTAAATCAACCATTAGGAAGTGTCGAGTATTAAAGTTCCTAAAAAATGCAATGCAATTCGGGGGACGCTAAAATTGTTCAGATCAACAGAAACTTTACACACCGCAATGAGTTCTTATATACTTTTGGGATTCGGTATCGGAATTTGCGGTCAGATTTTCCCATTTAAGTAGATATACTCTATTTTATTCTCGTTATTTTTAAAGATACCAAAGTGAAGTAGCAAACACATCTTCTACACACACATAAGCTGTGTTCGATGAAAATTTCTCAGTTTAGAGCAGGAAAAGTAGTGTAGACCAGCTAAGTCGTTGAAAATAATTTCAGAGCAGAGTAAAACAAATATTTGAAACTCTGAAAAAGAGCAAGTTCGAGAAAATAACAGTCAAAAGTTAATGATGGAATAAGTTTATTTATTTGCTGCATTAACTTACACCACAAAAAATATTAGCGTAGCAAAGAGCAGAAAGTATTACTTAGAACAGCTTAAAAAATCTTTTCTGATCTGTATTGAAAAATCTTAATTTTCTTTTTATAAAAAAAAAACAAAATATCAAAAACTGTTTAAATTGTTTAAGAAATTTCTTTGTTAAAGTTCTGTTATGAAATTTGCATAAAATGTGGACACAATAAAGGTTCTTTTGATTGAAGAATTTTTTTCTGTTTATTGTTATATTTTCAAAAATTTTGTAAAATAATTTTCCCTTCTGATTAGATCTGATTACATTTCTTTAATTTTCTTAATTTTAGTGGATCTCGGTGGATCAGTTTTGTCAATCTGGAGTCCTAATGCTAATGTTTGTTTTTCTTAAGTCCTAATCGAAACACAGCAATATTACTATAGTGTATTTTCTAAATTTCTTATTTCAAAGTAGCGAGATCTTTTAGCCGAGTTTTACATTTATACATAATAGTAATTTATTAAATCTATGAAAATTTCCATAATAAGGGTATTCATGCAACTGGGCAAAACCCTTATAAACGGTATAAACCGTATAAGTTTATTCTCCTTATAAATGAACTGTCAAAGTTTGTATGAAGAAGCTTTTGCACAAACCAGATATCTTTGCTCAACGATTTAGCTGAGCAAACGAACAGGCAAACTTATAACATCAATCAGCTGATTTATTTTATTAAAGCAAAAGAAAAAATTTGAAGCAGGAGCAGATATAGTCAAAATTGTAAAACTAATTAAATAACATGGAAGAGGTAAGAATGGAAATTTTGTGAATTGAAGGAATTAAAAAATATTTTTATACTTCATTTGCAGAAAGCAAACCCTGAACTTGCAAACAGCTGATATATGATGCAAATGCTCAATCGACTTTAAAGGGATGCTCATGCAACCTGCCTGATAAAAATAACTAATTGCCCAAATTATATTCTTGCCTCTTTGCATGAATACCCTTAATATTTGCCTAAGAAATGAGAGTCTGGAAAAAACTTTTATTATATTTATCACTTAAAGGCTTTATCAACTATAATTTTTTGCTTAAAACAGTGAATGAGTAACACCAATTTTTGCCTTCACTTTATATTTTTTTGTTGATTTTTTTGTAACGCAAAAACATACGAAACCGCAACACACATGCTTGAAGTCTGGATAGATACTGAACGTTTTTAATTTGTTTATGAACATATTCGTATATAAGCTTTCCGCCCATGGGCGACCAAATAAGCACTCTTGATTAAAATATGACATCGCAAGCAAGTGAAAGTTGGAATAAAAAAATATTTAGTTTCAACTGAGAAAATGGTATATATAAGTTATATGAGAAGCCACTTCAAATTGTCAACCTACTACTAAAGTTAATATTCATGCAACAGTGGTATTTTACTCAGAAATGCGTTTCATTCATTTGCAACAGATGGCGTTGTCAATTTGCAGTACAGTGAAAAAAAATTCTGAGCGAATACAGAACAAATTTGTTTAATGTGGCTTTCACATCTGGAACTCGTGTGGCAAACAATATGCCGGCTTGTATGTGTTCGAGAAAGCGAGCGTTCAAATTACGGAATTTGTTTGGCACACACAGGGTTACATTTGAGAAGAGTAGAGATGTTCTCTTAAAAAAGTATTTATTGCTTCGAAATAAAATTATTTTTGTGTGGTGAAATAAAGCAAAAATGCTCTCCAAGTCTTCCACACCTGTTACTTTTTCGAAACAAATTGTTTACTGAATCCAAACAAAGTTATCACGTATACTGTATGCAATTTATATAGAGTACTACCAAATAGAAAACAAAATGTACTCCACATAGTACTACACTTATGTTTCAATACAACCCTGGCTTCATAATGACTATAGAAATGTTTTTTTTTGCTTTGTTCGACAGAGAAAATCAAAAATTTTTGTCAACAAGCCAACTAGTGTGCCAAACTGGCGAACTAGCTTCTTAACTATCGAACTTGTGTGGAAATGGCCGCCGCGTGACACACAAAAACGCAGATTTGAAGCCTGCATAATAATTCATGTAAGCTTGAATATGTTCAAGGCATATTAATCCAGGTACTATAATAAGAAAAAACTGAATGGGAGTATAATGTAAAAATCAGATATGACAATGAGCAATGTTGCTTCTGCACCAAAAACAAAACAAAAGGGGATTTTTTAATTAAAATTAACTTACACCTAACATCAAAAGTTTAAAATTGTTCTTCACAATATCCCCAAAATACAATTAAAACATCAAGCACAAAATTCAATAATTAAAAAATTAATTAACTGTAAACTTACACATACGAAAATTAGAAAAGGCTAACGTAAAGTTTTTCTCTGAAAAACAAAAAAATCCCCCAACTCGTTAATAAGAGTGGGCATTATTTGATTTTGACATTAGACTCCCAAAAGTCGGCAGCGCAGTTGCGTTTTATACTACCTGGATAAATAAGCCTTGAATATGTTGAAACTTTATTCAATCTTGCTAACATCAACGATTTCCTAAATTGTTTTGTCGTTTGAACATATTTAAAGCTTTAATGATTGTTATTTTAAAGATAGATGTATATATTATTTGTATTTTATATTCAATATTCTCAAATTCTACCAATGCTTCCTAATTTTGATTACATGTTGGTATTGACTATAAGGTGGTTTCTGTTATGATATAAAAAGCCCGTTTTTCTCAGAGAACAAGTGACATCTAATTCGGTCATATGCAAATCTGTTCTTATTTTACATTTCTGTTAATTTTGGACCAACCAAGTGGCGCAAGATTCATGTTTTTAAAATTATATATTAACTTTTAATACGATTCAAATCAAAAATTTGTATATAGCAGTTTTTGGGTACGTTTAGTTTTTGACACCATATGTTTGAATACAACAAGACGCTGTAATAAACATGTTTTACAAAACGATTAACATTACATTTTTTAACTAAAAGTGTTTGAGTACGTCAAGTGCTTATAGCGATTTATAAATGATATTAATAAATATTTTATAAGAGTACCAAAAACTCATAAACTGGCACTATCTATTTCGATCCATTTTGAACCAATATATTGAATTGTGACAGGATAACATCTGCCATGCTTGTTTTTTTATAAATTCTAACTTAAAGAAAAATATAAAATAGATTTATTGTCCGAATTCAAATGGGGCGCTCAGATGCGCAATGGTAACCTTCACCTACCTACACACTTAATAAATGGAAAAAAATTGATTTGAAAATATTTATGATATTTTAAAATCAATTCATTTAACGTCGGTCTTAAAGGAAAGTTGCAGCTCATGTTGGTAATTATCTACATACAAATTAAATTGACTTTAGAATGCAGTTGAAATGTTTTTATTTATTGTTGTGAAAAAATTTTATGAATTGGACCACCTTGCCAAATGCACATTTTTTATATTCATATATATTGGTTAGACCCTTAATAATTTTCATTTCTTTACTTGTTAGAATTGTTAATAGTACAGTAAACCTCCAAGCAATGTTTTATTTTTAATGTAAATATATAAGGGATATTCACGTTGAGATATATTTGTTATTACATTGTGTATTTGTGATAAATTTGATGTTTGTGAAAAATTTTCGTCATCTGTCAAGCAAACTTGAGCTTTAAATACAAAACTTTAACAAAGAAATCCTATTGTATTAATAGTAAATTTTCTTGTACGTGAAAAAATACAAATTTTTAAAGCAGATATATTTTTATCAAGAAAATATTTTTGACATCATAAAAAATTTGAAAAATTTTAAAACACAACAATTACAATTTACTAAGCAGTAAATAATTTGCATGGAATATAAACACCGATCAGTGTTCCGGGAGTCCTACACCGTTCGATGCAAATAAGTAAATATTAGATAGAATGTTGGTTTTGTACCCTGATATATATTTACTGAAAAAAACGCAAAATTATGCTTTTTTATACCGAACGGTGTAATTTTTACAATTATTATTTATTCGAAATGGGACTATAGGAAAAATAGGACTACTACTGAATTTTTTTAAATTAACGGATTTTCTGATTTCCTAGAATTTTAAAGCAAAAATACAAAATTATGATATTGCAATAAATTTGCACTCGCAGAGGAGAAAGCAGTTTTATTGCTCTCCTGAAAAAATGTCGAAAAACACATAACTGATTTTTGAGGCGCATTGATGGTTTGTAAAATAATAGGTCTGTTCCCGTACTTGAACATTCGTACGAATTCGCACGAATTCGTGCTATTTTCTACGATTTCCTGTTCCCGTACCCAAAAAAATCGCAAAAGAGAGCGAAAATGTGAAATCCAGTCCTTGTCAAATGTTGCTATTTTCTGCTACACAAATTTGGAGTTGCAAAACTCGCAGCAATTAGCAAGTGCAATATTTTGACAGCTTATGTCAGCCATTAAAGCAACATGTCGAGAAAAGTAGAAATTAATTGTTCCACATACACATTAAGCAGAATAAAATGTGAGTATATTTTATATAATTTTTTCCAATAACAACTAGCGTATTTTCTTCCTTAGATATCAACTATAGCAATTCTGCCACCAAAAATTTGTTGAAGTTTCATCAAAAGTTGCAACTTTTTGCAAAAAACCTGTTCCCGTTCTTTTTGCAATTTTTCACGCAAAGAGAGCACTTTTTTACTTACTCTCTCAAATTTTTTAACTTGCGAATTTCTGCTACAAAAGTACGGGAACAGACCTAATTAACTGCATCAAATTATCGTGAATATTTTGTTTTTTTTGTTTTTACTTATTCTACCCATTCGCGACTTCCGAAATCAGTGTGAATACCTCTAATAGCTTGTTGCTGTTTGGTTTTTAATCCAAAATTTCACACTGATCCTCTGTTAATAACTAGCTGAAATATATCTTTGCAGTGTTCTTTTCGCATAAAAGTGACCACAAGTGGAGATAAATCTTTATTATAACGACAAAACGCTATAAACTTATGTACATGTATAAGCTCAAGATTATTTTCTATGTAACTGACTGAAGTAAACAATATTAAAGACAACGTTTTTATATAATAGTATAGATAACTGCATATTTTCTACTATGTCCATATTTTGGAAATGGGTGAGCAATTTCTATTAAAAACTTGAAATGCTTTTTTTGAAGAATTATATTTTTGAGCTTCTTACTTATTTTGGAAAACGAGCGATATGTAACTGAAAACAAAAGTGTACAAGTATATTTTTTATATATTAAATATATTTATTTAATCTACATATTATATCAGTAAATTTTATGGGAACTACCAACAGAAAATTTCAAATAAAATCCCCTTGAATTCCAATTAAGGCTGAATGTAGAAAAAAATTATATTTTTAAATAAAAATTTTAAAATTTTTCATTATTTCTATGGAGTTTAAATAGTAAAAGTAATATCACCTTAAATGTATCATTCTTCATAAAAGGTAGTTCAAAAAGTACTAACCAAAAGTGAAATTATTTTGTATTTAAAAAAACAAAGCAAGGGAAATAAAGTAATACTGGCTGAACGTGTGAGTAGGTATAAAATCAGTTGCACTACAAAGAAAATGTTCACAACGTTTTCGTTTGCTCAGTGATAATCAGCAAAAGATTTATAAACATTTTTAGTGCTTCCCAATAAAATTGCTTGGAACTCACAATTCAAATTTATTAACTTATTGTTTTATTCATATATTTATAAATATAAACAAGATTATTTAAATTAGGACAATTAAGTGAATAAAGTCAGTGTTTTGAACGTCACTATTACGATATCTTTATATGTAAGTACAATTGTAGTTATCATACGATTTTTGAAACTAATAATGCAGGTGCAAAAAAATATTTATTTATTTAAATTAAATAAATATTTAATCAAATGTAATCAAATGGCTTACGCTTAAATTATATTTTGAATTCACATAAATTTAAATTATATTTTATTGATTTTATTTAATATTTATATAGATACAGACAATTTCTGACAGTTTTAAAGATATGTACAAAACGTTTCGTTATTATTAACTTTTCAACTTTTAAAATACAACTTGATGAAAATAAATTTTATAAATTACACAATCTAGCAAAAACACACTTTTTTATATTTTTTGTCCAATTATATTGTTTTATTTGAAGGATTTTGACGTTCTTAAAAAAATGGCGGTGCCCATTTTGCGTTTTAACGTGACAGTTTTGAAAGAACTTAAACTGACAATACCTAAAAGGTTCCTTTTTCAAAAATTTCAATATTCAAATTCAAATGTGGTATAGGTTTTCGCCTAACATAGAACATTCTACACATGTTTCATATGATTTTTCTTTCATTCTAACTTATCTATCGCCCCATTTTCGAACCAAAGTAGACTTGACTGAATAGTTACAAATATAAAAGCTTCATGTAAAAAAAATATATTCGCGCAATTTATAGTTTTATTTGAACTGTTACCGTTAGTTTTACAAAACAAAAATAGAGAGAAAGAGTTTCTTGTTCAATAAATTGCTTATTTTATACGTCGTCCTATGTTAGTATGTCACAAAAAATAATTTTGCGCTTTATAAAATTATGTGATAAAGCCATTTATACAATAATAGCTAATAAATATTTATAACTTCTTACACGAAATTTGTGGGAACTATTCACTACTCAGTCATTTTATACCATAAATGGTGTATGTTTATGGAAAAACCTATTGATATATATGTATAAGTCCTATATAATTTTTCAGCTTATGTTTTTGAAGTAAATTATATTAGAAATCACGCATGTATTAAATTGTGTCAAATCTCGTGGTATGTTTTGAATATTGTCGTTTTTATAAATAGCGAATTATAAAAAGTTATACTCGAAATATAGAACTGACTAGTTCTTTGGTCATTTCACGTAAAGATTTTATTCCGATTGTAAGCATCATTGTATTATATATAATATATATATATATATATCATTTTTTAGATTTAGAGCCCTGATTTTTTTTATTTTATGAATTGAACATTGATGGCATTCAGTTTAAACTGGTTCTAACCGCATCATGTGTAGAACTCTTGACCTCAATAAATTAATGAAATGTAAAACACAAAGTTCTAAATTTCACTAACTTAAAAATATAAACAAATAAATAAAAACTAGATTTTTCTGGTATTATGACCGTCAGAAGTTTATTTAACCTATTTTCGTCTCAAAAACATTCAAGTCGTTTGTATAATTTATAATATTAGGTAAATCCAAAAAAAAATTACAAAAAAAAAACATTTCAGCTCAAAATAAATTATGAATATATTAAGAAAAACAACGTTCTGCAACTGATAACGACATATTCAAAATAATACAAATCACTTAAAAACTGACTTAAACCGGTTTCAAAATTAATCAAGCAGACATATATTCCGAAGCGTCTACATGCCGTTCACAACAGCTCTCGCATTTTCTAATATCGATACTTAATTTAAAACTCAGCAGCTGACCTTATTTGCTGATAACGGTCACTTGCTTGAGATGAGCGCAGATCGGGGAACGTGCATATATTCATCGCAGAAAACGCACAAAACAATCGTCTTTACCAGTTTTCCAAATGAATCTTTGATCACTGTTGTCATATGTTTTTGTTTTAATTTTTTTTATGAAAAGCAGTTCAAACTGGTTCGTATTAAATCGTCGTGCGTTTAATCGTGTGTCAAAGTACTTATATGAACATATTTAAAATTATAACCATGAAATTGCTTTCAATTCGAGACACACAAAAATATACGCTCAGCTTACAATGCGTAACTTGTATGAGGTCAGTAACGAACAAAACTTGTTTTATTTTTAAAAACAACTGTTAAATATTGAATACATCTGTCTGGCCTGTTGAGAAAAAAACCAAAATAATTTTTTTAAGAATAGATAATGAAAAAAATGAATGGTTGTGAGTTTTTGGGATTCTGGATTTTTTTAGTTTTTTTTAGCTTTTTGCTGAGCTGTGATCTTGGCTAAAGATCATCAACAAAATTGTTTGTCATTTCCTGATTTTGCTTGAAAAAATCCTAAAAAGTTCTAAATTCTGATCAAAAAATATGTCAAACAACTTAAGATTAAAATTCGAATTCTTTGGAGTAAAAAATATAGGAAGGCTTTTTAAAAAAGAAATATAGTCAAATGGACTTTAAATGATTTGCTTAAATCCTCTTCAGACTATTCAAGAAATTACAAATTTGTTTTAATGCTATTTTCGTCAGTTTTCAAATCATCTGACAGATCATAACATTTTCTTATAATTATATTCGTACTATCAGGGATTCGCTGCACTAATCAATAATTTTTTGATAAAAATAGAAACAAAACTATGTCAAAAAATCTTAAGAAATGTTCTTTGAAAACACTTACAACAGATAAAAATATAGTCACACTATTTGTTCAATACATGTTTACACTATAGGGGTATTCACACTGACTTGGGTAGTTGGGTAGATTGGAAAATGCCGTACATTTTGTTTTTGTAAACTGCCATTATTCCAAAGTGCCAATCTTCTTTAGCTGATCCTCTGAGTTGTTTGGGACGTTTAGATTTTTATCCTTTTTACCACTTTATGCAAAAATAAGCAATAATTCAATTGTCAAAAAGTAAAAAAATTTAACTGATTGAACATGAATTTTAAAGTTTACGATGGCGGATAGGGCTGCCACCTAATTAGTTGTGAATCGAACACTTGGTAGAATGGGTCACTGAGTTCGAATCCGTTGTCAGAATATCAAAATTATGAAATTTTTACTAAAGGGTTGCCACCTAGTAATGTGTTTTTACGAGTCTATCTGATGTCAGAATTTAAAAAACCAAGATGATGGATAGGGTTGCAACCTAATTCTTTTTATTTCTAAGAATGTGGTGCTACAGCGAACACTAGATAAAAATGAGTCACTGAATCCGAACCCATTTTCAGAATATCAAAATTATTTGTATTTTTTTTTGCCACAGGGTTGCCTGTGGCAAATAATATATTTCCTTAAGATTTATGAATAAAGTGTGGTTTAATTTTAAGGATAAAACACAAATTATTTATGTTGCTGGCTTATCGACGTACACCTTTTCTTTCAAATAACCCCAAAGAAAAAAGTCCAACGGTGTCAAATCACATGATCTTGGCGGCCAATTGACATCACATCACCACCACGTGAGATAACACGGCTATTGAATTTGTCGCGCAAAAGAGCCGTTGTTTCTTTGGCTGTGTGGCAAGCGGCACTGTCCTGTTGAAACCACATATTGTCCACATCCATATCTACCAATTCGGGTCATAAAAAGTTCGTTATCATCTCACGATAGCGAACACCATTCACAATAACTGCCTGACCGGCCTCATTTTGGAAAAAATACGGCCCGATGATGCCGCCAGCCTATAAACCGCGCCAAACAGTCACTCTTTGTGGGTGCATTGGTTTTTCGAAAATCACTCTTGGATTATCATTCGCCTAAATGCGGCAATTCTGCTTATTGACGAATCCACTGAGGTGAAAATATGCCTCATCACTGAAGATGATTTTCTTCGAAAATTGACCATCCACTGTTACCATTTCTTGCCACCATTTTGACCATTGACGACGCTTGATATGGTCAAGAGGCTTTAGTTCTTGACTCAATTGCACCTTGTAAGCATGTAAACGCAAGTCTTTATGCATAATGTTCATCAACGACGAGTGTGAGAGGTGCAATTGTTGGGCACGACGACGAGTTGAGGAGAACGACTCTTCAGCCACACTATCGCAAACAGTAGCAATATTTTCTGCAGTACGAGCTCCACGAGCATGCACTGGTGTTTTCACATCTCCTACAGACCCGGTTAGCTCAAATTTTTGCACAATTTTTCCGAATGTACGCACATTTGGACGTTTAAATTGACCGAAAAAATCACGAAGTGCAGGATATGCATTTCGATTTGAACGCCCATTTTCATAATAAGCCTGAATAACTTTAACGCGTTGCTTGAATGTGTATCTTTCCATGGTTCAAATTGATTTGTGGTTCACATTCAACATCGGCCCTTATTTAGCCCTTAAAAAATGGTCTTAAATGGAAAAAAACAGAATTACTTCTTTTTCAGTGTTTATTTTAAAAAATCAAAACTAAAAAATTTTTCAATTTTATTTTTATTAGAAAAAGTTGTTAAGTTTACGAAAACGCATAGATGCCAACTCGTGTGATAAATCACTTTTCGTGATTTTTTGAGGGCCGTGTGACAATGTGTGATTTCTGAAATGAAGCGAGCGATTTTTCACTCATGCGTGATTTTTTTAACCACACACTTTATAATTGAAGATTGCGTTCAAGTAAATGCGAAAACACGTATATTAGCGAACAAACCCAGCATTGCAATTGAAATTTGCTAACGCAGGTATAAAGTTTAAGCTTTTAAAAAGTTAATATTAAGTTTATATTGTAAATTCAGACAATTTAAATTAGGTCACACGAGTGTCACATGAGTAATTTTTATATATATGTTGTGTGATTTAGTGATTTCGTGTGAGAATTTCGGTTGGCATCTATGCGACAACGAAATTTTCAATAACAAAATTGTAAGGGATTAACATACGCAGCTTACACTAAAAAAACGTGGTGTAAACAGAACGTAAAGTTCGTATAATGCAACTGTGGCATTTCAACTTGTTTTTGGCACTTCAAAAGAATATTTTAAACTTCGTTTTATGTAAAAAGATACCATATATAAAAAGATTCCGATAGTTTTAATTCATTTTGAGTTATCAAATTTTGCTTACTTCAATTTAATTGGTTTTTATTAATGGTGGTGGAAGCACACAGCGTGAACTTTTAGTTATACGCTTCAGTATATATACGTCGTTCATTGAATACCATTAATAAAAAAAGCTAATTTAAAGCTAAACAAAGAATTTTTTCAAAATTTCAAAAATTTCACTCAAAAGTTGCTTAACGTTATTGTTGTTTCAGTTAGTGGCACCTTTATAATCATGGTCAAGGTTGCAACAAATAACGTTAACGATCTGTCAAAATTAAGGACAAACATTGCTAGCTAAGATGTTGAGAATACCACTTAAAGCTAAGTGTCGTTAAGAGCCAGTTAACGATAACACAAATGTCGTTAACGCGTTTGAGAATCTCACTACTGTAGCTCGTTCTTGTAAATAAATCGACAAGTTACCGATTTTTATGACGTCACGTTGTATCGATCCTTATTTACCGATTTCGTGAGAACTAGTGTTTGTGTAATACTATGTTCACACTGAGATCAAATTAGGTAATTTCGTGAGATAATTTCGAAATTGTGCAAAAGTGTTC
The DNA here is from genome assembly GCA_958299015.1 of Tetanocera ferruginea. Classification (NCBI taxonomy): domain Eukaryota; kingdom Metazoa; phylum Arthropoda; class Insecta; order Diptera; family Sciomyzidae; genus Tetanocera; species Tetanocera ferruginea. Next base: position 60,559,683 of record OY282640.1, on the reverse strand, counting down.
ACACTAGGCTTGGATAATTTCGTTTGACGTTTGATTTATTTTTTTTGTCATTTTTTTACTGGCCACATTCAGCACTCTCAACAGTTGCCAACTTAAATGTTCAATTAAAATAGAGAATTCTTACTCAAAGTAAGTTTGTAAAATTATTTCGCATAAAGCCGTACATGTTATCACTTGTGCAACTTTAATTCATTGAAAACATCGCTCACTTAAGTTTCACTGAATGGGTTGTTAACCGAAGGGTCAAAACAGCTAAGTATCTGAATGTGGCCATTATCATGTGTCATGTATAATTTTGACGGCTCAGCTGGAATGGATAGCAAGATTGTTAATACGCCAAAAAAAGGGTGTGTTTAATTCACAATATATTCAGATTTCAGGGCTGCAGTTCATTTTTGCCTAATTTCGTGAGTAATTTAAACGAAATTACCTTGTTTGAGGTAATTTCCAAATCAACAAATTGTATGGGAAATTACCATAGTTTTTAGATAATTTCAGTCGAAATTACATAAAAGCTCGAAATTACCTAATTTGATCTCAGTGTGAACATAGTATAAGTTCAAATCGCTAAAAATTCGGTCGTGATAAAAAAGAACACAAATCGAGAAGAAATGATGTGAAACTGAATCAAATGACAAACAGCTGTTCGTTTGTTTTTATTTTATTTTTCAAACTGTAAATTTTTATAATATTACTATTATTGTTATTATTTCCTTGTTATTAGAAAGTGAATATTTTAAATTGAGATGAATGAAACTTTTGTTTTTATGTATGCCATAAGACATGCTGTGACTTGAAAACTCGCTCGGACTTAACTTGCTAGTTAATAAATATACTTAACCTTAATATTATAGATATTTATACATTACTTTAGCTTACCTTCTCATTATTTGAATTCAGTTCTTCGGTTTTGTAAGCGTTTTTTACTTGCACAAAGTAAATAAATAACAATCGGCAGTGTTCTCATTTTCCTCAGAGTAAGTGATAAAAACTTTAATTTTTATCGATTCACTTTTCTTACACAAACACTTCTTTGAAGGATTCTCTTGAAGTGGAATCGGAACAGCTGACAGTTTGTCGATTTGAAACAAAAGAATTGAACAGAAATCGATTCAGATTATTACACGAACACTGTAGGTGAGAATTACGTCAAAGTGACGTCAAATCGGTAATATGGATCGGTAACTGCGATCGGTACGAGTTACAAGAACGATCTACTGGAATCTACCTACAGACCTAATATAAGCCTCTGCACCACTCGACATGATCTCAGCAACGCATCAGTGACTTTTACTTTTAGGTCAATTCGAAACCTTGTCAATTGTCGATATCTACTATCGAAACATTAAAATATAGCTATTCACATCAGCTGTTAAAAAATATGCATATTTAACACTGACTTCGCACTGGTAGTAATTTCTAAATAAAATAGTACCAAAATAGTACTCTATTTTTAGCTTCCGCAACACTGTAGTCTATTGATAAACAGACCAAATGTCAAAATAAGCATTCAGTCAGCTGCTGAATTTTGATGTGAATAGAATTGTTTTTTATTTTTGAGTTGTGCTAAAAGCGTAGAAAATTTTTACTTTTTACGGAAGAGCATATCGTCCGGTTCAAACAATAAACAATACCGATAAAAAAATTAGATAAGAAATTTGTGAAACTTTACTTTGTTATCAACACTTGACAAAACATTTCGATAGACAAAATAAACAATATACAACACTGTGAAGTTCAAATTTAGGAACAGGGTCAATTCTAAAGTGAGTTTAACGAAAATTTATTATTTTGTATAAATTAAAAGAAAGCAAAGACTGTCTAAACAGCGCAACGTTAATTTGATTACAAAAATAGAAAATTTAGGTTAATGTAAAAAGAGCTCATATTTTGGTATATTTTACAAATAGTTTTGTAATAAGCTTGCTTGTTGAGTGCAAAAAATATTTTCTTTCTGCTCTAAAAATAAACAACCTTTGCATTACTGATATCCATTAAAGTGCGTTGAAATCGCTGTTTTTAATGTGTTTCTTCTTAAAATTTGTTTACAAATATCAGATATCTGCGTGTAAACACGCATTCCTTTTATTTATTTTGTGCAATATGTGACAAAGAACATGTGAAGTAATTTGTATAAAATTTCAATGCAAAACGCATTAATTTTTGATAAAAGGTTCATTGTACTTGCTGCTCAGGTAGGCACAGGAAGTTGTGCCATTTACTTTTTTTTTGGCCTTTTTAATTCTGAAACTAATGCATTTTCTCTTCTTTATGCTTTGTATCAAAAATTAACAATAAAAAAACAGACACACACACAAAATTGTGCACCCGTGCCAGTTTGATGAAGTAGCAAATGATATGTTGACATCGTTAAAAAAGCAGACAATTTCTTCGTTTAAAATGCCGTAAAATTATTTTTTCTTGAAGAAAATGTATGAAACATAATATTATCTCTGAATTAAAAAAAAACAAACTCTTTTATTACTACCAATATAAAATTGTGTTTCTGGTCCTTCGAGCCGAATAATTTTTGTTAGTAGCGACAAGTATTATAAAACCGATATCTTTGCTAACAATTCAAGCAATGTAAACATGTAATTAATTCTTTAATAAACAATCTTATCTTCTCTAAATATCGTTTTAACACATCATCGCAGTATGCAAAAATTAAAAGTTGTGAGAAAAGTTGTTTGTTTATCTGATAAAATCTGCTTGGATACCATTATTAATTTAATAAAACTTTAAATAAACTTGATCATAGGTTCTCAAAGTGGGCATTGGGCTTCCCAGGTTAAATAACCAAAATGAACGCAAAATAAAATAAAATAAACCCAAAAGGCAATTAAATTGTACTTGTTTTAAAAAATAGCTGTTTTGCTAGAAACTTATTTCAAACCGTTTACGGTTTTTAAAATCAAATTACACTTTAGTTCTGTTCCCGTACTCTACCATCCCGTACCAGTCCTGTATTTTTCTTACCAGTTTTACAGGTTTTAGTCCGAGAAGCGTTCCCGTACTCGAAAAAATTGTTAAAGAGAGTGTAATCGAAAGAGTAAAAAATTTCCTCTCTTTATGAAAAGTTCCAAGTTTTAGTCCGAGAAATTTCTTCTGGTAAAATGGTAAAAGTGTCAAACAGCCTAAAATCAGCTGTTTACAGGGTAGCAAAGAAATTGCAACGTATAAAAACTTCTTTAAAACTATTAAAATGGAAACCAGATATATGGGAAAATGTGAAAAAACTAATATAAATGCAAATCTTGAGAATATATTTCAATATTGTTAAAAATTTTAAGCATGTCATCTGCATTGTTGATGCTCAGTGATGATGACAGTTTGTAAAATTTAAGTCCGAGAAGCGTTCCCGTACTTTTTTTGTGTTTTTCTCTATCTGCGAGAGATTTTATCTGATTTTCACGCTTTTGACAGTTTTACCATTTTTGGTCCAAAAAGTACGGGAATAGACCTTTTATTACTCGAACTTAACATGAAGCTAGTGCGGAAACAGACCTAGTTAATGAGCAGTTGTCGGATTGGTGCATTTGAAGTAAATAATAATTTATTTATAATAATAAATAACTAGATAACCGAGCAAAAGATATTTCTATTGAAATTCGGAAAGAGTGTGAACTACATGTTAAATTTTTTCACTGAGTGAAAGAACTAATATTAAATAATGCCCAAATTTGAAATAAAGACAATATAATATTGAATACTTGAAGAATGGTATTATTGAGTCATTTCCAAACAAAGCATTACAAATGTTATTGATTTGTCAAAAAGTGTTTTCTAATGAAGCAATGAAGCCATCCAGATTAGATGATCACTTCAAAAAAGTACAAGCCTTTTTCAAACGACGAGCATATATCCTTTTTCCAAGTTCTAAAAAAAAAAAAAATTTGAAATCAACCATCATTGTCTAGTATAATTTTAACCCCATTAAAAAAAATATAGCGATGGGTTGCAAGCTTCTTACAATATACAATTTTGCCCCAAAGGGAGCAAAAACTTTTGGTCGTTTTTAAAAATAGTAAAAAATCAGACTCTTGGTCGATTCAAATTCTTTTAAAAGATGACCAAATCTTCACGGACTCGGCTGAAAAGGAGAAACTTTTGGCTTAATTGTTTGCACAAAACTCCACAATCCCGTCTAGCAATCAGCCACTGCTCTTTATTGAAAGTAAACCTTCGGTAATGCAGGAGATATAGTTTCGAACGAGTGCAGTTAAAAGGGTCCTTGCAAAACTCAACATAAATAAAGCCTCTGGTCCTGATGGCATACCCCCCATTGTGCTTAAAGAGTGTGCCTCTACTCTTGCTCCCTTTTTTAAACATCTCCTACAGGACAGGAGGCGTTACGACACCTAAAAAAGGCGATGCCACGAACCTAGCAAACTACCAGGTAGGCGCATATTGGAGAGGAAGTGAGCTAGATGTCAAAGTCAGTTGTTCGAATTCAAGTTTTTCTAGTTTTTGTTGCTGGCTTTATTGTTTATAGCACTCACAGCTTTGTTAGTGTAAAATTAGACATTTGAGCAGCCGTAAAAATATGAGCCTACCTTATTATTTTGTCGCCAATATGGTTTCTGCAGGGCACGCTCTACTGGTGACCTAATGACGTTCCTCGTCGAAAAATGAAATATGGAGTCGGGGTTAACTTTGTTCGGTGGATCACGTGTTTTCTCAAGGATAGATCTTTGCGTGTCGTGGTTGATGGCATATCATCCAGAGAACACACCATCGATGATGTGTGCCGCAGGGTTCAGTCCTATCTTCTACCTTGTTTTTGGTTTTTATCAACTACCTTCCGCCGTTGACACATAACCCAATCCATTCTTTTGCTGACGACAGTAGCATTTGTCATTTATATTCGTTCAAAAAACGCTCGAGCTCTTCGGAGATTGAGAGAAAGAGGCAAAATATGAGTGACTCACTCCTCGATGACTTCAAAAAATCTCCGAGTGGGGTCTTGCTAATAGAGTAGATTTTAATGAAAGCAAGACCCAGTGTTGATTGTTAAGTCACAAGCAAATGGATTGCCCCTTAGCTCCCCTCAATATGAATGAATGGTGTAGATATTGCGGAGACAACCACTCTTGACGTTCTGGCCATATCGATTTAATCTGACCATCGCTGAAATGATCATATTTTCGATGTAACGAAAGAAGCGGTCAAGTGCCTAGGTTTCTTACAACGGTGCAAAAAATATTTCACTTCAACTGATCTTCGCACTATCTATACCTCATATATTAGGTTAAAAATGGAGTACAATACGCACATTTGGGCAGGGGCTTCAAGATATTTTTTGGAGCTTCTGGACCATATTCAACGCCGTGCGATATATTTGATTAGGGATGATAACATGTCATCATCTCTCAATTCTCTTGATCATCGACGCAATGTTGGGTCAATAAGCCTGTTATACAGGTACTACAATGGGAAGTGTTCAAGGGAGGTACACGACCTGACTCGAGTATTCCCTAGGTCCACTCGGGCAGCTGACCTAGCCCATCCCTACAGTATTGCCTTGTTGGCCAACAGAACCTCGCATTACCGTCATCATTCGTTCTTGAGTCGTACAATAAAATTGTGGAATAATCTCCCTGCGGATGGGTTTCCCTACAGCTTTGACCTGTGTTATGGCGTTTTCGTTTCTACCAAAAAATGTTGCCTTTTCATTGCCCTTGCCTTTTTTCGTGTTCGATTCTAAAATAAGTGCAAACGGGTGATTAAATTCTGTGTTCGTTTCTTAAAATGTCACACTCACAGAGGGCAAAAAAGCCGCATTTTCTGCCTTGCAAACTTTCTCAGGGTAGATGATTGCCCTGAATATCAGCTGTTTTTAAAACGATAATATTATGACATGCGTGCGTTAGACAAGGATGGTTATATTCGTTTATTTAAGTTGACATTTTTCGAGTAGGCAAAAACATGCACTTTTACAGGGTTGCGGGCAACATTGAAAACATTTTGCACTGCGACAGGGCAACATTTTTTGGTAGAAACGAAAACGCCATTAATTAAAAAAAAATGTTCACCGTCACTTCTCCATTTTTCCACCCTCCAACAAGCCTATTACCCATCTTCCCAATCAACACAATTCTTTTGCATTAATAAGGGGCATCCCCTGAGCGTTGGATCAAGCTTAAAAAAAAATATATTTAAGTTTATAAGAGCTATATTAAGAGCTTTATGCCAAATAATTCATGAAGTAACAGGCTTGCTGCAACAACAAAATTCTTTGCAAAAGAACCGAGCAGACTAGACCATTGTTTCGTCGGACGCTACTCCGACTCATCAGTAGTCTCTGTGGTTCGTGCAGTCCACGAACTTCGAGAAGCTAATAAGTGCAACTTCTTAAACACAGAAATAATAATATTCCTGTTTTCATGTATTATAGTACAAGAAGCATCATTGTTTTGGCGTCAAATCGTCATTTTGACATTCTATGCCTCAATGTTTTAGTACTTACACAGTCGGGGTACGAACCTACATCCTCTGCATGCTAGTCATTCACATTTCCACTGAGATGTTGGTAGCGATAAATTAACTTAAAAACGGTCAGAAAATTCGAGCAAAAACGTATAGGTTTTTTTATTTATTTAATTTTAGCCCTCGCTTCTTAAGAGAAGAAGACTTTTATTTTTGAGAAAAGATTTTTTTTTATTGAAGAAAATATTTCGCATTATGAATTTTTTATCTAAAATTGCGAAATTTTTTCATTTGCTATAAATGTTTTTTATAAATGAAAAGTTTTTGTTGCGAGAAAAATACTTATCATTATAAGAGACATGAAATATTTCCATTTCCCACAAGTGAAGAAATATTTCTTCGAATATGTGAACATTTTTTCTAATTGAAAAAAAATTTCTTTGAAAATGAGAAAATTGATATTATCGTAAATAAAGAAATTTTTTATCACAGAAAGAGAAGTGTTTTTTTCTGAGTGTATAAAAGAAGAGCTGTATACTGTTCTACATATGCCAGTGTCTAATATTTTAACAAATTCCTTTGAGCCAAATTCCACAAACCAACGAAGAATTGATGAAATGTCTTATGATGTTGAAGATTCATTGTGTTATTTTCTAAAAACTTCTAATTTTTCCTTGCAACTCCATGACTTGAATCTACCAACAGCTAACGCTTCGCTTTTAGCATACGCTCGATTCATAACCTGAGGAACAATTTGTGTCCACACCAAAGTACTCAGGCATAAAAGTTCCGAATATCAGACTCAATTTAATTAGGTCTGTTTCCATACGCACTTCAAGTAAAGTTCAAGGTGTGAGAGAAATTTGATTATTTGTCAAAATCAGAAGTTTTATCAAAAAGTACGGAAACGACTTCAAGCAAGTTTCAAGCACAACAGCTGATCACATAATTTGATCCGAAGTTAAAATACCCCCACGGCCGATTCGTAATGGTACAAAATTTTAAATTGTAGCATTTTTTGCATGAGATTTAAAAAAATTTTACTATTTTTTTGACGTCTAAAATATATTCATATCAAATTGTTTTCCTACAAAGTAAATATAAGCCTCTTTATAAAGTTATCGATTTGTGGTTAAATGGAGGTGAGCGTGTTCATGAGTTGTTGACGCCAGTTTTTCTAAGACGCTTCAGTTTTGATATAATATACACAAATACCTAATTTCAGTTCAGTAGCTTAAATATTAGCCTTTTTATACAGTTTTCACTCTTATTGGTTGAATGGGAGGTGGGTGTGTTCTTAGGCGGACGACACCGACCCTTCTTCCACAATTTAGTTTTGATATAAAATACAAACGGTTCAATGACGCCCATTTTTCTAACAAGTCTTAATCTCGTTATTAAATGAATAAATATCTAATTTTACTTTTTTCGCTTTGACAGAAGCCTATTTATATAGTTTTCAATTTTAGGGTTGTATGGGAGGTGGGCGTGTTCGTTGGTGTATGACGACAATTTTTCGAACACGTTTTAGTTTTTATATGAAATGAACAAATATTTAATTTTATTTATGTAGCTTTGACACAAGCCTCTTTATAGTTTTAAATTTTGGGGTTGTATGGCAGGTGGGCGTGTTAGTGGGTGGATGACGCACCTAACACACCTCAGTTTTAACATAGATTGGAGTTTTCAATATTGGGGTTGTATGGGAGGTAGGTGTGGTTATCATCCGATTTAGCCCATTCTCGAACTTGATCTTTGTTTTTTAGGAAAAAGCTTAAATATCGAATTTCAGCACGATAGCTTGAAAATTACGGCTGCAATCGTGTCCACAGACGGACAGACAGACGGATATGGCTTAATCAACTCAAGTGGTGATGTTGAGCAAGAAAATATATACTTTTCTATACATACCACGCCTCCTTATGGGTGTGTAACTGACATGTGTCGTGATAAAATTAAAATACCCCTTACGCAGTACGAGTGGGGGTATACAAATTAATAATACTAATTTATAGCTACAAGAAGATCAACTGAATTTTATAAGAACTATTATAAAATATAAAAGGTATTAAGCATAGTATATATATAAAAGCTTTTATTACTGCGTTTGTTTCGAAACATGTATTGTATAAAAGATATTTAGAAAGCAAGAAAATTTTTCCATTTTCCGAATATCTCGTCAGTTGAAAAAGCTAATGATGACCTTTTACTATATTTTCAACATTTGTAGGCCCTTTATATTGATTTAAAAAAGATTTGTAGATATCCTTACCATCAATATTCCCCATCGGGTTCTGAATCCACTCTGCACTTAGGGGTCGTTTACTTAAAAGAACCAACAAAAGGTGGCCTACGGGAACCACATGCAACACGGAGCGTCAGGTTTGGCCAGCTCTGAACTTAAAACCCTCAAAATAACTAATTTCCCTCAGAAGGGATCAAATAAATACTGTTATCGACGTTCGAACAGAGCACTACTTAATTGGTAACCACACCCGCAGGTTAAACAACCTTCATAACGATTTCTGCAGAAGCTGTAGAGATGAGGGGCGGAGGAATCCACAACACATCTTCTCTGTACATGCCCAGCGCAAGCTTAAAACCGCCACCTTTTTCTGGGTAACTGATTTTATAGTGACCTAGACGGTTTTTCAAAATCTTCGTTCTACAGCCTACTAAGCTTTATTAATTACTCCAACTGGTTCAAATAATTAACACCCTGGTATCACAACGGGCCTAACTGGCCTATGTGGGACTCATAAGAGACGGCAGCGTCAACCTAACCTAACCTAGGGGTCGTATCTGAAAAAATTGCGTTTGTTACTGCGTCAGATTTTGACGCCAGGGCCTGAATATTCTCAATCAAAGGATATTCCACACCACTTCTACTGACTTTCGCAGAAAGAAGAAATCAGTTCAAGACCGTGTCCTATCTGGGCTTGTATTTCGCTTCAAAAATATATATGAATTCTCATAAATGGGTTTTATTGAATTTAAAATAAATCGAAATAAAAAGTACTATTTAAATAAATCAATTTTTAGGAAGTACATGTGGTGTCTGCATATCACAAACACACAACACACATACATACAATATAAAATACTTTAATATTAAAATTTGAATTTAAAAAATATATTTTTGTTGATGTCAATTTTTATTTATCAAGAAATTATTATCAAAAAATATTATTATGAAAATTGTATTCAACTTATAAAAATAAATGTCTAGAAAAATAAAATTTAAATAAAATAAAAAAAAAATATTTTTTATTTGCGGACTACTCCACATACATATATTAAAAAAAAACACTAAACTTGGTGTTGCACGGTTGCAGACTTTACGGGTACTTTCTCAAAGACCAAGCGAATTTATTTTCTCAAGAAATGAGGATACACCGGAATAGGTCGACATAGAATCCGTTGAAGAATTCAATTCGAATAATCTCCAAAATTTCCAGCTTCTTCAATTCAATTCGTGATTGAGAGCATCGACTCTTGGATTGATGCTGGAATAGTTTTTATTGATGAAAATAATTTATTTTTAAAATTGATTCTTAAATTTATCTAGTCCTGATAGCAAACATACTAAGAGATTGTCAAGATAATAATATTTTTGAAATATGTTTTTCAATATTTTTTAATAAATTAATTTTTTATTTCATATACTTTATAGGGGAGGGAAAGGGTTATGAAATGAACAACGAAGAGTAACGGAGAGGGAGGAGGGCTAAAAAAAGTTGAAAATCTGTCACGTAATTTTTGAACGGTCCCTTATGAATCTGAAATACATTTGCAGAAGGAAATAATTGCGATATCACCAAATGAATAGTTGAAATTAAAATTAAAAAACGGGTACCTGGTAAAAAAGTTAAATTTCCTTAAATTCCGTTGCAAGAATGCATGAAAAAGTTTAAAGTAAAATTTATAAATTATTCTATTTTGATACAAAAAGATTGAGAAACACGGGCACAATATTTTAATGCCTTCTAACACACCTTAATAGCTAGAATCATGTGTGTAATATAAATTCCGATCTTGTCGAACTATGATTAAAGTGAAAATATAGAAACTAACAAATGTAAGATAATCTGATGTTACTTTTTTTTATGGCTTCAAAAAATTTAATAGGCGTTTAAATTTACAGTTCAGTGCCGATTTTACGAGTATTGCGCTTTTCTATAGAAATAGTTAAAGAAATTACCTTGGTTCTTATTATTAGGTTGCCCTTCATAATTTATTTAGTTTGTTTACTTAAATTAAGTTTAATTTTTACAACGAAGTAAACATTGCAACATGGCGCATTATTAAGGTCGAAGTCCAATTTGATCTTGTGTATGATTAAAGTGTCTGTCACCTTAATTTCGATCTTAGATTTAACACATTTTTTTTTAGTTCCTAAAAGCTTGATTATACTTAACCCAATTGCGATAAAAAAAGCTTTGTTAGACTTGATAAGTTGAGCAAAATACCATAAATATCGGTTAATCAAACGTTGTCATGATGTCTCAAACGTTGTATATTTATTTATTTTCAGCTTTGATTTTAACTTTGTATATAAACCATTGAATGTGCTCAAAATATCAATCAATTTCAAACCATTATGGAGAACAATTCCTTGGACACAGTCATACCCGATGGTGGATGGGGTTGGGTTATTGTGGCAGCCGTGGCTCTAATTAATGTAAGTTTTGTATTTTTTGAAGTAATGTACAATTTTTAACAGCAATTTTTTTTTGCAGATGACAAATCAATCTATACTATCGGTATTCGGTCTACTCTTTGGTACTCAATTAAAAGCCATGGAACAGGAAACTTTTACCGCCGCATTAATCAACAATCTAAACAGTTTGACTTTGAATTTTTCTGGTTTGTTCATTGGCCCTGCCATAAAAAATTTCAAGCCTCGTAATGTAGCTGCCATTGGTTGTGTTTTAGTGTCCTTCGGCATGTTCCTGTGCTCATTTGCCACAGAGGGCTGGCATTTCATTGTCGGATACAGTTTTTTTGTAAGCTTTTAAGGTTTTTTATTAAATATGAAGTTTAAGTTGATTATGAAGTTGTATTGTTTCTTGCAATCAACGAATCATTGACTATATTATTTCACTATATAATTTCATATTTAACGATTTCATTGAAAATTTTTATAGCATAAAATCTCATCCATTAGTCGAGATATTAACTGTAAAAAATGGTCTAGCGAAAATTAATATTTTGCGTCTTCCACGAAATGAGCGTTATATCAAGTTGAACTCATTTATTTTAATAGTTTATTAGAGCATAATTCTATTCCTCTTGTTAAATATTAATTTGATTTTTTCCTTTATTTGAAGCCAATTATTTTTTTAAATATTAATTTAAATTTTATTAATTGGACATGTTTTTATTTGTATGTTTTTGTAGAACTTTGATTACCGTAACTTTTTAGAACATGTTAACCTATTCTTTGATCTTTACTTAATAATTTTTTTACACAGGTCGGTTTGGGCTTAGGTCTCATTGCTCCATCAACATTTGTTGCCATAAATTCATATTTTACAACAAAACGTGGACGCGCCGTTGGAGTCTCTCTGGCTGGCGCTGGTTTGGGACAGATTTTTATACCGCATGTCGTGCGCATATTTCTAGATCACTATGGTTTTCGTGCAGCTGTGCTAGCGATGTCTTTGCTTTCACTAACTGGCGTAAGTAACGCATTTGACCAAAGATATGTAAAATATCAAATACTTATACTGTTTTTTTAATATTTAGTTATTTGGTGTGATACTTTTGAAACCTCTTAAAAGCTGTCCAAAACATAACAATCATCAGCATATTAGACCGTTGCTTGAAACAAATGATAAAAAGAAGAATATTATTATTAATATAGAAAAGAACAATGCTACTCATGTCTACAATGACACAGTTATTTCACAAAATATTTCAACGCACCGAAAACTGTGCAATAAAATCTGTCAACGGTTGGTGCAGGCAATGGACTTGGAGTTGTTGCGTGATCCTGTGTTTTGGAGCATCATTATTGGCATGGCATTGGTCTATACATCGACCATTAATTTTACAATGTTATTTCCTAATTTTTTGCAAGTAAGTACAATGTTTATTGCTTTCTTTTAAAGCAACTTTATTTAACCCTATCACCAACAAGTTCGTTTTCGGTTTTGTCAAAAACTTATCTTTGCTTTACTTTATATAAAACTTTAAATGTGTTCGTTTACCAAATGTTAATGAAGTGCATGAAGAAGTAGCTCCCCATTTTGCATTCATATTTAAAAAATATGAGCAACGATTTGACCGATAAGTGCTATCAGGCTCAGCACTTGAAAAAAAGTACTCTTAAGGGAACTGACCTTCATATTAGAAATTTTAAATTTATTTAATATTATTAGCAAAGCAGATGTTTTAAACTTATTCTGAACTTTTATTAGAATGCATTTTTCAATTCATCCTTTTTAACAAATACAAAAAAACCGGCATTATATAAAAAATCTTTTTAAAACATTTCCAGTCAAATTGATATGTTTTACAGTGGAAGGGTTAAGCTAAAAATTTCGCAATTATTATAATAAACGTATAATATTTATATAATTTCAGTATTCTGTTGGACTATCCAGCAGTAGTACCGCCACCTGTATGTCAGTTGTTGCTGGTGCCGATATAGTTTGTCGCTTGCTCTTACCTTGTATCACGGATAAATTAAAAATACCCTATCGTCTTGTCTTTTTACTTGGAACTGTTGGATTGCTCATAAGTCGTTCTGGTAGGTTATCACGAATAGTTGCTGAAAGTATACTTTGTGCCAAACTCAATTTTTTTTATTTACTCTCTGTTCTTATTGCAGCACTTGCAGAATCTGTTGATATGACCAGCATAATAGTGATGTCCATATTTACTGGCATGACCAAATCAGCTACTGTAATCAATAATAATCTGACTATATCGGGTTATTGTCGTCCAGAGAAACTACCTGGTGGTCTAGGCTTGAATATGATATCCAAGGGAGTGCTTGTAATAACAGTTGGACAACTGCTTGGTTGGATACGCGACTACACAAATTCGTATATACTTTGTTTGCATGCGCAAAATATTTTGTTACTCATAGTTATTGTTCTTTGGACGCCAGAGATTTACTATCGTTTCTGGCGCCAGCGTAAAGACGAGGCTGAACAAGCAGTTGAAACAACAAGAAATGGCACAGTTCTTGCAGTTGAAGGTACTAAAGAGGAGCGTTCCAAAATGAGTCCTTGTTAGATGATGGAGAGGTTTAAGTACTTTTTTAAAGTAACTACTTGAAAATTGCCAGTGTCAATTTTTAAAGCTTGTGATATATTTTAAAATACTAATATTCAAATGGGATAGATACGGGAAAGTCTTTAAATGTTAATAGTTTTAAGAATAAGCTATCTAGAATAAGTTTTTCATACATTTTTCACGGTTTTATAATATTTATAAAAGCTATATTTTAAATTCACTTATTCTCATTTTACCGACTGATATATTTACTATAACCGTATTTTTATTTTTAAGGCAACATTCATCGTATTAAGATGTATTTCCTATACAAATTTTGTATAAATGTTATAAGCTAGTGTTAAGAAAAATTGAAATAAAATTATTTTAAAAACAAAATATATAAAATTTTCAGCATTCGATTATGTCCTGAAATTGATCTTGTCTATTAATGAGACATTAAAAAAAATCATTGTTTGTAAAGAAAAAATTAAATCATTTGCTTTTTTCAAAGGCCAAAGTGTTATGGTTATGATTTAACAGGTTACAGTAAAAGTCAGGGTATTTTGACATTAGGTAGCGGTTTTAATCTTAAAAATTCTCTTTTGAAAATGAGTTTAGCTGTTTTTCCTTGTCAATCTAACATTCTATTGTTTAATAATTGGTAGCTCTTTTCGTTCATGGTCTCTGCCTGCTCTACTGCATGCATTTGATTACTACAGTCGTATTCACAAATAAAAATAATTAAAATTAAACATACTAAAAACTATACGACAGGTTCTAAACAACCCAAATATTCCAAGAAATAAGGGCGATTTAAAATATGTCGAAAGCCTACAGCTGAAACTGCGTTTGAATTTTGCAATAATTAAAAAACATTATATTTTGCAGAAAACATAACTAGAAGAATCTATATTTTTGCATAATTCGAAATGAAGTTTCGAAGTCAGCAATAACTTCGCCGAAATACAAATTAAACCTTGAAACCATTTTCAACAACGCTCTATTGTCCAGATACAACGGGTTTACCATCCTCCGTGTTGAAGAATACTTTACGCTCAATGCCTTCGCCAGTAATGATACCGATGCGCACAACACCACCAGAGCTTCCATCATGATACATAGCATGGTCGACAGCTATATATAAAACAATGTATTTTAAACAATTTATAAAATCCTTTCAATGTATTCTCACCCTTCTTTACGAAATCCACACAGTCGGATTTATTCATGCCTGGGCGATAAAATTCACGCACGAAACCGTAAATATAACTGGAACCGGAACCGCCAATAGTAACAGGTTCGCGTTTTAACATGCCACCTAAAGGTATCGAATACACTTGACCACCTACTTTTTTATCCCAGCCAGCTACAATAATACCAGCAACCAGCGAATCACGATAGTTGTAGCAATAGTTGCGGAATTCTGAAGCGGCCTCCGAAACAAGTGGCTGTTCGCCAGTTTGATTCTCGTGGTAGTTTAAAGAGTAAGCTACAATATCGGCAATAGCCTGTGTATCGGCGGCAGATCCACTGCGACAGCAGTATATACTATCGGTTATGCGTGTAAGTTTGTCAGTTACACGATTGGCTACATAGACACCAGTGCTGGTCCGCGAATCAGCTCCAATCACAACACCACCATCAAACTCCACTGCCATGATAGTTGTCTGCATGGAAAGTTAAAGAAGTTAAATTCATTACTTTTTAAGCATGTATATATTAAACTTACGCCTGTGCTGTGTGGGGCATCCATCCAATCATTTCCAAAAACCATTTTTGATGCAATTTATTATATTTTAAAGTATGTATTTTAAATAGTTCTATATTAACTTCACCAATATTAAAAGTGTGGAATTTTCACCAAATGACTCGCTTGTTTTTTGCCGCAAACTGTCAAGTCATTTGTCAATAGGCTAGCGTTGCCAACTGATGTTGAAAATCATAGATGCCAACCAAAATTCACACTCGAAATCACTAAATCACACAACATATATGTAAAAATCACTCGTGTGACACTCACAGCAAAAAAATCACGCACATAAAAAAAAAATCACGCAAAATCACACAAACAGAACAGAAAATCACGCAAAAATCACACACAGCACAGAAAATCACTCAGAAGCAATTCCAATTTTACAGCATAAAAGAGCATTTAATGCCATACAATTTTACAAATAATGAAATATTTTCTGTTATTTGGTAATATTAGCAAAAGCTTATTGTTAAAAATTTATTAATATCTTATTTACTAGATAAAAATTAAGAAGATATGAAAATTTTTGGTAATTCAATATAATTTATATCAGTGGAAATAATTTAAATTGTCTGAATTTGTAATATAAACTTAATATTAACTTTTTAAAAGTTTAAACTTTATACCTGCGCTAGCAAATTTCAATTGCAGTGTTGGGTTTGTTCGTTAATATACGTGTTTTCGCATTTACTTGAACGCACTCTTCAACAATAAAGTGAGTGATTAAAAAAATCACGCATGAGTGAAAAATCACTCGCTTCATTTCAGAAATCACACATTGTCACACAGCCCTCAAAAAATCACGAAAAGTGATTTATCACACAAAACTGGCATCTATGTTGAAAATGTAAAATTTGTACGCATTCACAGTGAACGCATTCCTGGAACAATCTTAACAGAGCAGATATAATTCGTTGATGAATTTTCAATGAGAAAAGAAAATTTGTTTATTATCCAAAATAATTAAGAACAATTGATGATGAACGCAAACTTAAAAAATAATAAAAAAAAAATATTACTATAAGTTCTAAGCTACTTGATAGTGACCTGCAATTTTTCGGAATTTATCAGTACTTAAAAGATATATCAACAAAAAAATGCGATTTCTAGTCTTCTAGTTCTATTTCTTCGAAAAATAAAAATTTATTTCCATGATTTTTTCATAAATCACAAAATTTTTTTTTAAAAAATTCATATGAGGTCTCTTTGCGCACTCACTTCAAGTAATATTGTTATGACACTGGCTTGTTTTAAGATCTAAAAACAAGCCAGTGTCATAATACTATTAAGAGCAGAACGTCAAGTGCTCACTATAATTTTCCGTTGATTTGAATGCATACGCTATATGTGCAATCAAGCGCTAAAATATACAAAAATGTTCTACTTTTTCAGCTTCTACCAGCTTGAAATCTCGAAAAAGTCATTGTGAATACTTTGTTACAGCAGAAGGAAGAACAAGATAAACATTTTGCCAAGCAATCCTTCTGCAATATTGCCGTTGTACCTTTTAAAGCTGTTGTACCTTTTTTAATTGAAATAAAAAACATTTGCGCTGCACGATCTTGTCATTATTTTTGGGCCTGTTTAGATTCGTCATTGAAATTCCGCATTTCCATGCCCTTCGTGTCCACCGGGCATGCCTGTTTCTTTTTCATAATAACAAGTGAAACAATGGAATAAAACATTTTTTGACAACTCATAAGCAAAGAAAATCTAATTTTTTTAGAACATGAAAATGCAAAGAATTCTGCGCAGCCAGCCATGCGGTGGCTATAATTGTTTTTAAATTATGCAATTGAAATCCTTTGCTTTCATTTGTGGATAAAATAAAACACAACAAAATTTAGCCACTAAAAAGTGACAAAGACGAAATACAAAATATTTTGTATATATATGTTTTTATATGTATATAAACTTTACATTCTAACACAAAACACAACACACTCACAGAAACTGCAATAAAATCAACAATTCTTGGACAGAGTCTTATATTTGCAGTTCGTTAAGTCGCTAGAAATCTTGCTGGTTTCTTGATCGTTGCTAAATGCACTTTGTTACAAATCAACCGAAAACACTAATAGTGTTATGACATTGTCTATTTTTCAGATCTTAAAACAAGCAGGGGATAAAAGAGACAGCAATGACTTGTATGAATGGGATGTTTTTAGAAAATTGTGTGGAAAATTCATTAGCTGTTGCGACAAAAATATAATTTATTTTGTGTAAAAAATGTACAACTTGTCCGCATTATTTAAAAATAATTACGAGCTCGAGCAGCCCAATTGGTTTTTATTTTAATTAAAAACATTTATAGGCCACCAATTGAAATGCAGAAACAGCATTAAAAGGTACAACGGCAAAAATGCAGAATATCTGCTTTACAAAATATTTATCTTGTTCTTCCTTCTGCTGTAACAAGGTATTCACAATGACTTTTTCGTGATTTTAAGCTGGTAGAAGCTGAAATAGTTTAAAATTTTTGTATTTTTTAGCGCTTGATTCGCTTGATTGCACATATAGCGTAGGCAGTCATATCAACGGAAAATTGCTCACTATATTTGTCGTAATGCTCTTAACTTACAATTTAAGCGCTGAAAAATATTAAAACTATCCAGTGTCATATAGTTTTAACTAGCATCTGCAGTTTTATCAATGCTCGTACGTTTTTGCTGAACTTTTGAATTTATGCACAAAAAATTTATGAACGAAATGTTTTGTTTTTTTTTTAATTTGTCAAACTGAAACGAAATAAAATTGAAACCTGCATGAAATTTCCAAATTTTTAAGTTTGTGAACGGCATTTCGGCTCAAAATCTTTCATCTCATTTTCACTACCCAATTCTTATCCGTTCTCGCTCACACTTTTCGTCATGGGCATGACGGTCTTAACAGGCACTTTAAATAATTCGGACAAGTTGTAGATTTTTGATACGCAATAAATTATATTTTTGTCGCAACAGCTGTTGAACTTTCCACACAATTTTCTACAGATATCCCATTCACAGAAGTCATTGTTGTCTCTTTTATCTCCTGCTTGTTTAAAGATCTGAAAATAAGCCAGCATGATAACACTATAATACAAGAGTTGAGTACCTTGTATGAAACAAGTTTAATTGATTTCAGAATTTTAAATACGTGTGTAAGAACTCATCGCAATAACTTAGGTTAACAAATTCTGGCACCACAGTTCAGTTTGACATGTTTTGATAAGCCTAACCTCACTTTTTTGTCGTACCTGAAATATTTTAAATATAATTAAATATTGCAAAATATATAACATAAATAATGGCGAATATAGCGTTAAGTGAAGCAGAAAAAACTTTTATACTCCATGGGGTCGAGGTAAGTCAACTCCGCTTTATCAGTAGTCCTAAAAGCTAACACTCCCGAATGCAGGAAGACTTCCGTTGTGACGGACGTTCACGACGTGACTACCGACCAATGGAGTTGGAAACGAATTTAGTAAGTAATGCCAGTGGATCGGCACGTTTGCGACTGGCCAATACAGATATTTTAGTCGGCGTGAAGCCAGAAATTGATAAACCAAATCATGGAACTCCACAACAAGGCAAAGTTGAATTTTTTGTTGATTGTTCAGCAAATGCAACTCCCGAATTTGAAGGACGTGGCGGAGAAGACTTGGCTTTGGAGCTAGCTGATACGTTGGCAAATGCTTATGAATCACCACTGGCGTTTGATCTGAAAACGCTGTGCATTTTGCCTGGTCAGCAATGCTGGAAGCTATGTGTAGATATTTTGGTGAGATTCAACTTGATGATGAAAACAATTTATTAACTTGCTGTATTTTTGTTTTTTTCTAGATTTTAGAATGCGGTGGCAATCTCTTCGACGCTGTCTCCTTGGCTGCGAAAGCTGCTATATACAATACAAAAATTCCGCGCGTTACTGCTGCTCTGGTTGATGCTGGTGAAGCGGATTTAATTATATCTGATGATCCCTATAATTGTACCCGCATAGAAATCGAAAACATTCCCATACTTGTGACGGTTTGCAAGATAGGCGACTCTTGTGTAGTTGACCCCTCAGCGGAGGAGGAAGAATGCAGTACTGCAAGCGTAGTTGTAGCGGTGTCACGACGCAATGGCAAAAGTGCGCATTAATCACAATTGTGGAATAAAAATTATTAATCGATCTTCTTATAGACTACATGTCCAATGTTCACACTGTTGGTGATGGTTCTTTGCACAAGGACACGATGTATAGCTGCATAAATTTGGGTGTGTCTGCTGCCGAAAAACTCAACGAAGAGCTTGTCAAATCCTTAAAACTCGAGGAAGAACGTTGCGGAAATAAGCGCAAAGAAACAGCTGGCTTTTTGAAATAAATATATTGAAATCTAAAACTGCTTCCTTTTGTTTTGTCTTAATACTTGGTTGTTTTTGTCTTGTTTGTTTTAGCCATTTCAAAATTTCTTTAAATCTTCAATATATGTTGGATGCGCGTGACTGACTTGTTTAATTATTTTGTGTTAATTTTTATTTTGTGGGTTTTAATATAATAAAAGACACCTAAATATACAAAACTTGACTAATAAAACGTTCCTAACATATGTGAGGAACGTTCGCAGCAGGAGCTTATAAATATTTAACTAATTGCGTTTTTTAGTTTGTTTGCTCGTTACTGGTTTCTTTTCTTTTTCTGGCTGCTTCGAGCCCCCTGTGAAAAGCGAGGTTATCATCTCGCTTATTTCAGGCATTTCGCTCGTCATCTGCGAGACGTTTGTGTTTGTTAAAAAAAGTTAAAATTCAATTAAAGGGAAAAACTCGTACCTTTGGGAAGTTCATATTTTCCATTTCCTTCTTTGCTTCGGGATCACTCATCATTTTTGGTAAAATTAACATAAGCAATAATGGCAAAAGCATCATAAGCACCATGGGGCTGAATAGGAAATCAGTGATCTAAAGTGGCAAAAAATTAAATAAAAATAAAACTATTTTATTGTAACGAAGCTCACCTTCCATTGTTCGCGCGTTTGGAAATATTTAAACCGTGTGAGTGCCTTCAACTTAAGTGGATAGATTACTTGTATGATTTGAGCTGGCTGTACATAATTTACTTTACGGGCTCGGAACTTGCCCTTGGGATTGATTTCAACACGTACCTAATGTATGGAAATATCAAGCAAGGAATAATAACGTTCTTAAAGACCTTCTTATTGTTTACAATCACTTACGGGCTCATAGAAATAGTCGGCATGGTGCACCTCTAACACATAGCTGCCAGATGGCACACTGCTTATTATAAAGCTGCCATCTTCCTTAAGAAATCCACGGTATTCGCCACCATTGATGGACAACGATGTCTCTGACTGCCATTTTGAGTCGAGTGAAGTAAACATATCTGGTGGATAGACTTTACCTTCGATTGTGTAAAGTCCAGAAACCTCTTCGCTTATATCGTCCTGACCAATGATCAGTTCACCACCCGTTAACGAGATCATCAAAACAAGCGTATACAACGCTTTTAGAGTGCTACTCCACATTTTGTTTCAGTTATATGCCAATATCTGACTGGTTGAGTTGAGTTATTTAAGTTAATTAAATATTAATCAATTTTTCTGATTTTTCACGAGTCAGATATATTTTCAGCTGTCACTTCAATGAACATATGTATTAGCTGTGTTTAATATGTTACATTTTTGATAAGCTCATGTTTACTAGTTAACAACAGATGACGCTTTTGTACAATGAAAAGTTATGCCACCTGTTATTAAAAGATTTTCGAATATTTTACTTTGAACGGAATTAGAATAGTAACCGGCGATTTAACCGCAAAGGTCGAAAGAGAAAGTATCTTTGACTCCACTATCGGTGAGTTGAGTCTCTACGAGACCACTTCTAACAGCGGTCAAAGACTGACCGATTTCGGCGCGGCGCAAAACTTGGTAGTTAGTAGAACCAGTATTAACACCATTCAAACTCCTTTATAACCACAAAGCCACTTGCTATCACCGGATAAAAAAACGCGAAACCGAATTAATCATGTTGTGATAGACGGAAGGCACACTTCAAGAGTGCTGGATGTTCGCACATTTTGGGGTAAATATTGGCTCCGCCCACTTTCTTGTTGCAGCCAATATCCGCATGCGATTGGCAATGCCGTAAAAGCGTTTCTTGCGCCCACAACCTCGGAACCAATGGCACTACCAGGACTAAAACGATGGTACGACGGCAGTAAAAAACGTCACATTAAAAGACGTTTTAGAAAGACGCCTTTTCAAACGCAAAAAAGGGAGCAGAAGAAGCGTGAGCGTGAGAAAATTGAGGTGTACCAGGGCAAGAACAATGCTCGAAAATTCTACCAATAGGTTAAACGTATTAGCCAAGGTTTCAAGCAGAGAATCCGCTATGGAGATGAATATGGCTATAAGTGAATATATGGTTATAAATATGAAGGTAGCATTTTTACAATCTCTTATCAGGCAACAATTCAAACAATTAAACCCTTAGAGATTGCACCAATCGACGATGATGTAGTGGAAATTCGCCCACCAAGCCATGACGAGGTAAGAGTTGCTATGCAGCGACTAAAAAACCAAAAAATAGCAGCAGGTGCTGACGACCTTGCAACTGAATTGTTTAAAACCAACAGCGATGAATTGATAAGGTGCATGCATCAACTTTTCAGCAAAATATGGCTTGCGTAAAATATAATCGATGATTGGAATCTCATTTAGCTTTGTCTTTTATAAAAGAAAGGGGACCATCGGCGCCTACCGAAGTATCAGTCTTATTTCCATCGCATATAAAGCTCTTTCGAGTGTATTGTGTGAAAGATTGAAGCCGCGTATAAAAACACTGATTGGACATTATCAGTGTGGCTTCCGTCCTGGCAAATCCAGCATTGACTAGATTTTTATACTGCGTCAAATCCTAGAAAAAACAAAATCAAATCGATACCCACCATATCTTTATAGGTTATAAAGCTGCGTTCGTCAGCCCGATTTGGGATTGGCTGTACGCAACAATGTTTGAGTTCAGTTCATACCTGAACAATACATGTAACTATACTACCCTCAAGGTAGGTAATGACCTCTCCGAGACCTTTAATACTGAACAAGGTTTCAGACAAGGCGACCTACTATCATGCGATGTCTTCAATTTCATCATGGAGGGGTTCCTACGAAAGAAAGGTATACATCGCAATGGCATCATATTTAACAAAAGCCCTTGCTATCCTGGTGTCCTGATGATTTCGATAATATCTGCCGAACCAAGGGAGATATAACCGCTGCTTTCACCTCTTACGAAAAGGAATCGACCAAAGTGGGTGTCACGGTGGGCGAGAGCAAAGCAAAGTATATGCTGTCTGCAAACAGGGAAGCGCAGCGTCTAGGTTTTCATATTACTGCAGGCAAATATAAGTTGAAGAAGTTCAGAAGTTTACGCACATTGGCATCGCCGTTAACAGCAACAACAATTTCAGCTTGGAGGTTAAGCGAAGAATAACAATTGCTAATAGGTGCTACTACGGGCTAAGTAAGCAATTAGGTTCCAGAGCACTTTCTCAATCGAATACCTAAGCAGACAAGGCTTACCGCACGAGTACTGCGTAAGGGGTATATTAATTTTGTCACGACGTGTGTTACGCCCTTAAGGAGGCGTGGTTGGTATAGAAAATAATATATATTCTTGATCAACATAACCATTTGCGTTAGTTAAGCCATGTCCAAACCATTTCAATTTTCAAGCTATCGAAATTATATTCGATATTTGAGCTTATTTCTAAAAAGCCAAGATATAATTCGAAAATTGGCCAAATCGCATAAAAACCATGCCCATCTGTCATACAACCCACAATCGTGAAAACTCAATAAAAAGGTTTATATTTTAGCTACAAAAATAAAATTGTCAAAAACTGTGGGAAGTCTCTCTGTACAAAAAACAATCGTAGAGATCTACTTGAAAAAATAAATTATTATAATAAATTATACTTTATGCCAACTTTTTCTACCAGAATTGTTGTGCGGGGCCCCTGCAATTAGCCGGATCAATTTTATATGGAGAAAAAAACAACAACTACAACAACTACAGTGCGAAAAAACTGTAGTAGCTGAACTCTTTTGTTATTGCATGTTACTCTCTGAGGTTTGCCATTATCTGCAGAGAGGTGGTGACCGATCAGAAAATTTATGTTGTTTTTTGCAAAAAACTTTTGCCGCGACTGGTTATCGAACTCGGGTTCCGAGCATGCTAAGCCACACACTTAACCTGTATGCCACGGTCACCACGGGTTTTAACAGTACACAAATATTGGCTAAAAAATTGTTAAATTTTTGAGACCCCAAAAAATAGATATTTCGTCATTTGCGAATAGATAATTTTTTAAATACCTTTAAAATATTGGAAAAGTATTTAGCTATTCTTTTCATTGATATATCGTTTGGTGTGGTTAAACCAAAGCTGAGTACCATGAAAAATACGTATTTAATAGGAGTTTAAAAACTATATTTTCGAAAATATTAAATTTTGTAGTGGAGCGCGCTCTGGCGTATACTTAACTAAAAAACGGTTGCCAGAATTCAAATTTGCATACCTTCAAACTCATTTATACCAAGATTTGTCAAAATCGAACAGTAATTATGGCAATTAAATAATAATTAAGCTGAAAAACCCTTCTGAATATCAATTCCTCACGTTTTATATAATTTTGACACTTAGTTTCAGTTAAGCCACATCATAAGACAAATCAGTGAAAAGTAGAGCTATTTATTTTTTGATGTTCCAAGTTTGCATGAATTAGTGGTGAAGTGACTCTACACTTTGCTCGGACCATTAACCCAATCGGGTATTATTTTCTATGAACAGCAGATTATCTTTAATATGAGCTTTCAGAATATGAATCTTCAAGTTTACAGAAATGTCTTCTCTAACATTCAAAGTTTTTTCCAATTCAAGCAAATGCATATCTAATCCGCATTGAACTTTTCCAGATGTTAAACTGCTATCAACAACTTTATTCATAATTTTAATCATATTTATTTATAATTTTTAAGACTTTTAAGTAAGATATGATCTTAAAACAACCTATATTTTCTTAAATATCAGGTTCATTCAGTTTATCTGCAACTACTTTCTGCACGCGTTTCCTTCAAAAGTATCTCCATGCTGATTTTTGGATATAAGTTTTAACTTCGTTGGCCAAAGTAAGTGGAACTAACTCTTTCCAAAAAACCTGGGTTACAAAACCCATTAAAATAGCAGCAGTCTTCCTTGGATACTTTATACGCTTTCCAATTTCTTGCAAACATTTTGAACAAATTTATTTTATGGTTTTCTCTTTCACTTGAACAATATGCATTTTTTACCTTTTCCGCTGACCACTTTCTTATGACCTACAAATTGGGCTGTCTTATATATAAAACAGTTATAATCATCGCCAGTTGGACGGAGTTCTTGGGCAAAACTATGCATTTGTAATGTGGCATTTCCTGAAAAGGTCTTTTGAAATATTTTTCATTCCATCAAGGAAACTGACATAGAAAGCTCCGCAAATGATCAACGGAATCTTTTCGTTATTACAATCATAATCATCGCTTTTAAATTTTTCAATAGATTTGCTAGTCTTTCCATTGATTAGGTATTTATTTGACATTTTTTACCGAAAATTATTTTCTATCCGAAATAAATCGTGAAAAATTTTCCACGCATTTCATTGTTGGGTCGTTGAAACGCAGAATGAAAATTTGTATATTGTTCATACTAAAGTACTAAAATCACCATAAAAAAATGGGGAGCAGGGCTAAGGAAGAAAATATTTCAGCAATTTTCCTGAAATATATTCCAATCGATTGGGGGAGCAACTACAGTTTCGTGCCTTAAAAATTTCAAAATATAGAGTCGATTGAAAACAACTTCCATATGTGGCTGCATTTATTATTTTCAAAATTGTATCCAGTATTTGATATTTAGTTTATCTGGACACCCTCACTAAAGCACAATTTCCTTAGTATATGCCCCAATCGAAGTGGAGCAGCTACGATTTTAATCCTTGAAAACTTGAAATCTTGAAATCTGGCAGTGATTTGGAATAACGTGATAAAGGTTGAACGTGGCTACATTTTAATAATACCTGACACTGCCTGTAGAACACTGTGCCTGTTTTCCATCCCCTAAGGCCGCCACTGCCTGTAAAAATTACTGTGAGTAAATTGATAATCTATTAACGGACCGTTCTGGTTAAATTTCTCATTTACATGCAAGCAATGATTTTGCTGTGATGTTTCAAAAACTGTGTTCGAGCTAAAGAGAATTATTCAAATGTTTTATTACTAGAAGAAAATGGCCGCATCAAAGGAAGTTTTAATTAGCACACAATTTAAAAAACAATTATAATCTATACATAAATAGGCGTAGGGAAAATAGTTAAGGACCGTGTTTTTAACCGTGCTCCCGTGTTCTCAACCGATTTTGATAATTGTTTTTTTTTTTAATTTTTTTTTATTTTAAAAAGTCACAAATTTTAATAATTTAAAAAAACCAAAATGTTATTTATATTGAAAAACTTGTTTAGAAAATATATTATTAATACAACACACCTTATATGACATTTACATATACATATCTTCTGATGAGTCAACAAATCCTTTAATTTTTCTCAACTCTAAATACAAAAAAAACTCTCTCACCAAGAGTCAAAAAGCTTAATAATCCCTGCAGATAAATGGACCAGATTTAGAATAGTTCTAAACTAGTTCCAAAAGGGGCCAGTACTGGTCCCACTTCAATACCCTTTTTCATTGAACAAACTGACGCTTTTTACGGGTTGATGTCATAGGAAAAGACAATTGTCCCCATAAACATCCCTTTTTCCCTATATCTGACCTAGTTCCATTATGAATAGTTCTAAACTGGTCCGTTTTGATATAGTCAAAAAGTGGTCAGCTGTAAGCCCTATTAGCCTTATTTCGAATACGGATTCGTACAATAGAACTAATTAAATTATGGTATATAGTTTTACCTGTATATTTACCACTTAATCATTTTCATCGAAAATGTTTGCAAAAGTTCAAAGAAGTGTGGAATCTAAATGAAAAAATGAGCCATAACACGTTTTGAACATGCATATTTTTTTAATTTTGTTTGTGCCTGCTGACAAGAAAAACAAAGAATACAAAATTAAATTCAAACTGTTCTATTCTGAGCGTCTTTTGTACTAGTTCGAAACTAACTCCAATTTCACTAGAAATAAACTAGTTGGTTTTTACAATTGTCTCCAAAATAACTGCTGGGATGCTACTCAGAGCAATAGTAGCGAATCGCTTTTATGATCAACGCATTTCATTCCAATTGATTGAGGTGGGCAAGAAAACATTTATCTTAATCGAAGAGCGTAACCGTAAGACATAACAGCATAAGGTTTTGGTGTTTCTCATTGAAGAAGTGTATAGCGGATATTCACTGCTTGATGAAATGAATTTGTAACAATTTAACGATTCAACTGGCACTGTCTTTGTAAGTCTGTGCATGACAAGTCCACTAGACCACATCCAGCAAAACACAAAAAGGGGTCTAACATAAAAAACCGGTGAACCACAGACAGCAAGAGAGCGAAAGTGGTTGAGTAGACCGAGAGGCAGCGGTACATAAAAATAATGTGACTTGCAATGGAAACAATGCTTTAATCCAAGCAATATCAGCTATACAACAACAAGTAGCAAACATTAACAACAGTCTACAACAACCACAACAACGACTAAAATAAGTCACATAAAACTTGAATGCTTGTATACCGCGCGTCCGTACGACCCACCAAAACAGAAGTTTTGTCTTGACTAGTGGTTCAGTTCAGTTAAGTGCTTCGTGCGGTTAAGTTCGAGAGTTTCGAACTAAGTTGGTCACTGTTCGCTGGACGTTATTTGAAGCGCTTTCGTTTTTTACGCCAACTTTCGTGTCTTAAAAGAAATCTATACCAAAAAAAAAAAAATTGAAAAAAAAACCTTCTTAAATTTGGTCAAAAAATTATAAAATAAAGTTTACACAACAAAAAAAAAAACACAACTGCTATTAGTTTGTTTAAGTTATAAATTAACACATCGTGCTGCAACGGAATTTAGCGACTTCATCTCAACTAGTGCAAGATTTGTAGATCATACAGACGGTGAAACCATTACAAACAACAAAGTGAGTTTGAAAGTGAAATTCATTTGAAACCAAACCAAACCAAACCATATCAAACAATCAACTGCCAGCCAGCCACACCCATTAAAAAATATGAATTAAGTTTTATGTTTAAAAAAAAAACAGTAATAAATTCAAGTTTTTAAACGTTTTTTGCGATGCTCGATCTTGTTCGACCAGTATGTGATGCTGTGATATTAGTCGACTCTATAAGTTGACTTACAATCACATCAAGTTTCAAAACAATCACCATAAAAATACCAGCCAAGTGCCAACCTGAAAACACCAATGAAACAATATTTTTCTTCTATTTTTGCTTCCAAAAAACTGGTTTAACTCATGACGGCAGCTCATGGAACAACAGTGTTGTCTCATTGACTTGGCGGCAATGAGAAAATTGCTTAAAAATAACATAACAAAAACATTGGTTAGAGGCAACAACACTTGCGAGTATTTACGTGAAAAACACGCTAAGGAATAAATTTATATAAAAAAAAAAAATAAAAAATCAAATGGATTTCAGTGTCGTATTTAAGCCATTGATGGTCACTCAAGCACGTGAATAGATTTTAGCAAGTTTTCTAAATGAACCCGACTCTGTTGTAAACAAGGCAATAATAATCCTGTCTGGGCGAAAGCACGACTCAATGTCTGCTGGAGCTTTTATGGAAGTTAAGACTGCGTAGTAATACGCATCATATCAGGCATGGGCGGGGATCAGTGATGACTAATGTAGGGTTTTTACGCTTTTCAAATATTACTTTGAATGGATGTTATATAAATGATTCCTACACGGAATGGTGTTATATATACATTGTGTTTAATATTTTATCACTAATCCATTAAAAATTATTTTTTATTTAAAAAAAATTTTGATTTTCTGTCTTTTTCATAAAAAGGTTGCTATATGAGGAGTTTACATTCAAATCCAGATAAGTCACAGGAAAAACAATTTCAGTTAGAAATGCCATTGTAAAGCTAATGTTAAAATGCATCGATCCATAAAATCCTCTTTGATAAAAATAATAAAAATTCTAGAGAAAAATGCATTAAAAAAAATCTCCTTTTCAATCAAAAGCAGACATGTTCACAATAAATTTTCAATCAAAATCAGATAAGTCCAAGCAAGTTTTCATGTAAAATTAGGTTGTCTGAATAAAGCGTTTAATTTTGTGTGTTTGCAATGGATCAAAATTTTAGAGGATTTGGGTATGCGTTCTGTAAAAAATATAAAGTTTTTTTTTACTAAAAAGGATCTTTAGGAGAATCAAAATTGCTTCAGCGGATTTCCTCCGATCTGAAAACAAAATATGCAGAAATCATTGTAATGAGTTCTTCTAACTTTTGAGACCCCGAACGGCGGAATCTAAATTTTAATTCACATCTTACTTTCAAAACCAGACAAGTCCGAATTTTAAATTGAAAATACGAAGTTTTTTTTCACTATGAGACTATTTTTTGTTTGTGCAAAATATATATATTCCTGTGGAGCATAGTTTTACATAATTAGTTTGTTTGTAAAAAATGTTTGTTACAATTAAGACGTTTCTTCGATTTCCTAATAATTCGATCTGTGTGACTTATCTTTTTTTTTAATGTAAACTCCTCATATGTGTGTAGAATATGTGTTTCAAATTTCAGATCGATATCTTTAATAATAACGAAAAAAAGTATATATATTTATATATATTATTCATACTAGTATCGCCTAGGGTCGAAATTCGACCAATTTATTAATTGCCTATTTATAATTATATGCGAGATGGTTCAAATATGTTCGAGGTTATAACTCTTAATTGATTGGGGATATAATGCTTTTTTTCTTCAGAAAAACTTGACTTTTTGATGGCACGGACAGTTTATTAAATTAGTGTCAAGACAAAATAAATTCACCTAAAATTCGGTATAGACTTTGAAAGAAAATCAAAAATGCAATTTTGAGTTTTTGTTTTTTTACAACAAAAATCATTTTTACCCCACATTTTAAGAATAAATCAAATTTTGTGGTCTTTTTTTAAAAGGAATAATTTAAATATAAAAAAACAAAAAACGGTATTATTTTCAAAAGTTTTTTTTAAGTTAACTGATAAGACTTAAATACAAAAAAGAAATAAATAAAATCTATTCACAGATGGCGAAGATATTGGCTTCCCAATTTCTTCTACATTAATAAAACTACATTTTTTTAAGAAATTGTTACTTTTAAAAAAAACTCAAATTTGACCAACTCAAAAACTCTCCCCCAACTTAATAAATACCAAAAAAGCGTACGACAAACTTTAATGTTCACGTATTAATATATTAGAAGATATGTATATTGCTATCTATAAGAATAGATCCTTTCATATCGATTGAGCTAAAACTATTTGTATTTGTTTATTATAGCAAAAACTATAAGACTATCTATTATCATCACTTAAAATAAAAAACTCGATTGTTTAAAACAATCTAAAAACAGGGTAATTTTGACATTTTTTACTTTAAATGGCATTACAAAAAATATGATCTGATGAGATGATAATAGGTAATCTTATAGTTTTGTATGTTATCTTTCTTATGAGCAAAGATTATTTTATTTATCTGTTTTAGAAGCTAAAGCATCGTTGTCACCGTTTTGGTGCCAAAAAATGCGGTCCAAACTTCGAGAAGCTTAAATAAGCCTATAGAATGTAGACGGTTTTATAAAAAAAAATTTCAAAGCTAGTGCTTATCTTAGCCGTTCAAATGAAAAAGACCCCTAAATGGAGAAAGGGCAGAATAAACTCATAAAAAGAGCATTTTTGAAGGAAATTAAAAAAAAACCGGGTAGATACGTATGTTGCTAATTGGTTTTCATGGGTATGTAGAAGTAAGTTAGGGCTACTGAAAGACATTTTGAGATCATATAGTATCTATTCTTTTTCAGCATCTAATTGACTAGGTAATCCTTTATCCCAGCAGGTGGGGTAAAAGTTATCACCCAATGTTCAGAATATCGGTTGTGACTCCAGCAGTGTGCCACATGTTCCAGTCCCAATTCGACCACTTGAGGAAGAAAACATTCGGTAATCATGACTCTGTAGCGCCCGCCATCCACCTTCGTAGTTCCGGGCTCTTCTTCAATATCTTGGGTAACAGCAGTGATATTCTCAGTAGAACGGCTGCTTCGGGGCCTGCCAGCCTTGGGAAGATCTCGTGTTATCCCAGTCTCTTCAAGGCGAGTGGCCAAACGCCGCAGTGTTTGTCCAAAACGACGAAATTTGCGCCAACTCTAGCGCAAAAAAATGGAAACAATTATTCTGCTTTCTCGCGGAGTAAGACGATTCATAACTTGTCGATTTGTATTCTGCGTTTGTTTACTTCACAAATGTCAAAACCAAATTGACTTTTGGCGCTATTTGCAAAAGTTAGAGGGTGTTCCAATAGTGAGATTACTTTTGCCCCACCTTGTACAAAAAACTAGGTCGTAGCAGGCGTTAATTAAAAGCTTATGCGTTTTCTAGCTGGCCACATAATTTGGAACGTTGAAGATGCAATTCAGGAATTTTACTATCTATGTAGGTGCACTGAAAAATGAATTATTTTTGAAGATTTTTATTTCGAAAACTATTCATTGAATTAAAATTTTGTTTTCTGACTTTATTATACAATCTTTTAGGTCAAACAAGGAAGGAAACTCTAAAGTCGATAAGCCATTAACCTCTTAAAATATATATTAAAATACAAAAACAAATAAAAATAAGAACTTATTCTTGTTAAAATCCATGCAATACTCTTTATAGGCTTATACAGATTTAACTAATGTCGGTTTTGTAAGAGGTGGGCAAGTTTGTGGGCAGATAACATGTATTTTTAGTTTTGTATACAAATAAGTTTTGATGTAACGTACGGATATACCAAGTTATTTCTTTGTAGCTCTAATATAAACCTTTTTATATAGTTTTTTTTTTTATAATGGGTTGTATGGCAGTTGGGCGTGTTCATTGGCGAATCACGACCATTCTTCTTATTTTTAATATACAATAAATATATCTAATTTTATTTCTGTAGCTTAATACAGTCCTCAAAATTCTCAATAAACTTTTAAACAAGATACGAGTATGAAGCATTAAGAAATGTCAGCTACATTATTAAAAAGTAAGAAGAGCAAAACAGTTAAAAAAAATGTATTAAATTCGGTCAACCTACTTCAATCTCGCTCAGAGTTATGCGAATCCCAACATTTTTGGGAGTCTCAACCACTTGTTCTATGGGTTTGGAACTAATAATAATAAAAACTTTGGAAAAAAAGCACTATAATAAGTATTTTTAAACACTTACAACTTAAAAACTGCTTACTTTAAATTTCAAATATAAACTCCCTCCATAACCAGGGATCAATTGCCTCCAACTGCTCTATAACCATGGACCTGTCCAGTTACCGGCCTAGATGAATAGATTGGTGACCTAATTGCTACGAAGAAACATGTAGGGGAGAGGTCCGCATGTTGAACATCATGTTTTTACTACATTTCCGATGATGGGAACTTTGGTATTTCACCTGTAATCTTATTTTGTTTCTCAATACAATCAGAGCGATCAAAATTGATGAAAACTGTTGATAAAATGTAATGTAAAAATAAATTTTTAAAAAAACTTTGCCAATCAGACAGGTTTACTTGAAGTTTTATGTTTTTTTTTTTTGTGATTTTGATGAGGGTGTTTAACTTACGGACCAAAAAATTGTTTTTCCAATTTTAGGGTTTTTAGAAGAAAGGTCATAAATTTTCTATTTTGAAAGTAATCCAATCAGTTTCTACAGCAATGTTCAAGCTATTGACATGCTCTTAAGAACGGTACACGCGAAAAAAATTTATTTGGAGATAAATTATGGCAAAAAAAGCTACGGGTGTTCAACTAACGGACGTCTCCCCTACTTATTGAAATTGAACCACTTGTGGTATTCAATAAACGCCATATTGGTGATGTAAACAGCGTATGTTCGGTAAGTTTACGGCAACGTTATTTTCAATAACAAAATTGTAAGTGATTAAACATACTCAGTTTACACTACAAAAACGTGGCGTAAATATAACGTATAGTTCGTATAATGCAACTGTGGCATTTGCAACTTGTTTTTGGCACTTCAAAAGAATATTTCAAACTTTTTGCTAACTAAAATATGATAAACTTTTGGTATATGTAAAAAAAGTGCGATAGTTTTAATTAATTTTGAGATTTCAAATTTGGTTTACTGCTATTTAATTAGTTTTTATTCATGGTGGGTTCGTAGAAGCACACAGCGTAAACTTATAGTAATTCGCTTCAATATATATACGTCGTTCATTGAACACCATTACTATTTTTGAAGTACAATATTAGCCAAGATTTCTGGTGTTCGCCTTTAATCCTTGGCAACGATTTTTTTTTCTTAATAAATTTATCTTCACTCAGAAAAAAGAAAAATCATTTTCAATAAATTTTTCTCTATAAATGAAAAATTTTTTGTGCGAGAAAAATACTTATCATTATGAGAGACAGTGAAATATTTCCATTTCCTAGAAGTAAAGAAATATTTCTTCGAAAATGGTCAGTTGTTGTCAGTCACATGAAAAATGCCAACATGTTGTCATTTTTTTTCTGTTTGACAATGTCGAAAAATAGGAAAACTGATCTCTTCACATGTTTATAGCAAAAATTGCAAAAAAGTTGTTATTTATGTGATTTTTTAAACTTTTAAATTTGATGTCAAACAAAAAATGACTAAGTGAAAACCAAGGATTATTGAAGAAAATTTTATTTGAAAAAGAGAAAATTGCTATTATCGAAAATAGAGAAATTTTTTACCGGAGCAATTTATGTGTTTTTTCTCAGTGTTTGAAATATTAAATTAAATGTAATATTTAAGACGTTCGATCGTTTTTTTAGAATTAGAATTTTAATTATTTAATTAAAATTTTTGATATTTGCATAGCCGGATACGAATCAATGTCATTGAGCACATTTCCTCTGAGATATTGGTAACTATAAGTTCCCTACGGAGAAAAGAATCGGTTCAGAACCTATCACGAGATATTTTCCAAAGAGATAGAATCTGTACCAATTCTGTCACCAACCAACCAGTCACTTTTATGTGGTAATAATCGTAAAACAACCATAACTAAGCCGTTAATGGGTTAAGCTTGAAATCATCTTGAATATTCATAATGAAAATGTGGTAAAATGATCTTAATTTCAAATCTTGTATAAATGAAACATGCCAAAATCTTGTTTAAGCGGAAATTTGTTTAACCTAGAGTCGAAAGTGGCTGTGAAAACAGAAAGAGTTCTCACAGCGAAGCGGGACGGAACCGGAAAGTTTCTGTAAGAAAGCAATTCTTGCAATTTTAAGAGTGTAACATACCAACCATGAACCTCATTCTGGTTTTATGATTTGTATATGTTTGAAAGTAAAAGTAGAGTCACAATTGATTTCATTGTCATTTCATTGTGACTTTCAATATGACATTGAAATAGCAGTGACAATACTCAGTCAACAGAAGTGGAAGAATTTTATGTTTTCTCTGAATTTGTTAATTATTTCCAAACATCATTTGTCAAGTGATTTAAACCGCATTTGTTAAGCAAATCGATCACTTCTCTTTCAATTTTAGCTTCAGAACTTTAAAAATAAGAACTTTCAAACTAGGGCTCTCGATACTTTTCGAGCTTTTTTCGAGTTTTCAGGTACCCGGGCATCCGAAAAAAACCAGTAAAAATAAAATGCATTTGAACGTTAATGGATTAAGCAAATCAACAATTGTTACGGTAAACAATGCTTCCTCAAGTCTCTAATCAAAAGTGCTGTTGAATATGCATTTATCCTTAATATAAGTGCAGGAATAAACGAAGAATAAGAAAAACAAAATCAACCAAGAATGAAAAAAAGCATAACGTTATTACTAAACAAAAGCTCAATCTGAAAATTAGAAATAGAAAATAACCGCCCAATTGTCCAGGTTGTTAAGCACTAGTGCTGCCATATTTTTATTAGACCAAAGCGGAACAAAAGTAAAATTTGTATCAAAATGAGCTATTTTAAAAGTTGTTGAATACAATTTTATTATTTTATTATTGATAATTTAAAAAACTTATTATTTTCAAAGATTTTTGACATATAAGCTTTAAGATATACTTAAGAAAAAATCTGAAATTTTGATTCGCCATACATACCTTAGTAGAGAAAATTCATTACATTATGGTACATGAGACAGTTCATAAGCCGTAAACGGATATGCTGGATATGCTGGCTTTAAAACTATTGAATGTAGAGAAATTTAATTTTGCTCCCAGGTTAAACATCACAACTTTTACAATTTATGTGGACTTTAAGGAGAAAATTCAATTCTAAAGGTAGAAGAAAATAGGTTCCAAATGAATGGTAAAAAAAAAAAATTGGGCATTTCAGCCCTTGAAAGGACTTTGACCGAGCTTTTTATGATCAATTGTGTTGTTTGTGTTATTAAATGTTTGCACACAATTGACCGAGAACTGGACCTACATGTTTTATGCCGACTCCGAACGGCTTAATTTAACCACTTAACCTGCATGCCACGGTCACCACAATGGTATATATATGAAACTATAATTGAATGTTATATGAAACTATGACTTTTATGGTGAAAAGGGTAATTAATGTTGTTTTTTGCAAATATCTCGTAAATAATATTTTCCAAAACTTTCGTTAAAAGGAGTTTTTTTCATAATATAAAAATAAGAATATCCATAATGAAAATTTCAGCACGAATATTAATTTTTGAGATATAGGACCAAACAAGTTTGGTTAAATCGGTTTTTTCTAAATACTTCCTAAGCGATATTTTTCAAAAAGTTGTGTCAAAGGTGCTTTCTTCATTTGATAATTTTAGACAATGCCTTACAATAATATTAACAGTATTTGCTTTCAAAATAAAAGTTATAGTTGAGGAGAATTAGTTAATAGAGTAAGAGTTGTGCTACTAAATAATATACTTCCTTAGATGATTTTTACCACAAATGCTTTCATTACATTTATTAGAAACTAGTATAGCAGCCCGTCATATGACGGGTTGTATTCAAAATAATCAAGTAGCAGACGATATGACATTTTTCATTCACCTTAAATGTTGTTTGGTTCCAGTCGTCGTCAATGTGTCCTGATTAATATAAAATAAATTTTGTGTGCATACTTTTAGGCTAACAATTTTTCATATAGAAAGCACTATAATAGCGAAACAGGTTCTGGTCCAGGCTAACATGTTCAGCCTATACATAGCAATACATAGCAAACTTTAACAGTTTGAGCGATATAGAGCACGGAGCAGGACGCTTGTCTTTTATATATTAAGATTACATTTGGCAACAGCATTAAGCCGTAAACAACAACAAGCACAGCATTAAATAAAACTTCAATACCGATTCCGCACTAACAACCAACAATAAACAATTAATAGGGGAAGTTTAACTTCTTACGTACGATTTATTCATTAATTGATTAATTAATTACCTACGATGTTTCTTTAATGGCCTCTACTGATGGTCATGACTATCGTTACATTTTAACCTCTCATTTTATAATGTTGCTCCAAACAATTCGCACGCCAGTGTTGTTAAATATTCATTTATTAATATACGTTATACTTAGTACGTAATAATGAACGCCATGTTGCTTTCAACACTATTTCGAGCTCACAAGAATCTTGTTTAGCATGACGCATAGGAAAAATTGAAAAAAACCCAGATATTTTTGATTTAAGTCAAGCATAAATTTCACTCTACGCAGGCAAACAAAGTCTAAATAAGATTTCAACGAAAAAAACATTTTAGCTTTAATTGCGGTTAAAAATATTTCAGAAAATTAGCACTCATCGTTTGTCGTCTACAACGACGTCGTCATTGAGTCTCTTTCAATGCTGAATCATTGATGTTTTGATAAATCTCAAGTATAAGATTTTGTCAGGAATTCTGTTGAAGTTGGCATAAAAATAAAATCAAAAGAAATTTTAATAGTATATGACAGGCTTAATAGTTGTATTACATACTATAATCAGCTCAATAAAAAATACAATCTTATTTTAAAATCAAAAATTATTTTTTTTACTGTTTTATTTTAAAAACTTTAAGAACTTTGTTCAAGTGTTTAATATTAAATAGTTTGTTTTTAACAAATGATGACTGAATTCCATTATTCATAACTTAGTTTGGGTGGTGCTCAAGGTTTACAATTCGAAGCCTTAAATGATTTGAACAAAAAACATATTTAAATGCATACGTGGGTGCGGTTTTGAGAATACAAATTCCACATATAAATACTTTAATTGTTTTTTTATGGGTTGAAATTGCTTTTGATAATTACTCGAATAACATTTGTATGGTTAGATGTATATGTTTAAATAATACATATTAATTGTGTTATAAAAGATTTGTAAAAATAAATATAAAATTTATTTATGACTTAAGTTAAAAAACTGGTAGAAGGAAGTTTAGTTGTACAACAGTGGAATAAAAATTTGTTTAATGTACATATTTAATTGATACAGAATAGAATTAACATATTTAAGCTTAACAAATTTTATGTAAAATAATTATAAGCTTCTTGAATTATGTGATATTTCATAAGCATAAATCTCTTTTAAAAGCTTACATCAAAAATTAGTATAAAATACAATATGATGTAAAGTATTTAATTAAAGGTCAAACAGCTATTTTAATCAGAAGTTGTTTTTTTAAGAAATCACAAATGTATTAGAATTTGAAGTATTTCTATAGAATACAAAATAACTGTTCGCTTACACTTGAAAGAATAAGCGTTCAAAGAATGTTTAATATAAATCGTTTATAATGACTGATGAATAATATTTCAAAATAACTATTATTGTTAATTAATCATTATTAATTTGTATTCAAGTTCGATAGTCACAAGATCTTACCAGTTTAGGTTTTTCAGTTTTTTATGAACTTGAGCGCATGACGTCACAGTTACTTTGACAGACAAATTCATCACATAATGTAGGTATATCTGTGTAGAACATACTTTTAATTTCAATTTCCGTTTAGAAAACTTTGAATGCATTTTTTTACTTTGTTCGTTTGCGTGAAATTTCGCTGGCAACATTCAACTTTTTGTTGCGTGAAAATTATGACAAATATTTTGTTGCATTGAAATTATAAAATTTGAGAAGTCAAATAAATTAATAAAAACAAAATATTTACACACCAAAATACATAGGCAGTTTAATTAAATTGTCGTGAAAAAATGTTGCAAGAGAAATGTGAAAATTTTCACGTATATTTCATAGCTATCGTTTTCTATATGGAGATTTCAAGAGATGTTGTAATTAAAAAAAAAAAAACCTTAAAGAAATCATGGCGGGCGTGCTAAAATAAAAACTAGTCCACTGAACGCACTAAAGTTTCAATATGTTATTTTACACTTGTAAATGCATGGAATGAACAACGGACAGAAAGATCGGTGATAAAGTTTTTCAGCTTGGCCGATTTTGGCAAAAAAATTGTCCATTTTCGATAAAACGCTGCCATTTTGTTATTTTTTCACCAACATCTTATCTTTAAGTTTTAAGCTCAGTTGCAGAAAACTTGCTTTATAATAAATTAATATTACTTTTCAATTTATTTTATAATATCTTGTATTGTCAAAAATACCATGTCATATTAAAAACAGTTTTCACAAATCGGCAATTAGTTGAGAAATTAGATAGGTCCATAAATAGTTTTAGCCAAATGCTGATTCTACTACGTTTGCTTGTCAAGTTCTCTCGAATTCTGCCTGATTGTTGAGACAATTTATCAACAAAATTTTCTTATTTTCACTCCATTTTAAAAGAAAATATTATTTGCATCTTAAATAAGTTGTTTTACCAATAATATACACAGATTTAAACAAACATTTAAATCGACTGAAATTAAACAGCTTTTATTGTTTATTTGACAATCATTTGGTAAACAATGCCAAAAACAGTAATTCTGAATGCTGGAAACGATAATTATATCAGCTTTGGTTAATATCAGTTCATGCTTTAATATATCTGCCCAAATTTATAAGCAAATATTTTTGTATATTATTAGTAAGAGAATGATTCGCGCTTATCACAAAATATACAAATAAGAATAACATTAAATTACTTTAAGTAAATAACATTAAATTCTCCTAGTTTGCTTGGTCTTTACAATAAATAAGCAACTGAGTTTTACAATTAATTTACGACAAAAAAGGATAAGTGTTGTTATTATTTTTTTGTTTAGTGGTCTTAAGTATTTGAGCTTTTCTAAACACCTGAATTCTTAAGACCTCTTCAACTCATTACTTTTATCACGGTATCGATTTATTTCTTGAAAGGAATGATTTTAGATTTTTGGGCACAAAATGCATATTTTTATGATTTTTGTTTTGAGGAAAGAATCAAAGTTGATTTTCCAAAATTTTTTTCACATAAAAGAAAGTATTTTTTAAAGAATATTCTTTTAAAAATTCAATCGAAAAATATTCATAATTGGGTGCATTGACTTGAGAAAACAATCAGGAGAAGTGTTCATTCAAACACTTAAAAAAATAATAATAATAACACTTGGACATTCGATACAATATCTTTAAAATAATACAATATCAAGCCTAACAACCCACAAAAGTGAAACTCTAAAAAGAGGTATTTTTGAGGTATATTCGAACAACAAGGATAAAACTTGGTATGTCCGTATGTTGCATCAACTCGCCCACCTCCCATACAACCCACATTAGCTAAACCTGTATAATTCCATACAGTAAATAAATTTAAAACAGAAATAAGAAGTGATTTTTATTTGGTTAATAACTTTAATATATATTAAAATATTATAGGAGGTTACGGTATTTTATGGTCGGGCTAGATTGACTTTAGAGTTTCATTACATGTTTTTCGCTAAAGTGACTTGTGCATATCTTCTGGAAGTAGCACAAAGATCTTTTTTAGCTTGAAGAGGAGAGGTCATATTATAGCAAAAACCACGTCTGTAGATCCACTTACATACTAACGGGTATATATACTACTTAGTACACAGAAATTATTTTTATGTTGATCATGCATTTAAAGTTTGGACAAGTTACTATCTAAGTATAGCGTTTTGCTTGTCTTTGTGGGTAAAATTTCGACACCTGACAGGCTTTCCAAAATGTTCACTAACCTGTGAGGGTTTGGTTTTTTAATATTAATATGAATTTTGAATCTAATATGAATAATAAATGAATAATCTTGGTTTTGAATATTAATATATTTAAGTATAAAGTCCTTTTGCTGTAGTAAAGGGTGTTTTTTAGAGGTATAGAGCTTTGAAATAGAATTAGAAATAGAAATAGCTTTATTCAAAAGATAATCTTTTGGCATTATAATTTAAATATGATTTGAGGATTATTTTCACTTCAAATACGGCAGTTTTGTTTAATGTATTGCTAAACAAAATTCTCTTATGAAAATTGAAAACATAACTATTATTTGAAAATTCATGTTAAAATGCCAAACCAAACTAAACACAGCTGACAAAATGTCCGCCAGTCAAAACAGTGTTGCCAACTTACAGTTCTATACTTCTAAAAAACAAACACCTTTTAGTTCGAAAATCCCCATTATGACGCATGAATTTAATTTATGCATATCAAAATCAGTAAAATAAGAAGAGCAATTAAATCTGGAACTGAAACAGTCAACGTTTGGGGATTTTGTAGGGCAATCTTTTGTTTTAGTTATTTTTGTAATTGTGGCATTTAGCTCTTCGACTTTTTGTTATGTTTGGTTTCCACTTATGCGGGTACCGTTTCCTCGATCCCTTAATTCCTGATTGAAAAGTTGGATCATTTTGAGAATCTTCGCTAAAGTCAGTACAAAATGCTTACAATTGCGGTTTCGCTAATATTTATTATCTAGCGCCTGGACCGATTTCAATGAAATTTGGTATGAAGGTTCAACTGGTCCCAAAATAAAACATAGGCAATAAAAAATTCCAAAGACTTTAAGTAGTGCGTTTGTACGACATAATA
This sequence comes from Tetanocera ferruginea, assembly GCA_958299015.1. NCBI lineage: Eukaryota > Metazoa > Arthropoda > Insecta > Diptera > Sciomyzidae > Tetanocera > Tetanocera ferruginea. The sequence goes on along the minus strand of OY282640.1, from coordinate 60,519,131 downwards.
ACTCCTAAGCTCCTGGACCGATTTCAATGAAAGTTGGTTTGAAGGTTCAACTGCACCCAAGATAAAGCATAGGTAAAAAATTGGGCGGAAGTATTTGGGCATGGCACTCTATAATAACTAAGCATCTGGACCGATTTCAATTAAATTTGGAATGGACGTTCGACTGCTCCCAAGATAAAACATAAAATATAATAGATTTCCAAAGACTTCCGAAAGAGGGCGCTTTAAGTAGTGCATTGTTAAGGCTCAATAACTCCTAAATGACTTGATCGATATTACTAAAATTTGGTTCGTGAAATAAATTGACTCTACAACAGAATTGAGGCTATTTAAATTTCAGAAAACTTCCGTGAGAGGGTGCTTTATTCAATCAACTTTGTTTGGCGCATTCACGTCAAAACGGATGAACCGATTTTGATGAAACTTGGCAAGCATTTGTATCTGTTACTGAAATAGATCCTATGCTTTTAAAAGTTCTTTCGACAAATATCAAGGAATGAGCCGAAGGCAAACGAAGTCAAGAACCAAAGACGAACGAAAAACAAGAAGTTTAACGAATACCAGCAGAGGCTATATAAAGATGAAAAAAATTAACCGAACAGTATCGACCTAAAACGAAGTTGAACGAAGACAATCCAAAAATCGAATCGATGCTTACAGGATTTTTTAAAATTGGAATTTATTTGAGATAAAATTGCATATTAAATGCATGCTAAGAAAAACCTTAAACGCATTTTTCTCGAAATGATTTTTCAAACTGAACTCAGAAAAAAGTTTCTCAGAATATGATAAAAATGGCATCATATTTACTGAAAAATTGTATTGACCTTGCTCCAGAGAATGCTTTTCTCTAAATGTTATCCTAAAACTTCTCTAAAAATGATAAAAATCTTCTATGAAAGAGAGAAATATATAAAAATAATTCGATTTTAGAGAAAAAGACTCTTTATTTTTGAGAAAACATTTGTTTTTATTGAAGAAAATACTTCTCATAGTGAACTTTTTATCAAAATATAGGAAAAAATATTCTTTTTCAAAAAATTTTTCTGTATAAATGAGAACTTTTTTGTGCGAGAAAAATATTTGTCATTGTAAGAGACATTGAAATATTTCTATTTCCTAGAAGTGAAGAAATATTTCGAAAATGTGAAAATTTATTCTATTTGAAGAAAATTTTATTTGAAAATTGCTATTATCGAAAATAGAGAAATTTTTCACCGGAGGTAGATATGTGTTTTTTTTCTGTGTGTGGGTGTCCATTTTCCTCAGAAACCATAAGTCAGATCGAGACGTTGAAGATGTCATTTTTTGTTTTAATCATGTGTGGCAGGTACAGTTTAACGGAAATTTGACTAAATACTTTCGATGGAAGGAGGGGGCAAAACCCCAAATTTTAAAATTGAATTGATAATTTTAAAAACGTAAAAATGAGAGCCGTTTTGAAAATCGTCCTCTTTCTGTGCTCGAGGCACAACCCCGAGAAACACCGGGTTGCATCCGCTTGTCTTATATAAGGTTTCTAACTTCAAATTCAACCTTTCATTTTTCAAATTAAAATTTTTCCAAATCAAATGCAACTTTTTACTAGTCAAAGAAACCTGTTTTCACATCAAAAACTTTTTAATTTCAAATTCAACTTTTTATAGTTTTATTTATATGGAATAACTTTCATTTGAATTGTAAAAAGTTGAATTTCAAGAGTAAAAAGCTGATTTTGAAATAGAGAATTTTAATTTGAAATGAAAACGGTTGAATTTGAAATTAAAAATCTGTATTAATACAAGAACATTTAAAATTAACGTACGATTTTTGAGTGTTAATTAAAACAGTAGGAAAATGAAACCTATATTCTTCGAAAGGTACTGTAACGTAGATGTAATGTAGAATGAAGATAAAAATTATATATCTGATATATCTGAGAGATTCCCAACCTTCTAAGAAAGAAATACAATTTTTTCCGCTCTTTGATCAATATGAAATTTGGTTGGGAGAGAACTTTTGAGTTGGTCGAATTTGAGTTTTTATCAAAAGTAGGGAGAGTGGGGTGTTGTGAGACACGTCAATTTTTGACATAGTGGTAATGTTGTGAATGCTCACAATAACTGTAAAATATTTTCTCAATGGGAACTCACTTATTATGTGCACTCATCGCATTGGCACGTGTTCCTAGTGTCTGTAACAATTTTGAGTTTTGATCGCGCTCTTAAAAGTTTTTTTTATAGTTTGCCTTTGTATAATTTTCAGAAATATTGCCAATTAAAAGCAAAGGTAAATATTAATTAAAATTATCTATATTGCATTGCCTTTAAATCCACCGAAGTGATTTTTTCAAAAAAATATTGTATGTGATGATGGCGCAATGGCCATTTGAAAATGCCGAATATGGGGTGTGTGAGACAGTTAATTTTTGTTTTTATTTCATTATTTTTATAGCCATCATGCCACGTAATGCATATAAAATATCAACAAAGCCAAAAGGAAATGGGGCTTCCATCCATCTAGTGGCAGCCATCAAAGATATTGTCATAGAAGATAATTGTTTTCGGGGTTTCTGCAAATCATATAATCTTGACAGATCGAGAGTGTATGGAACACGTTATATGAAAAAGTAGAAGACAAAATTTCTTCCACATCGGCTTCAAATGATATATTAATCGATTTTGTTGCATAGCAAAGTAACAAAACTGGCAGGAAACTAGTTTTTCCAATATTTTACAAATTAAATTGGTTTTTCATGGCGTCTGAGCTGAGCAGTGTACTTAAGAAGCTAAGTCCTCTGAAGTTTGATCCCCTATTCCAAAAATCAAAACGCCTATGCCTATGTATTAACAACTTCAAGAATGTGGCATATTGAGGACAAAATCCGACCAAAAGAAGGGAAAAAATTAAAACAAAACAAATCGCTGAAGGAACCAACAAAGCATATTCGTCATACGATATACGTACCGGCAAGAGTTTTGTCATTAGCTGAGGATGATGTTGACTTTTGCATCATTTGCAGGTCAAGCGTGCCAAAAAGTTTGGACGAAAACAAAACTGTTCATCCAAAATGAAAACCGGTTATTTTCACTGTGATCGCTGCGAATTAGCCGAATCAGATGAAAGCGAATAATTTTCTTGTCTGTCTTTTTATTTTTTCCTATTTGAATACAGACTTTTTAACAAAAAATGCTATTTTTATATATAAATATTAGTGTCTCACAACACCCCATAATTTTTGAAAATACAAAAATTCCATATTTTTTTCAGGTTTCAAGAAAATTCTTACAATTTTTAAATTAAAAAAATATGATCGCAGGATGTTGAATAAGCTAAACAAAAAATGTTTCCAGAAAAAAATATTAACTTTTAAAAAAGTTATCGTCCAAAAACTAAACCCCACTCTCCCCTAATAATTTTCTCTCTGTTTTGAAATAAAAAATTTCACTTACCATATCAATATCTTAGTCGGAATTCTAATTTTTTCGAATAGTTTTTTAAATATTCTTTAAAATGTGAAAACAATCACAATGAAGCTCTAACCAAAAGTATGTATGTATTTTCAATAAAGTTTATTAATATTGTCGTTAGTTATTTAGCGTGTGTTTCATGCTTAAGGCCAAGGACAGAAAAAACTGTCTAAAATTTAATGTTCTGAATTGAAAAGCAAATATCTCTACCCTGTTAGAATAGATTTAAATTATATTTATACATATTTTTAAAAATTACAAACTTAAACTTGAAAAAATGTAAAATAAAACGTTTAAAAAAATATATATATATTTGAGCGTTACTTTTTGTTTATATTTAAATTATTTCTTTTAAAAAAGAGATCACAAAATTTGGTCTTTTCTAATAATATGAGGTACAAATTATTTTTGTTGTAAAGAGAGAAAAACTCAAATTTGCTGTTCACGCAAAAAATTAAGGGTATGACAAAATTATATTATTCTTAAAATGTTGTTTTTCTATTTTTATAAAAATAATAAAATTCAAAAATACTTTATTTGAAGGAAATAACTTTATATATTCAATTAATTTAAAGTTATAGCCTCGAACTTATTTTAACAATCTCGCTTTTTCTGCATTATATTTAACTACACACTCTACGGCGCACCACACACTCCACGACCATTTAAAAAAAAAAACAAAAATAGTCTTCTTTTGTTTAACAAATTCGTTTGTTAGTTTCTTTTCAAGTAACCGGAATTCAATAGTGTTTTCCTAAGCAAGAACACACAAAGATTGTGAATAAAAGTTTTAATAAAATTGACAAAAGCTGCTTGCCTTGTACCTGCCAAACTTTTTATTTAAAAGTATGCCGAATGAATTTTAAAGATTTTTACTTATCTCTAGGGTATCCGTGATCAAAAATGAGGTTTTTGTTATAAGGATTATCATACATGAAGACAAAAGTTACAAAAACCCATTTTTGTCATATATATACTTATTGTTAGTGAGCTTTAGATCTGAGTCGACGATATAAGCAGAAATCAAATACATATATAAAGAATTATTTTTATAAACAGCTATTTTTCAGTTGTTTGTTTATTAAAAGATTATTTTATTAAAATCAAGGTCTTAAAATTTTCTTTCCCATTTACTCATGTACTCGTTCATAAAAAAGTTGCAAAGGTTGGAGCTTATAAAATGCCTCTACAACTTTTCTTTTTTATATCATGGCAAAGATTTAACTGTTTTCGTTAAAAGTTTCGTTCAAATTTTAGTAACTTAACACGTGCATCTCCAACTAACATCTGATACGTGTTTCAATCTTTATAACGTTTTCATATATTATTATGCAAAATTAAAATACGGTGAAAAAATAAGTTCCTCTTTATGAAATGAGTGAGTAAACAAATTAGTTAAATAACAAGTATTGCAAATATTAACAACCAGGTAAAACTTATTTAATTGTCAAGAGCGTATGTTTTCGAACGATGCGACGTGCGCACTTTAAACACTTGTTCACACATATTATTTGATCATTTTTCTGATTAACAAGCTATCTAACAATATTTGACAAATCAGTGTGATTGATTGATCATATCGAATAGTTTTTGAATTTGAAAGATTTTGAGAAGTTTAACGTTAAGAATCTCAACGTCAAACTTTGACGTAGTAGCTATATAAAAAATACATAGTCTGTCGATAAGGTAAAAATTAAAATTGTTGTCCATGCTCAGGTTTTTTTTTTCATTTTGGCTTGAGTATTTTAAAAAATCTTTTTATACCCAACGAATTAGCAGTTGAAAGAAAACACGATATATTAACACATATTCAAAAGCGCGTTACGAGAAAGTAAACAGACTAAAAATATTTACGTTTTGTGCTATACATAAGAGAGCTTCTCTAACTCGAGATTCTTATCATGTCTACTTCAGTGTTAAGTCTTAATGTTTTTATTAGAGAGATTATGTTGCTTCTAGTTTATCAGAAAATACGGTAAAACAACTTAATTCGATGTCTGCACATTTAACTGATTATTAACTTAAATATGACATGTCATATTGGGGTTATAAGTTTTTTGCTAATTGCCTTTTCAAAGTATTTTTTTGTGAGAAATGCATGACACATTTTAAGGCAGGGGCAAGAAAGTGACGGCGCACTTACATCAATCAAGAATTATCTATTGGTTATCTGTACGTGACCAAATAGTGAACATTATTTGAAGTACTTAATTAAAAGCTTAACAAGATTAAATGTATACCTCATATGTCACTGACATACACATTGTCATAAATATTAATCGTATCTGTAAATCTCAGTCGTTTAAAATTTGCAAATTAAAAATTGAAATTGAAAGGCAATAAATTCGAACGCAGTCAAAAGCAAATTTCAAAAGTTTATTAGAAAGCATTGACATACACGGTGAAAACTTTGGCACACCCGTGTATAGCAGTAGAGTTCACTACTTGTTCGGCTTTGTATTAAACGTTGTAAATTTATATTTAAAAATTCTTTTCATTACCTTGAATTCTTAAGTTTTTTTTTTTCTCCAAATATTTGGCTACATAAGCAATTTATTAGTCAATCTAAAGCAACAGCAAAAAGTTTTCTCTCTTTTGATAATGAACCTGTTGAAAATAAATTATGCAAAATTCATACAAAAATTTTTAAGAATTTTGATAGAAAAGAAAAATATGAAAATGATGACCTCATTTATGTTAATTTGTGACTTTTTTATACTTTATGCTTTTGCATAAAAGAGTTAATTTTTTAAAGTATTTTAACTGTTTATTGACAAAATATACAATGAAAGCTTTACTATACATTATGTGTACAGTACGTATGTATATAAGTTTAAAACACTTTCCGCTTTATAATTACTTACTTACTTAGATGGCGCTTACAACCGTTGGTCGGTTTTGGCCTGGTCTAAGAATTTTCGCCAGCCTCTTTTGTCGTGCGCTTGCTGGCGCCAGTTGGAAACTCCAAGCGTTGTCAGGTTATCCAATGCCTGGTCTTTCCAACGGAGATGCGGTCTTCCTCGTCTGCGTTGGCCACCGCTGGGTACCGAATCCAATATCTTTTTCGCTGGAGCTTCGTCGTTCATTCTCTCGACATGACCTAGCCAGCGAAGCCGCTCAATTTTAATACGCTTGACTATATCGATGTCGGCATATAGCTCATACAGCTCATGGTTCCATCGTATTCGGTACTCGCCATTGACGCAGATTGGACCATAGATCTTGCGAAGGATTTTTCTCTCGAACGCTCCCAAAGTCCTTTCATCAGAGCTGCTCAACGTCCAGGTTTGTGATGCGTATAGTAGGACGGGCATGATTATTGACTTATAGAGCGTCAGTTTTGTTCGTCGAGAGAGAGCTCTGCTTCTCAATTGCCTACTGAGCCCAAAGTAACACCTGTTGGCAAGAGTTATCCTTCGTTTAATCTCAATACTGATATCGCTGGAGGAGTTTATACTGGATCCCAGGTAAACAAAGTCCTTCACTACCTCAAAGGAGGTGTTGTCAACAGTGACGTGGTTTCCAAGACGCTGGGACTGTTTGTTTGTTGACACAAGATACTTCGTTTTATCTGCGTTCACTGCAAGACCCATTCGACTCGACTCTTTTTCTAGCCTGGAGAATGCTGCACTGACTTCGCGCGTATTTTGACCAATGATGTCAATATCATCAGCATACGCCAGCAGCATAACACTCTTATAGAAAATTGTGCCGCTGCGTCTCAGGTCAGCAGCTCGGATGATCTTCTCCATGACTATATTAAAAAAGTCGCACGATAAGGAATCACCTTGTCTGAAAACCTCGCTTGGTATCGAAAGGAAGGGAGAGGTCCTTCCCGATTTTCACTGCACTGCTGGTGTTGTTCAGTGTCATCCTGCAAAGACGTATTAGCTTCGCAGGAATACCAAATTCAGACATGATGGCATATAGGTGACTCCTTATTGGACTGTCGAAGGCGGCTTTGAAATCGACAAAAAGATGGTGTGTATCGATTTGTTTTTCGAGGGTCTTTTCCAAGATTTGTCGGAGCGTGAAGATCTGGTCGATGGTGGACTTTCCAGGTCTGAAGCCACACTGATAAGGTCCAATCAGTTGGTTAACGATGGGCTTCAGTCTTTCACACAATACGCTCGACAGGACCTTATATGCGATATTAAGAAGGCTAATCCCACGGTAGTTGGAGCAAATGGTGGGATCGCCTTTTTTGTGGATTGGGCAGAGCACACTGAGGTTCCAATCATCTGGAATGCATTCTTCCGACCATATTCTGCATAGAAGTCTGTGAATGCATTTAAACAGAGCTTCGCCACCGGTCTTAAACAGCTCAGCCGGTAGACCATCGGCTCCTGCGGCTTTGTTGTTTTTAAGCCGAGCTATAGCTGTTAAGACCTCATTATAGTCGGGCAGCGGAACTTCAACGCTGTCATCCATAATTGGGGTTTCCGGGATATCATCTCCACTGGCGGGATTGTTGACAGCGTCGCCATTTCCGCTTTATAATACGTGCATTTTTATTGGTTAAAGTTTTTGTTTCTTTTTTTTTTTTTTTGTCTTTTAAATTCAAACTAACTTAAGAGCAGCGCCAAGACAAAGACAAAAGCATAATTTAAACAAAAACAATAAAAATCTGAAATTAGTATTTATTATTACCTCACTTCTAGTTTTGTTATTTCTCTATTCGTCATACCGTCGGAAGTGAGTTAAGATCAATATCTTTATGATTTGGGTTTTTATAAATAACCGATTTCAATTTTTTTATGGCTTATGTTATAATATTGAAAAAAGCATTAAAACTCAAACTTATCATATATTCGATTTAAGCGATAAAGCTTTTGTATTTAAGAGCCAAAAGATCATTACCAAGAATTCTTATGTTTGCAGCAACTTTTATCGTTTTATGACATTTTATTTTAGACACCAACGCCTTTCTTTTAAAGTATTATTAAAGTTATAATTAATTTTTTTGCGCATTTCCAAGAAAAAGGAAATAGAAAAACACGCACGTGACCGGATGGAAAAAAACAAAGTCTAAAGTCGGTCTATCCCGACTATGAAATACCCTAAACCTACTTTTTCAAAATACAACAATAGTATTGAAAATGGGCGAGTCCTTGGACAGATGAAGCCCATATTTTATATACATTTAAATTGTTATGAACAATTAACACATACCAAGTTTTATTCCTGTAGCTCACATAAAAATACTTTTATACTGTTTTACCTATTGTGGGTTGTATGGTAGGCGTGGGTGGATAACGTCCATTTTTCAAAAAAACGTTCGTTTTATTATAAAATAAATACGTACCAAATTTTATCACTGCAAGACAAACATAAACTTGTTTATGTAGTTTTAAATTTATTGGTTAGTATGGGAGGTAGGCATGTCCGTGGGCGGATCACACCCATTTTGAAGACATGTTCGGATTGTTATAAACTACATACGTACCACATTTTATTCTGTAGGTTAAACGTTAGCTTATTTATTGAGTTTTCAATTTTTGGGTTGTAAGGACGGTGGGCGTGTTCGTAGACATTTGACACTAATTTTTCGAAGACATCTTTGTTTTGATATAAAATACATACGCTCAAAGTTTTATTTTTGTAGGTTAGTAGGGAGTTTTCAATTTTTGTGTTGGATGGGAGCTAGAATATATATACTTTTCTATACCGGACTCGCTTATTTCTATACAAACGTTTGCACAAAGTTAATATACCCTGACCTGTTCAGGTTTAGATTATAAAAAATTGACATGCCTGGATCGGATATAAGGGTTAAGGATGAAAAAAAAAAAATTATTTTATTTTTTACAGTGTACTTCTCGTTATTAAGCATGTTTTTAAGCCCTGGTCCAAATAAATGGAATGGGAACCCCACAAAAAAGTATACGAAGTGAGGACTGTAACAACATCTAAATTTTGTATAATTTTTTTTTTGACAACAGGGTGTCTCTAATTGCATTTGATTCCAATTTTTTTTAATAAAAAATAACTAAAATTTATTAATGCCATATGATAGAAACTGAAATTTAATTTAATGTTGACCTTTCAACCATTGCAATATGTTCATTAATAAAAAAGTTGAAAATAAATTTTTACATTTTTTGAATTCTTCATACAATTTACTGACATCTGAAACACCATGCCATACTTAGAAGAAAACTTATAACAAATCGGTTCGGAAAAACAAAAGTTCATGTAATGGCGTTCGAAGGAAGAGTTTTAGTCGAAAAGAAAATAAAATAATTCTGTACATTGTACTTCCTGTTAGCAAGCATCTTTTAAGACCTGTTCGAAAAAATTTAATGAAACTCCACAAAAAGTATTGAGTTGTGAGGATTGTAACAAGATCTTTTTTCTTTTATAATTTTTGTTGATCAAAAGGGTGGCTCAACTGAGTTTTTCTTGCATTTTTTAAATATTTAAATATTTCATTTGAAAAAGGGTTGTGAACAAAAATTATTCCCTGTTTTACCTGTTCTAAAAAAAAAAAACAAAAATATATAAAAAATTAGATCTTGTTACGATCCTCACAACTTAATACTTTTTTGTGCGATCTCTGTTTTTCCTTCCAACCTTACTTTTCTTTTGCTCATGTCCCAAAAATGATTCATTTGGCGTTGCCACACTTCATTTTCCCTTCATTTCCATGATGTTTGTTGACTTTTATAGTGTTTTAATGGTATTTAATAATGAAACACGCTGTGAGGTGTTTTAATTTTTGTATGGTTAAACACTTAAAATACATAAAACACCAGATATTTCGTCTTCTCTGCGTTCACTGCAAGACCCCTCGTCGAGACCCTTTCTGTAACCTGGAGAATGCTGAACTGACTTTAGGCGTATCATCAGCATATGACAGTAGCATAACTTTTTTAAAGAATATCGTATCACTACTTCTCAGATCAGCAACTCGAAATTATCTTCTCCATCATCAACTCAGCACTTTTTTGCTTCCAGAAGGTTACGTGGAAGGGAAAGTCGTGCCTTCCATCCTTTCTACTTTCATACCCAAAAGGCATTCTCTTAACATGTGCAAGTCATTGGGAGGAATGCTTTCCTTAGTCTTATCTAGAAGTGCTTCTAGAATTTTTCAATGGAAGATTTCTTTGAGGCCTTCAACTAAAGGATTCTAGTGGATATTTTCCAGGAAAACTTTAAAAAGGCATTTCATGATCCATTCAAATAAGACAAAATGATTCTAAGAAAATATTTAACCATTGCCTAGCACAAGCCATGCCATGGAATCATACTTGGAAGCTATTCAAATAGCCTTTAGAAGTAAAAAATTTTGCTGGGAAATTGAAAAAGTCATACGACAAGGAATCACTTTGTCTTAAACGTCGTTTGATATTGAATGTGGGGGAGAGGTCCTTTCGGATTTTCAATGCGCTGCTGATGTTGCACCGTATCATTCTACAGACACGAACTTACATTGTCGTGTCCTTCGACTGGCAAAATTGAGGAACCATTGGAAATCGGCATGGCACAGCTCACATAATTACATTTTTTAACTGCTTTGTTCTTGGGAAAAAACTATCAAGCTTCATATACAAGATTTATAAATGTTCTTTCTGCATATGATAGCAGATTAACGCTTTTTGGTCCCATTTTTGTAAAATGGCGGATCAAAGTAAAAAACATTTAAAATTTTTTTGTCACATAATCGTATACTTCTCAGAATTTCAAATAAAAAACTTTATGACACCCCAAAGACGGATAAATGCAATAACTTTTTGGTACAACAAGTTCCTGAGACCTGATTTTTATTTAACTTTCCGAATTTTTACATTAAAAAATTAATATTTTTATTCAAAAGTTTATTCAAGTAATTTAGATGAGCTAATAAGAATGCTTTTTACTACAAAGACGATCGTTTCAACTCGAGTGTTAAAAAACAATGCTGATTATTGTGTCCAACTTCTTTCATTTTTTAGTATCCATAAATGATGAACGCTATCAATTTTTTAACTTCGCCCTGTAAATATTTAACTTTTTCTTTTCATAAATAAAAATAGCACCTCGCTTAATACTACAGTTTCCGTAGAAAACACAATTTGTTCAGTTATGTTTTTCTTTTTTCTTTATCTTTTTTCTTAACCAAACGCATTCAAGTTAACCTCTCTACATTTCCTTCGCATAGAGTTCAATAAACTTACTTAAGATATTTATTCAAAAAGTTCTTTTACATGCCAATACAAAGTAAAAAAAAAAAAAATAACAATGAGGCCCACAATTAAGGAACATAAAAAAAACAACACAAAAACAAACAGGAAGCAACGACATTAGCACGCGACTCTATTTATTTATAACGCCAATTAAGTAGACCGACCAGGCGCGGATACAAGGGGGGGTAAAGGGGGTAATTACCCCCCCCAAGAACTCGCAAATACTTTTTTTTTAATACATTATTTGGAAAAAATAGTTATGCCCACAGCTTAAGGGTACTTTTATGTATACATCAGCGATTCTGAAGGCGTGTTTTGAAAGAATACTAAAAAAAATGGTCAGAGACATTGTTAAACTCTAGTTTTTTTATTGATTTCAACAATTATTAAAGTATATAAAAAAAAATTTTGTTTATTTTTGTTTCGTGAGGTCATTTGCGTGTAGATGACGTTTTTATGAAGCGATGCGAGAAGAGTATGACCATTTTGCTTGTAGAATCACATGATCTGTAGTCATCTGCAAAAACCAAAATATAATTATATGTAAAGCAAACACTTACGTCAAGGTAGTAAATTCGATTTTTTTAAAAAATGAGATTGAAAATAAAGTAACAGATCGTTATGTTCTCAAATTAACAGCCATTTTTTAAACAATCAACTTTAAAGACGCTTTATTTTCTTACAAATAAAAAACTTGAAGTCACTACCATAGCGTAAGTGTTTGCTTTATAATAATTATATTTTTGCAAGACATTTACGATTAGTTTAAAAATGCCATTTATAAGAAATCATTGAGCAAGCAACATTGATTTTGATTTGTTATGAGCGCAATTAAGATTTTGGCTATGCAAACCAAAGTTGCCACTTAAAATATTTTATTCTTCTAAATTTTAACTGAAAACCTGCCAAACTTTTTTGCAACCTATGTGCCAACGAATTTTACCATAAAAAAACAATACGTGCATTGTACTTTCAGTTTTCACTTTATAAATTTTCAAAAAAAAAATTACAAACAATGTAAAATCCAATAGATTTTTTACTTCAATTATTTCATCATCAGTTAAATTACTTCTTAGAAATATTTCAGCTATATTCAGTCCTTATGAAAATATTATATACATCTGTAATACTTTTTGTCATATATGATATAAAGGGTGTTTTTTTCTGAGGTTTTTTTTTCAATATAGATTACTCTATTGTCTGACAGTTGTTTTGACAGTTGAAAGTGACGTCTCTACTCAGTATTATTTGGCAAATCATCATGAATAGGTTAACTTCAGAACAACGCTTCCAAATCGTGAAAATTTATTTTCAAAAACAGTGTTCAATTAAAAATGTTTATGGAGCACTTCGCGAATTTTATGGTGCACATAATCGTCCGTCTGAGACCACCATAAAGAACGTAATTACCAAATTTCGGTCTATATTCACTCTTTTGGATTCCAAGCCACCGAGAAGAATGAGAAGAGTGCGTACAGAAGAAAATATTGTTGTCGTTGAGGCCAGTGTCGAAGAAAACGTTAATTTATCGATTTGTCTCTGAAAATGAGGAAGGACGACGCATTACCGTGAATAGAAATCGATACAGAACCATGATCAATGAATTTTTGTTGCCAAATCTTCACGATATGGATGTTGAAATACGCCCTCAAAGACTTTGGACCTCCAGAATGCCCTTTGTGCAAAAAAGTCGTGGTGATCATATGCCCGAAATTATATTTAAATGTTAAATGCCAAGAAATTATCTACTAAATAAAAATTTTTTTGGCTATTTCACAATTTGGCATGTGTTTTATTTAAATTTCAAATCAGCAAGCTTTTAAAAAAACACCCTTTATAACAGGGTTGTTTTGAAGTGAATTAATGTTAGGTTAAAGTTGCTAAAATTGTATCAACTGCGCAAATAATTTGTTGCATACAATTATTTTTGTTTGAGTAAATTCTAAATTGTTTGGAATTCTGAAATTTTTCAAGCCTACCTTAACTTACTTTTTATATAAATAGGCGCAGGGAAAACAGTTAAGGACCATTTTCTCCCGTGTTTTTCAACCGATTTTAATAATTCTGTTTTTAAATGAATTAGAGTGCGGAGAAGAAGTGCACCAACTATTTTATACAACTATAAATAAACAAACAAAAATTGGGCGATTTGCGACCCCAGCGCGGTACTAGTAATTATATTTGCAACAAACCAACCAAATTACCACAACCGAATTTCATGAAATAAAACTGCCACTTTTAGTCCACTTTTAGTATGGAACTAATTCAAATTCAATTATTTCATGAACTTAAAATTTGGCAGTGTAAATAGGAGAGCGACACTAATGTGACACTAATGACATTTTTCCACTAATTTCTATAACGTTTGCTATCTTTGCCACGCTTCCATCAGTGTAGAAACAGCTGAGCGAAGTTTTTCTATACTGCGACGATTAAAAATATGGTTCCGTTCGAATTGAGAACGATTGAATGGACTCGCATTATTGCATATACTTAGAGACATTTAAATAAATATTAACGAAGTTATTGATAATTTTGCGATGATTTTGTCATATGATTTTGTCAGTTACAAAATTAAGCTTTATGAAAGGTGCAGAGATCTCGATAAACAATACCGAATGAATTTTGGCTGCTGATTTCAAATATAGACTCCATTTTTCTCCATCAGCTCGAGTTTTTGAGTTTTAGGCAAAAACATGATAATCAGTTTTTTTTCTGATAATATTGCTATATCTATTATATTGATCTACCGATTTAGATAGACCTTTCAATTTTTGGACATTCAATAACAATATATTCGACAGTTTCGAAGATATCGACGTTCAAAGACGAAAAAATTTCACAATTTTACGTGGGCTGCTCTTGTTAGATTTAGAGTTTTTATTTACTTTTCGCTGAGATATTATTCCAGAAAAAGGGAGAAATAAATAAATACAGAAATGTGCGTGTATGTGTCTGGAAAAAATGCTTCTTAAACAATTCAATAATTTCAATTCAAAAAAGAACAATTTATCTATTTGTAAAAAGGCAAAATTTTCTCAAATCGAAAATGTGTGTCTTTGATAATTTACCCCCCCCAAGATTTTTTCCAGATCCGCCCCTGAGACCGACCCAGTATTTCACACAGCTACTATTATTTAATCAAAGTTAACCGATAAAAAAAGTTTGAGCCAAAGTATGTGGCGCTGAACGTGTTAAAATTAATCTCTATGTTCTGAAAAGCCAAGTCTTTTTGTTTATACTTTAGAAGATTAAAAGAATAGCACCAACTTCTTAGCAATTTAAAAATTAAATAACCTTTTTACAAGACAACCTTAAAAAATGTAAAGCAAATTTTTTACAAGCAATTTAAAAAACAAATAAAACATAACAAAACGTTGACCTAATTTGAACTGGCTGCAAAAAGTAGTTTGGCCAGGAAGTTGTCATGGCAACTCAGTCGTATAGAGGATTACTTCATGTGTTGGTTGTAATGCACTTTAAATAACTAGGTTAAGAGCCAGTAAGATTATTTCTTATTTTATAGAATTTACTGTATGATTTGATTTTAACTTTTGATTTTCATTTTAACGTAGTAAGAGTTGTTTGACTTCAACTCCTTTTTCCAAGGAATTTAGTCAGACATAAATAATGATAGATGTTTACTGTACATGTATTTGATACTAATATAATCAGTAGGCAAGCATGAGGGCCAATTGAATTCTCTGAGAATGAATAGAATTTCTTTCTTAAGAGTATTAAAATTTGTACAATTTAGCCGATCATAAGTTTTGTAGGATGATTCCTAGATTGAAAAAAAAATGTGCGATGTTTTTCTACGACTTTCGATGTGGATTAAACCAACAGCAGTGTTCCGATCAATTCGCTTCGTCTTTTGGTGATGAAGTACAATCTTGAGCCACTGTTTTTCCTGATTTTCCGAATTCGCACCGTCGCACTTTCTGCAGCTCGAATTTCGTGAAGGTCGTCCAAAATCGGGTTTTGTGCCACAAAATATCGAAACTGTGCGTGAACTAATATATGACTAAGATGACTATGACATGACTAAGAACGTCATGTGACCTCCCGTGAGAAAGAGACATCTTCGGGAATTAGTGGGATCACCTAACTTACTTACTAAGATGGCCATGACAACCTGTTATCAGGTTACGACCGATTTGATTGGCTTCAACAAGCGAGGTTAGAGCTTCCTCGTCCTGGTCAATACTGGCTGCATCTGGTCAATAGTGGCCAATAGTGGCTGCATTTGTTTGCGATATCACCCCTGCCTCAGCGCAATAGAGAAGCACAGATATGATGAGCATCTTGTAAAATGTCAGTTGTTTCAATCGAGAGAGGGCTCTGGAACCTAATTTCTCATTAAGCTCGTAGTAGCATCTATTAGCAATTGTTATTCTTGGCTTAATCTGTAGACTGACATTGTTGTTGCTGTTTACGGGGGTTCCAAAGTATGTAAACTCCTTGCCTACTCTTTTTTTTTTTTAGTAAGAATCTAACAAATTGGCCATTTCAGCCCTTGAAAGGACTTTGACCGAGCTTCTTATGATCAATTGTGATGTGTGTGTTATTTAATGTTTGCACACAATTAACCGAGAACTGGACCTACATTTTTTATGCCGACTCCGAACGGCTCATGTTCTCAAGAAGCTTTACATGGCATTATTTACTCTCTGAGGTTTGCCATTGTCTGCAGAGAGGTGGTGACCGATCAGAAAAATTTTTTATTGAAAAAAACTTTTCGCCGCGGCTGGGGATCGAACCCGGGCTCCGAGCATGCTAAGCCACACACTTAACCTGCATGCCACGGTCACCACAATTCAGGTAGTTCAATTTCTTATTAGGTTTTTTTTAAAAAATTACAAGATCCTCAGACGGTTTTTTAATCCGTGTATAAGAGGAAAAATAAAATAAAATATATTGTTTAGGAAAACGAATAAATAAACTATTTAAAAGAAAATAAATTTTTATATCTAAAGCTAATTACTTCAAGGTGATATTTGCCTGTTGTTACATGAAAGTGGTGACCGTGGCATGCAGGTTAAGTGTGTGGCTTAGCATGCTTGGAGGCCGAGATCGAATCCCACTCGCAGCAAAAGTTTTTTCAACAAAAAAATTTTTCTGATCGGTCACCGCCTCTCTGCAGACAATGGCAAGCCTCAGAGAGTAAATAATGCCATGTAAAGCTTCTTGAGAACATGAACTTACGCCGTTCGGAGTCATTTTTCTGTGTCAATTGTTTAATAATACACACAACACAATTGATTATAAGAAGCTCGGTCAAAGTCCTTTCAAGGGCTGAAGACCTCTACAAGACCTCTCAAGTTTTTGTATAGAGGAGACATCGCCGCTCAAATTAGCCGACAACAAAATATATGTTAGTCATGGGCTGGGCAGCGATCATACACGTCCTCTAGGCTCGCGTAGAAGGTGTCCTTGACAGCATCGTCCTTTTCCTCCGTCGGGGCATGTGCGCAAATAAGGCTGATGTAGAAGAATTTTGCCTTGATGCGGATTGACGCCAGCGTTTCGTTCACAGATGTGAACCGGGAAACAAGATGGCGTAGTTTCCGACTAACGACGAATCCGCATCCAAATTCGCGCTTCTCCGCATGGCAGCTGTAGTAGATATCGCAGTCTGCTCTCTTAGAGCAGCCTTGTCCTTTCCATTGCATCTCCTGGATGGCGGTGATTATTTTTTCGAGGGCTTCCGCCAGTTGGACAGTGGCACCTTCCCTATAAAGGGTCCGGACATTCCAGGTGCATATCCGTAAATCATTATCCGTTTTTCGTTTGCGGTGGTCGTCAACGTAGTGGGGGTTCATATCCGAGGCTGGTTTTTGTTTTCATTGGGAAGTTATAATGTGGTTGGGACCCAAACCCTACGCACATTCCATTTTTAAGGTCTTGAAGAGACCCCTCAAGTTCATGGTCTAGATGAGACATCGCCGCTCAAATTAGCCGCCAAAGTTTATCGGGCGATAGTTTTTGACGTTTCTAGGAGAGACCACTTGGAGGTTTTGAGTCAACTTGAGACGATTTCGACATGGATAATGCTAGCCTCGCCAAGTTGAGGCAATCAGACACGTTGCCATGTGAAGATCGCCCTCCCCCCTTGTCTCCCAATGTAATGCCAATAAGGAGGCTTAATGTATATATTCTTAATCAGCATATAACCACCATGAGCTATCGCCATGAAATTCGTTATTTAAACTTGAATCTAAAAATAACGATGAAGTTCGAAAAAAGGCCAAATCAGGTGAAAATCACGACTACCTCTCCGAAGAAATGACTTAATCAAAAAGGTAAAACCCCGTTAAATTCTACAAAAATAATCCTAAGGTCTTGAAATTTTGCACCTAAGCTGTAATATGAAATACGCACATTGAGTATGAAGAGTAAACGAGCCAAATCGGATGTAACCCTCATACCTCCCATACAAAGTCACTTTATCAAAAGCTTTATAAATTCCACAAAAATTAATAGGGCTATTCACAATGTGGTGTATTTGTATCGTGTATCGTGTATTTTTGATATTTGTAGTAACTTTTGTAAAACTATAAAAACAAAATGCAGTGTTTAAAATACAACCCTGCAGCAAAAATACAATGACGAAATTCTATTGTATTCTAGTGTTTCGTTTCAACGTTTTTATTATTTAATGATGAGCTATTCAAAACGAATGTACCTACATAAATCAGCTGACCTTAAAAATACAAAAGTTTATAGAAGGTTCGTTCACAATACGTTGAAAATATTGAAAATTTTGTTAAAATTTATCACTAATACACCACATCGTGAATACCCCTAATGTATTGATTGGATAGTTCGTACATTAGTCATGATATTTAAAACGTAACTCTGAGTTTGAAATTTGAAATATTGAACAAAAGCCTACAAAGTGACTTCATCAAAATAATAGAACCTTAATAAACACCAATTCGAAGACAATTCCTAACTAGTTTTAATTAAAACTAATTATATTCCTGATTCTTCTCCGAAATGTCAAATGACATGACTCAGCAGCTGACAGCTATGCGACTTCCTAGTGATCGGAGAACAACATTTTAGATATCCATGGGCGTTTTTTGATAGCTGCACCATGATTCGTTGGTGCAACACATTTTCATGATGTGTTGATCATCTCTAGCTCTTGGTGTATTTTGAAAGTTTTCAATTTAAAAAACCATCAAAATATTTTAAACTCTATTTGGAGATCGCCGAGTGATCTCAGCTTTTAAACAAAAAGTTGAAACATATCATATGACAAGTTATTTTTAACTTATAACAACATCATTACAATCGTAAACAGAGTTACCAGATTCAAATTAATTCAATTGTTACATGACTCATCTAAGTCACTCTAAAGAAAAAGCGGCAAGTCATAACAAAACAACCTGAATCACATTAAAAACAAACGTGTTCTTATTAATGTCCATGAACCCTTACAATGTCGTTGCACAATTTCCATTAGACATACATGAACAGATAAAAACATTTTCTATTGCATTTAGCAAGTCTGGCTCAATAATAAAAGTAGTGCTATTTTTCCAAATAATTATTCCTTGACATATTGCAGACTTTGTGCTTCCTAATAGATACAGATTTGTATTAAATATATAATTATAGCCTTTAAAGTGATTCATAGATATGTGAACTGAACTTTTGCTCGAATAAAATTACCTTAATTAAAACTCATATAAACTGCTAGATGCTCTACTTGAAGGTGAATGTCAAGTTGAACAGGTGAATGCTGTTTTTAAATGAATCATAAATTGAAAGTAATAAAAAAAGAATGTGTATGATTGGACATGTTTGAATATGAACTTTCGTTCTGTGGTTACTTAAGGAACTCCAAATGAAGCACGAGTTTAACAAACCGGCTACACATAATGTTTACAAAAAATATAATAAATACTAAACATTCAAGCAACTGGGCAAAACCGGCTATTTTATATAGCAGTGAGATCAAAATGCGGTTTTTTCAAAGTTGTTTTGTTAAAACAATGTCATGTCAGCATACGAATATATATATGCATGTAATATTTTTAATAAATGCGAGAATTCATTGTTTGTTTAAAATTAATTACTAATTCGCAATGAACTCAATGCTAAAATCGCAAGAGATGACGTCGTTTACACGCTATACATGAGAAAAAATCTCACAGATTGTTGAATGTACGAGTAACAAACATTAACTGCAGAATATCCAAATTGCAGCTGAATATTTAACTCAGCACAAAACAATTTAACCTTCAAGTAGTTATAAGTGTCTAGCAAAATAATTTTAATTGACTTCAATATGACGATATTTGTTAAGTTTAAAGGCGTAGCTTGTGTATGCAATAAGTTTTTTTAATTTTTTTTCGAATGCCACAGTAGATCAGATTAGATTAATTCACATCACACAAAAAATAAAAATCATTTAAAAAAAAAACAAAATTTCTTTGGCTTGAAAAGGTACTGAACTATTTTTGAAGCTCTTTGATAGTGGCTGATTAACATATTAATTGAGGAAAAAAAATAAATAAAAAATTGCGTCGTAACCTTGACCATGTCATGTTAAAACTAGCAAATTTGTTAAACTTAGCAATTCTCGTGGTTTGGAATTTACATTCTAACACAAAAATATTAAACATCTGTACAGTAGTCGTAGCAAGCTGGTTTCCTGCTTAATTTGGGCATTACAGTTCTATATTTTGGTTAGGATAAACACGTCATATTTG
This sequence comes from Tetanocera ferruginea, assembly GCA_958299015.1. NCBI lineage: Eukaryota > Metazoa > Arthropoda > Insecta > Diptera > Sciomyzidae > Tetanocera > Tetanocera ferruginea. The sequence continues at coordinate 60,498,794 of OY282640.1, read as the reverse complement.
GCGATTGAAGAAGTCGGGAAGCGAATTATCAACTTGAATGGTTTTATCTGGTTTTGTTTTTCGCGCACACGCCAACAATTTCAATGCTAAATGATTTGCCATTTGCCAGATTTGCTGATATGCGAGGCTAAACGTGTGTAAATATTTTTATAAATATGCTTAACATATATTAAAGTAGAGTTTTTCAAATCAGGTTTTTTGGGGTTATTCGAGATATATATCGAAGAATCTTTTTCGAAATGAGATATTTACTGCTGTATTCAAAAAATATATTTTTTTTAAATTTTTATTCAATATGATTCATTTTGTATTTTATGGAATTTCATTAACACAGCGTTATTTAATGAGAAATTCTTCTAATAAAAAGTGGAATTTGTTTTTATTAAATCAAAGAATATGGCTGAATATGGCACAAGAAAATTCGAACACTATCCTTTCAAAATGAACTTAACCCTGCACCATCTTCGACTTTATACACTACTCGGCCGTCTTCGTTGGACAAAATCGTCTTTCGCTATTTTTTTAACCCTTTAAAAGTATCCGACTGCTCTAAAATATTTTTGGGGACTTAGTTACAAAATTTTTCTGAAGGTTTTGTTAAAAAATAATTAAACAGGTACTCGCTACCAATATAAGAACACCGAAAAAAGAGAACTTTGGGACTAAAACTTATAAGTTTCATATCGCGGGTCCAAATAGATACTTAGAAGAAATATTTTAGAAATTTACTTTTCATATACATGACTTTCCAGGTGGTGACCGTGGCATGCAGGTAAAGTGTGTGGCTTAGCATGTTCGGAGCCCGGGTTCGATCCCCAGCCGTGGCGAAAAGTTTTTTCAATAAAAAATTTTTCTGATCGGTCACCACCTCTCTGCAGACAATGGCAAACCTCAGAGAGTAAATAATGCCATGTAAAGCTTCTTGAGAACATGAGCCGTTCGGAGTCGGCATAAAACATGTAGGTCCTGTTCTCGGTCAATTGTGTGCAAAAATTTAATAACACACACAACACAATCGATCCTAAGAAGCTCGGTCAAAGTCCTTTCAAGGGCTGAAATGGCCAATTTGTTTTGTTTTTTGTTTATACATGACTTTCAAAAAAGCTTATCCACATTTGGCTGCGTTCTAAAAAGTATGATTATTTTACAATCTGAAAATTTGGTAAAATTGCAAGCAACAAGAAACAAAATAGTTAACAAGGACTTATAACTTTACCAAAAATGAAATTTTTGACGGTAAAACTTAATGTATTGATAAAAAATTGCATTTTTCACAAACTTACTTAACATAATTAAAAAAAATTACTCCGACGTCGTCGTTGGACGATTTGATCCATGGGCCAACTTTGACAGCAGCTAACTGACAGACATCGCGACGTCTACTAACGCCCTTTGAGTGAACTTCTTTATACATACTAGATTTTTTTAGCAGAGGTAGCTACTCGCTTTCCCCCTCTCCTTTCTGAGATACAGTGTTTATCAACCACTTTAAGATTATATTCACTATAAATTGTGACTCTCAAATAAAGAAACAATTTAGGAATCCCTTGAGAACAAACTGGGAAAGTTATTCAGTCTGGATCAACAACAATATTGCAGATCTAGACACAGAATATTTCTCCCAAGACGCATGCAATGCAGTCGAGTTTATCACGAATAAAATGAACAAGGCTTTCAAGAAATTTTGCCCCCAGTCTTAATGTCATAAATCTACCAGTGCAAGCTGGTGGACAACCGACTTTAAGAAGACACGAACGGAGGTCAGAAAACTTCACCGGAAAGCCATTCTTAGTAAGCTAGAGCAGGACTGGATAAACTATAGATCAAAGTTAAATGTCTGCACAAGAGACGTTAGAATAGTTAAGCGAACTACTTGAACAAATTCATGCGAGTCCATTGAGAACACAAGTGAAGCTGCAAGACCCGTCGGACCTTACTTACTTATTTACTTAGGTGGTCATGACAACTCGTGGTCGGGTTACGGCCGACTTCATCAGCTCTCGCCAGGCGTCTCTGCTTCGCGTGCGCCGTCTCCAATCTCTTTCACAAAGCTCGATTAGGGCTTCCTCGGTCTGGTCCATCTATCCGGGGCATGGCCTTCCTCTTCGTCTTCGTCCCTGGGCTTTCGCCTCATCCACCTTTTTCGCTGGAGCTTCTTCATCCATACGAAAGACATGACCCAGCCAACGAAGTCGCTGTAATGTAATATGCTGGACTAAGTCAATGTCGTCGTAGAGCTCATACAGTTACAGTTCGTGGTTCATACGAATGCGATAGTAGTCGTCAACTCGAACAGGACCAAAGACTTTTCGAAGAACTTTCCTCTGGAACACTACAAGAGCGGCTGCATCTGTTTGCGATACAAATCATGCCTCAGCGCCATAGAGAAACACAGGTATGATCAGCGTCTTGTTAGTTTTGTCGATCGAAAGAGGGCTCTGGAACCTAATTTCTTACTTAGCCTGTAAAAGCACCTATTAGCAATTGTTATTCTTAGCTTAATCTCCAGGCTGACATTGTTATTGCTGTTTACGGTGGTGCCAAGGTATGTAAACTCCTTGACAACTCCAAATTATATTTACCTTCTGTAACGTGGGAGCCTAGACGCCGCTCTTCTCTATTTACAGAAAGCATATACTCTGTTTTGCCCTCGTTCACCGTCAAACCCACTTTGGCTGATTCCTTTTCGATAGCAGCGAAAGCAGCAGTTACATCTCTCTTGGTTTGGCCGATAATATCGATATCATCAGCATACGCAAGGAGCTGGACACCTAAGTAGAATATGGTTTCATTTCGATGTACTCCTGCCTTTCGTAGGATCCCCTCCATGATGAAATTGAAGAGATCGCATGATAGTGGGTTTCCTTGTGTGAAACCTCGTTCGGACCCATCGGACCGGTACATTTTAAAAGGCCTGACGGATCATGGACAGAACCGAACCAAGAATAGCTAACCAATAGCTACTCATGCAAACTCATTTTCTAGGTTGCAATGATCCGGATCAAAACGAAGCTATCAGCAACGAAGAAATGATGTAGAATCTTTAAAGATCCTTGCCAGAACCCTTACAGAAACTCTCCAGCATTCTCACAAGGTCATCTGTAGAATGATCGATAGGTTTTTTCAAACCCTACAAGTCTGCGGGACCAGATGGAATCATACCCTGGTTTAAGGCAATCTTCATCGGTTGCCTCAGGAGAGGTTATGTTCCGAAAATCTGGAGAGAAGTAAGGCAGGGAAACCGATAGGCTCTACACCAAAATATAACAGACCTATTAGTCTCTCATCGTTCTTGATGAAAACGCTGGAGACAATAATAGATCTACACATAAGAGAATATCTGAACGATACTAACTTTTGTAGTGCACAACATGCTTTCCTCAAATGTAGATCAGTGAAGATAGCTCTACACAATGTGGTTTCGAACCCTTTATCACAAAGAATACATCTTAGCAACATTTTTAGATATCGAAGGTGCATTAAGTTAACAATTTAAATGCGGAATCTATTTCTTATAGACTCCGCTTTAATGGAAAAAAGTGTAAAAAACATGTTTACCCAATAGATTTATAAAATTGTGAATAGCAAACGTATAAATGCAAAAATGGGGATAAGTGTGGTAAGAAAGGTGACCACAAGAGGCACTCCATAGGGAGGTGTTATATCGCCCCTTCTTTTGCTAATTGTGGTTGACAACATCCTTTGCAAACTCAAAGCTGGTGGAACAAAAGAGCATCTGCCGACGAAGTTGCCATCGAAGAGTTCCTTATGTGTTCGGCCTGGAAAAACAACACTTTCAGACATGCATCTACTCTGAATCTCTACCTAATGTGAGAGTCGATACAAAATACAGCACATACATTCCCAGCAGACAATAATGGGAAGAAATGGTACTTAATTGTACTGATCAGTGTCTGTAAAACCCACAATGTCACTCTCTGCTGGGTCCCCGGATAAAGCAATGTAGAAAGGAATGACAGAGCAGAGAACTGGCAAGAAGTGAAATAACGACAGATATAAACAGAACCATAAAAGACGTTTACATTCTAATAGACGTCGTTAAAGGAAGTACCGACCTCAAAGCCAGATTTAGTGAATGATTTAGTGAACCAGCTTTGAAATATGAACACTTAAGGTGATGTGAGATGGCCATTAAATAATTTTATAACGAAATTAAAAAAGAATTTATTTATATAAGAGCGCCATGGAGTTTCTCTTAATGAGAAAACCTAGTACACTGCTTACTTTCGTTAATTTGCAACTTATCGTGGTTGTCAAAGTAAAAGTGATTATTTGCTTAATCTCAATACTAGTTTGTCGTAAAACACTTATAAGGCTCACTGAAATGCTGTTAAAACTACACTTTTAATGGCTTTCTATAAATTTCACCCTTGCTAAAAACATAACTTCAAACATATTAGGTTGATGAAAAACAAATAAATAGATTTCACAAAACTTGTTGCTATTCTGTAACATCATATTTTCTGCATAGCGGGCCAAGTTCAGAAGACAGGTTTATAAGTAAATATATGCTGTGAATACCTAATTGTAATTAACTTTTCTATATTTTTTAATGCGAGAAACAAGTGTTGTTTTGTATATCAATTAAGTCTTGGGCCTTATTTGCGTGGTTGTGTCCATGACGGAATTTACGTTTTGGACGTGAGACAATAGCGATTGTCACAATTAGCAATATGTGCACTCAGCTTAACACACACACATACTTCTGTAAGAATAAAAATGCACACAGCCTCGAATATTTTCATTTGATTTACAAACTATATTTATTATTTATATTGATGTGGAATGTCGTTCGCTTGCGTTCGAATGCCAAATTCCATTTAGCCTTAATTCGAGTGGACTTGAGAAGGTAAATTGCGATTTTGCGATTAGCTGATATCTTTTCTGTTGTTGGAATATTTATTTTAAGCAAAAAGTAAAAATCAGAGACCGTAAAAATTTGTGCATTCATGAGCGAAGTCAAACAAACAATGTCGTTCACTGGCTTTAATTTGAATAATCTAACTTGAATTATCTAACTTGAATTTGAATTATCTAACTTTTCCTGAGCAGGCTAGCTCATAGTGTTTCGAGAAGAACAAATAAGAACAGTGGATAAAATTGAAAATTAAAATTGTTAAAAATTTTAACGCCATTTTTTCAAAATTGTCTTTTGAGCAGAAAAAAGTTAACACCTAACTTTGTCTCTCTTTAAGGTTCTTTAGGTTCAAAGTGCACCTAATGAGACCCTCGTTAATAGCATGAATTTTCAAAAACAAATCAGGGAGTAGCAATAGTGGTGTTCTTAAAAAAGTTATTGTAAAAACTTTTTTTTTTTTTTATAAACATTTCTAGATATCAACTAAAAAACAAATTTTAAAGGAAAAAGCTTATATTAATTCGTTGAAAATCCTTATCCCTTACTGAAATCTACCTCCACGTCATCTTCATTGAAATCTTGGTTCTAATAAGAGCCATCTAATGCTGTCATTGCCATATCTTCAATAGGTAATAAGTTTGGCTTTGACCAAACAACTCACGCTTATAAGAGGTGCTCTTTCCACCTGTTTGCAGGAGCCGATAAGCCATGTACAGCCAACAAGCCAGAAACTTCACTATATATCTTGTCCTTGTGCCTTATTGCCTCATAGATATCATTTTTTTAACTATCAAAAATTCTTTTCTCAGGGCACAATACCCTGAGGACTGCCTTGTGCTCCTCACTCCATTACGATCCCGCTGAATTCATAAGTCACAAGCGAGTAGATTGCCCCTTAGCTCCCTTCAATATGAACGGTCAATTTTATATATTCAATGATCATATATATATTCGATGTATCGAAATGGTGCAAGAAATACTTCACTCCAACTAATCTTCGCATGATCTTTCTTTCCTTCTGAACAGGTCCCTTCTACCATGGGAAATGTTCAAGGGAAATTCACGGTCTGGCGCCACCAGCTCGTTTATTTTCTAGATCCACCCGATATACCATCCAGCCTTGATGCCCAATAGAATATCCGACTAATGACACAATTCTTTCACATTTTTGACTCTTATTCTTATGAATAATTCTTGCTGCCCTGAATTTCAGTCACTTTCAGAAACATAAAGTAGTTCACGTTTCCTTTGTAAAGTGTGATACAATACGAGGTATCTTTTTCAACTGGGTTGTTTTGACAGCTGTTATGTGTCAAATGGCTTGTCCATATGACACTTGTTTTAGTATTCAATACGACTCCATCATAAATAGACTTACTCCTGAACAACGTTTATTAATTGAGGAAACTTACTACCAAAATCAATCATCCGTTAGAGAATGTTATAGAGTTCTTTAATATAATTTTTGTCATTATGAGCGTTAAACTCATGTGATTTGAAGTCATTGAGCTACTTTCTTTGGAGATACGTTAAATTACTTTTTTATTTCGACAACCCAAAATTAACATTTGGAAACCAATATAACTCGTGTTATTCAAGGAATACCGGCCGATATGCTCAAAAGAGTTGTCGAAAATTGGATCCACAGTATGAACCATTTAAGAGCTAGTCGTGGGGAACATTTGAAGGAAATCATTTCTAAACAGTGAGTTGTAGGAATCGAACTGTCATTCCGAACATTGTATCTTTATTGTACATTGTACATTGATCTTTATGTATTTTAATTAGAAAACAGAGTAGGAAGCTCTTATTGGATCACCCTTTATAAGCACATGAGATTCATGAATTTTTGTCACTAATCTCATGAATTTTTCTTGTAAGCCTCGTATTAGCACAAGAATTTTATTCACAAAAATTAGGAATGATTCATGTTCACTTTGTTTATTTAAATTTTTATTGGTTATGTATCTTGTATACATTAGAGTCGGTCGAAAAAAAAAGTTTGAAAAAACCACCCCATATGACATGTAATTCTAAAGTTATGCAAAAAAGACCATTTTGGCTGTTTTTCCGGTGGTCCAAAAAAACAAATTTTTTTGTTTTCGGAATCCTCTCGAGGTCAACTTTAAAATAGGGGGTGGTTTTTCAAACTTTTTTTTTTGTATGGAGGCCGACCCACTCTAGTATACATACGTTATGAATTTTAAACACTAGGCTTATGAAATATTCATGTTCTCCTATTTTTTTTTCTTTTGTATAATTTGTGCATTGATATCACTAATAGTTCTTGTGACTCATGTTATTGATGACTGGACCAAAATACATGGATATTATGTTAAAAATTTATAATTATTGTGTACTTTTTTGGTTCAGAGTAAGTTAAATTTTTTTTAAAGGTGATGATAACATTACAGAAGTGAATTTGTCAATGTAAGGCATTGGCTTATAAAATTCAGATATTGCAATTAAAATCTTTAATAGAATTTGAAAATTATGCAAGGAATTATCTAAAAATAAAAAATAAAATTATTTTCTACTTGTTTGTTAACACTGGAAGCTTTGGTGGGTTTTTTGCAAAAATTAATTTTCATTTGCACGGCAAATTGAACAAAAAAATTTTTCCCTATAATAATTTTTTTCAAGATATAATAAGGTTACTAGCTGGTACCCGGCAAGTTGCTGCCATAGAAGTTGCTGAATAGAAGGCCATCAACTCCACTCTGAGTTTCAATAATCTGTGACCATTATTTCCAAAGCTATTTAATATGAAAAATTATCTTTTCTCAACTCAATTCTGAGTTAAAATGTTCTGTAACTTTTACTTCCGTAGCTTTTCTGTATCGAAAATTTTAATTGTATGGGTGGAGCCACGCCCTGTTTTCCAATGCCCGTGCTTTTTTTATAATTTAAAGACCTGGCCAATCAGTTATTTCATACTGAGTTTCATTGTTATACGACATTTACTTCCAAATCTATTCGATATAAACAATTGAATTGTATGACCGGTGTCATGTTCCCCTTTCCAAAGCTCACTCAAACTTTACTTGAACTTTCTATTGAAGGGCACGTCTCAATAGTAAGTTCGTACCGAGTTTCAATGAAGTGCGATTTATAGCCGAAATTCTTGAAAAAATTCCACGCCCCTAGCGGTAAAGATGGTGAAAAATACTTTACGACCTATTCTCATACCAACAAATATGCAAAAAAAATTCATTAAAATCGGTCCAGGCGCACAGTGTAGCGAGAGGGACAAAATGCAAAATATCAACTTGTTTATTTGAGAAAAACAGTATCAGGATGTGTTTAAAACATTCCAATTAAGTCAATTCCAAAAGGGTTTTAAGCTAATAATTTTAGTTTAGCCATGAGAAGTTCCGAAACAAAGATTTTCCATAATTTTAAACTTTTTGGTTGATTCATTAAAAAAATTGCCAAAATTGCGAAAGAGACGTTATGATTAAAATTTTTTTTTTTTAGTATATTAGTAATAGATTGTTAAAACGAATAATATTAAATTTGAGTGATTATTTAAACATTTATAATTTAATTTTAATAAAATTCTAAGAAAAATAAAAAAAAATGTTTGGAAATATGGAAAAAAAACCCTCACCTGCTGCCGCATTAGCACTTTGCCTTAATATGTCTCAAAGTATCTTGATTAAGAATAAAAAATATTAGCTGTTACAAACGTGCACTTTTTTTATAAATGATTTTTGTTTGAGTTCAACATGTGTACTAACGCCAAATCGTAAGTGCGAAGTGTGCGACACACATTACATATCTTTTTGTATGGGAGGTGGGCGTGTTCGGGGGTGGATGACGCCCATTTTTCTCTCACGTCTTAATTTTTGTATAAAAAGAATAAATTTTCAATTTTACTTTTGTAGCTTCGACACAAGCCTCTATATATAGGTTTCAATTTTAGGGTTGTATGGGAGGTGGGCGTATATGTGTGCGGATCACGCCCATTTTTTGTTCATACTTTAGTTTTGATGTTAAATATAAACATACCAAATTTTATTGCTGTAGCTCAAATATATGCCTCTTTATAAGGTTTCACCATTGTGGGTTGTATGGGCGGTGGTCGAAGGGCGTGGCCGATCTTAATAAAATTTGGTGTAGTATGTTAGAATTATAAAATAATGATGCATACCAAATTGCATGTTCCTGCGACAACTCAGTCTATTTTTGTCCCTCTTCCCATAGACATCGTTACACTGTGAGGCGTTTCGGAGGAGTTTAAACACTAACACCGTGACATGAGATTTTTATATATTAGATTAGTTCGCAAAGAAGCTTTCTGAGGGTTTATCAGTTTTGGCTAGTTTTTATTATTTTTATTAGGTTCAAAGATACAAGTGTATAGTCGAGTTTGCACTTATATCTATTTTTAAAAATTTATCCTTTATTTCCTTTCCTTAATTATCAAAATTTTAAAAAACTGTGCATTTAGTTTCAGTGCTTTCAAAGTTGTAGCAGTAAATGTGGTGCTACTTTTTCCACATAAATTAACCCATAGTGTGTCAGGGTGCCATATACGACCCGTTAACTGAACGACAAAATTATTTTGTTCAATTTTTTGTTCTATTCTAAACACTGTGCAGCTTTGAGAAAAAGAAGAAACATAGCTTTGTAATGAGTATGTAAAGGCGTACCCCTCCCTATTGTTAGTCTTTAAGACTTTAACCCATTTTAGTCCGCTGGTACATTTCCCGACCACTGACTTTTAAACTAATTTCTGAAAGAAATATTAAAAATATTTTCAAATTCTTTCTGCAAAGACATAAATTTGGTTAAATGGAAATTCGAAAATAAATAAAAATTTCCAAATTTTCCATTTTACATGAACAGGAAATACTTTTCCATATTTTTTTCCATAAATTAATTTTAACGTTAGTGGTCGAAAAATCGATCAGCGGACTAAAATGGGTTAATGGTCTGTGGCCCACTTTTAAAAATTGTTGATATACAAAAAACTCTTTTTTTAATATTTTATGGAAAAGTACATTTATTTTTGTGATTTTATTTTAGTTTAAAACTTGGCCAATACTTTGTTAAAGTTATTCCAAAAAGCAAAGAAATATGTCTTTACTTTAATTTTTAGCTAATATTGCAAAAAGTTATATGTAGGGATATGCCTCAGTTTAATATTGATACATTTTTATAAACATGTCATTATTTCGGCATTTAAGCAAGTAAGCGGGTAATACTTCTTACGCCAAAGATTTCACAGTTTCATTCAATATTTGAAGAGACCTTAATTAATATAATTATAATTTTTAAGATGCCTGAAGCAATCTCCATTTTTCGATCTATTCAAACTGTGCCAATAACTGTGCTATTGGTGAAGGCTCATAAACGGAACCATGAACGATCATTATGATACAAAGTTATATTATAAGTTAACGAAAACAAAAATCAAATTATATAACCTTCGGAATAATGATTCGTCTTAGACGCTATAAAAACAAGAGCTCGCATGTATTAATTATGGCTCATAACTACTTTAGTACGCAATAACTAATGAACAATTAGTTACACTTAATATATCTGAGTTAATGGTAATTAAAATGGCATAAAAATAAAATACCCTCGAGTATTCTATCTTTTGGAAAAAACATATGTACATAACCAGTAAGTTTGCCACCGAATTAGTCTCTGTTGTTATGGTTGTTGTTGTTAAAAAGTTACGCATTGATGAATGTTGAGCTAATTCTTTATCGTCACAAGGCATCTTAGAGGGTTAAGTTAAATACAAGCGTAACAAACAAAAAGTGCGGTATGACAACAAACTGAGAAGCAGCGTAATAGTTACTTCAATGCCACAAAAAGTAAAACAAAATATCTTAAAAATGTAATTATTTATGCCAGTCATTAAAAAGAAAAAAATATTTTTTTTTTTTTAACCAGCGTTTGCACTCGAATGTGTCAAGCGAGAAACATCATAATGACGTTCGACTAAGGTATACGACGAAATACCGCTTGAGCACGAATACCGACAGATATGAATCTATGACTTAATTGAATGCGAACAATTAAAACTAACTTGATCAATGTTGGTTGAGCTTGTATTTTTACTTTTAATGTTATTCTGTGTTTTATTTTATTTTAATTTTTTTTTTATTTACTTTTAGAAAAATAACAACAGCAACATGTCGAAGCACAACATTAAATACCTGTTACCAGCAACAACAAAAACAGCATTAACTTTGGTTGTGCTACAGCTGCTCATCACATGGACACCGACAATTTGGAGTTTGCCTCAAGGTGCACCGGAAACCGTGTGCGACACCATGTTGCCATTTCATGGTGGTGGCATACCACCACAAGATTCAGTGCCTCCATTTCGAATAGAAACATCAGCGCCAGTTGTGGGACAAGGTCAAACTTTGCGTGTGGATATTGTGGGTGTTCCAGCTGGCCTAAATTTTGGCGGTTTTATGCTACAGGCTAGAAATGCTAATCCACCTTATCAAATTGTAAGTAAAGAAAGAACACGGCATTGGAATTAACATTTTGCATTGCTTTAAGGTTGAAAATTTTGCATGACACTAAAAAATTGTTTTATTTCTATACTTTACGAAGTAGTTAGACCTATTTTGAAAGTTAAAATAAATTAATAAGCTTTTAACAAACCAATAATCTTCTTATTAGTTGTAATAAAAGGCTATAAGTAAACCATAAACCATTAAGAATTCTGAATTAAAGTTTTTCCAAATAATTGTGATGCAATAAACCTTCGGTATAATCATTAATTTATTCGAGTTCTCACAAATTTGCTCTATTTTCAAAGGTGTTAAATGCAAACATAAACCTGAACAGGTCAGAGTATATTAACTTTGTTCAAAAGCTTGCGCAAACATCTAGAAATAAGCGAATCCAGTGTAGAAAAGTATTTATCGTCATATGAAATAAAAAAAGCCCTTAGTTACGTTTGAAACATTTTACTGGAAAATCAAATACCACTCTAAATTGAAAAAATAAATTTTTTCAACATTTTTTCAGGTTGATTTTGAAAATAAAATCGTTGTTTTTTTAGTAGTATTTAGCGTGTAAATTTTGCTTAAACATGCAAGATCAAGACAATATATTCTTGATCTTGATTCAGCCCCGTCCGTTCGTCTGTGTATACACTTGCTCACATCTATTACGCGGTCTGTACTATTAAATATTTTTTGAATCCGCTGACGGAGACGGGTACCTCGCATAAAACCCAAAAATTTAAAACTATATATCTTATCTTTATCTCATCTTATCTTTAAGCTACGAAAAAAAATATGGTATGAGTATGGATGCTCATATTTGGGTATAAAGATGCCCACAGGTTTTTCTACGGGGACAAGAGTATGCATTAAGGCAGTTCGCACAATATAAAGGGTGTTCCATTAAGACGTGTGGTACTTCCATATTGGATAAAACGCAAACTGTTCGGAATTTGTACTAATATTTTATTTCGTTCGAAAGGTCACATAATAGGATTATAGGTGAAAAATTATTTCATGGATATGTTCACAGCGACTGTTCCGTAGTTATCTTATTCTGTTGGCCATATTTTCGATAAAATTTCGATAAACATAGTGTGGTACCGCTCAGAGTTAACATTTTCGATGCTTCCGTCCTCATCTTCGAAATAAAAACGGCCCGATCATGCCTCCGACCCATAAACAGCACCAAACTGTAGCTCGAGGTATTGCATTGGGTTCTCCACGACTATTTCCAGATTTTCCGAGCCACATATATGTCAGTTTAAGTTTAGTTTAGTTAAGTTTAGTTTATTCAGAAGACTTTGAAATACAATTTCCTTACAGACTTAATTCAGATAAGTAATTCATAAGTAAATAACTGAAATATATAAACGTACACTGAGAAAAAAAACATACTTTAAAATTAAACAAAAATTTCTAAAATATTAATTTAACGCCTTTGCGTTTCTACAAAACAAAATTTAAAACAATTGTGTTTAAATTTCAACTATACACTCCTTTCAATTTTTTTTCATTCATTATTTCTTTGAAACTTTCTTTGACATTTTTTTGAATTTTGAATTTTCATTGGTTTGAAAAATATCGAACATCAAATAAAATAAAAACTAATTTAGTTTTTCAATATTGAGATATATAAAATGCAAACTTCATTAAAAGGAGTTGAGATTCGGTATTCGGAGGGTCCCAAGGGTCGCTGATTACGAATCTGTCATCAAAAACTCGGAAAAAATTAAAAAATGACATCGAAAAAATTATGCTTTAAAACATTTGTTTTAAAATTAAAAATTTTTGTTTTAAATTTGTTTTCTTATTTAAAAACATTGTTTTAAAAACAAAAACCCTTGTTTTAAATTTAACTTTAAGAACAGTTGTGTTTAATTTAAATGAATTTGTTTCAAGCTCTATTTCAAAAACAAATTCGTTTAAAATGAACACAATTTCATTTAATTTTAACACATATTTTCCTCAGTGTAGATTATAAATATAAATTAAAGTAACATATTACTAAGTTAAGAAAACAATATTTACAAAGTTTTTAAATATTTGTTAAGGAACAAATAGATCAAAGTCATGAGACAAAATTATTTCATTTAGGAGTATCAACGTCCTTGTTATAGAATCATTTAAAGAATAATTAGTTCGACAGTATTTTATATAAAACAATTTTGATTTTCTTAAGTGTCTTGGAGGAAAATTGAAAGTAATGAACTCAAGAAGTTCAATATTAGCCTCTTTATAGGGATTTCAATTTTGGTGTTGTAAGGGAGGTGGGCGAGTTAGTAGGTGGATGACACCCATTTTTTTAACACACCTCAGTTTTGACATAGAATACTTAAATACCGAGTTGTCGTCTTGTAACTTTAATATTAGCCTCTTTATAGATTTTTCAATTTTGGGGTTGTATGGAAGATGGGAGTGTTAGTGGGTGGATTACGCCCATTTTTCGTACACACCTTATTTTTGACATAGAATACACAAATGTTGAGTTTCAGTTTTGTATCTTCAATATTACCTTCTTTAAAGAGTTTTCAATTTTGAAGTTGTATGGGAGGTGGGCGTGTTAGTGAGTGAATGACGCCCATTTTTCTAACACATCTTAGTTTTGACACAAAACACACAAATACCGATTTTCAGTATTGTAGCCTTAAGATTAGTCTCTTTATAGAGTTTTTAATTTTGGGGTTGTATGTGAGGTAAGAGTGATTTTGATCCGATTTAGCCCATTCTCGAACTTGATCTTAGTTTTTTTGAAAAAAAACTTAAATATCGAATTTCATTATGATAGCTTGAAAATTACGGCTGCAATCGTGTCCACAGACGGACAGACAGACGGATATGGCTTAATCAACTCAGGTGGTGATGTTGAGCAAGAAAATATATACTTTTCTATACCTACCACGTCTCCTTTTGGGTGTTACACACGTCGTGACAAAATTAATATACCTCTTACGCAGTACGCGTGGGGGTATCAAAATCAATGTATTGATGCAAATCTTTATTTGGAATTATAGTTCGGTTCCTTCAACTCAACGATTATAAATTATTTCCTTATTCTCAACATTCAATATTCAATATTCTCATATTTCAATATTCTCAAAATTACGTGCTCTATCTGGTTGAATGATGAATGTCCACTAGTGTAAAATTGATTCGAAATTTGGTGAGGGTGTTTCGAATAGCTCAGATGGACGCTCATATCTACCAAAATAATGTTGAAGAACTCTATAACATTCTCTTACTGATGACTGATTTTGGTAGTAAGTTTCCACAATTAATAAACGTTGTTCTTGAGTAAGTTTATTTATGGTTGAGTCGTATAGAATACTGAACACAAATGTTATATGGACAAGCCGTTTGACCTATAACAGCTGTTAAAACAACCCAGTTGAAAAAAAGGAAGTCGTATTGTATCACCTTTTAGTTTTCTTACGTTTATATTACTGTGGGTTGTTTATGAGGTAGGCGCATTCTTGGGCGGATATTATTTTACGATTTTTCACTACTGTGGGTTGTACGGGAGGTGGGTGTATCTGCAGGAGGATGGCGTTCATATATTGTGCACATCCTAGTTTTCAAATACCATACACACATTCCAAGTTTTATCCCTGTAGATCAAATAAAAATTTATTTTTACAGTTTTTACTATTGTGGGTTGTATGGGAGGTGAGCGTGTACTTTTCTATAAATTTATATGTATAAATCACTGCCCTAAAGGGTTCATTTAATACAGTTGTTTTAGGGGATGTAAAGGTGTAAAACCAGACTTGCATTCAATACAACTGTTAATTTATAAACTTACGGAAAATGCTATTTTGCAATGATAAATGGTAGTCTTGTTATTCAACACTATTACATAGTAGAAGAGTGAGTATATTACAACTTTATGTTACAACATCAAATTTTCAAATTTTTTATTCAAAATCTTACACACAAATTCGAGGAAGTTTTCAGACACACTTTTGAGATTCTAGGTACCGTCTTAAAAAAAAAATTTGTCATCTGAGAATTTGACACATCAAACAGCCAACTTTGAACTCGGTTAAATGGAAAAAAGAAAATAGTAAAATTTATGAACTTATAGTTATTTTTTGTTGTTTTTATATTTAGTTTTTTGGGAGGAACCACTTTCCGTGGTCCATTCCGAACCGTTATTCCCAATGATTACTGCTGTATATCCTGAATCTAGGTCATAATTCCATGCCGGTGTGATATGATCCATGTCAAACCATGGTCCCACCCCTATTTATTTTGTCGATGATTTTTGGAAGAAAAATACTGTAAAAAGTGTATATTTAGAGATGCAGAGAAGGTACCAGACCCCATATACTATCCTACCAATATATGCTTTGGTAATTAGCTCTGATAACATTTGTTGTTATTTTAAATTGCAAGACTATATTTTCCAAAATTAACAAAAAATAGTAATATGACCATTGGATTTGTATTAAAGGTACCACATTTGATTTTCCATTACAATTAATTTTGTCATTCCTAAATTTGCATATCCCCATGACGAATAAAGTTTAAAACAGCCAATTTTTCGAATTAAATTTTTTATTACTACTAACTTTTTTCATTGTGCTTAGAACAGACATAGTGTCTCCGTAGGAAACATCATTGAAAATATACCGTCTCGAGTCAATTTTCTAATAATTTTTTCTATTCTCATACATAGATTGGACAATTCAATCCACCGCCAGATGGTAGAGCAAAATTGATGAATTGTGAAAATTCCGTGAATAATTCAGCGACCCACAGCAATCCCGGACCAAAACAACAAATGAGCTTGGAATGGCAGTCACCAGTAGATTTTCTTGGTCAAATTCTTTTCAAGTAAAACTTATAATCATAAAACAAAAATACAAAATCACCAAACTAATGTTATTACCTTTAATCTCTTTTAGTTCTACCGTTGCCCAAAGCTACGATAATTTCTGGGTAGGCATGCAATCTTTTCCAGTGCAAGTAGTGCGCCGTGAGGCAGCACCATCTAATGGAATTGACACATCTACAGCACGGGCTCCATTTGTTACCTCAACCCGTGCGCCATACCAGCCTGAAGCCGTTACAACACAAACCCCACCAAGACCAGATGATCCTTTCTACCAGGGTTGTGGACGCAGTAAGACTTGTTTTGGTTTTCCCGATGGTTGTGTTAAGGGCAAAACATGCAAAATGGTCTCAGCTGTGACAGTTCGTGGTGATATCTATGAATTCGAGTTGAAGTCATTCGATAGTAAGATTTCGATTTTTCGTGATGATTGCAAAGGAAATAGTTGAAAAAAATCGTTATTTTTATTTTAGACAAAGCCGCTTACGTTGCCTTGGGCCTTTCAGAGGATGATAAAATGGGTGACGACTTGGTTATCGAGTGCATACCACAGAATGGACGTGTCAATATGTATTCTTCATACACAAGTCGAGTGCCAAGCTTTGATGTCACACGTACTGGAGTGGTTAGTTAAGATAACATCTAAATTATGCCTAACCACTGAAAACTCTATCATCACTTTAAATAACAACTTTTATTTTACAGCCACAAAATACCGCCAGACTCTTACAGTCATCCGTGGTTGATGGGGTCATCTATTGTAAGGTTCAACGCGATGTGATTACTAGAGTACAAGGAAGAATTTTCGATCTTATCAATAATAAATATCATCTGCTGTTAGCATCAGGCGAAGCAGTCAAAGGTAAAATTAACACTATTAAAGAAGAAAATCGAATTTGGGCGAACCAGTTAGAGATGGAACATATTTAATTTCTTAGTACAAAATAAGTACAGAACGAGGAACGAAGCATGTTTCACCTCTCGATGGCATGCCAAAAAAGCTATTTTAAAGTTTTTGAGGTTTTCTTAATCTATGGTTTTGGATAGGTTTATTTAAAGGTCTTTTGAGAATTAGTCTTCTGATAAATCAATCAGAATTAATTGATTTATGAAAATGTGGCTGACGGCGAAACTCTTAATGAGAGCAAAAATAAGTAATAGAAGAAGGTGACGAACCAGCGAGAAGTGAAACTTACTTAGTTCCGTACAAGGCAGCGATAGTGCTCTTGTGCTTCAAAGCTCTTGAAGTTTACGTATTGACTAAGGAATTCCCAGACCATTTCAGACTCTCGTAAGCCCGAGATTTTTCTTTCGGAACCCCGGTATTCAAATATTTGAAAGTATTCTTAATAAAAAGTATTCTAATAAGATATAATATCATGTTTTCAATGCAATTTACCACATTCATTACTTCTGCACAACTTTTCTTGAGACTGCTTAAATGGCTTAAAGTCAGAATTCGAAATTACAATTAGAAAAGGAATTTATTATTACAAATTATAAGAAAAGTGACAATATAAAGTTATATAGAACGCATTTTTTTAGTTAATGTTATATAGATCACTTATTTCTGGAATAAATTTTTTATTATTTGTAAGTTGAGCTTTTTCACTAGCTCTTATAGGTCAACAAAATCTCCTCCCTGAGTATAACAATTATTCAATAATTGGACATTTTTACGTTGCTTGGAATGGATATTTATTATAGGAAGAACAGATTGCATAAGGCTTTATTCAGAAACTAGCTTAAATTTTAAAAGAAATCGAGTCAAGCGGTTTTAATTAAACGACCTTCTTATGGAGAGAGATATTGAAAATTATTGGTGTAAAAGTCTGATGTATACTAGAGTGAATAAAATTTTTTATTGACCAAGCTTATAGCACAACGTAATCTACGATAATTTTTAAGAAATTTTTTCACAATTCGCCAAATTTTTTGAAGAAAAGCCATATTCATATATTGATCTCGATAGGAGTGACCTAGGGATTGATTTTAAACTTATGATTTCTTGGGGAAATTTTCAAAGAGTTTATAGTAGATCACGTAGGTTTTTCTCATTCGAAGAATTTAAGCCACCCTAGTAATGTATACATATTTTTCTCGGTGTGGTTTTGATGTTAAAAGCTTCTTGCATGACCAAAAACTCCACCTAATACACACTGTAGCATCTTATTATACTCTACCATTGAGCTTAGAGTCGTCAGTAAACCATTTATGGCACCCTTAATGTTGTTCACTTCCTGACGTGTGATGGAATACGAAGTTTTTGATAATAATTAGCTAGAAAATTAAATCTAGAAGGGTTATGTGATGGATGACAAATATACGCCCTTCTTTGCATCCTGTTGAGCTTGCTTAAGAAGACCTGTTGGTGATCTGTACTCTTAGTGCGTTCGTTCATATTCTCGTTCCAGAGAAGTTCTTTGTTAAAGTCTACTCCTGGATTCTAAGCGTAGCTGGCCAATTTAATTCTTACATTATTAGGTCTGTTCCCGTACTTTTTGAACTAAAAATGGTAAAACTGTCAAAAGTCTGAGAATGAGAAAAAATCTTTCGAAAATAGAGAAAAACACAAAAATGTACGGGAACGCTTCTCGGACTAAAATTGTAAAAACTGTCGAATAAGATAGTTTGTCCAGCATTGCCTTGATGTGAAGCATCGGCATTGCAGACGAAATGCCTAAGATTTTTTTAATAATATTGAAATTAATTCTCAAGTTAAGAATTTATATTAGTTTTTACACATTTTCCCATGTTTCTGGGTTCCATTTTAATAGTTTCAAATAAGTTTTGATGTATCGCAATTTCTTTGCTAACTTGTAAACAGCTGATTTTAATATGTTTGACACTTTTACCATTTTTACCCGAAGAAATTTCTCGGACTAAAACTTGCAACTTTTGACAAGGAGGGGAAATGTTTCACTCTCTCGATTGCACTCTCTTTCACCATTTTTTCGTGTACGGGAACGCTTCTCGGACTAAAACTGGTAAAAACTGGTAAATTGGGCTAAAACTTTAGAGTACGGGAACAGACCTATTGAGTGTTGGGAATCCAAGTAAGCAGGTTCTTTAATTCCTAGAGAAAACAAACGATTCCTTCCTGGCCGGGTTAACACTGAGCCCGCGAATGAGTATAGCTTGAAAATAACCAAAAAGGGGTCCTTATACGGCTCTGAGTGTTTGATAAAATGTTCTCTTTTTTGTTGCAGTTACATCGTCCACGAATGCCATTATAAAACGACAAAACAAAAAAAAACAAATTGGCCCATTTCAGCCCTTGGAAGGACTTTGACCGAGCTTCTAATGATCAATTGTGTTGTGTGTGTTATTAAATTTTTGCACACAATTGACCGAGAACTGGACATACATGCTTTATGCCGACTCCGAGCGGCTAAAGTTCATGTTCTTAAGAAGCTTTACATGGCATTATTTACTCTCTGAGGTTTGCCATTGTCGGCGGAGAGGTCTGTTGATCGAACAGAAAAATTTTTTTATTGAAAAAACTTTTGCAGCGACTGAGGATCTATCTCGGGCTCCGAGCATGCTAAGCCACACACTTAACCTGCATTCCACGGTCACCACACGATGCCATTACATGATGAATTTTTTCTCCATGCTTCGCAACAGCTGGTAGATTGTCACGACCCACTGAAGTGGAGAGAGGTTACCCTCATTGCGGGGTGCCTCTGTCAATAAATCTGTGAGCTGAGTTCCTAGTTCCGAATTTAGAGCACTGCTAATAAGCAATGGACAGATTATTTTCACCAGGGAATTCTCGATTCCCAGGTTCTTGAAAGTCTGGGTGATAGCACTCGGCGGGATATTGATTAAGGCAACCAATATATCTGAAAATCTTGACTTCAAAATATATTTTTAGAAGTTGGAAAACAGGACTTCAAGAAAATGAAAAGAGAAAATAAGTTAGCTGTTTGAGACAACTGGAAGAACTAACTAAAGCAGTTTATTTCTAGTGAAATAAGACCTAGCTTCGTGAACCTAGTACAAAAGAAAAAAGCAAGCACAAAACGTATTGCGGCTTGTTCTCATTTAATTTCCGTAATTCTAATATCTTTTGCATATATTTTCGACAAAAATATTAACAGGTAAACCTTATATTCATTTAGAACCTTATTTATATTGTACCAATCCGTGTTTCAATAGTGTCAATGAAGGATATACACTGAGAATAAAAATAAGTAAAACGCACATTTTAAAAACGATTAGTAATATGAATATTTTAAAAACATTCTACGCCATGCAAAAATAAAAATGCATATTTTTAAATACAAAAGTAAAATGAAACATTCTAAAAACAAAAACGAAGGTTTTACTTTGATAAAGTAAGGTTAAATTAATATTTTCAAAATCATTCTGCACACAGAAATGAAATACACATGAATACAGAAATGAAAACGCATATTTTCAAATATAAAAGTAAAAAGAAACGTTTAAGAAACAACAACGAACGTTTTACAATAATAAAGTAGGCTCAAATGAATATTTTCAAAAACATTTTACGCCATACAAAAATAAAAATGCTCATTTTAAAATACAAAAAAACTTTTTAACAAAAAAAAAACCTACTTCAAAATCACAAGAAAGTAAAAAATAATTTTAAATTACTTTTACTATTTATTTCTTGGTCAAATTTGTATTTTTATAATAAATATATTTATTTTTTTATGATAATAAAAGCTTCTAGTCAGCGCTAATCATTGACGTAAAATCATGATTTTTTCGCCATCCCTACTCTATTT
The DNA here is from genome assembly GCA_958299015.1 of Tetanocera ferruginea. Taxonomy (NCBI): domain Eukaryota; kingdom Metazoa; phylum Arthropoda; class Insecta; order Diptera; family Sciomyzidae; genus Tetanocera; species Tetanocera ferruginea. The sequence goes on along the minus strand of OY282640.1, from coordinate 60,477,842 downwards.
AAGACTTTTTTATTTGTAAATATCCTGCTTGGGTGATGCTGTTTTAATTTGTAATCTTAATTTTTCTTAAATCTTAATTAAAATGCTATATGTGTGTTGCAGCTGCACAAAAAATCTGATTATATTAGCGCCGACTTCGAAGCTTTTATTATCATAAAAAAATAAATATATTTATTATAAAAATACAAATTTGACCAAGAAATAAATAGTAAAAGTAATTTTAAATTATTTTTTACTTTCTTGTGATTTTGAAGTAGGTTTTTTTTTTTGTTAAAAAGTTTTTATTTCTTTCTTTTTAGAGAAAATGATATATATTAAAAAGTGTATAAATTAATTAAACACCAATTATTTATGCTCATAATAAGGAAAATGCTTTTCTGTCGTTTCTTATTCTGGTCTTTGTCAGTATGTTTATCAGTACCTACTCTTGTATTTTTATCACTACCCCAATGTCAATATTTACTGAAATATAGTGTGTTTATAATATTGACACGCCTCTTTGTCGAGAATATCACACTCTTTGTCATAGTGTTTTCAATAGTTCTACCCATTCTAACAATGAATTTTACCACCCTTAAGTCAATATGATACAGTTTCTTACACACTGCCACACCCCTTAGTCGAATAACGCCCAATTCTTCGGTAGTATTTTGTAATAATTGTGCCTACGTCTGTACTTTTTCAGTTAGTAGTGTCAGTATTCGATTTAGTGTTTTCTAATATTGCCACACCCCTTTGTCGAATGACGCCCACTTTATTCACAATAACTTGTTATAAGTGTGCCTACCTCTAGTGTCAATATTATTCGCGATACAGTGTGTTTCATATATTGCCACACCCCTTTATCAAACAAGGTCCACTGTATTGAAATTAATTGTTTTATAACTGTGCCTACCCCTGTAGTTAACTTTAGTACTCTAGTGTCAATATTATTCGAGATAGAGAGTTTTTCTAATATTGCCACACCTCTTTGTCGACTAACGCCCACTTAATTGACTATTATTTTTTACCTACCCTTGCATTTTTTTTGTGAATTTTATTAACTCTAGTACTCTAGTGTCAATATTTACTGAAATACAGTGTTTTTCTTACAGTGACACGCCCCTTTATCAAATACCGCCCACATTACTGACAATAATTTGTTATATTTGTACCTACCTTTGTACTAAATTTTAGTATCGTAGTGCCAATAGTAATCGAGATACAGTGTTTTTTTTTAATATTGCCACTCCCCTTCTCGATTAACGCCCATTTTTTTTTACAAAAATTTGTAGTAATTTTTCCTACCCTTGTAATAAATTTCTGTACCCTAGTATCAATATTATTCGAGACACAGTTATTCTCTTATATTGCCACACCCCTTTGTCGAATTACGCCCACTTTTGTTATAGTAATTTCCAACAATTGTACCTACCTCTGTACTTAATTTCAGTACTCTAGTGTCAATTTTCTTCGAGATACAGAGTTTTTGCAATATTGCCACACCCTTTTTTAGAGTTACGCCCACTTAAGTGATCGTCATTTTTAATACTTGTGCTTGCCCTTGTAATTTTACTGGGAATTTTATTACCGTAGTGTCAATATTTACTGAGATACAGTGTTTTTCTTATATAGACACGCCCCTTTTCCGAATACCGCCCCCTTTCATAAACGGGCACCTCCGCGTTGATAATCTCTATATGTTGACAAAAAATTACGGCAATCGGGCAAGTACTTTAGGAGTAATCGATGTACATACATTCACAAAAAAAAAAAAAAAAAAAAACAAAAAAACAGAGAAACCAACCAACTTGAGAACCTCCTCCTTTTTGAAGTCGGTTAAAAATAATACGAAACGTTTTAGAAACAGCAATGAACGTTTGAACATATTTACTTGATTGAAACGGTTTTATAAGAATTTTATAAAAAATGCATTTTTTTGTCAATATTTTCTGACACCTTTTAAGATGAGCAGTTTTAAATATGTTTTGCTACAGTTAAGTTATTGTTACCAATAGCTCAGAGGTAGTGTGAAAGACTGGTATGCAGACGACGTAGGTTCGAATCCTGACTGTGCAAGTATCAAAAGCATCAATTAAATAATTTAAATTTTAATTCTAATTGTTTCATTTACTCATTGATCAGAAAACACCCTCGAAATGACCTTCGTAAAATGTGATCAAATTTCATTAATTAAGTGCATGCAATCGAGGCAATTAAAACCTCTTTTTAAAATGTTCATTTTAAAATATCAAACGAAAATTTCCAAAGCTCATTTTAAATTGTTTATTATAAAAAATCAAACGAACGTTTAAGAAGCTCTTTTTAAAATGTCCGTTTTTAAAATAAAAATTATCGTTAGAGGCGCAAAATCTGGGTTAAACGTTTTCAAAAGTAGCACTTTTCTGCTAGTTTTGAAAATTTAGTTTTCTCAGTGTTCATTGGCAAAATATAACTACAATTAATCTATAGCAAAAGGGACCAGTTTTGAACTATACATAATAGAACTCGTACAGATATAGGTAAAATGAAAAGTACAATATATGCGGACATCAAACCGTAAAAAGCGCCAGTTCGTTCCAAAGAGAATTGAAGTGGAATCAGTTCTTTTTTTGCTAATAATTCAGAACCCCTATAAATTAACTATATATTAACTAAACGTTTCCTGTAAGCCAATTTTTATTTTACAAAAGCGCCTTTTAATTCCAAAACAAAAATGTATTTCTATTCCCTTTCACTTCTCATCCCACCAAAAAATTTTATTTGAAAGGAACAAACATATTGTTTAAAAGTAAGTGTGTTCCAATAGTAGGTGTGGTACATTGTGACAGTATAAGATTTAAGTTCATACACGAAAGAATAATGTATTAAAATCGTCGAATTTTGGATCTTAAACTCCAAGTAGATAGTGCAAATGCTGCGATCGATTCACCAAAAATTGGGTCGCAATCACCACATTAGTGAAACAATTGTGCGCAACATTGTGAATAAATTTTTCAAACTGGGTGCGTATTTGATGTTCCGAAGCCAACCAGAGAGCAGACATTACGGTGTCTGCGTTGAAAGACCCCCAAAATTTTTTTGCCATCGTTTGAACAATTGGTCATTTCCTCGACATTGGCGTTTATGGTAACAAGCAAAACTGCCGTATCTGGAGCTCGACAAATCCACAAGTGATAGTGGAAGAAGCCAATCCATTCACCGCGAGTCACTGTTTGGTACGATTTATGGGTCGGAGTCATCATCGGGCCGTTTTTTTCGAAGATGAGGACAGAATACCCAAAATGTGATCTCTGAGTTGTACCACACTATGTTTGAGGACTATTTTGTGCCGGAGATTGAAGCTCCGTTAGACTTTATTATGGTGGGTTACATGGAGGATAAAGTCAATGTTAATTATCCTAAGACGATTCCAGACCTGAAGAGCAATATTACATCAGCCATTTGGGCCATTCCGGAGGTCATACGCATAATGTCATCAAAAATAAGACCGAAAGAGTGAGATATCTACGAAATAGTCGCGGTGAACATATCCGCGAAATAATTTTTCACACATAATCTTATTGTGTGACCTTTTGAACGAAATAAAATATTTCGAAAAATTCCGGACCGTTTGCTTTTAATTAAATTTCGAAGTCTTATATAAATCTTATTGGTATATAAGTCAATACCAAAAGTCTTAATGGAACACTCTTTACATTTTTATTTTTCTCAAATGGTACGCTGGGCATTTGAACAATCATAGGTACGATGAGTGAATAAATTCACGAAGAGCTTTGAAGCACAAAAGCAACAATGCTCGCGGGCTTTGGCGACTACCAACATTGCTTTACAGGATTGACTTATTCACTACTACCATTTTAACAAATATTCTTCTGTAAATAAATCCTTACAACTTGTTTTTTTCTCTCTTCTATTAAACAGACAATGGTGTTGGTTACCATACTTTGGGACGTTTACCGTCTGGTTCTCCTGTTAGCCTTGCGGTGGTGCAAGACTTAGCCGGCTCCTCGGCTTTGCTTATACGTTTACATGGTGCTTTTATGATTATCGCTTGGATTGGCACCACCTCGTTGGGAATTTTACTGGCACGCTATTTCAAACAGACATGGGTTGGCAGTCAGACATGTGGCAAAGACAATTGGTTTGCTGTAAGTATTTCAATACATTTTCTAATCATCATTATTTAGTTTTGTTGATTTTCAATTAATTTCAGTGGCATCGCATATGCATGGTCACCACTTGGTCACTGACCATTGCCGCTTTTGTAATAATATTCGTTGAGATCGGTGAATGGTCCACCGTGCGCAATCCACATGCAATTCTCGGCTTAATCACGACCATTCTATGTTTTATTCAACCCATTGGTGCGCTCTTTAGACCAGCACCGAATCACAAAAATCGTCCATTCTTCAATTGGGCCCATTGGTTGGGCGGAAATTTAGCACATATACTAGCAAGTAAGTTAAGATCAAGTGGCATAAATGTATGGCATGTTTTTGCAATTAATTATCTTCTTTTAAAGTTGTAACGATTTTCTTTGCTGTCAAGCTGGCTAAAGCTGAGCTACCCGAATGGATGGATTGGATTTTGGTAGCCTTTGTTGTGTTCCATGTGATTGTGCATTTAATTTTCTCTGTAAGTATATCGGTAGTATTTGGTGTTGTTGGAATAGGTCAGTTCAAAAATTACTGTACAAAATGTAAAATATTTAAAAATACTTGTATTGAGATAATTAGTTTTTATTAAAAGTGTTTTTCATAATGTTTGTATGTTACAATAACTATTTGGGTTTGAAAATTAGAGTTCGTCTAAGATTTTTCTTAAGAGTTGCAACAATTTTTAGTTTATCAAAAAATCATCAATATCCTTGGTTAGGCTAATATTATTGAACCCGGGAGTCATAGTTGTCTGTACATAAGTGAATTAAATTCATTCTCATTTACTAATAACTCCATGTTTCATGCAGCTAGGAATAGTATTTTGCTATATAATCTAATTTGAAGATATTTTTATGCATACAGATTGTGGGCTGCACATCAGATCGCCAGGCGGCTCAACGTGTGAATGCCTTCCAGTTGAGTGATATGTCGCATCATGGCATGCGCAACGGCATGAAAATGGAACGTAAAATGGATGCGCCGGTAAGTTTTTAATTCAAAATCGAAAACTAAAATCAGCACATTAATTACTCTTCTTTTCTCTCTTATATACTCATTAGTATGCTGGCTTCCGCAAAGGACTTTTGTCTTTCTATACCGTTGTTTTGATTCTATTTGTTATCGTTTTGGTATTGGTCGTAGTGCTGGCGCCTATTGAGGAGACCTTTAAAACCGTCAAAGCGAAACTAAATGAATAAATGTTACAAAAAAAAAATTTAATTTTGCACATAGCTATGTACTTAAGTTATTCTCAAAATGTAATTAAATTTATCATTATTATTTTTTTCTTTTTTTTAATCTTTTTAGTCTAATATAGTAATTGCTCAAAACTTAGTTTATATTTAAGGCTATTAAGCATTAACAAATACTCTTTGTAATAATTTGTTGTACCTTATTCAATTGTACAGGACTTTAAGCAAAGAATTACCGATTCCCTCCAATAATATATGCTATATATTTAACGAAAAGCTGTTAATTTTTAAGTTAATTTGAAAATTTAATTTGCCTGTTATTTGTATATAAGTTCATTTTTTTAAAGTATTGTAATGTGTCTCTAATGTTTTAATATAGAATTAAGTGAAATAGGCCACAAAACCTGATTACAAATAAAACAAATTTTTTTACATTCATTCGAAATTCTTCAATTGCAAAAACGTATGCTGATTAATAATGAAACTTAAAGTAAGTAATATCTCACCAAAGTCAAAGCAAAATTTTAAACATAAAGTGGATGTGTGTATTCAAGAAAATCTCTTGTTTCCACTAAATCAGGCCAATTCAATTTTTGATGGCGCCAAGAAATCTGAATATAAAGATCATTGAATAAACTATTTGTTTATACGTTATTGATTTGAATATTTCAAACGTACAACTGTAAATGCTAGATGGATTTTTTTTTGTTATATCAATTTTATAGTTATTTTTCGTTAGTGCTCAACGAAAGAGTGTTATTCGGGAGAAAAAAAAAATCATATGAAAAAAAAATTTATTTTTTTTGCCAAAAAAGGGGTTCAGTAGAACCAAAACAGCTGTATGTGAATTTCACTTATCCAAAAAAAATTATACAGAATAGTTTTTAAGAGTCCCTCTTACTTTTGAGGCGGGCTAATCTTTGTATTATTTGAGGAAGCACAAACTGTGTACAGATTACTGCGTAGGTTTCCTCACAGGAAGAGTATATTCATCAACAGCAAACTCATCCTCTTCTTCGTCAGCCGCGATGGTTTCAAAGGAGTTTTCATTTGTGGAAGTCACCACAGTTTGGTTCTTGCCAAACTGTTGTCCGATGGGTGCAGCAAAATGCTGAAGTTTAGTAGAGCATCAACAGCCAGCTTCCAGAGTGAAAGGGCATACCGTTCTTTGCCATTATCTTCCTTCACGTAGCGGCAGTCCCAGCGATTCAATTCCACCGCAGAACTGTTCCGTGACTTTTTTGTGGAACCAAATCTTCTAAGTCAAGACGCAATGTTAAAATTTTGCTCCATAAGCTGTACAATTTTATGGAACTCTGCCGAATGTTGGTTTTTTTCATGCTAAAATAAAATTAAAATTTGCTGAACACCAGAAAGAAACGGTAAAAATATAAAAATATTGCAAGTAACTTATCTTTATCTTTATTTTGTAATTTTTTTTAAGCAAGTCTTATATTTTGTTATGATTTACCAGCTGCTCACCAAGTATTTTTATTCGTCTGTTTTTGACTTTTAAGTCTGATCACATTTTTTAAATTCGCGAAAACTTAACCAACTTGGCGAATTTTATGTTTTTTTTAAAAAAACTTTTTAAAAGCTTTTTATTCGATTCGCGGACGGTGATAGGGGTATAAAGCTTAAGTGCAAAATTGCAAGTGATTAGAAGTCATTAATTTTTGTGAAGCTTGGAGATTTCATCATTTTGATGGCATCAGTTAGTATGGTAGGTAAACGAAGTTTTTATCTTATTTGGCTAATTTCGAACTTGATCTTAATTTTTTTTTTAAAGAATTTGCTATCGAATTTCTTGTAAGTCTTTAGTTATCCTACACCGTTATTCTCTTATAAAAACACAGCAGTTTCCTTTTGAGTATTTATTCTAATACTTTCATAGCATACTAAAAATTAATTTTAATTTTTTTTTTGTTTTTTTTTATTTTCTTTATGAATTTCTGTTTTTGTTTATATTATAACTTAATTATTTGCTCTTCGTCTGCATGTTTGCTGCTTCAAATAATATATGTTGATGTTTTACAAGTGATTCTTTTGTCGTGTATATATATTATATTGTTTAATTATGCAAAGTATTGAAGAGTTTTCTAAGTAATTACAATAAAATGTTATACGCGTTTTTCTATCATTTGTTAAATAGCGATAATTTAAATTGTGTTTAATTGGAAAAACGCACAGACTTTCGTAAACTGTAATTAGATGTTATGTTAAAAATCATCGTTCCTCCAATATGACCGTTTCTTGTGGATATAATTTCAGACTATGCAATGTTTGACTGGTATCGAAGGAGGTTAAGTCTCTGCGCGGCCAGCTAGCAATCAATTTAAATTCATCGATAAGAAAATCATTTGCGGCAACGAAATTCAGCAAATCCTTAAAATTGAATAAAAATCGTTAGATTGTCACAGCAACCAGTTTTGCAAAGCAAATTACAACTTACTTCTAAAGTATTTTTTGTATAAAACCGTCGTTCCAGAAAATCACCAGTGGGCTTACGTATGCGTATTTTGGTGATGTCTGCTTCCGTTTCAGCTGGTTCTTGTGGTAAGGATTGTTCAGCCTAAATGAAAATAAAAATATAAGGCAATTTTAAAATAGTACATATTTAGCGTAAACGTACAACTAGACGTATGGATTCTCTTCTTGCATCCTCTTCAGCTTTTTCAGATTCGAGTCGTTGACGTTCTGCAACTATTGCAGCCTCTTTTTGTCGCTTAGCTGCATCCTTGGCCATATCAGCTTCCAGCGTCTCTTGATAGGCCATATCCTGTTCAGCCTTAACTTGATCTCTGGCAGCACGTTCATCCTCCTCGCGTATTTCGACTTGTATGTGTTCGGAGTACATTTCAACCGCTTCGATTAGGCGTGAAAGAAGATCGTCCAAACCAACATTACCTGCAAGAAAAACTATATATCTAGTTCACTGTTCTTAAAATGCGTTTGCTCAATGCTCACCATGAATCACAGATAAAACTTCACAGGATGTTCTCCCCGATAAACGACTTTTTCCGATAATTAATATAGATGGTAACTTATCTAAAGGTATATTTCGCACAGTTAAAGAAGCAGTGTTGCCAATGCATGCTGTAACTGAAGATAAAAATCTGAAATGTCAAAAAAATATTAATACGTTTACTCCAAGTAAGAATTGAAATTTAAACGAAACCAGCTAAAAACTTACAAGTGCTTGTTGCTTTCGAATGTTAGATCCCAACCATAAAGTAAGAAATTTTGCGCAAGAGTCTGCATAATGCTCTCGTGCTTCATTAAGTGATCACAGAAAACATTGGCCAATATGCTCTCGCCATGATGTAAATAAATTGCCAGCAATTTACGCTGTAAACAGGAATCAAAGATGAATATGAAATATTAAAATGAATGCCTTTTTGTTATTACTTCTCGTGCAGGTTTGTGACAAGCTTCCTTAAGAGCATCATCTAAACTGCCTGTAAAGAAGACTGGATGTGGTTCACCAAATCTCTGTATATAGTTCTCAACAAATTGTATTGATCCCAAAGCTTCGTCGTCGGTATTATTTGGAACTTGAAAAATAAATAAAATTACGTTTTTATATAAGCAGATGTGTTTTATGCAGATATGTATTATATTATAACTAGAAAATATGATTACAAATCGGAAACGAGTGTTTATTCTCTTGTGAATATTCTTTATACAGTCAAAGCGAAACGACGGGTCGGGTTCGTTACTAAGAACCTATAATTTCCAAACATTGCATCATGACTTTAAAAAAAAGGACTCAAAACGAGAAATACTCATATTCTTTTACAACTCTGAACTCAACAGAACTAAATTATCCAAAGGATTCTAAAATTCATTAGGTTTTATATTATAAAAGTATTGAGGATTGAATCAAAGAAAACAAATAAAAATTAGCTTTTAGACCTTAAGCGCTCAAGCGCACTTTTCTTGCTGTGCAGATCAAATTAAGATACTCTGGTGAGAATTATTAGAGTTCACACACAGCCAGTTAAGAAGTCATTGCAAATTTTTGAACTCTTTCTGCGTTCTGGAGCTTTATTACACAGGAGCTAGCTAGAATAAACAAACGTCAGGCAAGCTTCATTAAAAGTACGATGTGGTGATATAGTGTATGTTACGATCATTGAGCTAAAGATACAAATAAACGTTCTTCCTGGACTATATCCCACATTATGAAGGCACATTTAAAATTTTATAGGCAACATAAGAACACTTTAAATCATCGATGATGACAATTTCTTAAAATTCCTAAAGTCAAAGTTAAACTTCACGATAAGCGACAAGGTAGTTGTACCTAACACGCAAGTTTGAAATGCAAGAAATGGTACATTTAAACAGACTTTGGCTTACAGATAGGGGCTTATCCAGAAAATGGTCAACCAGAAATTTCAAAAATGTTCAAATAAAATGTTTCTGAGAGCAGAAAACAACAGCAATTCGAAATATATCAAAGTCAGGGCATGAAAAACTTAATAATTTAAGCGAAGATGTATTTCTTTAAGTTATTAATAAAGTTTTAAAAACATTCATGAGACTTTTTAATATGTAGGGAAAAATGTGTGACGTCAGACACGTAACGTCCGAATACATGCCGAATCTTATTTTAATTTTACTTTAATTTTACGATTTTTATGATGTTGAAACTTTCTTAAAACTTATTTTATTTGTAATTATTTACTCTTTTTTACTTTCAACGTGTGACCGATCGGGCGTATTCTAAATTCGGAATTATTCTAAATTCGGGCGTAGTCTCAAAAGTACTTCCTTTTTGTAACGTCCGAATGGCCGTAAGAAATTTTAGTTAAATTGCGGTCAAATGTATAACGTTTTAATTATCATTTTTAATATTCATGGAAGGCTATTTAAACAGATTTATTTTAATGGAACAGCTGTTTGCGAAATGTGTAAAATATAAGCATAAATGTGTCCGCAGCCTCGTAAATGAACAAGGATTTATGGTTCCAATTGTTAATAAGTCATTTTAGTAATTTACACTCCATCAATTTGTCAAGAAACAATACGCCATTGAAGTTGTTTCAAAGTATGACATGTACGAGTCATGTATAAGCAGTGATATAGTATGATATATCAGAGTGAAAGATATTTGCTTCTACTCGAAACGCTAAGTCATTTATGTCCTTGTCAGGAACATGAGCCAAAAAGTCGTGTTTTTAAGGGTTTATAAGTGGACGGAAATTTTGGGACGCACAGATGAAGGTGTCACTCGATATGAAAACATAACCTTAAAATCAAATTTTAAAAGGCCATGTCTCGAAAAAACCTGCAAAATAAAAGCTCGAACAACAGATCAAAAATCACAACAAAGCTAATGAAGTTTTATGCTGGAACAGAACTACGTTACCATTATATTCCGCTCTTTTAGTGTTAGTGATTGAGTCGAAGAGCAAAATTCGAATAAATCGGAATAAAGGCAGCAAACTTTTTAAAATACCTTCAAATTTGTTGAAAATTCAACGAAGTAGATAATCAGCCCAATCACGAAACATTTTCTCCCGGGAGTTGTAAATGGGAGTTTCCGTTTTTAAGATATAGTTAAAGTACTTTTTGGAAATTTTTAATGCAATTTTGTTCATCAGCCGCCAATATTCATGAGTGTAAAATAAAAAAATGAGATATTTTTATCTGCTACCTTAAAACCGGAAACTCCCATTTACAACTCCTAGGAGAAAATGTTTCATGATTAGGCTGAATAAGTGCAATTATTTCAGTTGTCTCACCAGCAACAATGGTCACAAAATGCAAAACTGCAACTTCTTTCGACAAACAAAAGTGCTGAGGCACAAAAGTCCCAAGTATCGGGCTCAATTCCATTGTTACATGCTACGAGTACTACAAAAAAACTACGAACTTAAAGAAAACAAAATCGAATTGCAAATTTATATTACACTGAATGCAAACGAGATTTTGCTTACAAGACCCAAGAAAAAATTCATATATTTTACCGAAAATAGTATCGTTACTGGCCTGACTCTTAACTATAGTGCACACAAAACATACCTAACAAGTGCATTGAAAGTCACCTGAAATAGTACCGTAGTTAGTCTGTAATACAGACTCCGTATTATGTTCATAAAGGGTTAAAGAACGAGCGAATTTTATTCGGACACAATAAACCACCGAGTTTCCGATTTGGTCTACATTTGTACACTGTGCCTGTTCAAGGTTCCCAAGGTGTTCTAGCACTAGCACTGCTTTGTGTGCAGAGGTCGAACATTCACCGACACGGGCACCGCACATATAGCGGCTACTTTATTGCCACAAAATATGAAATTGTTTCTCGGGAAAACAGAACCCATTTTAGACCTCAGAGCAGAGTTTAATTAGATATCGATTGAATGAAGTAGTATTAATGGGTAGAAGTCCAAAAAAGTTCTCTATTTGAACCCCAAAGGCATCAAAAAGGGAAAAATTGTTTAAGATTGGGCTGAATATCTTTGGATCTGGCAGGACTATATGTGTGAGATGATCCCAATATATATAATACAACCCTAAAACACACCATAAAACCAATAACTTGTATCCTAAATGTTGTAAGTCCTAATTTCTTGACTAAAGATTTCTTGACTAAAAATTTCTTGTGTGTTGTGGACTATGCCAGAAATTATAAACAGTGATGCTGTTATAGGCCAAGCAGGAAATGCCTATAAGATGGAAGTTAAAAACTTATACAAATTGGTTGCAAAGAGGTAAAATTAGTGTTACAGAATGTCATTCGCAGTCCCCGGATCTTAATCAAAGAGAGGAAAAGTGGGGAGATCTAAAGCATCAAGCTAGGGTATATAAAAAAAGAGAAAAAAATTAGAGTTTTGGCATAAAATCGAGGAATCGTGGTATTCTTTTATACCGGCGGTTATTAATGCCAATGTGGTTAATTATATGTTAAGGCGAAAAAACGACTTACTCCATAACTTTCCAACTCAGGAAAAAGTTTAGGAAAATATACAGCAATATTGCCAAAATAGAGCTTTGTTCTTATTATATTCCCATGTATATATAAAGGCGCCTCACGCTCCATAGACAAAAAAAAAGTTGTTCGACGCTGTTGCTCAAAATAATACTTGGTTTATGTTAAGATGATTCCCCAAATATGTTTACTCTAGCGATAGCCACCCGCGAGCTGGAATGGTTTGAAATAACCTCTAAAACTCTGGTTTTTTGCAAAAATATTGGCTGATGTGGTAGATAAAGCTCGCTGATTTGTAAGTAGTTTAAAATTATTTTCCCTTATGTTATGTTCTTATTGCGAGTATTTTTCAATTCATATGAACGATCTTAGAGCTCTCAATCATGTTTTCAGCTTACATGAAGGACTTTGGTTTAAACTCGATAAAGTAACATTACTTTGTTTAGATAACATGAGACAAGAAAAATTTAAATTTAAATTCATATATAATTCTTTCTATGATATTATTCTTCTAATATATACAAATCTCGTGTCACGGTGTTAAGGCTTAACCAAAATAGACATAACGAGACGTGACGAGTAAGTTCTAGCAAAGGGAAAGCAATGTTAATACCCAAAATGCACAGACGTAACTGAACGAAATTGAACGAAACATTGCGACGAGACGATTTGTTCCATAAGAACCGAACTCTAAACGTCTGCACTTGTCAGTAACAACTGTGCAGAGTATTTTGACATCAATTTTTGTTGCATTTCTTTCAACTTTTGCAAGAAAACATATTTTAATGATTTAATTGACATTGTTAGAGATGAACAAGGCATTTAAATGCATTTAATTATGTTAACAACTGATCAGCTTAGACGAATTCAGCCCAACGTTTTGTTTTGGGTTATATGTCAAAACAGCCATAACGAGTGTACACGTTCGTCGAGTTGCAATCTTTTCGTTTCGTCTATTTTGGATAAGACTTTAGTGTTTGAACTTCTCCGAAACGGCTGAACCGATTTTAATGAAATGTTTTTTGTATATTTTGTAGGTATGAGAATAGGTCGTTAAGTATTTTTCACCCTCCTCCCCGCGAGGGGCATGGCACTTTTTCAAGAATACAAATTTTCGGTTTAACTTTCGAACTATAAATCGCACATCAATGAAACTCGGAACGAAAGTCCTGCTAAGTCGTACAGTATATTTAAACTCAGAGTGGAGTTACTATTTGTTGATGGCCTTCTATTGGCAAACTGGAACAGGCACTGGACAGGCAGCATGGTTCAACCTAAAGGTCTGTAACAAGTTTTGAATGCACAATATATGAAAATTTTATCATTTCTCCTAAATGAGTTATGAAATTGTGCATTTTAATTTGTAATTTTTGTTATATATAATTTAATAATTCTTAAAAACTATGTTTTTAAAAATTGAATTTAAGCCCAATAATTCATGAAGCCAACAGGTTGCTACAACAATCTTTATAACTCCTTCATTATCTATTTTAGAACATTCAATTCCCATGAATATATTGATTATCTAAAAAAATATATATAGAGTTTTTTTATCATTCTTAAATAAACCTGATTAATGTGCCTGGAATGTTTTCGAAGTATATAGGCGGCAAATTAAGATAATTACATTCGATTTATTAATTTTCGATTTCGAATTATCAAAATTAGTCTTGTTTCCGACTTGGTCGAAACAGTGATTAGCTTAGATTCTGGGGAACACAATGTCATGAACAATGCACAGAAATGTTTATTAAACTGTAATGTTAACTAGTTAAAGAACCCCATAACCAGAACCTTAAATATAATCAAATTAAATCATAATATGAAAATGTAAGCTTACTTAGATGTCTACTCTGAGGTTGTACTGGCGGTGAATCTGTGAAAAATTCTTCACAAGCGTTAAAATCTGATGCATCCTCAAATTCATCTGCTGAGCTATCAGTGTCAATGTTAGAAGTGCTAAAGGCAAGAGTAAAATGAATAAAATTTCAAGAATAAATCTAATGCAACGTTCTCTTACTTATTCGCACGATTGCCTGTGGTTGCCTTGGAGTTGTTTTTAATTTTATCTGCCGCATTTGTGAGTATAAAGTTATGTACCAGCTCAATACCAGATTGCTGTAATATTTATCACATAAATTATTTTGAATATTTAATTTTATTAAGAAATTTTTACCGCTAGCGTTGTATTATTATCGCAACCATTTGGCCAGCCAGTCCACTCTTGATGTCTAACTGGAATATCGGTTACGTAGTAAACATTTGTTTTAACTTCTTGCAAAGTAGTGCGACCATTCAAGTTAAGTGAAGTTTGTCGACCACTGGGCTGCTCCGTAATTGTGAGTGAGAACATTTTGTCAAGACGTCGTGTTATTTCATCACTAAGAGTAGACAATATTAGATATATATTGGATAAAAATTGAATTTGTGATCAAAAGCGTACTTTTCCACATCCATAAAACCTTCCTCGGTTAAATCAATTAAAATAAGTTCATTTTCTGGAGAAAGACCCAAGTTGCTTAATAGTGAATTTGGCTTTTGGGCTTCGTGTAGCTTAGCTGGGGGCCAACCTCTTAGAGCCTGACGACATATTGGTACTTTAGTCTGCTCAGCTATTTTAGTTTTGAGTTGCTCTGCAGATTGAAAGATGATAATAATTTCCACATCAACTTAATTGAACTAGCTGCAGCAACTTACCAACATTAGCAACAGTCGGCAGTCGTATTGTGAAGATTTGTTGATTAAAATGTATATTAAATGTTAGAGTTTTAACATCTTTATGCTTTGTGGAATCTAAATCAATATCTGATGTGAGATCGATTATGTCGGCATCAGCCGATGTCGAAGCAACTAAAGAGTAATTATTTCAAATATGTTAAAAATTGGGTAAAATTAAAGTGATACCCACCTGGAACAAATGCACTTTCTGCAGCGCTGCTAGAGTCCCATCTATTACAATTGGTTGAACCTGCAGCTATGGGAAAGTTATTTAAAGTTGTAGCACGATTTGATGAACTAAATGTTGGCAATTCTTCCAAGACGGAACGCACTGGCGGTGGCGGAGTTTCATCTTGTGGCATAACACGCTGTATGGCAGCCTACAGTGTACAACAAAAATATGTTAATTAGATAAACATAGCTATGTGAAAAATAAAAACAAATAGTGAAACATACCATGAGATCCCAGTTGGTATCCTCAAGATGAGAAAAGGCTTCTCCCACATCGTCTATACCAGAAATACTCTGTGTGTGATCATGACAGAAAGATATAAAAAACATAAAATATTAACTTAATATGATTTATTCATTATGAATCAATGTTTTGCTTCAAATCTCAAACAAAGAACTGCGTCACAACAATATTGGATATAGAGAAACATTTAAGTTTTTGATTAGTCATTCTTAGTTATTTTCAATGAAGCGCAACCATTGATATATTCGAGACACAAAGGAACACAATTTTGAAAATTATCCAGAGACCAATGTTTACCCCACCATGTGTTTGTACGTCTGTCCTGTCCTATACTGCCCATTCCAACAATATTCAAATTAAACACACACACTTCTTTGCATCTTTACACCAAATGTCTGCGACAAGTTCAAAGCATCGCAATTCATAAAGTTGCGCATTCATTGTTTTTTCTTCGAAAAAAATCAATTTTACTTACCTGAAAATTTGCTAATATCTCTTCTTTATTTTCCGACATTTCGGATTTATTATTAATGTAATATTTAACTATTTCTGTTAGATATTTTCACTGCTTGAACTTATTATTGGCAAGACTTTTTTACGTAGTGCGTATTGAAAAAATTCTTGTCTATTTTCTCACACACCAACAACGCGACGCAACAGTGAACAATTTTTATTAATTTTCATTTAATTTAAAAGCTGCTGTAGCACACATTTAATTTAATTCCATTCATTTACTCATTGAGAAAAACTTATAATGAACTTGCGAAATGTTGGACGTGATTATGGAAAACTATTTTCCACAGAGATGTCGTCTAAAGATTTTTGAGTTTTTCTTTCTTTTTTTTCTACTTTCGCAGCTGCTTCTACTGCAATTTGTTGGAGCAGACGAGAATGAAAATTTTTGACGGTTAAGTCAAAGAGTGAGACAAATACTGGTATATATACGAGATGGTGTAATGCGCGTCGAGTACGTTCAATAAAGAACACATTAATCCACAAAAAACCTCATTCACACGACACAATAGTTTTCAAGTTTATTAAAACATGGTACAGAAAATTTATAGTCGCATTCAATATATTTCCTTAAACATGCCAATTAACAAATTTAGCCATATATTAATTCTTGTAGAGCTTATAGTGGTATCACATAAAGCAGCAAGCTTAAACTTAAGCTTAAGTAGCGCTATTAAAGCTCTTGCAGAGAATACATGCGGCTACTTTCTTGAGTTGAAAAGCACTAGTTTTGCTGCACTTGAAAAAAGAAGTAGCTGTTAGCTTTTAAAAAAGATCCCTGTCAAAACCATATAAGAACTCTTGCAAATGGCCAACTCACACGAGATTGTTTGTTCAGCAAAAATTGTGTTTCGCCACCCAGCAGCACTGTACAGATTGATTGATTGCTGTCCTGTACAGCAATCACAAATTGAACAAATTTTATGAGCAGAGGAAAAGCTTTTTCTTATTCAGAATTTGTCTTACTATGAGCGAAATATAAACTCAATAATTGGATCTGATTGCACCTGCCTGATCCAATGGATTGGACTTTATCAGTTTGGCTTTCGTCCTTGCAAGCCCACAAAAGACCAGATTTTTATACTACGTCAAATCCTGGGAAAAACCCACGAAAATCAAATCGACAACCACAATCTCTGCAGGATGACGTTGAGCATGCATGAAACTTTTTATATCGAACGAGGTTTCAGACAAGGCAACTTGCTATCATGCGATTTCTGCAATTTTATCATATTTTATAAAGGTGGCCAGCTCCTTGCGTATGCTGACGATATCGGCCGAATCAAGAGAGATGTCACTGCTGCTTTCGCCGCCATCGAAAACGAATCAGCCAAAGTGGGTATGACGGTGAACGAGAGCAAAGCAAAGTATATGCTTTCTGCTAATATGGAAACGTGGCATCAAGGCTCATGTTACAGTAGACAAAAATAACTTTGAAGTTTTCAAGAAGTTTACATACCTATGGCACCGCTATAAACAGCAACAACAAAAGTTAAATAATAGTTTTCTGTCAAAAAATTAACAGTAAAAAATTTAACAGCTAAAAATTCCAGCATTTAAATAAAAATTGTATTTAATATATTTAACAAGCGTGTTTGTATACTAAAATGCTTATATGTTATACGCTCTCGATCGACAAAACTAACACTCCCCGACCACGGCTTGTCATGGCCACCGTTAGTAATTGAGTAAGTTTTATTTTAAAATAGTAAAAAATTTAACATTTCTTAAAATAAACTGAAAATGCATTAAATTCTTTATCATTAAAGCTGGTATGACACCTGCTTTCTTTCAAATTTTTAAAATCTTAAAAATACAACTGGAGCAACACACCAAACGAAGCTTTGTAATTTAATTTGACAGAGGCGCATTAAATTGTAACATTTCACGATATTCTTTTGTTTTAATGTTTTTTTAACATGAATATGAAAAAACAAATCGTGTGCATTGCTCCAAGAACTGCCAAGAAATTGAAAGTATAATATTTTAACAATTTTTTTCTATTTTTGGGCAAAGAATTCACTATTTTTCACAAAGTTAAATTCTTATGAAAAAAGAATCGCACATTGATATGAAGCACACCGAACAGAATTATTTTATACTATGTTCACACTGAGATCAAATTAGGTAATTTCGAGCTTTTGTGTAATTTCGACTGAAATTACTTAATACTATGTTCACACTGAGATCAAATTAGGTAATTTCGTGAGATAATTTCGAAATTGTACAAAAGTGTTCACACTGGGCTTGGATAATTTCGTTTGACGTTTGATTTATTTTTTTTTCAATTCATTATTGGCCACATTCAGCACTCTCGACAGTTCTCAACTTAAATGTTCAATAAAAAATAGAAAATTCTTACTCAAAGTAAGTTTGCAAAATTATTTCGCATAAAGCTGTACATGTTATCAATTGTGCAACTTTAATTCATTGAAAACATCGCTCACCTAAGTTTCACTGAATGGGTTGCTAACCGAAGGGTCAAAAAAGCTAAGTATCTGAATGTGGCCATTATCATGTGTCATGTATAATTTTGACGGCTCAGCTGGAATGGATAGCAAGATTGTTAATACGCCAAAAAAGGGTGTGTTTAATTCACACTATATTCAGATTTCAGGGTTGTAGTGCATTTTTGCCTAATTTCGTGAGTAATTTAAACGAAATTACCTTGTTTGAGGTAATTTCCAAATCAACAAATTGTATGGGAAATTACCATAGTTTTTAGATAATTTCAGTCGAAATTACATAAAAGCTCGAAATTACCTAATTTGATCTCAGTGTGAACATAGTATAAGAACTATGGTAATTTCCCATACAATTTGTTGATTTGGAAATTACCTCAAACAAGGTAATTTCGTTTAAATTACTCACGAAATTAGGCAAAAATGCACTGCAACCCTGAAATCTGAATATAGTGTGAATTAAACACACCTTTTTTTTGGCGTATTAACAATCTTGCTATCCATTCCAGCTGAGCCGTCAAAATTATACATGACACATGATAATGGCCACATTCAGATAGTTTACTTTATTGACTCTTCGGGTAGCAACCCATTCAGTGAAACTTGGATGAGCAATGTTTTCAATGAATTAAAGTTGTACAATTGATAAGATCTACGGTTATGTGCGAAATAGTTTTGCAAACTTACTTTGAGTAAGAATTTTCAATTTTTAATTGAACATTTAAGTTGGCAACTGTTGAGTATGCTGAATGTGGTCAATAATGAATTGACAAAAAAAAAATCAAACGTCAAACGAAATTATCTAAGCCCAGTGTGAACACTTTTGTACAATTTCGAAATTATCTCACGAAATTACCTAATTTGATCTCAGTGTGAACATAGTATTACCGATTTGTGTGCGAAAAGTATTTGATTTTTAAGCTGAAATTTGCTCGATATATGTTCCCAAATTCCCCGAAAAAGCTATATGTACCGGAAACATATCCAACAAGTACCTGGAAAGACAGCTGAAATAGTATTGTAGATAGTCTGTATTATGTCAAATAAGTGTTTTTTAATGAGCGACTATTGTGATTCGGACACAATAAACCGACGAGTGCCCGTTACACGAGTGCACGGGCACCACCCAAGTAACATTGGTAGAGCTAATAGGAAGGAGTGAGTTGTAAAAATGTTCTAAAGGTGTGCCATATGTAGTTAAAGCTTTACCCCAGCTTGTTTTGCTGCTGGTTGCTTTTAACTATAAATAAAATGCTCGGTAGTTGATTTTTTACCATTCTTAGCTCTAAAACTTTATATTGTTCTGTAAAGAAATTTATAAAATCTGCAAAAGAGCAGAACTCGGAAATTCGCCATTTGATTTGTAAAGGCTCTTTTACAGCAATAAACATAACTGCAGAGCTGTTTTAAAAAAGTTAGATTCAGTATAATTTTAGCTTTAAGATGTATTTTTTGACTGCATTTTCAAAGCTTATTAATGTTAAATTCAGTACATTTAAGTATTATATTTTTTAGGAAGAACAATTACAAAATGATTACAAAATCTGAAAATGGGGTTCCTTGTTTGTTTTGTACACAATACATGCAAAAATCAGATAAAATGGCGATCTTATAAAAAAACTCATGGGAATTACATTAAGTTAAATATTATAGTTAAGAATATTTTTTTTAAACCAAATTGATGATTTTTATTAAATTTAAATATAAAAATAAAGAATGTGAAGCATTTTCCGCTTATTATAAGTTAAATTATTTTTGAAGCCCGTTGTAGTCTTTCGAATTATTACATTCATATATCCGATAAATTTATAACCGATAAAGCATATAACGAATATACGAACATATTTTTAGTATGATATAATTATTACTTTATTATATCTTAAGTATATTTGACATTGTTATTATCATAAAAACTTTATATATATCTTTTGAGATATAATTTTATATATCTATTGAGTTTATTTTTCATACAAACTTAGACAAAATGTGAATAAAAATGTGCTTTGCAAGAGTTCTTATTTGGTTTTGACAGGGACTCTTTTAAAAGCTAGCAGCTACTATTGCTCCTCATATGAAGCAAAAATAGTGCTTTTAAACTCAAGAAAGTAGCCTTATATATTCTCTGCAAGACCTTGAGTAGCGCTACTAAAGCTAAAGTTGAGGCTTGATGCTTTATGATATAGCACTATGAACTCTGCAATAATTAATATACGGCTAAAATTGTTACTTGGGCAGACATTTATCAGCTACTTTATTGACACAAAAAATTAAATTGCTTCTCTTGTAAAAAATACTTTGGACTTTTTGGAAACTTTTGAGAGTCTAAACTTTCGATACTATGACGAGTCCTCTCTTGCGCTTATATTTCCGAGCTTTCGTTTCCTTCCCCAACAATAAGAAAACATACAGACAAGTCATCACACTATCGGCGCTTGAAAAAGAAAATTCTAATGGAAATTTTATGCGACAAGAGGGCGTAAATGTTAAGATATATTTCTGTGCCATTTAATACTATATGTCAATATATTGTAAACATAGTTTTTTCTTAATATAATAACACTATTATATTATAATGTTGCCAATAAACCTACAGTATAAAAACTTTAAAAAGAGCATAGATTTTTGTACAATGTAGTAAACATGACTACACATGTACTAAAAATGACTACCTTATTAGAAGAAATTTAGTTAAAATTTTTTAAAAGAACTTTAAATAGTTAAGATGTACAAAGAAAATAAAATTTCATTTGGATGAATATTACTACATAAATAGAAGAAATTTAGTTGGAATTATTTATAAGAATTGTAAATGGTTTAGGATTTACAAATGAAAATAAAATTAGTTTTTAATATAAATGTATTTGTTTCATGTATTTAAAATTCTGTTGTAAATAAATAACCAAATAATAAACATTTAAGATAGATCTTTTAAAACGTTCGTTTGATATTTTAAAATGAACATTTTAGAAGAATTAGTAGAAGTACAAGGGCGGATGAAGCCTATATTTTATATACATTTAAGGGCCGTTTTCACAATGTCCGGTTAGCGCAGCTCTTAACCAGCAGTTAGCTAACCGTACGATAGCTAAAATAACAATTTCGTTTTCACCAAGTGTCGGTTAAGTAACCTTGGGTTGGATCATTGATTGTGAATTTTTCAATTGTGAATACGCGAACACTGCATATCAGCTGTTTTACTTTTACTTTTTTTGTCATTTTGTGCCGTTAAAAGTGAAAATTTAAACAAAAATTAATATGCAAAAATAGACTGTTTAATTAATCAATAAATTTAATTAAAATTGATTAATAATACAATACAGCTATACAAGCTCTTCAGTATTTTTTCCAATTTTGTGCTTTATTTCATCCAATATTAAAAGAAAACAACGCTGTTAGACAAACAAAATTTTCTAACAAATACATGTGTCGTCATACTCTTCAGCATAATCACGTCTATTTGCATTTGTCCTTTACCTATTTAGGTTCAAACTTTGATTTAAAGTTTGGTTTTATTCATTTTAGTGGATTTATAATAAATATAAAATTGTTTACTCTACTCAGCTGTTCTTCTGATTAACAGCTAACCGGAACTTCAACTTGCTGTTAACCTTAACCGACAGATAAGGCTTAACCGAACTTTGAGAAAATGCTTTTTTGCTAACCGCTGGTTAAAGTTCCGATTAGCGCTTAACCGGACATTGTGAAAACGGCCCTAAATGTTGATGAAAAATGTACACATACCAAATTGTATTCCTGTAGCTCACAGTTAATGCTTTTATTGTGCTTTCGCTATGGGAGGTGGGCGTGGCCATGTACGGATAACTCCCAATTTTTTAACACACTAGTGTTTTGAAATAAAATACATACATACCAAATTTCATCTCTCTAAGACAAACATAACCTTAATTATTGAGTTTTAAATTTTTTGGGTTGTATGGGAAGTAGGCGGATGACGTCCATTTTTCAAAACCATATTTGGTTTGTCATAAAAAACATATCTGCCAAATTTTATCTCTGAAGGTTAAACAGAGGCTTATTAATTGCGTTTTCAATTTTTGGGTTGTATGGGAGGTGGGCGTGTCCTTGAGCGGATGATCTTAATTTTTCGAAGACATCTTTGTGTTAATACAAAACACATACATAAAAAATTTTGTTGTATGGGAGGTAGGCGTGTCCGTAGGCGGATTCCAAAAATATTCAATAGTGAAAATCCTTGGGTCCATGTGATCATGTGTACCAAGTTTCATCCAATTATCTCAACTCCTTCTTATCTTCTGTTTACGGACAACACTCAGACGGACGGACGGACGGACATGAATAGCTCGACTCACGAGGTGACGCTGATCAAGAATACTTTATATATACTTTTCTATACCGCACTCGCTTCGTTCTATGCGTTACAAACGTTTGCACAAGTTAATATACCCTCACCTTTCAAGTTTAGGGTATAACAAGTAAAGCTGGTATGACACTTGCTTTTTTTCGCATTTTTAAGATCTTAAAAAAAGCAGCGGGTAAAAGGGAAGAATATATTTTTAAAAAAGGATAATTATAGCAGGCGGTTGAATTTGGCATTTTAGTGTTATTTTTAATTTTTTAAAAAAAAAAAATAAATTTTCTTAAAAAAAAATTTCTTAAAATATTAAAAGTCAAACTTTTCTGCAGTTCTTGTGTTAATTTTTTTATTTTGGTTTTGTATATTCATTATAAATAAACAATAAAAAAGTGTATTGTGAAATGTCGCAATTTAATGTGCCTCTGTCAGATTTTAGGCTGCTAGCGGCTGAAAAAGTAAATCTTTTTTACATTTTTCAGCCATTGAAAATGACTGTTCTGCATTTTTTTTGGACTTGTAGCGTACTCCTCACACCGACTGAAAATTATATAGCTTCGTTTTGTGTGTTGCTCTAGTCGTATTTTTAAGATCTTAAAAATGCGAAAAAAGCAAGTGTCATACCAGCTTAAAGAATCACTCGGGTATAACAAGTCGGTATAGCAACGCTATGGAATACCTTAAACCTCCTATAATATTTAAAAATATTTTAAAATACTAAAACAAATAGAATTATCCCTTTATTTTTGTTATTACTTACTTACTAGCCAAATTTAATTCTTGTAGGTTAAACATAAATTTATGTCATTTAGAACAGGCTTGATCAGCGAAATTAATAAAAGGCCAAAGCCTAATTAAGAAAGATAATCGCCTGATTAAAATAAACAACAAAATGCATTACCAACAACAAAAGCGAACATATTAGCGTCAACACCATCGACGACAATGTACTTTGTTGCTTTTTGCAAGTGCAAAGAATATATTCATAAAAAAATTCCTAAAAACAAAATACATATGCGACAAACTCGTCAAGATCGTCTGAATTTCTATTCCACTAACAAAATACATACGCACAACAACAATGCTATGGGTTTGGTGTCGCACAGCTTGTTTTCGCAAATGCATTTCTTCGTAAATTTGGCGCAAGTAAAATGTGAGTTTTGGTTAATTTTAATAAGAGGTCCACAAAGGCCACCTTTGTGATCATGCCTGGCTTATTTGGTTTGAATGGCTCTGAGGTTTGCCATTGTCTGCAGAGAGGTGGTGACCGATCAAAAAATATTTGTTATTGAAGAAAACTTTGCTGCGAGTAGGAATCGATCTCGTACTCTGGGCATGCAAAGCCACACACTTAACCTGCATGCCACGGTCACCAACGCAGAATAAATATTATTAAAAAAACATTACTCAAAAGAGTAGTAGGGTAGCAGTAGCTAAGGCATATTTATCCAGGTAGTAAAAAACGCAACTGCACTGCCGACTTTTGGGAGTCTAATGTCAAAATCAAATAATGCCCACTCTTATAAACGTGTTGGGGGATTTTTTGTTTTTCAGAGAAAAACTTTATGCTGGCCTTTTTCGAATTTTCTTACGTGTAAGTTTGCAGTTTTTTAATGTTCTAATTATTGAATTTTGTGCTTGATGTTTTAATTGTATTTTGTAGATATTTTGAAAAACAATTTTAAACTTTTGATATTAGGTGTTAGTGTCCGACCGATTATACGGCTTCGGCTTCGGTAATCGGCATAATCGGCCGATATTTTGATCTTCGGCTTTGGCTTCTGCTTCGGCCGAAATAGCCGATTATTTTTGCCGAATGTTTTTGCTTTACTAAACAATTTTTTTTAATTTTTTTGAATTATTCAGTAAATATTTTTAACATTTTCATTGTTCATTTTTTGTTTCTCTCGTTTTCTGTTCTCTCATGAGTTGGTGTTCATTCAGTGAAAATTTTATTCAAATGATAAATGCAGCGAGTCCGACTGTTACGTTTTTGCTTTTGTTATGGACTGAAATAAAAGGTGATTTTTTAAGAGCTTGATAAATTTTTTTTTAAAAAAAACGCATAAAATTTGCAAAATCTCATCGGTTCTTTATTTGAAACGTTAGATTGGTCCATGACATTTACTTTTTGAAGATAATTTCATTTAAATATTGACCGCGGCTGCGTCTTAGGTGGTCCATTCGGAAAGTCCAATTTTGGGCAACTTTTTCGAGCATTTCGGCCGGAATAGCCCGAATTTCTTCGGAAATGTTGTCTTCCAAAGCTGGAATAGTTGCTGGCTTATTTCTGTAGACTTTAGACTTGACGTAGCCCCACAAAAAATAGTCTAAAGGCGTCAAATCGCATGATCTTGGTGGCCAACTTACCGGTCCATTTCTTGAGATTAATTGTTCTCCGAAGTTTTCCCTCAAAATGGCCATAGAATCGCGAGCTGTGTGGCATGTAGCGCCATCTTGTTGAAACCACATGTCAACCAAGTTCAGTTCTTCCATTTTTGGCAACAAAAAGTTTGTTAGCATCGAACGATAGCGATCGCCATTCACCGTAACGTTGCGTCCAACAGCATCTTTGAAAAAATACGGTCCAATGATTCCACCAGCGTACAAACCACACCAAACAGTGCATTTTTCGGGATGCATGGCCAGTTCTTGAACGGCTTCTGGTTGCTCTTCACTCCAAATGCGGCAATTTTGCTTATTTACGTAGCCATTCAACCAGAAATGAGAAATTATGAAAAAGTTGCCCAAAATTGGACTTTCCGAATGGACCACCTAAGACGCAGCCTCGGTCAACATTTAAATGAAATTATCTTCAAAAAGTAAATGTCATGGACCAATCTAACGTTTCAAATAAAGAACTGATGAGATTTTGCAAATTTTATGCATTTTTTTTAAAAAAAAAGTTATCAAGCTCTTAAAAAATCACCCCCTTTATAAAAGCCGAGTTAACGCTAGAAATTTTCTGCCAGATTTCAGTTAGTATTGCATTTCTGTAGCTTTTCTCCACTGGATCGAAAATATATTCAATTTTTTCTACTTTATCCTGACGTCAATAATTCGATTACAGAAAATCCGAATCTTGCAGAAAAACTCTTCCGTTTAACTCGAATTTAATGATTTCAGTAAGTTTTTTTGTACTGAGATGAATATAAAGGAAGGTTAATTAAATAATAAAACACAAATTATTCAGAAAATTACTGTCAGTTATTTTTATTATGATAATATTGGTATGGTTCAATTATGTATGAAACAAAATATCGGCCAAATGGCTTCCGCGACCTCGACGGCACACCTCCATCCGATGGTCCAAATTTTCTATGACGTTGAGGCATAATTAAGGTTCTACCCCGTTAATGTGCCGAATTTTCTCATCCTTTAGCTCTTGAATTGTTACTGGCTTATCAACGTACACCTTTTCTTTCAAATAACCCATGCAATTGGCGTCCACACATGCAATTGGCGTCCAATTGACATCGCCACAACGTGAGATAACACGGCCATTGAATTTGTCGCGCTAAAGAGTCATTGTTTCATTAGCTGTGTGGCAAGGTGTACCGTCCTGTTGAAACCACATAATGTCCAGTTAAAAAGTTCGTTATCATCTCACGATAGCGAACAACATTCACAGTTCCTACCTGACCGGCCTCATTTTGGAATAAATATGGGCCGATAATGCCGCCAGCCCATGTATCGCACCAAACAGTCACTCTTTGTGGGTGCATTCGTTTTTCGACAATCACTCTTGGATTATCATTCGCCCAAATGCGGCATTTCTGTTTATTGACGAATCCACTGAGGTGAAAATCTGCCTCATCACTGAAGATGATTTTCTTCGAGAATTGATCCTCCACTGTTGCCATTTCTTGAATAACTTCAACGCGTTGCTCGATTATGTCTCTTTCCATGGTTGAAATTGAGTTAGTCTGAAATTGGGAAATGCCAAATGAAATGCAGAAAAAAACTTAAAGTTTCAGTGTGGTTCACATTCAACATAGGCCCTTAACAAAAGCAAGTTTCTTATTCGGCTTCGGCTTCGGCCTTCGGCCGATTATTTCCATTTTGCCGAAGAATCGGCTTCGGCTTCGGCTTCGGCAAAAATTCACGTTCGGTCGGACACTATTAGGTGTAAATTAATTGTAACTAAAAAAATTCCTTTTTTTTTGTTTTTGGTGCAGAAGCAACATTGCTCATTGTCATTTCTGATTTTGACATTATTCTCCCATTCAGTTTTTTCTTATTATAGTACCTGGATTAATATGCCTTGGCAGTAGCATTAATAGTATTGGATTTTATTGAAAAAATTCCAAAAAAGGAGCGAGGCAGCCAACATAACATTTGTATTTTTCTGTTCTTTTCTTGACCAAGACATTTTTTTCGTTTATGTCAAAATGACAAATTTTCACTCGCAGGGGGCAGAATTTCTTGTTTCATCGATTAACATATTTTGATTTCGAAAAGCTCTTACTCAAGCTCAATAGATAGTGAACTTTTGTGTGTTTGTTCACACACAGAAATTGGAACTCCCAGCGGTGTTTCATGGAATCCAACACCATTCGGAGTGCATTCAATTCGATTGAGTGGGGTTTAAACATTTACTCCGAATGGAGCTAGAATTTCCTATCGGTGTTCAAAAATTGTTCATAAATGAAAATTTATTTGGGTTTCGACAACTTTTTAAAATTAAAAGTTTAATGTTATCCGATATTTTATGAAAAATTTTTTTTTTTTTTTATTATAAAAGGCTCATATCTAGCGATCGAGATTTATAAAAAAAAGAAATTTACATTAACAACTCAATACATAAAATTGTTGATAAATTATATATAAACTCCGTTTGGATAGCTCAAAATTCGAAACCAGGTGAATCGGTGTCTGTCAACA
Source organism: Tetanocera ferruginea (assembly GCA_958299015.1). Taxonomy (NCBI): domain Eukaryota; kingdom Metazoa; phylum Arthropoda; class Insecta; order Diptera; family Sciomyzidae; genus Tetanocera; species Tetanocera ferruginea. The sequence continues at coordinate 60,450,188 of OY282640.1, read as the reverse complement.
CCAATCGGTATTAAGAAATAAAAAATGCATTGTAATATTAGTTTAAAAATTTTCCAAATTTTTTAAGTGTTTGTTTTGATTTGTTTGTGTGAATTAGTGATCATCAACGCAAGATTCAAATAATAGCACAAAAGCCTTCCAAGTACATAGCTTTGCGCATGGTGACAGAAACATTGTCGTGAGTTGTATTTTCAATATAACGTTTTATTTTTTAATCTATGTTTCGCTTTTTTGACATTGAAAAGAAAAAAAATCTATCTATATAAGACATTTTTGTACTATTATGGCACAATTACGATTTCCGGGGCTCCACGATTTGAAGATGTTTTCTGGTAGAGAACAACAAAAAAACATGATTCGCCGAACAAAAAATCGATAGCTTTATAAGTTATCGAGTTATCGATTTTTTTAAAAATTTTTTTGTTCAAAGATCTGTTCAAAAAAACATCTATATCTTTACCGTTACTCAATGGATCTTTAAGATTGATATTTCATTTGAAAGGTCATTAAATGACCTTTCAAATATATTTGTTATAAATATAATTTCTACAACATTTTTAGTTTTATAAGAGAATTTATTCCAGAGTTGAAATTTTTAATGAAAAGAACCGTTATTTTCTGAAAAAATTTACCTTATTAAGTTACTAAAAATATATTTTTTTTAAAAAGCTTACAGTTAGACCTTTTGTTTGACATATAAAATATACATATTTTATTTAATTACACAATATTTGACATAAAATTTAAATTTTCCAAGTGTTTTCTTTGTTAAATAATCTGTTCACAAAATTTTCTATATCTTCGCCAATCTCCAATAAATCTTAAAGATTGACATGCTATTCGAAAGGTAATTAAATGCCTTTTCAACGATATATAATACAAATATAATTTCTAGTGTCCGACCGAACGTGAATTTTTACCGAAGCCGAAGCCGAAGCCGATTCTTCGGCAAAATGGAAATAATCGGCTGAAGGCCGAAGCCGAAGCCGAATAAGAAACAAATGTTTTCAAGTAAAAAAAATTATAAAATTTATTCTTTTCTTTTGTTAAGGGCCGATGATGAATGTGAACCACACCTAAACGGCAAGTTTTTTCTGCATTTCGTTTGGCATTTCTCAATTTAAGACAAACTCAATTTGATACATAATCGAGCCACGCGTTAAAGTTATTCAAGAAATGGCAACAATGGATGATCAATTTTCGAAGAAAATCATCTTCAGTGATGAGGCACATTTTCACCTCAGTGGATTCGCAGAAGTACCGCATTTGGGCGAATTATAATCCAAGAGTGATTGTCGAAAAACCAATGCACCCAAAAAAAGGGAATGTTTGGTGCGGTTTATGGGCTGGCGGCATCATCGAGCCGTATTTATTCCAAAATGAGGCCTCAGGCAGTTACTGTGAATGTTGTGGACAATATGTGGTTTCAACAGGACGGTACCACTTGCTACACAGCTAACGAAACAATGACTCTTTTGCGCGACAAATTCAATGGCCGTGTTATCCCACGTGGTGGCGATGTCAATTGGCCGCCAAGATCATATGACTTGACACCGTTGGACTTCTTTCTTTGAGGCTATTTGAAAGAAAAGGTGAACGTCGATAAGCCAGCAACAATTCAAGAGCCAAAGGATGAGATAATTCCGCACATTAACGGCATAGAACCTCAATTATGCCTCAGCGTCATCAAAAATTTGGACCATCGTAGGAGGTGGGCCGCCGAGGTCGCGGCAGCCATTTGGCCGATATTTTGTTTAATACATAATTGAACCATACCAATATTATCATTATAAAAAGAAATGACTGTCATTTTCTGAATAATTTGTGTTTTATTCAAAATCAACATCGGCCCTTAAAATTTAACCACCCTTTGTATTCATTTCAGTACAAAAAACTAACTGAAATCATTAAATTCGAGTAAAACGCAAGAGTTTTCTGCAAAATTAGGCTTTTTCTGTAATCGAATTATTGACGTCAGGATAAAGAAAAAAAAAATATTTAATATATTTTCGATCCAGTCTAGAAAAGCTACAGAAATGTAATACTAACTGAAATCTGGCAGAAAATTTCTAGTGTTAGCTCGGCTGTTATATGTCAGTCCATAACAAAAGCAAAAACTTAACAGTCGAACTCGCTGCATTTATCATTTGAATAAAATTTTCAAAAATGAACACCAACTCATAAAAGAAGAGAAAAGGAGAGAAACACAAAACGAACAATGAAAATGTTTCAAATGTTTACTGAATAGTTAAAAAAAAATTCAAAAATCATATAAAAAAAATTGTTTAGCAAAGCAAAAACATTCGGCAAAAATAATCGGCTATTTTGGCCGAAGCAGAAGCCGAAGCCGAAGATCAAAATATCGGCCGATTATGCCGATTACCGAAGCCGAAGCCGAATAATCGGTCGGACACTAATAATTTCAAAAAAGTTTTTAAATTTTAAACTGAATAAATATCAGATTTGAATTTTTTAATTAAAAGAACCTTTTTTTCTACAAAATTTACGTTTTTAAGATGCTAAAAATATATATTTTTTTGAAAAGCTGAAAGTTTTACCTTTTTTTCGATAGATAAAAATATGTATATGTTTTTATTAACTGATTGAATTAAAAATACAAATTTTTTTCACTGACTCGAAAATCCCGTTAATTCATATAAATATTGTAGCTACAATGTTGCCTTAAAAACAAGTATTTATTGTAATGGCAATATTCGTCAATATGGAGTAAGAAAGCCAAACATCTAAGGTACAAATGATTGAAATAAGCAATTTCCCGTACAAGGGCAAATAATTGTATCATAAAAAACACCACAAAAAGTCAAATAAATTATATATATTATATACCAAATGAAAGATAAATTTTCAAGCTTTAATAATTTACTTTTTATAATTCATAGTAATAACGGTCATTTTTGAGAAAATAACGGTTTTGTGTAAGAAAATATTTTTTTATTGAACAAAAATGCCTATAAAATACAAAGTACTCAACAGATTTCATTAATTTAAAATTTTTCTAAAAGCCTTATATATAACCTTTTATATAATACCTTAATCATTAATATCGGTTATATATTAAGAATAATATAGCCGATTTTCTTCATAGACTTTATAGCAAAAAAAAAATTTAAAAAATCGATAACTCGAAAACAAATCGATAACACAACATTTCCTTTTGCTATTCTTATTTTTATTAAGAGTATTCTTCGAATCCATTGTCAAATCGTGGCGCCCCGGAAATCGTAATCTCCCCGTAATTTTTGAGAAAATAACGGTTTTGTGTAAGAAAATATTTTTTTATTGAACAAAAATGCCAATAATATACAAAGTATTCAACAGATTTCATTAATTTAAAATTTTCTAAAAGCCTTATATATAACCTTTTATATAATAACTTAATCATTAATATCGGTTATATATTAAGAATAATATAGCCGATTTTCTTCATAGACTTTATAGCAAAAAAAAAATTAAAAAATCGATAACTCGAAAACAAATCATTTCCTTTGGCTATTCTTATTTTTATTAAGAGTACTCTTCGAATCCATCGCCAAATCGCGTCGCCCCGGAAATCGTAATATCCCCACTAATATTTTATTGAAATTTCAATAAATTTAGCCCAGCGATGGGTAAGTAAAATATGGTCGACATTGCCTCTATCGACAGATGGCTTTTATTATCGTAACGAAAGTTTTGTTATATAGGTTACTATAAACCGGAACATCACTGATTTTAATATTATAATGTAAGTGTTGGCAGCACTGGTTCCGATAGCTGATAAATAAACATCCCGATTTGTGTTGCTTGATAAAACATGAGTTAAAGAATTCAATTTTACACTTTAGTTAAAAAATTAATGCCGGAACCGGAATGTTAATTTTTGCCGTAGAAGTAGTGGCTCCTTTACATTATTTGAAAGATTGATACAAAAAAAACTAAAGAAATTTTGATCGATTTATTGTGTTGTGAAAACAATCCGATTGGAAAGAATAAAGCTATAACATGAATGAAACAACTAGCTGATCCGATTTAAACGGTGCTATTAGCTGTCAGCTGTCAAACGGTTGTCGTAGTTCTGTCTTGCTCATTTTTGCTAGGTGTGTATTTGTTCGTCTCGTCTGCTGGTGTTGTTCGGTCGTTCGTTCGACGAGCAAAGTGAAAATTTTCTTTTTTAACTATTATATTCACCAAATAAATTTAGAAAATTATTCATCAAACGCAAGCAGTAAAAATACAATACCAAACCAGTGTAAAATTTGGAGATTATTGCATTTCATGTAAACAAATAATAGTTTAAAAAATCATTCCGTATATCGAAAGCTGGATGCATGTGTTTCTGGCTGTGAGCTACTTATTTGCAGTTTGTGGGAGTCGCTCGAACTTATTGCTATAGTATTTTTTGTGCTCTCTGCTGCCTCCAACTCCCCACCATCTTGGCATAGTTGGTGCTCCGTTGTTAATCGTGAGTGGCTTCGTCATCGCCAGCTTTTTTTTGCACTAAAACACCAATTTCGAAAAAGGCCTAATAGAAGGAAATAAATTGTGGCCAGTCGGTGAAAAAGCTATAAAGTCCATTTACTTTGATCTTAGTGTAAAATAGTACAGAAAAAGGAAGAGGTTTGGTCCATTTGCGACTAACACCTTCAACATCATAATGTCAGCCGAACGGGAAATTCCAGCGGAGGACAGCATTAAAGTTGTCTGCCGTTTCAGGCCACTGAACGATAGTGAGGAAAAAGCTGGCTCCAAATTCATCGTAAAGTTTCCCAATAGCTCAGAAGAAAATTGCATTTCAATTGCGGTGAGTCGAAAAAAATGAGCAATCTTTTAAGTATAATTAAGATAAAAAGCTAAGTTGACTTTCCATGTCATTCCTGTCGGCTTTTTACAATGACGTCATTTTGCAAAAGAGCACTTTTGGGGCTAATAAAGCAATGATGGTACGCAGATTTAATGAATATAAAAACAAAAATAAATACAAATTTGCAATCGTTGCGCAGTTACAAATAGTTCCAATAACTTATTATGTAAGAAAATATTTCGTTTTAATAACCCAACTAAGCAGAGTAGTTTATAATTTCGTAACCAAAAAATATATTTAAAAATGTTCACTATTCGTAAAATATGTTTGTTTTTACAACAATACAAACTTAATAGTTGTTAAAATACTTGTTAAAAATTAAAATTTTGTTTTCAAAGCTTCATGCAATCAAACATTGATTTTTCCCAACTTTTGAATTGGCCAAAGCCAACTGCCCATCCCAAAAGCATTTTAAGCGTAAAAGTAAATCGACTGTAAATCATATGAACCCACAATAAATGCTTCTCTAGGGACGCATATTATATATATATGTACTAGAGTATCATTAAATGCACTTTTTTATTTAATTTCTTTTTTGGTTTCTATAGTCTTCATATTTTGTAAAAACTTAATTCCAAGTGTGAACGAAACCAAAGTAAATTAAGAACAACAACAACAATATAAACAACAACAACAGCAATAGTGAGTCATGCACACTTCGTTGTGGTATACCTAGCTGTGCGCTGGAGTGTGGCACCAGCAGCAGCAGAAGCAGCAGCTGTGGCAGGGAACGGGGCCGCATACATAGACCATGGTGGCAGCAGGGTTGATTGCTTGCTGGCTGTTTCGTCTTTTAGTTTGAAGCGAATTTCTTTAGCCAATTATTTTGAATTTTTTTTCTTTTACAATTTGACTTAACTTGCTCTGTATGGCTTTGTTTCTTGAAGCTTTTATGCTGCAATTCGTGCAACAGTCACTCTAGTTACTACCTGCTGGCAGTAATAATCTTTTCAGTTTTTGTTGTTGCCAGTTTTGTGTTTTCTTATTCGTTCAATAAACGCTGGCTATTATCTATTCCTCTACCTATTACCGTATGCTTAAAATTGCAAAATTTTTATTTTTATTGACCAACTCTATTGGGCTTTTAGGTGCTGGTCATCTTTTTATTCGTTTGTCTTCACTCTCTTTACTTTCTGTTAGCATACAATTTGATTTATCTTTCTTTGTTAACATCGTTTATTTGTCCCTAACAAATTTTCTTCGTGTTACTGCATGTAAAAATAGATTATTTCAACATGTGTTTAAAAATCTTTTTCTTTTTCTTTGGATTCTATTAAATTTTGAGTTTTTTTCTATTTTGATCAGTAGTTCCCAACTTTTAATTATTCCCCCTTTCACAAGAGGCATATTTGATCAATAAAACAATAAAATACAGGTTTTGGAAAAAATTAAAAAGACGATTTCGTCTATTTTTTGTGAGTAGAGCAAGAACTAGCAAGCAACTTACTCGTGCGATTTAATTTTTTACTGAGCCTTAAGGGTGTCGGGTCATTTAAAATACCGCAAAATAGGTTAAGTTTTGGGATTGCTTTACCAAAAAAAAAGAAAAAGTTAGATTTTGAAAATTTTGAAATTTATACACATCTAACTAAGTAAATACAAGATGTCCCAAAAATATTCCACATAATGACACGAATTTTAGAATTTTTTTTAAAAATTTTTATATGGTCATTTGAAATCAAAAAAGCCCTTAGTTGCATTTTAAAAACTTTACAGAAGAAACAAAATACTTTCTAAATTTAAAGCAAAATAATTTTCTCAACATATTTTCAGGTTAATTTTTTTTAATTAAATCGTTGTTTTTATTAGAAGGAGTGTATAATTTTGCATGAACATGTATTATGATACGAAACACCATAATCAATCAAAATGTCGATTTTTAATTTTTGGTAACTTAGGCCTTTTTTGATTTCATATGACGATATAAACAATACAACTTTTATAATTGAAGGGCTTATTGCAAAAACATGATATGCCACACTGCTTTAAAAGTTAATATATTATGTTCATTACGTTCCTTGATGCATTATCAATATCCACTGAAAATATTGCTATCATTACCCGATCAAGTTTGGCCGTATACGTAATAGTTCTTGTAAGCATTTCAATGATTTCATACAAATATACATTTTTTAAAAACTTGAAGGTCGATTATTTCGAAATATTTTGTATGTGGCATATCATGTTTTACAATAAGCCCTTCAATTATTATTTATTTTTAAACTTTTGTAAATTTATGTTTTTTTCGGTTCTGTTCATATCGAAGATATTTAAATATTCAATGTGGTATATAACAGAACAAATTAGACGTGTTAGCCGGTGCTATCTTAAAAAAGAATTTATTATGTGCAGCTAGTTATGCGTATAAATAAATAACCTTAAAAACTTTAATTTTCCTACCTGAATCTCATCCTCACAACAAATGATATAACAAATAATATAAACAAATAATGACTATTTAGTTTTAACCTAGCAAATAACAGTACTAGGTCTACGATAAATATTGTAGCTTTATGGAGTTTGAATGATATTTCGTTACCAAAACGATATCGAGATAACGACCATTAGCAATCGAGTATAATAAAGTTCAAATTTTGTTACGATATCGAGATTGAAAATTATTTCAACATCACAGTGATCGAAACTTTAACGGCTTGTGTACTAAAGTAATGTAAGTTGTTGGTCCGGTTGGAAAACTTTGTACCCACACATCTTCGAGCAAATTCTGAAATACGTCTCGTAAGTGTGACGTGATTAACATTGAACCAACATTGCAAAAACCCTAGATGATCCCCATGTGGGTCGCAACCAATTGGTTGGGAACCAGTGATGTGTATAGTTAATATATCTTTGATTCTCGTAGTTTTGTTGTTATTGTCAACATCAAGTCTTTGACATAATTTTGAAAGTCTATGGAAATGTTTTTGTGACCGGAAATATTGTTGACAACGAAAATAAATATTTTTGTTGCAAAATCTTCTGTTTCCTGCATGGCAGATCAGCAAACTTTTTAAGTTGAGAACGAAGTATATCTAATGAGAGATCTTAAAAATAAACCTTATGTTGTGGCCTCTTATAAAACTGTCGGCATAATGAGCAATCAAGCAATCCAATTTAACGGTGTTTTAATTGTTTACGTATAAATTAATAAATCTAATGCTGTTCTAGAAACAGCATTTTTCAAGCTATAGCCATTTGAAAACATTTATATTGATTTACCCGAATTGAGTCCCTCATTGAGTTCTGCATTGACATCTCAGATTTTAATTTGAGTTATAAAACCATATTATTATTATTATTTTACTTTGATTAAATTTCACACACTGAATTTTATTGTGGTTTCCTGCAGAAAGGTGCATAACGTTAAACTTCTATTTGTAAAAAAATTGCACTGCAATCTCATTCATTTTTTTTATCAGCACTTCTCAACAGCGCACACTCTTAAGAATTGCAGTTGCTTCAAATTTAATTTAAGCTTATTGTATTTTAGTTTTTTTTTTTTAATTCGCTCCATCTTATTGACTCATCTTTAATTTGTATACTCGCTGGTGAAAATCTTACTCACTACGTACTGAAACTGTTGTCTTTAATTTACAACAAAAAATGCCTACAACAAATTTAGCTTGTGTTCTTTCTTATCTTACAAATCATAAATGAGATCATAAATTAAAATATTTGTTTGAAAAAAAAAAAGATAACAAACAAGCTTTAATTACTTAACGAACGTCAAAAGAGAGTTCCGTCTAGTGGGTTTATTTGTTTCTCCTTCCGCTCATCCTTCTAAAATTGTATTATTATCGCTTGCAAAAGAACGGAAAAATATGCAATTATTTGTAAGCAACAAATACTTGTTTCATTTCTGTAACAAAGCAAATTAGTCAAGTATCTAATGCCAACAAACCATCTAGCAAATTGAAGAAAAACTGGAAAGAGAACAAAGAAACTGTTCTCTATATTGTTCGTTGTCATTTTTGCGTGGCGCACAGTGATGCCAGTAATAGGCAAAAAGTCCGAATATTTGATGTAGGAAATATCCAACTTTTTGGTATTCATGGAAGTTTTATATTTTTCACTTCAAAAACTAACTTTTCTTTTTGGAAATTCATTATTTGTTTCTGCTGGGTTTATTAATAAATTATTTTTGCATTAATTTAAGAACAAAAAAAAAATGTTTATATAGTTTAGTATAAGTCACTGGTTCAACTATTATAAAATGAGCTCTCCAACTACTTTGAGATCTTGTTGTATTTGGTATAACAACCTTTGGCAGTAATTATTTGTTATGTCCTGGCTGGCATACTGTTGACTAAGTTTTCGCATTCTTTGGGGTAATATCGCTCCAAAATTCTTTGCATGGTGAAAAAAGATCCTCTTAATTTGCTAATGGCTTAGGAAAGTCATATACCCTCTTCTTCAGTAAAAGCCAAAGGTTCTCAATCGACATCTGGGCTTTACGTTCCTTGGAATTGATATTATTGGTTTTTACTAACGTGTTGGTGTCTTTTGCCCTATGTTTGGGATCGTTGTCTTGTATCGATGTATAATTTTTAGCATTTGATCCCAATTTTTCGAGAAAATTAAAATATCCCTGCTGTCATATATCGATGTAAACATATCATCATTTCTGGTAAAACAACTCCAAAATATAAATTTTCCTCGTCCAAATTTAACGGTAGGAATAATATTTCGATCTGTTACCCTTTTGGATGGTTTTTGCCACATATACCGAATTTCGTCTGATCCTTGCAGGTTTAGTTGGCTTTCGCAGTCCAAATCACGGAATACCAAATACCAATTTACATGAGCTTTTACAAAGCTAGTCGCAACTTTCTGTGCCGTGCTGTAAGTAGAGGTTTTTTGTCATAATTGAGCAAATGACTCAATGCCAAAATGCATATATTACCAAATAGTTACACAGAGAAGAAAGTGTACACATGAATAAATGAAATATTTTTTTAAAATAGCTGGATGCAAAAATATCAAAAAAGAAATTTTTTATGAAACTACAGTAGAATCCCGATTATCCGAATCAAATAAAACCAGGAGTATTTCGTATAATCGATAATCCGGATCCGGAAATTTTATTTACTTTATTGTGGAAAGGGTTTCACATACGTCATTCAAACAATACGATATACAAAAAATTGAAGTTATTAATATAATGAATGACATAATACCTATGTAACTTAAAATTTTAATGGGAAAAATTTCAAATCATTTCTAAATCGGTAATTAGAGCTGTGAAGTATGAGTCCGGATATTCGAATAATCGATGTTGGGATAATCGAGATCCCACTGCACTACTGTACGTTTATTGTTCAATTATCTTATAATTCCGTTGTTTCCATGTTCCTGTTTAAAATAACTATTTGACTTAAAAGCGATTTTGAAGAATACTTCAATGTTAATTTTTAATAATTATACGGCCATTCCACGAAAATGTCAACCATGAGGTAAAAATATAAAATTAAATTTATCTCGGGATAGAAATACTTTTTCGTTATTAAAAATATACAGAATTCATAATATTTAAACTTTTAAATTTGAAATTTTTTTTCTCAAAGCAATCTTTAATTAAAATAAAGTCGCTGCATTCTTTTGAGCGTTCAGATAACAGCCATATATTTGGGGGAATAACGCCGTTGTCGGAGCGCAAAGAGAGCATAAAGAAATAAAAAGAAAAAAAAAAACAAGCACGTTGAAAGAGCCCAGGATGTGCAGCAATTAAAAAATTAGGACACATTTACTTCTATAAGTGGTAACATTCTGATATAAAAGCAATACTTAAAAGGTATTTTTTCATGTCCCACCCGTACCCTGAATGTATGTTTGCTTTAATTAAAATTAATAAAACAAAATTTGATTAAAAAAACAAAAACAATGAAGATGGGTTAATTATTATTTTGACTTTTCACATCAATAAATTTTTTTCGAAAATATGCAGGAACTCGCAGAGTTCATCATCTTTGAATGAATCTCTTAAACAACATTTTGTGCGGTCCCACCCGTAACACTATAAAAAAGGAACATAACTTTTTTATTAATAGTGTAAGAAACAATTTTGTTGTATAATAAGTTCCTGCAGTGGTATATTTATATGAGTTCATCAAAATGCTTCAAATTCATTTTAGTTAAAAAGTTATTTAACTTTGAACCGATTGTTTATTTGCAATCGGTTTAATATTCTCTTTTTGCCTACTGGTTATATGAGAATTCCGCACTGTGGCGCGCTGTAATTATAACTGTGGGGTCGGGTGGTTTCTGGTCTTCCGCTAACAGGAATGCTAACTTTCGAAAATTACTACAATTTAAATGTAGCTTTTAAGAGGCATGCCGTTAAAGCTTAATTTTGTAATTATTTGGATTAATTTCATTTCAACAAATTTTGTTCTGTTTTTTTTTGTAACTAATTCTAAAGCATTGGCTCCCAAACTTTTTGGTGGTCAAGATAAAATCACTTAACGTTGACGTTTCTTAGTATCTATAGATCGAATTTGCTTTCCAATTTCAGTCATTCAAAACTTTTTGAAATTAGGTAGCTATGAGAATGATTTCATAATTGAGGATATAGCTGCAATAAGGGGTCAAGGGGAGATGTGCCCTTTTAGCGTTAAACGGCTTTATAGAAAGCACAGACTCTTTTATGTCCCCTCAAAAGATTGAGCTGATATCTTTTAAACTGATTTATGTATGGAATGGTAGACGTAACATACGAATAAAGCCGGAGTTTAAAACAGAACAAAACATAACAAAACATAACAAAACAAGGTAATTTAAAAAAAAATATTAAAACCTTAAAAAGTAAACGTGAATAAGTTAATTGAAGGCATAATAGTGCAATTTAAATTTTGATACTTTTATATAAAAATTATCTCGGAAACTACTTAAGATAGAAAATATGGAATATTAAAATAAAACATGTTTTTGTGAAATAAAACTTGAGATTTTTCATGAACTTCTTTCTTTTCTGCAAGAAGGGAATATCTCTCTTCGCCCTTTTTCGCAGTTCATAATCACCACACTGAGAAAAAAACACTTACCTTGCTCCGGTAAAAAATTTCTCTATTTTTGATAATAGCAATTTTCTCTTTTTCAAATAAAATTTTCTTCAATTAGAATAAATTTTCACATTTTCGAAGAAATATTTCTTTACTTCTAGGAAATGGAAATATTTCAATGTCTCTAATAATAATAAGTATTTTTCTCGCACAAAAAATTTCTCATTTATAGAGAAATTTTATTGAAAATGAAAAACTTTTCTTATATTTTGATAAAAAATTCATGAAAAATTATGAGAAGTATTTTCTTCAATAAAAACAAATATTTTCTCAAAAATCAAAAGTATTTTTTCTAAAAACGATACATTTCCCTATTTCATGGAAGCTTTTTATCATTTATAGAGAATTTTTAGTATCGCAATTAGAGAATATCATTCTCTGGAGCAAAGTCTATACCATTTTTCTCTAAATATGATGCCTTTTTTATCATATTCCGAGACACTTTTTTCTGAGTGCATATGAGTTAATAAATATCAAAATTTTTTTATTATATGCTACATGAGTAAAAAAATGATCACCATCACACACTTTCAACGTGCTAATCTCAAAATGCAGTTTTACAGAAGTGCCCTTATTGCATCTAACTTCTCAATTTCGATTAAATCCATAGTTTGTATTAACCTTTGAAGTGAATTAGCGTTCTATATCCGAGTATTTCAATCTGAAAAAATTATTTTAATACAGCTTTTTATGTTTAATTATGTTGTGTTTTTTACACGAAATGTTTAAAATAACAAACTGTTTAAAATATTCATGTTTCGAGAGCATAAATGTGTAAACTTTCCAAATACTTCCTTTAATATGCGATTCATGGCATATGAAAACCATTAAAAAGTATTAATATTAAAAATAGTGTTATTGCCCATTTTCTCTCAATTTCTGCTAGCTTTGTTATAAAATTTGTTACAAATTCACAAGTTTGGGACTCTCAGTTATGATGTACAAATATATTGTTAAGCCGATTTAAGCATTTTAAGCTTTTCTTATATTTATGTTTGCTTGATTTAACAATCGTCGTCGGTTTCTTTGAAATGATAGTAGCATATGTTACGTTTTGCTTGGGTTTTAGTTCATAATCTCTCTTTCTACCTTTCTAGCCTATCTCTTTATATATGTTGTTATCAACAAGCATTTTATTGTCATAGCTTTAACCCGTTCAGTCCATTTAAGTAAATGTCTGTTTGTAACAAAATAATTTGCGTACCACATTTTTATAATTTTACGTGGGAGATTTGTTGCATTCTTGGTTGAAATTTTAATGTTTATAAATAATATGTAAATAATAAAATACATTTTTACCTACGCATTTCAGCTTAAATTGTAATATTTTAATTATAAGTAGTAATGATAAGAAGACTTCTGAATTATTAACTTAATTTATTCACACTAGTTTCCATGCTCTCTTTAAGCTACATTGTTTAGTTTTTATTAAGATATATGTTTTGAAAATTTTAACCTTAGAAAGTTAAAGCATAGCATGCAATACCTCCATGATTTACTGTTTTTGTTTTTTTTTTTTTTTTTTTTGCCAGAGTTATAGCAGCACAAGAAGAAAAGCCTCTCAATGCTGTGAACTTTCGTGTGTTAATATCTGCACCCAGAACCAGTTTTCTTACAATTTCAAACAAAGCATTTGAACTCTTGTTGTTCACTGCTTTAACCTTCTTTATCGACCAGCTGTTCTATCTTCATTATTCTTTGATTATTTAGCTACTAATGAATTAAGCCATTCACATTATTTTATATTTTTCATTATGAAGTTTTTTAATTACTTTCTGCCATTCTAATAAAAATTCCTTAAAAATCTTTAAACTTTGCTTAAATAGATAACTTAAAGGACCAATAACACTTGTTGGCATATTTTTATTTAAAATTTTGTTCAAGGAGACCATATTCAATACCTATATAAAATCAATGGGTATTTCCTAAAATCGACACCATTTTATACTAGGAACAAGTAGAGATTTTGCAGTATGTGTTTTTTTCGTTGGTGTGGCTTAGCATGCTCGGAGCCCGGGTTCGATCCCCAGCCGCGGCGAAAAGTTTTTTTCAATAAAAAATTTTTCTGATCGGTCACCACCTCTCTGCAGACAATGGCAAACCTCAGAGAGTAAATAATGCCATGTAAAGCTTCTTGAGAACATGAACTTTAGCCGTTCGGAGTCGGCATAAAACATGTAGGTCCAGTTCTCGGTGAATTGTGTGCAAACATTTAATAACACACACAACACAATTGATCAAAAGAAGCTCGGTCAAAGTCCTTTCAAGGGCTGAAATGGCCAATTACATTAAAAAAAAAACGAAATACGAAATTAATTGTTTCATTATTATGGAATTACATAAGAATGTAATTCTAGTGTAATCAAAATATGAATCAACGATGTTAATATTTGTCCCACAAATTAGTTTTTTCTTTATTACTTTAGTTTGTTTTTAATTTTATTAACCGTAGCTGCTTGGGTTGCATGTTGCATTTAAGGTGTGTGTTACTACATAATACCTATGTATTGAGTGTGGTAAGGTCCGTTGTTTAATGTGATCTGCTATCATTTCTAGTATTTACGTTCCATCTCAATTTTGAAATACTTTAATTATTGCTTATATATACCGTTATAGTAACAATAAATACTTGGGTGGTGTCTTCATTCGTTTTCCAATTCACCTCATATTTGTTTTAATTAGCAATTCTTATAATATTTCCTCATAACTCTAATTTTAGTCTATAGATAAGAATAGGTTTGAAGGGTATTGCACCATTTAGGTGACTTCCTATGGTTCTTTAGGTCTATTACGAATTCATGATTTTTCTCTTGCTTGTGGTGATACTATATTGTTCGTTATGCATAAAAAGTTGGCTTCATTCAAAATAATACCCATCCGGAAACAGCCTGTGTTTTTTGTGAACTTTTACAGTGATGTGTTCACTGACTCTTTCAAATCTTTGAAAAATCTGTAATCCATGACTTCTCTATGAAATTCTATGTAATCTATGAAATGACTTCTGCATTCATGCAGAATGTTTCTCGATTTAAGTCCTTTCAAGGGCTGAAATGACCAATTGGTTGTTTATTTTTTGTTAATGTTGTTGTTACTCTTTAATCCTCTAGAACAATTTTTATAGATTCCATATTCACATTCTTAGGTCAGCTTTTTATATCCAAAAACGTTTTTTCAAACTCTTTGTATTGAAAAGTCCTTCTGTGATCAAAACCACCTCAGGTAGCACTGTTTTCACCGATTTACCTTTGAGGTAGGCGTTCAGAGGCTAGTGGCATTCAAAGATTCTGCTATGTTAAGTTTTATTATTCTCTTTATCGTTTTCAGCAAGTATGATTTCAATTGGTATGACTATGCCTCTAGTCATGACGCAAAGTGTATTGGATTCCATGTCTTAGGATGAAAACTTACCAGCAAACATTATGACACTTAAAAGGATATTTTAAGACTCATATAAACGAGGTTTATCGTCATAATGCGCTGAAATAAGACTCGTATGAGTACATTTTTGTAGGTTGTGGGTTCCAAGAAATGATTCAGTATAATAACTGTTCTATGTCTCTTTTTGATCTCAAACTAAAGACGGACTTAAGACTCATATTTAATATTCTTTTAAGTCTCCTATAAAGAACTCTTTAAAGACTCGTTATTAAGACTCTTTAAAGACTCATAATAAAGACTCTTTGAAGACTCTTTTAGAATTCATATAAACTAGTTCTTTCCCGTCAAAAATAACGAGCCCGGTTTTAACAAACGAAAAAAGCGTGAAATATTGACTTTCTTTAAGCTGAATTAGAAATCAGCGATGTTCACAAATTCGATTAGAAATTTTTAGTTCCAAATATTTGTAAAATACATTGAAGTAAAAACGGAAACCATAACAGGTACGACAAAATAAGTTTACAAATTTTTTGCAAAACTGAAACTTTCAAAATGAAAAAAAAAAACTCGCGTGTAGCAACGTACACGTGGCAGAAGTGAAACTTCTTTAACAGTAAGAAATAAGAGATTTTTTTGTGTCTTATAGTTTTTTTGGGCAAAAATAACAGTTATTTTCTGCCGTTTATTTTTCGGTCAAAAATATCAGGTAATTTATATTTGGTGAGAAATTTTACACATGGTGTCAACATGGTGTCAACAGTTTAATGTCAAGCGGCCTTTAAGAAAACACAAATTGCTTGATATTTTTGAGCCTCCGAAAGCAGAGGCAAATCTTGTTCATTATTACCTCCTGCTTCCTGATCATAATAATTGCTGTGTTGATAGAGGGCCTCATAAAGCAGCGAACGTTGATTGTTGAGTGCATCAACTTGGTTGGCTTTAAAATTTTGTTGAGATGCATCAGTGTTTTTTTTGGGGATTGGTTCTTTGTAGATTCACCAAAATACGTTGATGTTTCGTAAAAATGCATTTTGAAACTCAGCAGTTGTTGCAATCACCTTACCTTCATCATTAGTTGCAGACCCAGCTGCGGCTGTATTCTTCAGAGCTCTAATTCGCTCTCTATATTCACGAACGCGTTCTGCTCCTGTTTTAGCTATTTTTCTATTTTTTTTTTCCGTGCATACTTGTAGGATGAAAATTAATGTTACGGTTATGTTAATAATGTAATGTTAATGTTAATGTAATGTTAATGTTAATGTAATGTTAATGTTAATTATGTTATTTTTAGTATGTTACGCGTTCAATTTTAATTACATTTTGTTTGGGTAGTTATCATGTGCCTACGTGGCGTTAAGGAATAGATTCCGGCTCATAAGCAACGATGTTTGGGGTTCAATTCTCGGCAGCGGCAGTAATTTTTTTTTAATTTTCATATGAATTGAAAACGTTAGCCTAGCGTCACAAAAAAGAACCTTGAAATTTCACTCGCCGCCAAAGAAGTTTTACTTCAAAAATATAAAAAGTTTTTCAATAAATCACAATATAAAATGCCTACAAATATGCTATGAAATTTTTCAAACAAATCAAGCGTTCCGCACTCACATTTTACGGAATTATGTTATGGTAATAATTAATACTCTTATCAGACTCATATTAAGAACTCTTAAAAGACTCATAAGGACACACAGATCTAGTCCAAAATATGACTCTTATAAGAGTCCGAAGTATTTATGCTTTAAAGGTCAGAATTATAAGTGTTTTCAGAGTCATATTAAAAAGTATTTTAGGATTCTAATCCTGATGATCCAATACAAAAAGATTTTCTAACAATTTTTGCAAGTGTTTAATTAAATTATTAAATCACTAATAAACTTGTCTCTCGTCGTAAGTGTCGAACTCTTGACATACTGTTTCACTTATTTTATTTTATTTTAAAAAGCTTTGTTGATCCTCCTTTGTTGTCGAAACTCCTAAATTCTATGTCATAATCATAATCAAGTCATAATCATGAGCGCTTATAAAACCATCGTAAATAAGAGTATCTTCTGACTTATAAAATCTTCATAAATAAAACCATTATTGTGTGCGAAGAGAGTCTTACATTTTTGCCGACTGGACTTCATCCGATCCTGGACACTTGTAGGGTAAGAAAGATGGTATCAACCATTCTACTGGTACACCTGTAATAACACGAGACATTTTCTGTACGGGTTAAAGACTATAACTTCCTATATGCGAATATATCGTTTTAAGGTAGTTGTAGTTCTATGATAGATACCACTCTCCGAAGTGAATTCTTATTCTTAAAACTATAGAATTTGAGTACGGACCTTTTGTGCAGGGTGCTCTATCCCAATCTTAACAAAGTAACTACTGAAAAAATTTTATAAGTAATCCTCAATAGTTTCGGTTTTTATTAGACGTACCCTTTTAAAATTTAAAATTTATATAAACCAGCTTTCGAAAATTTATATGAACTAGCTTTCCTCTTTAAAAATTCCTTCGGAAAACAGTCTAATGCAGTAGCAGGACACCGAAAGGTTGTTGGCCAGTTAATATGGACGCATAATATTAAAAGTAATTGCTTCATTTCCATGTTGACGATATCTTTTGGCAAAATGCTGTACAACGTAAAAAATAAAAACAATATTTTGAAAGTTGAGAAACTGCAATAATA
Source organism: Tetanocera ferruginea (assembly GCA_958299015.1). Classification (NCBI taxonomy): domain Eukaryota; kingdom Metazoa; phylum Arthropoda; class Insecta; order Diptera; family Sciomyzidae; genus Tetanocera; species Tetanocera ferruginea. The sequence continues at coordinate 60,432,211 of OY282640.1, read as the reverse complement.
CGATATGAATAGATAAATGTATCTCAAGAAACTATCACCAAGTAAATCATAGACAAGTTATTTCAATAACCTCGTTTAGAGTACTTTTTCATGCTAAATAAAGCTTTAATTGCATTCCTTCTTTTTTAAAACTTTTAATACTCGCCCATGATGGTATCTGCTATGTACTAAAATGTCCTATTTATCCTTTAGCAAAACTACTTGCACCGATTTGCATAAATATACAGATGCATCAACAAAGTGAAATTAATTTGCATATCATTCTGGATTGCAACACAGAGTAGCAACAACAGAATCATGTGGCTGCCTCTAACATTTTTTTTCTCTACCTCATCAGCATTTTATTCGGTTTACGTGAGAAAATAAAAACAACATTTTTTGTACACTGTTTTTTTTTTTGGCTTGAAATGAAATAATGTGCGAAATAGGTCAACTGGATGAAATAACTTTTTTATAAATCCCATTGGAATATTTATGCAGGATTTAATCCGTGTATTTAAAATAAAACTTACACCTAAAAAGAGTGTTTGTTATCCATGTAGTAAGCACTGTAGTGAAAGTCATGCTCTAAAACATGAAATTGTTGTTAAATGTAAATAAAGAACTTAATTAATACTGTTATATAAGAGCGTACAAAATACTAATTGAAACTAATTTTTGTTTGTCTATTCTTTTATTTTAAGAGCGTACAAAATACTGATTGAAACTAATTTTTTTTGTCTATTCTTTTATTTTTTCTACATCAGGGTAAAGTTTATCTCTTCGACAAAGTCTTTAAACCCAATGCATCACAGGAGAAAGTCTACAATGAAGCCGCAAAATCTATTGTCACCGATGTGTTGGCCGGTTATAACGGCACCATCTTTGCATATGGTCAAACATCCTCAGGTAAAACTCATACCATGGAAGGTGTTCTTGGTGATCCTGTGAAACAGGGTATTATTCCTCGTATTGTCAACGACATCTTCAATCACATCTATACAATGGAGGTTAATTTGGAGTTTCACATCAAGGTTTCATACTATGAAATCTATATGGATAAAATTCGGGATCTACTGGATGTGTCCAAGATAAATCTGAGTGTGCACGAAGATAAAAATCGTGTGCCGTATGTTAAGGGTGCAACAGAGCGTTTCGTATCGTCGCCGGAAGATGTCTTTGAGGTGATCGAGGAAGGCAAATCGAATCGCCATATTGCAGTGACAAGTAAGTTTTGGATATATTTAAAATTTGTTCCACCCTTAAATCATTTAGTATACTTGGTAGTGCTTATTTTAAAAAATTTATTTTTTTACCGCTAGACATGAACGAGCACTCTTCACGTTCCCATTCAGTATTTCTCATCAATGTGAAACAAGAGAACTTGGAAAACCAAAAGAAACTTTCAGGCAAACTATATTTGGTAGATTTGGCCGGTTCTGAGAAAGTTTCAAAAACTGGTGCCGAAGGAACAGTGCTGGATGAGGCAAAAAACATTAACAAATCTTTGTCCGCACTGGGTAATGTCATTTCTGCCTTAGCCGATGGCAACAAGACGCACATACCGTATCGTGATTCCAAGCTGACACGTATTCTACAGGAATCGCTTGGTGGTAATGCACGCACAACTATTGTCATCTGCTGTTCGCCGGCCAGCTTTAATGAGTCTGAAACGAAATCCACACTTGAATTCGGACGACGCGCCAAGACTGTGAAGAATGTGGTCTGCGTCAATGAGGAGCTAACAGCCGAAGAGTGGAAGCGACGCTATGAAAAAGAGAAGGAGAAGAATGCACGCTTGAAAGGCAAAGTGGAGAAACTTGAATTGGAATTGGCGCGTTGGCGTGCCGGCGAGACAGTCAATGCCGAAGAGCAAATCAATATGGAAGATCTTATGGAAGCAAGCACACCAAATTTGGAAGTTGAAACTGCGCTTGCCGCAAATGGTGCTGCCGCACCAATGCCGGCTACGCCAGCAGCTAACTTGACAGCAATGGTTGGTTCGATAAGCGGTGATGAACGCGCTCGTCTCGAGGCCGAACGAGAACGTCTCTACCAGCAGTTGGACGAGAAGGATGAAGAGATTAACCAACAAAGTCAATATGTCGAAAATCTCAAGGATCAAATTCTTGAGCAGGAAGATCTCATTGCAAATGCGCGTCGCGAATATGAAGCACTTCAATCTGAAATGGCGCGCATACAGCAAGAGAATGAGTCAGCCAAGGAAGAGGTTAAGGAAGTTCTACAGGCGCTCGAGGAATTGGCTGTTAACTACGATCAGAAATCGCAGGAAATCGATACTAAGAACAAAGACATCGATTCTCTTAACGAAGAATTACAGCAGAAGCAGAGTTTGTTGAATAGCACCACGTCCGAACTGCAGCAGCTGAAAGATATGTCGTCGCATCAGAAGAAACGCATCAACGAAATGCTAACAAATCTGTTGCGTGATCTTGCCGAAGTCGGGCAAGCATTGGCTACCGACTCCACCATTGATATGAAAATGAATGCAGTCGCTGCCGCTGCAGCTGGAGACTCCGGTAAGGTGGAGGAGGACTTCACTATGGCTCGTCTGTACATTAGTAAAATGAAGACCGAGGCCAAAAATATTTCGCAACGCTGCGCCAACATTGAAACACAGCAAGTTGATTCCAACAAAAAGATTTCCGAGTATGAAAAAGATCTTGGCGAATATCGTCTACTGATTTCGCAGCACGAGGCACGTATGAAGTCTCTTCAAGAGTCGATGCGCGAGGCGGAAAATAAAAAACGTTCGCTGGAAGAACAAAATGATGCGTTACGCGAAGAATGTGCGAAACTAAAGGCGGCCGAACATGTATCTGCTGTCAATGCCGAAGAGAAACAAAAGGCTGAACAACTTCGTTCAATGTTCGACTCGCAAATGGATGAATTACGCGAGGCTCATACCAAGCAGGTCTCTGAATTGCGTGATGAAATATTGGCGAAACAGCATGAAATGAGTGAAATGAAGGATGTGCACCAAAAGCTCATACTTGCGCATCAGCAAATGAACGCAGACTATGAGAAATTGAAGCAAGAGGAAGCTGACAAGTCAAGCAGGTTACAAGACATCATTCTAACCAATGAGCGTCGTGAACAGGCACGCAAAGACCTTAAGGGCTTGGAAGACACAGTTGCTAAGGAATTGCAAACATTGCACAACTTACGCAAGCTCTTCGTACAAGATTTGCAGGTAAGAAGAGGATTTAATATAAATTTTTTTTTTATTTAAAATCAGCAGCTGCAGCAGAAATAACATTTCATACCAAAAAGTACAATTTTAATATATATTTATATAAATTGTGTGAAAATGTATAGTAATTCATCAATTGAGAACGACTGGGTAGTTTTTAATGAAAATCTAGTGTTCCTGTAGCACAGTCACGACCAGCAAAATAACTGTGAGTGCTCAAAAAGTCGTCCACAAGCTCCTAATGCAAATAACACATCTGTGAACTTGTGTGTCATACGTTAAAATAAATTTTTCGAAGCGGGATAAATTCAGAACATTATCGTTTTTACGACGGCAAATGAAATAAATATCTATCCCAAGAAACAATTTGTGTTCGTACCAAAGTATTTAGGCACAAAAGTCCCGAGTCAAAATCAATTTCATTTTTAAAAGCTACGAGTACTAACAAACAACTGCAAAGTTAATGAAAAAAAAAAACTAATCGAAAACATTGATATTGGACCGAACTGAAATGAACTTTAACGCACAAGACTTGAGAAAAGAATGCATAAACTTTCCGAAAATAGTAGCGCAACTATAATGTTCCCGAAACATACCAAACAAGTACTTTGAAAGTCACCTGAGTACCGTAGTTTTATTATTATATCTTTGTTATGTCAATAAATTGTAAAAAAACGAGCAACTGTTTTCGATTAGGTCTTTTCGTACACTATGTCTGCCTAAGGTGTTCCAAAACTAGCACTTCTTTGCGTGCAGAGGTTGGACTTTCACCGACACGGGCACCGAATATAAATTTGTTGCTTTGTTGGCACAAAATATGAAATTGTTTCTCGGGAATGTGCTCATTTTTTCATGGAGGAAGAGAGCATAGGAAATATACTCGATTAAGCGTATACTTGTTTAACAGATAAATCTTGGGTATTTAAGCTAACTGCACGCAATTAGTTTATAGTTGTTTTTACCTCTCTTCTCAAGTCTCCGTCGGTCAGATGCTCCGATAAGCCTTGGATGCTCGAATGGGTATGGCCAGAACACTATACATTTAAGTGTATTTATATGGGAAAAATAGCGCTATGGGTGTTTAAACGTGATTACAAATCAAAGTCAAAGTCAAGAAATTTCAAGTCGATAGCTTAATTGGAAATATATTTAAAATACAATTAAAATCGAAAAAGGTCTGGCCAGAACCATCCGACCGACGGAGAATGGTCTTAAGTAAAAGCAACATATCAATTTCGCTTAGTTATATACAAAATAACTTTTTTTATATTAAAACTATTCTTTGTATTACACAGGCACGCATCAAGAAGAATGTCACTAATGAAGACAGCGAAGAAGATGGCGGCTCACTGGCACAAAAACAGAAAATCTCTTTCCTCGAAAACAATCTCGATCAATTGACAAAGGTGCACAAGCAACTGGTGCGTGATAATGCAGACTTGCGCTGCGAATTACCGAAACTGGAAAAACGTCTGCGCACCACCATGGAGCGTGTCAAAGCGCTCGAGACTGCGCTGAAAGAGGCCAAAGAAGGTGCAATGCGCGATCGCAAACGTTATCAATACGAAGTCGATCGCATCAAGGAGGCTGTGCGACAAAAGCATCTCGGACGACGAGGTCCACAGGCACAAATTGCCAAACCCATACGTGCAGGTCAAGGTAATATCGCTATACGTGGTGGCGGTGCAGTCGGAGGTGCAGTTGGCGGTCAAATGCCTCACGCAAGTGCTGTTAGTTCGTAAAGAGTTTCATTTTTATTATTATAATTTTTTTATTTTTAAATTTACTTTAAACTAAAGCAGAGAGGAGAGGAGAAATTAAAAAGAAGCATGTAAAACAGATTTAGCGAAGTAGAAGAAGTTTATGATAATTATATTATTACTATGATTATTTTTTTTTTATTTGTATTTTAGATAACAGGTCAAGCAAAGCAAAACCACAATTACAGAAAATAATAAAAAAGAACAAAAAAATAAAGTATTTATTTTACAATAGACAAGCAAGAAATAAGAATTAAAAGTAATTTTAATGAAAATGAAACGTATGTTTGTAGACAGCAATTGGAGAAAAATTACAATGATTCCAAAAGTTTTACTAACTTATCGTAATAAAAATGCTTTTTGAAAATGCGGTTTGGCATGCATCGAAGCACAAGATCTTTATTTTCAATACTAAGTCTTTCACACAGTAATGCCCGTGCTTACTTTCACGGGCTATTAATTGTATAAACAAAAAAAAATCATGTAACTCATTCGATTTAAACTTTTTAATGTTCAATATTTCCTTTTGCATATATCTTAATTTTGCTCCTCTTGGAGACATTAGAGCGTGTTGATTTCATTCCATTGTGATATCATTTAAAAACGCTTTCTCAGAAACCATGTATTTGTTCATGCTTTAAACATTTTGAGAGCGTTGATTTAATAGGAATATTTAAGAAAGAAGTGTCAAACCAGGTTGTTTGTGGTGAATATCTAGCTGGTTGAAGTAAAAGATCCTCAACGGAATTGAGCTGGCATCTTATTTGATAGAGCAAAATTAATTCTCAGTACACCTCATGATGGCATAATGATTTTTTCATATAGTACTTTGACAGCTCTGCCAATCATGCTTTTTCTTTGCCAATATCTGTATAACAAGCTTTGAGTTCGCCGACTTTCATGTGCTTCTCCAAACACTCAATTCTTTTGTGTTATGACAAGACAGTGGTTTTCATTTCTTAATGTGCTTTCATTAACATTTACAAGAAGAATAGATATTATTTTTTAATTTGAATTAATTTATTTTTGTTTTTTTAGAATTTTTTATTTATGAGTAAAAAGAATAAATTCTTCGATCTCTAAGTTAAGCATAAACAAAAAATAGTAGTTCGTATTAGTTTTCGAAATTCCACACAGTCCAGTAGAAAGCAGCAAGTTCACATGAATATTTTCTTAAATTTCGAAAACCTTGACTGTAAATAAGTAGTTTTTATTTGCATTAAATATTTCAATAAAATAAATCAATTTTTAGACGAAGTCCAGTAAGCAGCGGACTAAGATTTTGAAAAATTTAATTGTAATATTTTTCTTACGAAACTGCAATCAATGTAAACATGTTCTATAATAAGCTTTTGTGCTGTGTTTGCCGCCTTCGCTTTTGAAAAAAGACCATTTTATTTGTGCTCATTACAAAAAGGCTTTTAAAATAATATAAATAACAGCAATTTGCGTGCATCTCTTTTAGTTTGTAAGATTGTAATGTTGGCAACAGTTAAATGCAGTTAATTGTGTTAAAATAATAGTAATCATTCAAATTACACTTTTTGCTGAAAGATAATTTTTTTTATGTTATTTGGTGCAAAAATAACACAAAATTCAACACGGTTTTCAAAAGTTTGCGTTTTTTTTATTAAAAAAATCAAAAACAAAAAACTATTTGACGTATTTTATTAGAAATTGTAAAATATTTAATAATAATACTTCTAACGAGCGTCTCAATAACTATATAAATGATAAAGATGATAAATTATTATAGAAACACAATTACAAACCTATCTATATACTTATATAGAGAGTGACATAGATACACAAACACAAGAAAAAACTGCAATGCCACAGCAATGCTTATATAAAAAAAGTTTAAATATTTACACCAAACGCCGCAGACCGCGCGACCGACGCAAAAATGAAACAAGTTACAAATTAAAAAAAAAATGCATTAAATTAATTAAACTTCAGTACCATTTTGCTTATTACACAAAATTTAACTAACAATTAAAAGAAAGAATTTAAATTATATAAAATAAAAATTCAACCAAATATAGTTTGTTTTATTCGTACACAGAGATATGTATGTATTTAAATCTGTTAGTACAGGCTTTGGAGTTATTTAAAAAGGTATAATTTTGAATATTTGATATTGTTTAATGCTGTACGATTCCGTATTGTTTTGTTAGTCTTCATCAAAAAGTTGTTAACGTTCTTAAGCTACGAGTCTCTCTCTTTTTCCTCTTTTCACGATAGTTTTCGCGCATGGCTCGCGTTGCAGCTGACTACAACGTTTTTTATATGCAGCGTGTTTAGCTGCCGTCGATACTCCTGGTCATACCATCGGTCACGTGGTTGCCGGAAACCAATGACTTCCTAAGCCAGCAGTGCGCATTGAGTGGGATGTATGCGCCTAAAGTCCGCCAGCGTCATCGAGTTCAAAATTAGGTGGGTTGAGATTAACCGAGAGTTGAGCGGAGTAGACCTCGGCGGTCCGTTGTGATAGCAGCATATCGACATCTAGCGCTCGTTGCATACCTGTGCGTATATTCTTCGGACAATAGCATGCGGATCTTGGCTACAGCAAGATAGTGATCGGAGTCAATATTGACACCCGAAATGTGCGCCTTGTGGATATCGAGGTGTTTGAATCTGGTGCTACTAACTACCATGTTTCGCTCCGCGGCGAAGTCGAGCATGCTAAGATCGTTGCTTGAAGTGGTCTCGTGGAGACTGAGTTGACCAGAAATGGAGACAAAGAAGCCTTCTTTTCCGAACTTCGCGTTGAAATCGTCGAGAACTTTTTTCAAGTCATGGGCCGGACTTCCATACGTTTGCTGGTTGCCCGCTCCTTATGAGTAACTACAATAAAAAAATTTTATCAACGGCAACTGTTTGTTATATGATAACACAGTGCGACACGAAAAAATAACTTCAAATATCTCAATGGTTTCTAGTAGTACATGGTCTATATATTATGCCCTCATACTCAGTTTTATCGGATTAGGTCAAATAAGAGAGAAATTCAAGGTCAAATTTCACCTTTAAGTCACCAATTTTTTCTTATATCTCTTAAACTAAATTCAAATCGTGTGAAGTAACTGCATCTAAATGTTTACAATGGATGGTTCTTTACATTTTGATACCATTTTTTGCTCAAAGAGTTACGTAAGGGGGTTTATTATTTCTTCGAAAACAGGGCTCTTTTAATAAAAAACAAAATTTTCAATAGTTCATTTACTTTGTATTTGTCTTCAAAAACAATCATATTTTGCTGAATTTTTGCACACACCTTAAGAAAAATAAAATAACCCACCTCTGAAAAGATCACAACAATTACATGTGCGCATCCAAAGATATTCAGATTCAAAGATTACCAAAAATGGTAACTTCGTTAATGTAAGTCCAAGAGTAAAATCATTCAAATGAAAATTATATATCCAACAATTTTCTTCAAAACTGTCCTTAACATTTTTACCGAAAGAGTTACCGTTTTAAAGATATGCCCGTAAATATGTAATTACAACTTATATGAAAAATTCGAACTTGAGAAGAAATAGAAGTAATAATAATTTTTATTTTAACCGTTTAAATTTTTCATATATAATTTTCATATAATTGTAATTACATATTTACGCGCATATCTTTAAAACGGTAACTCTTTCGGTAAAAATGTCAAAGAATGTTTTGAAGAAAATTGTTGGATCTACAATTTTCATCCGAATGATTTTACTCTAGGGCTTACATTAACGAAGTTACCATTTTTGGTAATCTTTGAATCCGAATATCTTTGGATGCGCACATGTAATTGTTGTGATCTTTTCAGAGGTGGGTTATTTTATTTTACTTAAGGTGTGTGCAAAAATTCAGCAAAATATGATTGTTTTTGAAGACAAATACAAAGTAAATTAACTATTGAAAAATTTGTTTTTTATTAAAAAAGCCCTGTTTTTGAAGAAATAATTAACCCCCTTACGTAACTCTTTGAGCAAAAAATGGTATCAAAATGTAAAGAACCATCCATTGTAAACATTTAGATGCAGTTACTTCACAGGATTTGAATTAAGTTTAAGAGATATAAGAAAAAATTGGTGACTTAAAGGTGAAATTTGACCTTGAATTTCTCTCTTATTTGACCTAATCCGATAAAACTGAGTATGAGGGCATAATATATAGACCATGCACTATTATAAACCATTGCGATATTTGAGGTTATTCCAATTGACCCTTAAATTGTCGCACAGTGTAATCAAAGAGTGAACTGTTTTTATGAGTGAAATAGTTTTTAGTTATATTTAGTTAACGCTTACAACCGTAAATCGGTTTATCCTTATAAAAAGGCCTAAGGCTTAAAAATTTGCACAAGTCTCCTTTGTGGTGCTCGTTGCTAGTGCTATTTAAAAATTCCAACCATGGTTGGATTATCCACTATCCGGTCTTTCTTACGAAGATAAAACTTATGAATTCATACGAGTTTCCTGTTACCTTTGAAGTACCCCAAGGAAGTTATCTTGTGCTTTGCCTGTTTATATTTAACATTAATGCAATCGGTCATAAACCATTCTAAAATCTTGACAGCACGCTTTATTCTTGCAAATTGACAATCTTCAAACCTATAGTAAAATAAATCACATGAACCTCAATATGAAAAAATGCAAGCTTATGATCTTCTCACGAAAGCCATTGTTAAATCATACATTCAAAATTTCTGATCATACTCTTTAAATAGTTTCCATGATCTTGAAGTTGCCATAGACCCTTAACTACGTTTTCAAATTTAACTGTACGTAATGTAAATAAATTTGAATTAAATAATTTAATAATACTACTAGTAAACCTGTTGCCCGAATTCGAGCAATTCAATAAAAATTAATTGTTAGAAACGATATATTGAGTCTCAATAATGATATAAAAGATCATTATCTGAATGGTTTGACTTTAAACGTTTGATCTGACACAAAATTTTTTAATGTAACTGTCAAAATACGAAGACGGACTTACACTAATATAACAACTGAGAAAAACATTATTACTATTCGAAAACATCGCAGCTTAACTCTTCCAGCTATAAAAAATAACTAATGTTAAAAAAAAACGCATTAAAATATAGATTTAATAAATAATACTAAGATATATTTCAGAAATTAATAAAAGGTACTTACAGAACACCTACAACATCGATTTATGACACATTTAAATAAAAAACACCAAAAAACCCAAAAAAAAATGTTTTTTTGAAAACCGTTAAAATTTGACTGATTTGTTTGCTCGGAAAGTGGAATTTTTTGATTTTGGAACTGCATTTTTCGGACAATTGACATTTGAGGAATGCATAAAAGATAATTTTGGTTAAAAATTTGTAGTTTTGAAAAAAATTCAAATTCGATCAACTCATAAGCTCTTCTCAAACTAAATTTCAAATCGATAAAATAACGGATTTTTGTACAAAAATTTTATTTCTGTTTTAAAAGGTTGGGAACCCCCTGAAGTGAAATCACAATTTTTAAAAGTGGTTTGCACATATACAGCCTAAACCTGATTTAATGACATCTTAATCGATAGAATCGGTCCATTGGTCTGGGAGGAGTTGAAGTCACAAAAAAAACCTTAGCCTATTAATTATATAGATAAGCAGGATGATTAAAACAGATTCGTGGCTATAACTTTTAATTGGTTGTAGCTATAATGAAATTTTTTCAAATATATTGTTTTTGAAGCTTATTGAAGATTTAAAAATTATAAGAACAACATTTTAAAAAAAAAAATTTCGAGCAAAAAACCATAGGGGGTAGCCTTGTTTTTTCGATGACACATAGTATTTATTAATTTTTCTGTCAAACAAAAACCAATTCGTCTTAAATAAACTACATAAAATGTAAGAAAATCAAAAATGCAAATTTGAAATTTTTTTATTTTTACAACAAAAACAATTTTTAATACATTTTTTGAGGAAACATTCATTTTATTGGACTGTTTTTAAAGGCAATGATTAAAATATAAATAAAAAAGTAACGGTAAAAACTTTGTTATTATTTTAAAGTCAATTAGTTGCAATTAAATACAAAAAAGAAATAAATGAAATTTTTTAAAAAGTGGCAGAGATATTCGCTTCCAAATACAGAACTTTAAATTTCAGAGAGTTTTTTTCTCTGTCTTGGCGTTTGATAAAAATACACGTTAAACAACTAAAGAAAATATTAAGAAAATTCATTAAAAATACATTTGGTAAGATAATTACCGTAATTGCCAACACATTTCTAAGAAAATTGAACAAAAATTTAGAAAAATAAAAAAATTTTGAAAACCGTTGAAATTTGACTGAGTTGTTTGCTCGGAAAGTGGAATTTTTGATTTTGGATTGCATTTTTCGGACAATTGACATTTGAGGAATGCATAAAAGATAATTTTGGTTAAAAATTTTTAGTTTTGAAAAAAATTCAAATTCGATCAATTCATAAGCTCTTCTCAAACTAAATTTCAAATCGATAAAATAACGGATTTTTGTACAAAAATTTTATTTCTGTTTTAAAAGGTTGGGAACCCCCTGAAGTGAAATCACAATTTTTAAAAGTGGTTTGCACATATACAGCCTAAACCTGATTTAATGACATCTAAATCGATAGAATCGGTTCATTGGTCTGGGAGGAGTTGAAGTCACAAAAAAAACCTTAGCCTATTAATTATATAGATGTAAAAAGAATAAATAAAAAAAGTGTTGTTTTTAATAGCTTCACACTGTAATAGTATCTTAATGAAATAGTAAATATAGCGAATAGTACACTAGGTTTTAGTAAACGATGAGCAAAATAATTTAATGATCCCTTTATTACGAAAACGTAATTTACTTCTCTAGTGCGGCCTATCTTAGAATATACTTCAATTGTATGGTGTCCACATATGACAACAAAAATTCTTTTGTTCGGCTACAGTTTGTCAATCTTCCTACTTTAAAAAAATCGGAGAACTATGCTTAATATTTATTTATTTATTTATTTAATTACTAAGTCAATGAATGTTTACAATTCTTACTGACTGCGAATACTTATCACTAAAAAACATAAAACATATAAACATTATAAAGCAGTTTGTAATATATATTTTATAGACTCTTTTGAGGAGGCAAAATCAATATCACATATTTTACACAGATTATTGACATCACTTAACGCTCTATTTACTGGCGAATTTAAGGCATAGTTTGTTCGGCAAGTGCCTAAATGTCTGAGAAATCTACATGGTTGAAATTTAATAATCCTTAAAGACTTGGACAATCTACTGTGCCAACTACAACATCATAAATTAGTAATAATGACAATAAAGTCCTTCTTTTTTATAAAGCTTTTAAATGTAAAAGACCACATCTGGCATCATAGGATGGAATAGGTTTCTCAAAAGAAAAAAAACGCAAAGCAAACCTTAAAAATGATTTTTGTAGACGCTCTAAACGCATAATATGTGAGGCATAAAACGGACGGCATATAAAAGATGCATTTACTAATTTTGAGCGGACAAGTGAAGTAAAAGCACATATGGAATCGTAAAATTGAGACTATTCCGACAAATAAAGGCCAACATTTGGTAGGCTTTAGGGATGATATTATTTAAATGGTTTATAAACGTAAATTTTGAATCAAATATTACTCCAAGGTCCTTAAAAACTGTCACCCGATTGAGTTGCAAATTATTTAGCTCATAGGATGTCAAGATAGGACAAATAAATTTAGAAAACGAAACAACAGCACATTTTTCAATATTTAAAACTAAGCCATTTTTTACACCATTCATTTACGGAATTTAAATCATATTTAAGTTTTAAAATATCCGACATGTTTTGTACTTTAAGGTATATTTTTACGTCATCAGCAAAGAAAAAGATATTGAACATATTTGACAGAAATCGATAAATCATTAATGAATATTAAAAACAATAACGGACCTAAAATACTTCCCTGTGAAACAACCGAAGTTGCTACAAAAGGATTGGAACTAGTATTATCAATTTGCACATAATTTATTCTGTTTGATAGATAAGAACTAAGCCATTTGAAAAATTCTGAATGGAAACCAAAGTTAGCAAGTTTTCTAATTTAAATACCGTGGGAGACTTTATCAAAAGCCTTGGCGAAATCTGTGTAGATATCATCCATTTGAAGTCCTTCTTTAAATGACGCAATATAGCCACCAGTAAACAAAGATATATTTGTAACTGTAGAGCGTCCTCGAACAAAACCATGTTGATTTGGTGAAATATAGCTTTTTATAGAGAATAACGAATAATGTTAGTTAGATAGTAAAATTTACTTTAATATTCCTCTTTGTCCTAGAAGATATTTTTAGCTAATTTTTATGAACTTCTGTAGAACTAACTACTTGCAAAATGAACCTCTAAGAAACGCTTGCGGAAACTTAACTCCGTTTTTATTTTATATTTTTAAATGAATCCATGAACTCAATTAAAAAAAAAATAGATTATTTGCAGTACCACTACTGATTCTGATCATGGATGGATGGCTGAAGGGACCCGATCTTGTTTGGACTTCCTATATTAATCTAATCGATCATGCTTGGTTAATTTTAACTCATTTTTCGGTCGTGCCGTAGTGGTTGTATCTTTTGGACTGTGTCCAACAATCCATGTTAAAACAATTTGTACATTATATATTTAAATATTAATAAAGCATGCCTAATTGTCTTGGTGCCAGCGTTCGCAATCATTTCTTTTTTCTAAGGAATTTGGTGTGGTGAATACGACCTTTTTGTTGTAATACCACTTTGTTGAACCTGGACTCCATCGGTACTAGCAAGACAGAATATTGTTTATTATTTATATGTATAAGCTGATCATTGTGGTGTGCGGATCTTGTTTGACTCAATACTTCCCAACGTTCTAGGCCGACACCATGATACTTTTAGTGAAACGAACAAACCCATGTTTGACTTGGTACCACCATCATTATTTTACTTTTGGCATTGTATTTGTGATATTGAAATGAATCCTTATTTTATCTTGTAATATTATATACTTTGATTTTAAATTGAGTGTAATGCTATAAAATCAAAAAAGACTTGGCGATCAAACAATAAAAACAAATATTAAAACAATTATCATTGGAGGAGTTAATGCTGGACCCTAGGTAGACGGAATCCTTCACAACCTGAAAAGAGGTGTTGTCAACAGTGGCATGGTTTCCAAGACGCTCGGACTGCTTATTTGTTGACATGAGATACATCATTGTATCTGTGTTCACTGAAGGACCTATTCGACTCGACTCGAGTTCAGACTTGATGGAATATAGGTGATTCTTAATTGAATTTTCGAAGACGGAGTGGAAATCGGCAAAAAGATTTCTTTTTCTAGGGTGTTTCCTGCATTTGTTGGAGCGTAAATAGCTGGTCGATGATGGACTTTCCAGGACTGAAGCCACACTGATAAGGTCCAATCAATTGCTTAACGATGGGCTTCAGTCTTTCACACAACACGCTCCACAGAACTTTATATGCGATATTACGATATTAAGAAGGCTAATCCCACGGTAATTGGCGCAAGTGGTGGGATCGCCTTTCTTGTGGATTGGGCAGAGCACACTGAGGTTCCAATCATCTTGAATGCATTCTTAAGACCATATTCTGCATAGAAGTCTGTGAATGCATTTAAACAGAGCTTCGCCACCGGTCTTAAACAGCTCAACCGGTAGGCCATCGGCTCCTGCGGCTTTGTTGTTTTTAAGCCGAGCTATAGCTATTAAGAAATCGTTATAGTCGGGCAGAGGAACTTCAACGATGTCATCCAAATTTGGGGTTTCCGGGATATCATCTCTATTGGCGAAATTGTTATCAGCGTCGCCATTTAGATGACTAGAAAAGTGTTACCTCCATAACATCAGTGTAATCTGTATATCTGTCACCAGATTCCCGTTTTCATTCAGGTATTCATTCTTTTATTTTTATTCATTACAGGTCTTGAAACCATCGGTCAGGCGTCTTATCTTTTCGAAAATTTGTCTAGTCTCATTCCTGTCGCCATGTATCTCAATTTTCTCGTACTCACGCATTTCTGCCTCTCGTTTTTTTCGCCTGAACAGGCGTCTCTCTTCACTCCCCTTCTCTCGGTATCGTTTTTCAGCAGCACGCGTTACAGCCGACCACAGGGTGGCTATGTAGGCAGTGTCCTTCTCTGTAGTGGCGTCGCAACACTCCTGGTCATGCCACTCGTTTCGTCGATGGCGGTGGTATATGTGCGTCCACTGTGCGCATATATCGTCAATCGGAGTGAGAGTCGAGTAGCGAAGGCTTCGGCTGTCCGTTTTCACTGCGGCTTGTCAACGTTTAGCTTTCTCTGTGTAGGATTGCGAGCATTCTTAGCTGCGCACAGACGTGTGCGGTTCTTGGCTGCGACAAAATAAAGATCCGAGTCTATATTAGCACCACGGATGGTGCGTAGGTTTATTAGACTGAAAGAGTGCCTTCCGTCAATCAAAACGTGATGAATTTGTTTACGTGTTTTTTGATTAGAGGACAACTAGGTGGCCTTATGATTATTGAGATGTTTGAATCTAGTGCTATCAACGACCATGTTTCATGCTGCGGAGTAGTCAATCAACCTCATTCCCGTTATCAGAGTGTTGTCGTGGACGCTGAACTTTCCGACTGTTGGACGAAATATGTTTTCTTTACCCATCTTGTCGTTGAAGTCGCCAAGCGCGATTTTTATGCCATGATGGGGGCAGCGCTCGTCTCGTCATCTTTTTCTACTCTCGGAGTGTGCGCACATATTAGGCTAATGTTAAATAATTTAGCCTTGAAGCGGATTATGGCAAGTCGATGCTTGCCATAAGCAACCCTGTCCCTTCCATCGCATTTCTTGAATTGCAGTGATATCAGAATTATATCTTACTAAGATATCAATCAGTTGGATGATATCAGTTGGCACCATCCCAATTTAAGGTGCGAACATTCCAGGTGGATATCCTTAAATCATTATCAGTTTTTTCGTTTGCGGTAGTCGTCACCAGATTTGGGAATCCTTTTTCTCATAGGATCCAAAGACATTAAATTATGAAGTTGGATTGCTATCTTTAAAGTTATGCATTGAATAAATTTAAAATTACAATTTTGTTTTTAATTTTTTAATAAATTTATTAAAACAAAAAAATGTATAAATGAGAAATAACTTAAAAAACTATTGCATTAATGTTGAAACAAAACAGAACATAAATTCAATATTCAATTTAGAGAAAAACAAATCGTCGCTGCGCCTAAAAAATCAGGTATGTGATTTTTTATGTTTTATTTTTATTGCATAATTGAATAGCTCTACTCAATGTCCATCTGTGCGCTGAACAACTTTTCTATATCTCACATTGGAGACATTTTTTTATTGCAATAAATTCCTTGTAGAGTTTTTAAAATTTTTAATTGAAAATTTGAAAAATCAGGTATGTGCTCGAAAAATTTGATGATAGTAAAAACAAAATGCCCGTAAAAAAATCGGTTGTGTCTGAAAATGGAAGAATGCATCCTCGCTTCGTGCTGGAGTAAGAAGTTTTAGTTTTTTTTAATATTTATCTGTAGAATTGTTTGCAATTAATTTGGAAGCGCAGAGAATAAACCAGTTTTTTTGCTCTCCTGAAAAGTTGTCGAGAAACACATTACTGAATTTTGAGGCGCAGCGACGAAATATAAATTAAGTTTTTTATTTGTTCCAGACAATATTTTTGGCATGAATTAGAACCAGTGAGTTGAAAATCAATTTGGTGACTCACAAAACTGGTGTAAAAGTGGTTTATTAAACATTTTATATTTTGTTGTAGTGAAAAAAGTTTGGAAAAGCGTGAAATATTTTATAAATTATCCTTTGTAGTTTAGCGACATGCGTGAGAAAAACGAGATACATTTTTTTTTAACTTAAACTAACTTAACTTTGAATTGTTTTGTTACGATATATGTCGGATCATAGAGGGAAAATTTAAGAATTTTCGTGGTTAAATTGTCTGTAGAATGCATGTATGGTACCTAAGCATACGTGATTGAATTGAACTTAACGTAATTCGGTACTTTTTTCAACATTAACGAATAAACAAACGTGTTCGTTGCAAAAAATGTGTCTATTTGTGTTTTTTCGAAGGTTTCTTAAAGGTTATTTTCAATTGTAAATCCCAATTCGTACGTCAACATAGTAACGAAATTTTCATTCATACGCATGACCCCTCTTTTTTTGATTGTGGAGAATTGATGATTTCTGAAAAATGTATCAATTTCAATTTGTATTTATAATAAACTGATCAATTTCAATTCAAAGTATAGTAATTCTCTGAAATGCGGTCAACGCAAACGAGGAAGACAACATCCACGTTGCAAAGACCAGGCATAACCTGTCGATGCTTGGAGTTTCTAACTAGCGCCAGCAAGCGCACGACAAAAAAGGCTGGCGAAAATTCTTAGACGAGGCCAAAACCGACCAACGGTTGTAAGAATCGTCCAAGCATCGGACATTTCCAACGGAGATGTGGTCTTCCTCGTCCACTGGATACCGAATTAAATAATTTTTTCGCTGAAGCATCATCGTTCATTCTCTCGACATGAACTAGACAGCGAAGGCTCAATGATGCATTTTTTTAATAGAGAAGATCTTTTCAAATATTATCACATGTGCTTAGTCAAAAATTTGTTGTAATTATGTTTCACTTTGGGAGTACTATTGGCCAGTTAATAAATAATATTTACAGAAATTACCTCTTTAATTGAGTGTTTGTTATTTTCAATTCTGCTTTTATATAAAATTCAGATATTTTTCGCAATTAAGCTTCAAGAACTCATAAAGGATTCAGAAACACTCAAAAGAATTTTGTGTTAAGCATTACATTTTATCGTATTCAATTTTGTTTTAAACGATTTTAATCTGACCAGATTTAGCGTTTTGAATCCTGTTTAAACCAAGATGAAGTTTAGAAAAGTTTAAATTAAAATCTGCTGGCAATAGTAATTTTCAAATCTGTTTAAAAAATAAAATTCGTAAAAAAAAAACTTGTCAAAAGGTCTG
The DNA here is from genome assembly GCA_958299015.1 of Tetanocera ferruginea. NCBI lineage: Eukaryota > Metazoa > Arthropoda > Insecta > Diptera > Sciomyzidae > Tetanocera > Tetanocera ferruginea. The sequence continues at coordinate 60,414,231 of OY282640.1, read as the reverse complement.
ATTGAATTTGTAAAACGATTTTAAATTCTAATCGTTTTTAAATTTTGATTTTGACTTGATTTCACTCGTTTAGTGGAAGCTGGCTGAATTATTTCCTCCCAAAATCGACTGCATCGCTTTTGAATTTTAGTACATAAAATTTTTCAAAACCATTAATATGGACATGCCAAAAATATTGCTTTTGGAATACAATAAAAAGTATTTTGAATAAAGAAAGTTAAATTTAAATAGCTTTAATACGTCGCCATTATACTGTCATTATAATTACCACTTTAAGTCTAGAAAGCTTTTGTACATATAAATACAAATTTTGTAAAATTAAATAAAAAAATAGTTAGGAAACAATATTGAAGAAAAAATATACAACATGCTGCTGCACTTATCATCGTCCTTATGTGCAGTAAATTGGACATGAACGTCCACCATGATTATGAATATGCGAGGAAAATGGCGATGACAAACTCCATTCATACCATATTTTTTGCTTCGATACACAGCGCCAAAAATGAATTTCAATGGTTTGTCCTTTCTTAATGTCAAGTGGTTCCTAAAAAAGAAATAATTTTAACTATTAACTCCAAACATAAGCAAAAATTATGTAATTGATAAACTTACTGTAAATGGGAAGTACATGGGAAACCACGAAGCCATGCCAACTGTATGTGTGGGTGGATTTATGCTTAATTTGATATCTTTATAGAGCACGCAATCAAAATAGCCAGCCACTCCATTCAGCACACAATCTAGTTTCGCATCGAAGCGTAAAATCTTATAACGACTATTGTCAATACGCTGCTCACGATTTGGATGCACAAATTCGAAGAGCGTCTTGGGGCAGCCAATATTATAAACATTCTTGAGCAGTACAACGAAACCGCTTTCTGCATGCGTGTGATAGGTGGCCTGCTTGTCACGTGCGAATGTTTCATGGCGCACTATGGCACGTACGGCGTTGTATAATTTGGAGGACATAACAGGATTGATGTACGAGGTAGACTTGCATGGAATGCTTATGCCATCGGATTTAAGTAATTGTTGCGCACAATCTAAGCACTCAGGTGAAAGTTCATTGTCGCCAAAGGAACCTAACAGCTCGGAGACTAGTATATCGGCTTTCTCAGGTGGCGCAAATTCACGCATATCTTTTGAGAAAATCTGCACATCTGTGACACAAATAAAAGTGGTTAAAAAGTATTGTATTTTAAGAAACATGTTTTCAGTTACCTTTGTTATGCCACAATTTTTTGGCAATGGCTGTTAAAGTGCGAATTGCATTAGGATTCTTTTCAATTATGTAAATACGTATTTTGCGTTTTGTATTTTCGGAGGCATTCAAAGCGGATCGCACCAGTGGACCACGACCAGCACCAAGAACCATGACAACAGTCTTTAAACAGAGAAAAATGTCATCAGTATGTAAAGATAAGTAACATTTAATGTTGCAATATTTGTAATATATTTTTTCGAGTTTGTGTTTAGTAAAGTATTAAAAATTTTATAAAAATTAAATTCAGTTATATCGATACTGTTACCTATTATACTTATTTTAGGTTCGTTATCTCGTTTGTAATGAGCTAAAATTATGATTCGTGTCTAAAACAAATTAAACAAGTCTATAATATGGTGCTGTTTTGCCGAGGAATACGAAAACACTAATCAAGGATATTATTAATTAAGTTTTTATAACTAAGCATATTATTTATATGCCTTACTGTTTTTTTATGTCTTAATAGATCTCTCGTTTCATAGTCTCATATACTTTGAGTGTTATTTATCAGCCTGGCCTCTTCTTGAATTGCATAAGCACGCGCTGCTTGGACAACACCAAGGGACAAATTTAGGTTTCAATGGATTCAGAAAAATTTCACTAAATTCTTCATTGAATTTCAAAAAACATCTTATCTATTATTCTACGAAATATTTTTTCTCTAAATCCATATAATATTGTCGGTCATATCATACTTAACTTACCACACGTTCTTCAATTTCATTTTCCGGCACCCGATCAACTAAAGCTGCAGCTATTGCATCCTGATAGAGTTTGTACTTAACAGGATCTTTTTCGAATATTTCATAGGTATAACAATCGAGGTTATCGTAAAGCGGTTGTAAAGGTATTTCTAGTACATCTTCATAGCTAATAAAATACAAATGAAGAGCTTTTTTGAAATTTAAAATCAAAAAAAATTTTCCGCCATTCATACTTACGATTGGAGTTGGTAAACATCTTTGTGCGTTTCACGGAAGTTAACCAAATACTCAGTGTAAAGCTTTAAACTGTTATCTTCAGTGCCAGTAGAGACGATCATATTCACATGACTGTGCACAAAGTGCAGCAAAATCTCCTGCCATGCTTTTGGAAGCACCGGAAAATTATGACGATTGCGTATAAACATCGATGAAGGTATGATGACAGCTTCTAGTGGCTCCCCAAGCCAACGACGCACATGCTCAAGTGACGGACGTTCTCCTTCGTTAAATTCGAGGACCAACTTGATTTTTTGATTAAAATCAGCTGCACGGCGAAAGCGATTCCACCAGTGCCAGGAATCATGTTGGTGCGATAATATCTCCAGTTCATCTTCATCAAGATCACGGCGCCAGGTTGACTGTGCCACTCCGGCATTAAAGCATGGCACTTGTACCAGAAGGAGACCTAGGCATAGAAAATAATGGTAGCTGATATTGCGCGTTCTTATTATATTTGCAGCTTTACCTTTAATGTGATTCGAGACTGTACGCGCCAAATTAAGATTATTTCCAGACTTTAAACGCAACAACGTGTAGCCACCGTATTGCAGATGTTCCGACCAAGAGATATCTCGCTTTACTACCTCTTCTGAATTTCTGCGCACCATCTCGTCCGCTGAATCACAGTCGAACTCATGCGAAAGCATAGTTATCACCTTTCCATTCCATTGTTCTGAACTGAGTAATAAATCCGGGTAGGTGAACTGAGATTGTTTGTCAATAAGTGGCTTGTGAAAGAATTCCTGCGGTATTTCACTGCAATTTATTGGAGCAGCAATAACTGTAAAATTATTTTGTAAAGCCTTTTCGATAAGACGCGGAAGACTTTCGGTGCCCTCCTGAAGCAAGCATATGTACGGCATGTTGTATTTAAGTTTGTAGATAATTATTAAAACAATTTAGCTTATGATGAATATGAAAGGATGCTAATTTGCAGTAATTTTTTAAAATTTCCTTTAATAGTCTTGTTTATAAATCACACGGAAACATGCTCGTTTTTAACCTTAAAATACAAATGCGATTTTGACTGAAAATTACAGGATTGCATAAAATCACCAAAGCCGGCAAAAATTAAAGATGGAGCTGCCACCTGTTTTTCATACAATAAGATTTATGGCATAGTTTCATGTTGCGTTGGTGAAATTTACAATTTATAAACGCAACGCATGACGACGATATCTTAAGCCATAAATAACGTAAAAACTTAATGAAACAAAATATAATTTGTTAATTTTGTAAATCCCAATGCTGGAATTTCGTTGACATGAACTGCCAATTTCATGAATCGTTTTTTAGCTGCCTGGAGTTGGCATTAAACAGCCAATAACTTTTAATCGCTAATATTAGCTGCGTTCCTTTCGCTTTAAAATAGTCCGGCTTTTGTTTTTTTTTACAGGCAAAAAAAAAAAGAAAAGTAATAATCCTATAACAATTTGGATTGTTTTTGCAATCTTCTACAAGTAATTTATCTTGCCGGTCCTTTCAGAAAATTTGTTGTCGCGATTATATGAAGGCGAGAACAACGCAGCTATAATTTTAAACGTTGGCCTTGTTGGCAAATTAAAATTGAATGTTTTTATGAATTTGACAACTCAAAAACGGTTGCAAATTAATTCATGTTTATGCAAACTTTTGGAACGACTTGAAATTGTAACAACTAATCTATACTTAGGATTTATTCGATAGCTTTGGTTTTTGTGAGGTGAACTTATAAATTGATAAGACGCGAAAGACTTTCGGTGCCCTCCTGAAGCAAGCATATGTACGGCATGTTGTATTTAAGTTTGTAGATAATTATTAAAACAATTTAGCTTATGATGAAAATGAAAGGATGCTAATTTGCAGTAATTTTTTAAAATTTCCTTTAATAGTCTTGTTTATAAATCACACGGAAACATGCTCGTTTTTAACCTTAAAATACAAATGCTATTTTGACTGAAAATTACAGGATTGCATAAAATCACCAATTGCCGGCAAAAATTAAAGATGGAGCTGCCACCTGTTTTTCATACAATAAGATTTATGGCATAAATAAAAAATGAATAATGAATAAAAAATGAATAATGAATAAAAAATGAATAATGAATAAAAAATGAATAATGAATAAAAAATGAATAATGAATAAAAAATGAATAATGAATAAAAATTGAATAAAAAATGAATGCATGAATGCAAAATGAATAACGATTCTTTGTGAATTGCATTCTTTATGAATAGCATTCATTTGAATAAAAAAATGAATGCATTATTCTGAATAAAGAAAAATGAATAATCGAAATGAATAATAAATCAATTTTCTGAAATTGAATGTGAATTGAAAATTTTATTCAAGGATCAATTTTGTTTTCAATGAAAAGCATTCTTTTGTCCTTATTCACTTGTACTTAGAATTCTGAATATGAATGCAAATTTTACAGCTCTGTTGGCAACTGTTGGGTACGCTGAATGTGACCAGTGAAAATTAATTGTATGCTATGACGGATTGTGAGCGCTCTCTTTCTTGTTATATTTTTTGACAAAAGTCCGTTTCCAACAGAAACGTCAATGCTACCTTGGAGTAATTATATCATGCCTAAAAACAAAACATTACCTAAAAGTAGGCTTCGTTATGTTAAATATTGCATGGCAAACTTCTATTCGAAAAGTTCGAAAATAAGTTCGAAACAAAATTGTAGATTGAATACGAAAAATATATATAAATAGGCGTATATCAATCAGCTGTTCTTAAAGTTATATCGCAAAAGTGGCCACTTTGGTTTAATAAATGAGCTGAAAAGTAAATATATAAATAAATAAATAAGTTCTTTCATAATTTAGGTGAAGACAACAAAATTCCAGATAAATTATTTTATCATTCGACAACTGACAACATGCAATTTGTCGTTTAAAAGGATTCTCAAGTTGAAAGTTGAGTAAGAAGTTTATAGTTTGTAATGAATATAAGAAAGGTGGCAACAACTCTTTGCCGAAAGTTTTCGGCGCTGTTTTCGCATCAAAATCGTGAGGAAAACTGGGAACTTTGCCGTATATCAAATTCCATACAAATTTTGACAGTTGATATACGGCGTTTACGCTTTTTCCGATTTTCGGCATATTCGGCACGTTTTCGGCATTGTATGAATACCACTAATATATATCTTGATCAGACGGCATTTACAAAAATCAAGAAAAATTATTTATCACACGAGGCTGGCATCAATGCTGAAATGCATATTTTGCAAGTGCTGCCAAGTTGCAGCCTGTGCTATCGATTATTTACAATTTCCCCTGCGGACCGGTATTTCGATAGCGATCATTTGTATGGGAAACAACAACATCATCTGTCAACAAAAACAGCTGATTGGTATTCAGATATATTGCAACGTTCATTGCTGCAAATAGAGGGTGGCATAAATTTATGTTTTGATATAGGTTTTGTGTTATTTTATGCATTTTCTTTGACTTAACAAATAAATGCAGAACGTAGTGAAAATGTCCAATCGTGATATATTCTCCAAACATTTGCCAAATGTGAAGCTGGCCACTCGCTACGATGCAGACGGTAAAGAGATACAGGCAAGTGTTGCTACCAAACAAATAGCTTGCAAAAATGCAATAAATATAAAGAAAGTTGTTGTTTCTGATATAGGTGGAACGACGTGAAGATGTTGATGCAACGGCACGAGAGCAAGAAACTTTCGATATGCTTGTGGCGGCCGGTTATTATCGTGCCAAGATTAAGGGCCTATCATCATTCGATAAAGTAGTTGGTGGAATGACATGGTGCATCGAATGTTGCGAATATGATGTCGATGTGGATCTGTTGTTTCATGAGAATCTGACAATTGGTCAGAAAATGTAAGTGGCTTGAGAAATGACATGTTTCAGTTGAATATAAAATTCTTTGCAGAGCACTTGTGGAAAAAATCGTTTCTGTCTTGCCAAAAATGAAGTGTCCTTTTCTCATTGAACCACATCAAATACAGGGGCTGGAATTTCTAAGCATACATCCTGTAATACAGTGGCTAGTTAAGAAATCAGTAAGTTTCGAAAGCGATAATTTCAGGAAGTGTAAAATATAATATATGAATAATTTTGAACCACAGTGTGAGAATCGTGCAGAGCGCTCGCAGAAATTAAAGGACTTTGCCATAGGACAATTTCACAATCACTATCAATACAAAACGGATAGAGAGAATCTCCAAAAAATACGCAATGCATCGGCGCACATCAAACACATACAAGTATCTATTAAAAAATTTGTTAAACGCTGTATAAGAATAGCTAAATTATGTGTTTTCTCTTCTAGGAACTCTACAGTCCTTGTCGGTTATACAAACGTCGAGATGCTGCCAGCGAAGATGAACGCACGCGTGTTTGTATGACGCTACTAGAATATGGCAAGAAGGCAGTTGGAACGAGTGCATCAGTTGCTGGAAAAAGCCATGAATCAGAGACCACGAATGATGCAGAGGACTGTGAGGTAAAATAGTTCTTCCATAACAATGTGCTCTTTGTTCTAGTCTTACATGTTTGTGTAATGCTCAAAATAGGTTTCCCAGTTCGCTAACTGCTACAAAGCTTTTTTATAAATCTTTATTTATGTTGGCAAATATTTTTTGCCTCGTCTTTATTATTAATCCAATTGGCAATATTTTATTTAAAACTCGTTATGCCTTTATTACGACTAAATTCATTAAGCTTGCTATTTTTATTTTTGTGCTTAAAAATTTCCCTTGCAGATCGATGTTGAAAAGCTGCTTAAAAATCTTTACATTGCTAAAGAGGTAAAATTTTAATTTATGTTCTCATTATTTGTTCATTATTGATGCATTATTGAAGTAAACTCAATAAAATTCATTTGATTTTCCATATCTCACTTAATAGGATATTGCAACAACGGGCGGTCCAACAAAACTACTCGATGAAGAAGCACGAAGTGCGCTTCACAAGCACTACACGGAATTCAAGCAAGAAATGGAAACTGATACCAAGGCGTTGACCGAACAAAGTCAGTTAAAAACACTTGAGACCCAAACTGTGACGCTCCGAAAAAAACTAGAGAGCAGCAGAAAAGAAAACTCAGAACTAGAAACGGAAGTGCAGAAACAGCAGCAATTGCTGAAAAAGGAAGAAAATACAGAGCGCGAGCTGTTGCAACGGATCGACGAGTATAAAAAACTCGAAACTCAGGCTCAGCCAGAGTAAGCCGACTTAAAAACTGTGACAATTTACTGTGATATATGGTTAAAATTACAAATTTATTTAGGTTACTTAATAAAGTGCAGACGCTGCTGAGGCAACATGACGAACTTAAGCGGAAGGAGACGGAATTTAAAGAACATTGCCGGCAGGATTTGGCAAAACTGCAACAGGAAATAGAGTAAGTGTTTATATTAGCAGATTGTTATGTTCAAACTTGCCAAAACGCTTATTTCAAACGAATATGTTCTTTCAACGGGGAAATGATTTAAAACTGGTTTCTTCCCAGCAAACACAAGTCAAAAAAGTTCTCTAACATTTGAGAATTTGTAATTCTCAAGTTGAGTTTAAACATTTCATTTGAGTTTAAGCATTCTCTCTAAAGCTATTCTTCAACTTGAGTGGGAGTATTGAGAGATTTGAGAAATTATTTGGAACTTTGATATCAAGTGGAGACTTAAAAAATTTTCAGTTTGATAAATAAGAAAATCATCATATACAAAAAATGCCGTTTAATTTGAGAACACTATAGTCCGCCTATTGATATGTTGAGAGTTAACGCCGGAGATTTGAGAAAGCCATTCGATATGAAATGAACCTCAAGTTGGTTGGTTGTTTGGTTGGATGTTTCCGTAGTTTTCTAATTAATTATTCAGACGTGAAATATTCAGATGCAATGACTTATGATATTTGTATAGCAGTCGCAGAACGACAGACAATCTCGACGTTGAGAAGAATAATGAAATTCAAAACAAGTCATTGATTTTGATCGAGGAAACTATGATCTGAATTGATGAATACACATTGATGAGGCGGTTGAAAAAACAATTCTCATTGCGTTTCTATTAACATGAATTCGTTCGAGATCTGGTATTGCCTTGGCCGTTGCTTCCTCTAGAATAGCTGCAAAATTTGCTGGAAGGTGGTCGGAGATTCAGCATTGAAATTGCCGTTAAATCTCCAAACACAGGAGAACTTGTAATATCTCAAAAAATTCAACGATAACACAAGTATGCATTAAAAAACTGCAAAATAATCATCTGGGACGAGTGCACAACGTACTCTGGAGAACCTCGACAAAGCGATGAAATGCTTGCGCAGCAATACCGCACTTTTCGGTGGTGAGAAGATTCTATTGTTATGCGATTTTTGTAAAACATTTCCAATCATTCCACGATCACCAGTGGCCGATGAACTAAACGCATACTTGAAGGCGTAACATTTGTAGCAATATGTGAAAAAGCGCAACCAAAATGCGAGTCGCGCTTTAAAACGTTCCATTACTCGATGAATTCTCCGACCAATTGTTGTCAATTGGTAACGGCCAAATGCTGCTTGAACAACGTTGTTCATCATAGAGTGTTGTAATTTGTAATTTTTATGTAATATAAAATATTTTAAAGCAGCACAAATATGGAAATAGATTTACTATTATATTTAGTTTTTTATCACATTTAAAATTGAATTTCTTATTATTGGTTGAAAAAAATATAGCCAAAAATAAAATGTTAATTCTTATTCCAGTTTGCTTCAAAGGGACCGCATAATATTTAATATAAAAACTTTATAAACAAACAAACAAAAACAAATTGGCCATTTCACCCCCTTAAAAGGACTTTGACCGAGCTTCTTATGATCAATTGTGTTGTGTGTGTTATTAAATGTTTGTACAAAATTGACCGAGAACTGGTTCATGTTTTATGCCGACTCTGAACGGCTAAAAAGTTCATGTTCTCAAGAAGCTTTACATGGCATTATTTACTCTCTGTGGTTTGCCATTGTCTGCAGAGAGGTGGTGACCGATCAGAAAATTTTTCTATTGAAAATAAACTTTGCCGCGAGTGGAAATCAATCTCTGGATCCGGGCATGCACACACTTAACCTGCATGTCATGGTCACCACTTTATACATATCTTAAAATTTATTCAACATGACTAGAATAACCTTTTTCATTTTTAATAAATGCTTTTATTTTATTTTTCCAGCGAACTGGAGGCCATGAATGCACAAGATCCGGCTGAGCGCGATGCAGCCATAGCTAAGGAGAAAGCGCGCGTCCAAGAGCTAAAGCTGCAGCTGGCCAAAAAAAATCGTGGCATTGTGGCGATACAGCGCCAGCTGGATAGCATACCAGATCGTACTGAGTTGGCGCAATATCAGCGTCGCTTCCATGAGCTCTACAATGAAAGTAGGTTTAACTTTAGCATAACACTCACTTGAATATAAACTAATTGCTTCATTTTAATTTTATCGTTTGCCGTTCAGTGAGTGCCAAGCACTTGGAGACCAAACAATACTACACGCTCTACAATACGCTCAACGACAAAAAACGCTACCTGGAAAAGGAACTCTCGCTGCTGAATTCCATCTGTGAAGCCTACAACATTGGCATGCAAAGCGCACACGGTCGCGAAGACTTTCTCGAAAAGTTCGAGGCAATTGTTGAGGGAGTGCAACAAACACGTGAAAAGGTGGAACGCAAATACAACGATGAGCAGACAAAACGCGATGCACTCAATAAGGAGCTGCAAGCTCTACTCGAGCTGCAACGTCAGTATGCAGCTGCAATCAAGCAGCTGACGAAAGAGTGCCAACGCTGTGAGCAGCTGCAACAGCATTTAAAGTCCATACAGCACTAGCAGCTGAACATCACCCAAATTGGCAAAACCAATTAACAACTCACTTAGACTTACGTTAAACAAATAGCTAACATTTTATTTTGTGTTCTTCTTTTAATTAGTCTTATTATTATTTGTTTTTTCTCTAATAAGCATTATAAAAGAATACAAATCTGTGGTTCAAACTTATTGAGTATGTAATATTAATACAAACATATTTAGAAAAACGATAAATTAAAAAAAAAAAATTAAAAATTCCAATTTTTGCAATTATTAGTCCTAGCCATAAAATTAAAGTAAAACTTAAACTTAACTAACTTAAAGTCAATGCAAGCAATTTTATGTAAGCCTGTCTATCAGCAGCGCCTCGCTAAATAAAGTCAACTAAAATTTAAAAACAAGATATTTACTTTTTGCCTAGTTTATTTACCATATAAATGGTTTGATTGTAGAAGATATTTATCACAATTTTTAATGTTTCAAAATAATACATGATATTACTAAAAAAATAGCAGTTTAAACAGCATTTTATAAGCTTTGCTGCGTAGAAAAGCTGTTGCTAATAATTATTCCTGATCGATTTAAAGTGCCCACAGGAATGAAAAAATAATTATCTTAATTGCATTTGTAAATGCCAAATATATAACACGCTTCCAACCTTATCAGCCTTACTTCTATAAAGAGCTCTGGCTAAGCGCTTGCCTGACTGCATCGTTCAATTGTAACGATTCCCCAAAGACTTGTTTAGCGTCTTACAACAGCGATAGCCATTCCGGTGTTGGTGATGGAAATGGTAATGGTGATGACGCTGGGAGCCTTTAATCGTTTTAATTAATTAATAGGAAATGTTGTTGTTATAAGTAGAAATTACAATCTACAAATTTCTTAAAGCAACATCGATACACTAACACACAGGCATAACTACGCACACAGAGGACACTAAAGAAAAACTGTTTAAACTTCAATGAATAAGCTTACATTTATAAGCTTAAATCATGTGTAAGTTTTATATATTAAAAATGTACTCTTACATTTGTAAGCATTTTGTCTTGAATGAGTAATAGACTAAAGACGTAAAGTACTCTTACATTTGTAAGCATTTTGTCTTGAATGAGGAATAGACTAAAGACGTAAAGGGTTTTTTCGCCAATTTACCAGGCGAAAAAAATGAGAGGCAGAAATGCATGAATGCGAGAAAATTGTGAAAAATGGCGACGGGAATCAGGCTCGAAAATTTTCGAAAAGATAAGATACCAGACTAATGGCTTTAAGACCGTCGTCTCTTTCTGCAAGATGAAAATGGGAATCTAGTGACATCCAAAGTACACTGATGTTGTGGAGAGAACACTTCTCTAGTCTTCTAAAAGACAACGCTGACAATAATTCTGCCAACAGAAGTTATCTTTCGGAAACTCCAATTATGGGCGACAGCGTAGGCTATGCCCGACTATAACGAGGTCTTAACAGATATATCTTGACTTAAAAACAACAAAGCCGCTGGAGCCAATGGCCTACCGACTGAGCTGTTTAAGAATGGCAGCGAAGTGAATATTGGGAAGGATCTCTCTCCTTCGTTCGATACCAAGCGAGGTTTCAGACTCCTTAACGTGCAAATTTTTTATTAAAGTAAAGAAGATCAACTGAGCTGGTGATCTAAAATACAGTAGGACGATATTTTATTAAGACCGCTACTTGAGCTACATATCGCCAGATTTGCAATTGGCGTATGATGATGATATCGATATCATTAGCCATAATACGCGCGTAGACAGTGAAAAAGTGTCGAATCGAATGGGGTTTGCAGTGAGCGCAGATAAAACGAAGACTTTTTCCAGCGTCTTGGAAAGTATGTCACTGTTAACAACACCTCGCTTGAGGTTGTTGAGGTCCTAGTTTAACTGACATCCTGCATTAAGTCCTCCTCTAATGTTGTGAATATTGAGATTTAACGAAGTATAACTTTTGCCAACAGGTGTCACTTTTGGCCCAGAGGGCAATTGAGAGTCCTCTTTTGATGAACAAAACTCACGATCATGCCCGTCCTGCTATATGCCGCTCTATACGTAAGGACTATATAACAGGATTTTGAAAGCGTTTGAGAAGAAAATCCTTCGCAAGATCTATGGTCCAATCTGCGTCAATGGCGAGTACCGAAAACGATGGAAACTCGAGATAATAGACGATGACGCTTCAGCGAAAAAATAATTTGATTTAGTACCCAGCGGCAGTCAATGGGTTTGTGCTTATCTATGGCGCTGAGGCATGGGTGGTATCGCAAACAGATGCACCCGCTCTTGGGGTGTTCGAGAGGAAAATTCTTCGCAAAATCTTTGGTCCTGTTCGTGTTGGCGACGATGCTATATTCGATAAAATATATAAATTTTTTCTCGGGTCGTGTTCGCTGAGGTTCTGATACTCGGGACTTTTGTACCTGAGTACTTTGATATAGACGCAAATATGAGACCATAATGGGCCTCATTCATTAAAGTGAGAAATTGCTTCTTGCTCAGTTTTTTGAGAAATAACTCAATGTCGTATGCATAAAAAAGCGGCGGACGTTGTACTGAAGAGAACGTTATGTTAAACTATACATACAACAATTTGGAACGTTCAACAACGATCCTTGGCAACAACCCAACAAAATTTTTGACACCAACTTGACATGTATTCTTAGATATTCTGCTTCCAGAAGACATTCTAAATATCCATTTTTACTTCTTCTCAGCCATAAATTTCTAAAATGCTATTTGAATAGCTTCAAAAAATGGTTCCATGGTATGGATTTTGCAAGGCCATAAGGGTTTTGCAAGTATTTTCTTAAAAGCATTTTGACTTACGTCTTCTGAATGATGGAATGCCTTCTTAAAGTTTTCCTGGAAAATTCCTACTAGAATTCTTTCATTGAAGGTCTAAAGAAAAATCCCATTGAAAAATTCTAGAAGCTCTTCTAGAGTAGACTTAGGAAAGCATTCCTCCCAATGACATACATGTGTTAAAAGAATGCCTTCTGGGTATGAAAGTCGAGGGATGGAACTTACGACTTTCCCTTCCACTTAACCTTTTTTGGAAGTAATTTTTTTGCTGGGAAATCGCTGAGGAGCCCTAAAAGCGATTCGCTTGGCACCATTTTCGGTTGGCATCATTTTCGAAGGCACCTTATGCCGATTCGGGTGCAACTTTTTGGTGATTCGTTCGCAGATCTTCTCAGTGATCGCTTAAGACCACTCTCGACGATTCGTTGGCGAATCTATCCTGCAAATCGCTTTTATGGCCTCAGCTGCTTGCATAAGACGATACCCGGCCAACGATTGTCTCATATTCCAAGCGATTCGCTGGCGGTTCTGAGGCGAAAATGAAAATGTTTGCAGGGAAGGGAAACTAATGATTTCGTAGCAATTTTCATTTGAGTATTTAATCGTTGAAAGTCTTGTGTATCCGCTTGTGGGAGTACGAAAAGTATAGAAATATAGTGTCCGCGTCCATTTATTGGAGTGTCCACTGTAAAAATAACAACTTTTAGATTTATATACCGATGGTTAAGCTCACTAAAGTGATAAGTGAAAAATTTCTAATGTTCAGGAACGTCGATTTTGTTTTTAAATTTCAATACATCTCAATACAAAACACTAATTTTAACAGTGTACTGACACGCATTCACTGGCTATGCATTTTTAATAAATTTACACAAGGTAGATATTATATTGATTGATTGAAAAATGCAATAAACCTATTTTCGTCAAAAGGTCACTAGAATTGATTGGTAGATTGGTCACAAAAGGTTTATTTTTACATTTTTTTAAAATTATGTTATGAAGATAGCATATAAATCAATTTACAATCTGCTATAAAATAAAACATATAAATAAACTTAAACCAAAAAACAGTATTATTCTCTATAACACCTTAAATGGAAATTACGATACTAATGAAACAATTTTTTTAACAATTACAATTATCATCATCAAGTTATCATCATACTAGCAAAATTGTTCACTGGGTTTAAAGACACTCTTGAAATATAGACAAAAGTTAAGTACCCGCATACAATAGCACATCAGCTAACAGCAGTCAAGTGTCACAAGCCTCGTACAATTATGTATGTTCCAATCTTAATTAAAAACGTCCAACAACACCTACAGCAGCGAACAGCATAGCTGTAGCTAGCTAAGCCAATATCGCTGTCACCACTACCAAAAACACTACCAAAAATTCGCAGTACAACATCTCCCCACCATTGCAATTTTACGGATAATGTGTTCGTTTGCTCTACGTAGTGGTGTCTTTGATTCTTGTTCCTTTGCATTGCAAACAATCTCAATCTTTTGTTCAATCCGGCAATCATATAATTAATTTAGCATTTCATCGAAAGAGTATTTTGGTGGTTTGTGTTGCTTTAATTGTTATTTTGGTGGCTATCAAATTATAGCTAATGCCTTCAAGTGATTTAAGATTCTTTAAAAAAATTTATGTGTTTCGATTTGCAAAGGACATTTTAATTGCTTATGAGCACATTGACTTTGATCAGGATCAGGATGATGAGGCGTTTTGCCTGTGTTCTGCTGCGTACTCGTAAATTGCTGATCTGTTTTTTAACTGTCTGGGAATTAAAAATTAAATTTATGCTCTAAGTTTGGAAGAGTGAATTCATTATTCAGCTGAAGTTCTTTTAATGGAATCAAAGTGGCAATCCAAAAATGCTAATAACAGTGGTGAGAGCTATTTTTTATGTATGAGTAACACATAACCTTAAATCTATGCAAAGAAATATTTATTTTTTCAAGTTTAACCATAGCTTAAACTTAAATAGAAATCAATTTTAACACGCTTCAAATGAAATTAATAATATAAAAAATAAATCATTGAAATATCTTAACGTAGGATCAAAATTCTTTACTAAACTTGAACACAACTAAACTTTGCTGCAGCTTAAATTATTACTGATTAATTGGCAATAATTTGTTCATATACAGAATTAACTTATACAGAGCATTGGCCGAGCTTCTTTTAACCTCTTCAGTTTTATGTCTTTCTATTTTGTCAAGCCAATGAAGCTTTAGAGAATGACCTCTTTTATGTTGATATAAACAATAACACATTCTTGAAGACAACTCTTAATTTTCAGAACATTGCACACAAATTGCTGTCAAAAACCTACAAATTTACTTCGAAAATGTTCAGAAATGTTCTACATTCTTAAAATGAACTCTTGGCTAATAAAAATTAATGTAAATAACTTGTCATTATTTGAAGAAGTAATTGTTCTGTATAAAGGCATCAGTTGAGACTTTTCTACTCACTTGTCTTGCGTGTGTGTGTTCCAAATCTTGCTTAACCAATGACCAAAATAACACATAGTTCAACTTATGCTGCAGTCAAGCACCTCATTTAATAATATTAATTCAAATAATGAAGTGTAGCATTCAGTGTGAAGTTCGTTAAAATCAGAATTTTCATATATTGCTAAGCCAATGACCGAGATACCAAACAGACCAACTTACACTGCAATCAAACACCTTATCTAGACTTATATTAACTCAAAATATGAAGTGTATAATCTGAATGAAATTTGTTAAAATTTAAATTTTCTAAACGTTTTTTAATTCTAAATAAATATAAATCTTCTTAGATGTGGGCTTATATGCAATAGAGAAAATTTTTAAAAATTTCGTTTTTCTGAGAGAATCAAAATTTTTACCTTACAAACCTTTACTTCAGATGTTGAGTGCTAGGAACTCGAGTTGTGCAAACTCCCGGCACTCCATGTAATATAAAGTTTATGAAGGCTTGAGGCAATGAAGTAGAACAGTAGAATCATTCACTCAAAATCTGGACGAAGAAAAAATTGTTTCCCTTTGAGAGATAGTGCCTAAACTTGATGAAGATTGACTTTTTGAAGTGAAACTTCTTTGGCGGCGAGTGAAATTTCAAGGTCATTTTTCGTGACGCTAGGCTAACGTTTTCAATTCATATGAAAATTAAAAAAAAATTACTGCCGCTGCCGAGAATTGAACCCCGTACATCGTTGCTTGTGAGCCGGAATCTATACGATTACGCCACGTAGGCACATGATAAATAGCCAAACAAAATGTAATTAAAACTTAACGCGTAACATACTGAAAATAACATAATTAACATTAACATTAGATTAACATTAACATTACATTATTAACTTAACCGTAAAATTAATTTTCATCTTACAAGTATGCACGGAAAAAAAATAGAAAAATAGCTAAAACAGGAGCAGAACGCGTTCGTGACTATAGAGAGCGAATTAGAGCTCTTAAGAATACAGCCGCAGCTGGGTCTGCAACTAATGATGAAGGTAAGGTGATTGCAACAACGGCTGAGTTTCAAAATGCATTTTTACGAAACATCAGTGTATTTTGGTGAATCTACAAAGAACCAATCCCCAAAAAACACACTGATGCATCTCAACAAAATTTTAAAGCCAACCAAGTTGATGCACTCAACAATCAACATTCGCTGCTTTATGAGGCCCTCTATCAACAAAGCAATTATGATCAGGAAGCAGGAGGTAATAATGAACAAGATTTGCCTCTGCTTTCGGAGGCTCCCTCAAAGAGTACTATGCAAATGCAATCCAGCATTCAAAACGTAACAATGTTGAGAAGACATTCGAAAGCAACTAAAACACCAGCTGAACTAAAACAAGTACCGAAAATAACTGTTATTTTACAATTTTCAAATGAAAAAAATTGTCGAAAGACTTTTTCAAATATACCATTATGTTACAAATGTCCTCAGCTTCACGAATATTAAGTCGCTTTTAAATTTGAAACTGATTCTTTAAAAGTTAATTTCTTGCCTAGTATATTTCGAGGAAAAATAAAGGTTACTTTTGACTTTAATTTTATCGGTCAAAAATAGCAGTTATTTTGTGACTTTAATTTTTTCGGTCAAAAATATCAAGCAATTTGTGTTTTCTTAAAGGCCGCTTGACAGATTGAACTGTTGACACCATGTGTAAAATGTCTCACCGATGAGATGAAAATAATAATATCAAAATTTTTTTATCGGTAAAATGACTTCAACAAATATAAATTACCTGATATTTTGACCGAAAAATAAACGGCAGAAAATAACTGTTATTTTTGCCCAACAAAATTATAAGGCACAAAAAACTGTTATTTTTGTCGGAAAAAATAAAAGTTAAGATATAAAAGTTAATATGTGACACTTTCGACAAAAACCATATTCGGTACGGTCCCTGGATGTAAATATTGAATCAACAAATTATTATTCCATTTCATATTGATTGAATTTCTTTTCAGATACTTTCTCTCTCTATTTCACACTAAAATCTCTCTTATTTCTTACTGTTAAAGAAGTTTCACTTCTACCACGTGCAGGTACGTTGCTACACGCGAGTTTTTTTTTTTCAAAAAATTGATTTATTTACTTAAAATTTACATATTTTTTGTCCAATAAAACCATATAGAAACAACATTTTATATGAAATCATGTTTGGAAATAAAAACTTTTTGTACTTAGTAATCGACTTACGAACTATCTTTTTCGCGAAGGCTTTGATTTTGGGGCACATTTGACTTTAATGTTTTCGGTATGAACAAATCGTTATTTTTTCAATAATTTGTTTTATAAATTTTGCATTATATTTCATGTTTGATACGTAAGGACCTCCTGGTCGAGTTATCTTATCTTATTCTATTAAACGAGCAATCACGACATCAGAATTCGTTTAAGAGGTATGGTTCTTTCGGCAAAGTTTCTTATTTTGATCCCTAGAATACGATTTTCACAGAGCAATGGGCGATTTTTAAATCGACCCGCCCTAGTGTGCATATTGAACGAATAGAGAGGATCCAAAAACATTTTGTTCGGTTCGCTCTTATGGGCTTATGTGGGATTGACTTTTTGAACCTTCCTCCTAACGAGGATCGTTTAAAACTACTAAAAATGCAATCTTTAAATGAGCGAAAGAAGTCTGCGGATATCGACTATCTACACCAACTCATAACCGGTGTATTCGATTGTCCGGAATTTATTTCTCTTATTACCTTTAACTCTAACCGTAGAAGGAGTAGAAATGCTAACAACTTAATTTATCTACCATTTAGTAGAACAAGTTACATGGCTACTGCTCCTTTAAACTGCATGAGTGCCTCTGTTTACAACTGTCGAAAGGTCAACTCAAAAGTAGATTGAAAACTATTGTGTAATTAGATCTGTAATTGTGTATGCATGGTTAGTTGTTATGTGCTGTGTTGTCCCTGAGCCCAATCCATTCTGTGGTGGGTAAATTTTTCCAATATTTACCTTTTTTGAGCCACTTGAACTCATGGCATTGAAATATTTCAATGATTTCTGGATTGTGGCTAAAAATAGATTAATGCTGTGAATGTGCGAAAAAGCTGTAGTAGCTAAAAAGTTAAAGTTTTCAATTTGGGGTTGTATGGGAGGTGGGCGTGTTCTTGAGTGGTTGACGCCAATTTTTCTAACACGCCTCAGTTTGTATATCAAATACACAAATACCCAATTTCAGTTCTGTAGCTTAAATATTAGCCTTTTTATAGAGTTTTCAGGTGTGTTCGTAGGCGAAGATGAACCGAATACTATTGAACAAAACCGAAGTTGAAAGAAGTCATTTCGAATGAATACGAAGCCATACGAAGATGAACCGAAGGCTAAAGTCCAAAAGCGAAGATAATCTTCACTGAAATTTTGATGCATTGTAACTTTTTTTCCTACGAATGAAATGTAAGAGTTCCTTGACAAAAGTGTAATGATTTTTTATGAAATTTATAATCTTAAAAAAAAAGTTTAAAGTTTTGTTGGCACTGAGGAGATACGACGAAAAATTGAAATATTTGGTCAAAGATGGATTCCAAGGTAAAAATATTATCCTCTCAACATAAGCTTTAATATAATTTTTTATTTATATATATAAGCTTAATACAAGCAGTTTGAATACTTAAGAACTAAATTTTATAATTAACAGGGAGAATCTTAATTTACAATGGTACCATATCTTAATTAGAAGAATACATTAGAGAGGGGGAGGAAGTGTCGTTGGAGTTAAGAAGGATATTTCGGAGTAGTGGTCTGCTCAGGTGAAAATCGAATTCACTGATAAAACTATTGGTTACCCGAAGCATTCTCGTTATAGGTTCACTGCATCCATAGTCGGTGCGGTGAAAGTTAAGGTGGAAGAGAGGTATAGACCTAAGGTTGCGTGGGTTGGTATTAAAGGATATTAATTGGAGTAGTTGATGAATGAAGAGAACATCGGCAACTTCCCTTCGCTTTGCAAAGTGTTTGCATGTTAATCAACTTCAGACGTTTGGCATAAGGAGGTATGTTGAAACTGTCAGAGCCGGGAAGACCACGAAGAGCGAAACGAATGAATCTGCGTTGAACGGTTTCGATTCGCATTGAATGGGTGTTGTATATGAGAGACCAAACCTGGCTGGCTTATTCGAGGATGGGTCTAACAAAGGAAAGATAGAGAGATTTAGTGATTGGAAAACTCTCTGGACCTGTGTTTCACGAAACCAAGTGCAGAGTTGGCTAATGATATTATCAATATGAGACCTAAAGTTAAGTTCCTTGTCGCAAATAACGCCTAAATCCCGTAAAAAGCATACAGAGGGAACTGGCTTGCCGAGAATACGTTCTCGGAGGAAGTTGGAGTCGCTTACGAGAATATGTTATAGCTTGACATTTGCTGACGTTGAGTTCCAGAAGATTATTTTGACACCAAATGGAAAAGTTGACCAGATCGTCTTGAAGTTTGCGAGAATCGGCATTAGTTTGTATGCGCCGATAGATTTTCATATCATCAGCATACACAGAAAGATTGGATTCATTGATGATACGATCAACATCAGCAATTGTTAAGACGAATAACAAAGAACCAAGGTGACTGCCTTGTGGGACACCAAAGGTAGCTGTAAAAGATTTTGAATTGGAAAATCTAAAGATGACATTGTAACTGCGTTCTTTGAGATAAGATTTAATCCATGACATAAATAGAGATGGAAAACCAAAGGCTTTAAGCCTAAGAAGGATGATAGTGTGTGAGATTTTGTCAAACGTTTTACTTAAGTCGGTGGAAACTGCATCAACTTCGTAACCATTTTCCAACGAGCATAAAGTGTTTGAAACAAATTGTGTGAAGTTGGTGGTAGTCGATCTACCCTTGAGAAAACCATGTTGACTAGGAGAAAAGATAGATTTGCAATGGAAGAAGAGAATGCTGTAGACAATACTTTCAAAAATTTAGGGAGTACATGACAGTTTAGCAATAGGTCTGTAATTAGAAATATCATTTTGAGGTCCTTTTTTATGTAAAGGGATTATGTACGAATTCTTCCATAACTTTGGAAAAACTGAGTTAGAAATAGAAAGTTGAAAAAGTGTCAAAAGGGGATGAGCCAAAATGTTCGCGAATTTTTTAATGACAATAGCAGGCAACCCATCGGGTCTGGGAGAAAAATAATCTTTTAGATTATGTAGCTTTGCTAAGACATCAGTTAGTGTAATATCAACAGAAGTCAGCGAGGTTTGCGCACAATTCCTTAGTGAAGAAAAGTATTCAAAGTCTAATTCATCCTTATGACTTATGAATGACTGACTGAAGAAATTTGCAAATAGGTATGCAATTATTTCCGGGTTTAACTGAGGAGATATCTGAAAAAGTAAGGGTAGATGGGTAGTTGTCAGATTTTCTTTTAATATTAATGAACTTGTAGAAGCTTTTAGGATCCTACACCAATTTTGTTTGAATATGAGCAAGATAAGACTCATATATATATTCACAGAGTGCAGAAAAATGGTTATAGGCGTGAAGATAATTTGTGAGGTCAATAGAAGAACGAGTAGTTAAATAAGTGCGTCAAAGTTTGTTCCTTTTATTACGAAGTGTGCGTAATTCTTTATTATACCAGGGGGAGAAGACGAAAAGTTCTTCTGCCTATTAAATGGGACAGATTGTGTGAAGCAGTCGAAAATTTTGTCATAGAAGAGAGTAACAGCATTATCAACATTTTCATGGGCATTATCGAAAAGATGTTGGAAATCGATTCTACTGATTAAAATCTCAAGTTTTACAAAATCAGTTTTCCGAAAGTTGAAGCTATACGCGTGCTCAAAGATGATATTTTTGTTGTATGAAAGGGTAAGAGATAGAGGAGAATGGTAGTGTTCGAGTGCTGAAAGTAGGTGGTTACTCGCAGAGACTATACAATTATCTGAATCTGAAGAAAAGACAAGGTCTAATTGTCTACCTATATTGTTTGTTACTCCGCTCAACTGGTAAAGGCCAGAGTCTAAAAGGCAACTAGTAAAGAGAATTTCTTTTTCAGATGTAGCAGTTGAAGGGAAATAATGACACTCGTCATCTGACAGAACCCATTGATCACATAACTGTGTCAGATGGGTCAATAAGATCAAAACCTTTTATAAAATCGTCTTTTAAACATCCAATAAATATAACAGCCGATAATAGTTGACAAAATAGTTGCAGTTTTTATCTGCAATTTCCAACTTCAAATAGAAACTTTTCCTGAAAAACATAGAATGTAGAACAACTATCACTGTACGAAAAAAACGTACTGTTGGTAACTTTTGAAAATTTTGTTTTTGCAGTAAGGGGGTCAATAGAAGTTATCCCTGCAAAGGACATCAAAAACGTTTCGAGGGATCAGGTAGAGGTATAAAATGGGTTAAGCAGTAGCCCATTTATATAGTTTTTAATTTTAAGGTTGCGTGGATGTGGGTGTGTTTGTGAGTGGATGACGCCCATTTTCTGTACAATATCTGTACAAATATCTAATTATATTTTTGTAGCTTAAACAGAGGCTTATTTATATAGTTTTCAATTTTGGAGTTGTATGTGTTCGTTGGTGGAATACGCTTATTTTTCGAACACGCTTTAATTTTGATATAAAATGAATAAATATCTAATTTTATTTATGTAGCTTCGATATAAGCCTCTTTATATAGGTTTTCAGTTTTAGGGTTGTATGGGAGGTGGGCGTGTTTGTGAGTGAATGACGTCCATTTTTCCAACAGACCTTAGTTTTGACATCGATTATACAAATACCGAATTTAAGTTTTGTAGCTTAAATATTTGCTTCTTTAATGAGTTTTCATTATTGGAATTGTATGGGAGGTAGGCGTGGTTTTCATCCAATTTAGTCCATTCTCGAACTTAATCTAAGTTTTTTAGAAAAAAGCTCAAATATCGAATTTCAGTACAATAGCCTCAAAATTACGGCGGACAGACTGAAGGACAGATAGACGGACATGGCTAAGTCAACTCAGTTGGTGATGCTAATCAAGTAGAAAATATAAACTTTTTATATTTACCACGCCTCCTTTCGGGCGTTACTTACGTCGTGGCAAAATTAATATATCCCTTCGCAGTACGCATGGCGGTATAAAGATTAAGAAAAAGTTATAAACAATATCAGGTCTGAAAAGGAGGATATGTGTATGAAAAATTCAGTGCTGACATTTTTGCCATCACAAAGCTGACGATTCGGTATAACGAAGCTTTTGAAAGAACGTCTAGTTTACTGTAAAGTTGTCTAAGAAAACGTGGCGATTTCTGTTATTTATTAAGTTATATATAACCGGTCCGAGCGACCTCGCTTGTTTTGTAGTTTCCTCAAAAATTTCTATGTTAAGAGATCCAAAATGTGAAGATGTTTAGCTGCTCAGTCATCTCATTTAGGTATCAGTGCCAGGTAAGGATTGCGAAAGATGTTATTTCAGCAGATAACAAGCTTTCAAAGCAGCTTGGCTCTGACATAGAATGAAAATATTACTAGATGTTATATCATTCTTTTGAATCCAATCATTGTTTCATTGATTGCGGTGACTTGGAAGACATTGAAATGATCGGGGATGCCCTAAAGGCAGAATCAATGTTAAGTGATTAGGAGTGGACTCCTTTCACCATCTAATTGTAAGTTTTATCCATCAGTGTGGATTTCCATGGAATTATTTGGTGGAAGTCTTTTAAACTTTTATTTTTGTTTTATTTTTGTAGAGAATGGACACGAGGTTTGTCATTGTTTTATTATCCATCATAGATCATATTTGTTTAGATGGGTTTGTCATTCGCATTACTTAAGACACTCTTTGTCAGATACTGTTAAGTTTTTAAAGTAAGCTGTAAAAACTGAAGGTTCATTCTGCATTCCTTTAAAGCTTTAAAGCATTCTGCATTCCTTTAAAGTTGTAAGGTTCATTCTGCTAATGCCAAAAAATAGACTTATATTCTTTCGGAAACTCGTTTATGATATTAAAAAGTTTATTCTGCTGATTCAAAAATTAATCCATAACAAATTTTGAGTTATTGCTATATTTTTAATATTGACATAATACGTCGCCATAACGTCATAAATTGAAAGAAGTTGCAAATTTCAAAAATATTATCTTAACAGAATTATATTTCGAAAACGTTAGACACGTAAGCTTGTGAATTACAGCCCAACTGTCATTAACGTCGAACAGATCGTCCGCTCGTGTTCATGCAAATTTTATGTTATCTTCATTATTTTAAGAAAACTTCATTTAATTTCAAATCTCACCAAAACGACAGAAAACAAAAACATCTGGTAACACTTACAGCATCCAAGCTGTTAATGCTGTTCGTCTTACGAGGAGTGAAAGCAACAGGTTGCCGATTTCCGGTTGACATGTTTTCTGCGCATTTTCTGCAAAAGCTTCTAATCACTGCTCTACTCTGCGCTCTTTCGCTCAAAGCTCACCTTCATTGATGCTTCGGTTGCGCTACTCTGCTTTGCTCTGTTTCAACTGCTCTTATCAATCTTTTGAGAGCGAACCGCAATAAGTGTGAATTAAAACAAAAAAAAAAAACAAAAAAACATAAGCAAAATAAGCCAACAACTGAATGAATGCACAAACAACAAATGAATGAATCGAACGATACACGAAACTCTTTCGAGTTCATCCCTCGAGATACGCGAACGAGGCTTCGATTTTCCGCAGGGTGAGTTTTTTTTCCTATAGATTTTCTTCTTTGCGCTGCACGTTGCGCTGCTTGGCGACGGCGTACAACTGAGCACCTCAACTACTTTTTTGCTTATCACTCGAAGCTCTGCTGGATGCCATCCATCGCAGGCTCCCACAGGCAACCAGCTGTACGTTGAACATCATTTCGCCGACAACCGGGCTTGTTGAAGAACGCGTGTGCGCTTGAATTTATTGAAAAAAAAATAAAAAAAAAATCTAAATAAAAAAATTTAAAACACAGTTCAATAGCAAATAGTACTCTTTGATAAAAGTACCTAATAAAAAAATAAAGTAGTAGAATTTTACTACGCACTTGCAGCAGCTGTGTCTTTAACGTTTTACTGTGCCGTCTCTTGTTATGCTGTTATTCTTAGTGTTCTTCTCGTTGTAGTTGTTATTGCTCTTGTTGTTGTTGTTGTTGTAGTTCTGTTTTAACTGCTGCTGATTGTGCAATTTTATGTATGTGTGCGCAGTCATAAAAATTAATACCTTTTTTAATTTCTTATTTTTCTGCTGATGTTGCCGTTTTTGTTGTTGCTTGCGCGTGAAACTCAAGTAACCGTTAAAGGAAACAAAAAAAAAAAAATTTGAATTTTGTTGCAATAAAAAAAAGCAAGTTTGAATAAAATAAATAAAAATTTTAATCTAGTATCTAGTTAATGCGCATCTAAGCGAGATTGATTCAAGTGATTTTATCGTCTGCAGAATATTAATAAAAAAAAAAATAAATAGTGGAAATTCAGTGCAAAGCGAATATTTGTATTAAAAGCAGCCAACAAAGCAGCGTATTCAAGAAAGTGTTTGAAGTGACAAAAATTAGTGGATTAAGTGTTGCCTGTCTTGAGTTGGTGTAAAATAAAAATGCGCTGTTACAATAAACGCATTTGAATTAAGAGAAATTAATTACAGTTAGCTAACAGCTATTGGCTATTATATGCAGTAATTGTATACAAATTAAAAAAAAAACAACAGAAAACTATAAAGGATAAATAAGGATTAATGCATAGAAGCCAAAAAAAAAATATGAGGTGAGTAACAGTTGTATTTTTTATAACTAAATTCTGCAAAGCTGATTTTATGCAACTACTAATTAAGATATAAACAGCTGTTAATTGGCGCTGCATGTGTGCTTCATGGCGTATGAGTGACATTAAATTATTGTCAATTAATTAAATGTAACTCATGCGTCAACAGATCCGATGACAGAGCACAGATGATGGCTGAACGATGTGTGGGAGTTTATTTTTATATCAGCTGCAGTAATTTGTGAAGGAAGTGTTATTTATTTTTAATTATTATTCGTTTATTTTCTCTTTCTTGATATCCTTTTCTTGATGGATAGAACTAAAGCTTTATGTGTACTCAATGTTAATTAGTAGGATATCGATAAATTGTCTCGTCATCTGTTAGGCGCAAAGTTTTGGACGAAATAATATGTACAAAAGAGTTTATGAGAGAAGAGAAATATAGGCAATAGAGAAATTTTTGAGATGGTCAAGCCTATGGTCAAGCCTAAGATTTCTGTTAGGTTTTTAATAGATGAAAATGTAATAAGATGACAAAATTAGTTTTGGAGAATTGTTATTGAATAAAATAGTCATAAGTAAAAAGATTATATAGAGTAAAAAAAAAATTATTCTAAATATTTTATAAGGTTTAAAAATATTTCTTGATGCAATTAAAGTGCAAAAATAGTTGCTATTCGAAAAGGTTTTAGATTGTACGTGAAAGCATGTTTTTTTATTTGGAAGTAATTTTTAAAATATTAGTTATTGTATTCATTTCAAAATTGTATGATTAAGTTTAAGCACACACTTAGTTTTTACAGTTCAGGGAATTTTTTGTTCAACCCAAAATATATAAATGTTCCCTGTTTTAATTAATTAGCCGTTTTAATCCATGCGCAGGCTGAATCCAAGCGCAACCAATATTATTTGTCTAAAATACAATTCAACGTTGATTTTCTCCTACATTTTCTCGTTGGGTAATTTTATAACTCAATTGAGTAAAAGAAAAAGACAAAAAACAAGCGGAAGTATTAAGATAGCAGTGAATTAAAGTATATTGCAAAATTTGTGTTACTCTAGCAAACATGATTATCTTCTAAAATTTTTTCTTTCATATAAATCAAATGAAAAAAGTTTGAGATGCCATTTTTTTGATAACTACACCTCCATCAAAATTGACACGTACTTCGCAAAGGATGATAAAAAAGTTTCAGAAAAATCGGAAGGGTTGGGCTTGAAGATGGCTTGCTAAGGCTTAAAATTGAAAAAAATTATAATTTCAAATATGAGAGTTGGTTGTGTGCGAGTTGAACTAAAATTTAGGAAATGAATTTTGTATCTTGTGAGCTATTTCCAATGATGCAGTAATTAAAAACAAACTGATAAAACTGTTTTGCAACTGTGCAAAATGAATTTAATTTCATAAGAAAATCTTTTGCTGGACTAAACAATTTTTTGTTTAGTCTGGAACAACCGATTTCTATGGCTAAAACAGTAGTTTTGTTTTATATTTTATTTCTGGTTTTCTGTCGCTTTTGTTGAATTATCATAAATATTTCACAATAAAAGTGCTGTCAGTTTATTGAATGAAAACAATTCAAGGTCATAAAAATGTACAACTTATTTGCACATAAAATAAACAAAAGAAAAACAACAAATAAAAAGAGCTTGAAATGTATATCTATACTAAGGCGTCTCATGCTTCATAGAAAACAAAAAAACAAATTGTTCGCCACCATCTCAAAAGAAACCTTGGTTTATTTTATGATGACTACCTTAATTTGTCGACTCTAGGAATAGTCGTTTCAGGGCTAGAATGGTTTAAAAAACCACTAAAAATCGCGTTTTTTTTCGAAAATTGTCGTGCTGCTTACACTCAAATATTATTAAGTTGTCACAAATAGTGAACGTTAAAGAATTAATACGTCTGCACTTAATTTTTTGCAGAACCTGTCCATCCACTCAAGATATTATCAACAAATTATTTTTTCTCACAAGGAAAGGTCCTCAGGTGACAGTCTCCGATTTGAATGATTTTCGGATATGTGATAGAAGACAAAAATCTAAGGTTTTCGTATTTTTTTATATGTGCTCAATCCATGGTTTAGAGTTTCAAACTCGCGTTTATAAAATTAGCGAAAATTTCGTTTTTTTGCTATAATTTCTCTATTTTCTATGGAAACATTTACAAATTTGCTATCAAACGAAAGATCTTACAAAACCAAGGATTTCGATTATTTTAATCCTAATTTCAAAAATTGTTAAATTGAACGATTGCGGTAATCGTTCACCGTGTGATCTTAAATTACAAATTCAGCAATGCAGTCATTTGAAAAAGTTGAAATTCTACCATGAATGCAACATATAAAATGTTCCCAATGTTTCCAATGAAATGACAGAAAAAGACAACAACCCAAAGCTGTCCAATATTTCCGAACAATACATCTATAATTTAGTCATTCGAGAAATTAAAACAACCCTGGATGGTGGCAATATTTACAGTTATTGTGAAGAATCGCAATTTGGTGAAGATTTTTAAAAATTTTACGATAATTTTAAATATAAACACAGCCTAAAAAAACAAATTTCTAATACTAATTAAATTCTTTTTAAACTCTTGCGATTTTTCTGACCGGAACGAAAGCGGAACAAGTAATCGTTCAAATATTATAAGTCACCCACTTCTTTAATATCTGAACGCTGCTCACGCTAGTCTGGAGATATTCATAAAATATTCTTTGCTTAAAAAAGCTTCTTTGAAGTTCAATACGCCCCTTACATCATCGGCACCGGTAGAAAGATTATTTTCTTTTGCTGGTATAATTAATAGTTCACGTCATCATGCTCTTTCCGAGGACTTTTCCTTCGAAAAATAGTACTTTTAATAGTACTAATAATAAAGTTATTTACTTATTGATGGATATTTAGTATCGCCGTATGAACTATTTTTTCTTTGTTTTCTATGTAAAAATATATATATTGTTAATAATGAAATGAAATATGTTATATGTAAAATAAAAATTATTTTTATTTTTATTTCTTCTCGAAATTCGAATTTTTCATATATGGGCATTTCCACAGAAAGGTCTACCGGGACCGAAAAAAAAAAATGTTAAATAAACATATAATATTTTTGTTATTATTTAAAAAAATGCTTAAATTTTTATAATTTACTACATTTACAACTAATTTCAGTTTTTATTCTGAGAAAATTGGCCTGATATCTGAGAAATATGTTTTTCTTGCTTTTTACTGCTTTTAAGGACTTTTTCTATTTAGTATTTTTCGTTCATTTATTAACGTTATGTTTGCATTCTTCTTACAAAATTCATCTATAAACTACAAATAAATAATAAAAAATAAAAAAATACCAAACAAAGCATTACGATTAACGGTAAATTTTTTATATTACTTTAATTACTATTCGAATGTTGCGTTCTTGTACTTAAATCATCATTTGTTATCAGAACTTCGTGATCGTTCTAAGCAAGTGTCTGAAAATTCATCCATCAAAATGTGTCGCATTCGCGATCATGCGCCGTTTTTTAAATACACTTTGTATGGGAAGTATGGAAAGTTTTCATTCGATTTTACTGAATTTTTAACTAAGTGTTAATAGTTCAAATTAAAGCTTATGAGCTTATTCTCAAGTCATTGGATTCAGTTTTAATAGATTTTTAAGAAATTTTCCAATTTGAGAACGTCAATTTGTATGGGAGGTATACGTGGTTTTCATCCTATTTGGATTATTTTCGAGCATGATCTTTTTTTTACGATATAAGCTTAAATATCGAATTTCAGTACGATAACTTAATAATAACGGCTGTAATCATGTCAACAGATGAGGGGACATACAAAAACAGGGACGGACATGGCTAAATCAACTAAGATGGTGATACTGCAGGATAATGTATGCACTTTTATATATCTGCCACGCCTCCTTATGTGCGTAAAAAAGTCTTCATAAAGTAAATAAACAAACGTAGTACGGGTGGGGTTACAAAAACAATATCATAATTTTTCTCACTAGCCTCATATGTATTTTTGTTTTTTTTTATGAATATTACTAATATAAAACTCACAAATAATATTTACGATGTTTTTGGTAGGTATTGCAATATTTAGCTGAAACTACTTTAACGAATTCTTATTAAAAACGAGATGAGAAAAAATGTCGCGTTCGCGATCAGGCTTAAGCTCAATAAAAAAACAACGAACGGAAAAATGTCAAAATGACAACTATTTCTTAAAACCCACATTAATCTTATTTAATTTACAATTAACCGCTTTAAAATGTTATGTTACATTTAGCAGATATCTGCATTTTTCTAGTTGCAGTCAAAAACGAGTTCCATTTTTTGTCGCGTTCGCGATGCTATGTTTATTGCTAATATTTTGAAAACATAAAATCTAGAGAACCTAACTTTTTTTCTAAATATAGTGCTAGTAAAATGCTATCTGAAACTTGAAAAAAAAGAAAATTTGTTTTGAGTTTTCTTTATTATTTTGCTCCTCAAAGGCGTACGAATGTCGCGTTCGCGACTATGGAAATGCCCACATGTTATAATTACATAGTTACGCGCATATCTTTAAAACGGTTAATCTTTCGGTAAAAATCTAAAGCACACTTTTGAAGAAAATTGTTGAATCTATAATTTTCATCTGAACGATTTTACGCTAGGGCTTACATTAACGAAGTTACCATCTTTGATAATCTTTGAATCCGAATGTCTTTGAATGCGCACATGTAGTTGTTGTGATCTTTTCAGAGGTGGGTTATTTATTTTTTTTTTACTTAAGGTGTATGAAAAAATTCACCAAAATCTGAATCTAATTTTGAAGAAAAATACAAAGTAACTGAACTATTGAAA
The DNA here is from genome assembly GCA_958299015.1 of Tetanocera ferruginea. Taxonomy (NCBI): domain Eukaryota; kingdom Metazoa; phylum Arthropoda; class Insecta; order Diptera; family Sciomyzidae; genus Tetanocera; species Tetanocera ferruginea. Next base: position 60,384,279 of record OY282640.1, on the reverse strand, counting down.
ATTTAATATTTTTAAAAAAGCCCTGTTTTCGAAGAAAATATTAACCCCCTGACGTAACTTTTTGAGCAGAACAAGGTCTCAAAATGTAAAGAACCATCCATTGCATATATTTAGATGCAATTACTACATAGGATTTAAATTTAGTTTAAGATTTATAATAAAAAATGTGTGACTTAAAGCTGAAATTTCACCTTGAATTTCTCTCTTTGACCTAATCCGATAAAACTGAGTATGAGGGCATAATATATAGATATATAAAGTTATTTTTTCGTGTCGCACTGTGTAATTGTTGCTAATGAAGAAGTACTAGTTCCATAACTCGTTGAAACCTCATTGCGATTCGCTATCTCACAATAGTGGGTATTAAAAACCTACACGGGTGTGTTTGCAAGACATTTGCTTGTTGTTCGTATGCGCACTCTATTCAACTGTAATCTTAATCAAGATTTAAACACCAACACCATAAAGAAAATTCGGGCATGAGATCATAGCTGATTTCAGAATAAGCATTTGCATTTAAGTTTTCTAAAAACTTCCCTAAAATTGTCCAACCTTTGAATATTTTGTTTTGTTTCGATCTCAGACCGGAAGATATCCCTGAGTTTGAAGCAAAGGCGTAATGCTATCAAACGTTTATGAGTATTTTCAGTGAACCCAAATATCCCTCAAAAGTAATTTTGATTTTGTTTCGTGTTCGCACCTGAGCAACGGCTGAGATTAGAAGCGAAGTCGTAATGCCATCAAACAAGTTTGGGAAATTTTTTCAATGCTTTGTCAATGCTTATAGTACTTGATTGAATCAAATACATTCATGCAGTGCTCTTTGGTGGGTATATTTCGCGGTACCATCGCGTGGCGTCCAACAACATACATCTTATAATCTTTGCTCACGACCTATCTTCATTGATCTAGTACTGGGAGCCCAGTCAAGACCAGTAACGTAACAGGTTGCTGTCGGCAACTTTTGAAAAAATGGCCGTGGTTGCACTATATCTGTGCTCACGTTTCAGAAATCATTATTATTCATGAGTTGTACATGTTTGTTATTACATGCAATTACAAGTTGTTATAACACGTCACAAAATAGGTTATGCACTATTTCACATTGAAAATGTATTATTGTTACAAATTGGTAAAAATAATTCTCGTGGCAATAATGCACATAGCTGTATGTATTATTGCCAAACACAATTAGCAAAAATTATATCATGCTGGGCATTTATGTAATGCGATACATTATCATCTGTGACAGTAATAAATAAGTACACTGAGAAAAACTACATTTTCAAAACTAGCAGAAACGTGGCGGAACCAAGCTTTGATTGTCAATGTCAGTTTTAAAGTCAAAAGACCTGGTAATTAAGTGACTTCATAATGATTGAAGTTTCATTGTTATGTGACATTTAGTTTTAAAGTTATTCAATATCAAGATTTTGAATTGTATGGACGGTGCCACGCACATTGGTTGAGGTTCATAGAACGAGCGGCTAAAAATAGAAGAAGTTGTCGAAAGACAATGAAACTTGGCACATAGGCATTTTTTGTTCGAATCAAGAGAACAAACGCCCAGCTCCCATACAAAGTGAAAATTGAATTTTGACCTACGGCATTGTTTTTTGACACATAGCATTTTTAAACACTCAAAATCATTAGTTTGAAATTTGAAAAATATACGTTCACTTTTACGCCCACTTACCATACAACTTGTATTGAAAAAGTGGCTCAATCAACTCAATTTTCACAAAAAATAAAAATTATTATTGTAGAATGGGCTCCTGAGAATATATACCTGATCCGCCCACATCCCACAGAAAAAAAAAATAGAAAAAAAACCATGAATAAGTAATTTAAGCATACACTGAGAAAAAAACACATACCTTGCTCCGGTAAAAAATTTCTCTATTTTTGATAATAGTAATTTTCTCTTTTTCAAATAAAATTTTCTTCAATTAGAATAAATTGTCACATTTTCGAAGAAATATTTCTTTACTTTTAGGAAATGGAAATATTTCAATGTCTCTAATAATGATAAGTATTTTTCTCGCACAAAAAATTTCTCATTTATAGAGAAATTTTATTGAAAATGAAAAACTTTTCTTATATTTTGATAAAATATTCACTATGAGAAGTATTTTCTTCAATAAAAACAAATATTTTCTCAAAAAAAAAAGTATTTTTCTCTAAACACGATATATTTTTCTATTTCATGGAACCTTTTTATCATTTTTAGAGAATTTTAAGTATCGCAATTAGAGAATAGCATTCTCTGGAGCAAAGTCTATACCTTTTTTCTCTAAATATGATGCCTTTTTTATCATATTCCGAGACACTTTTTTCTGAGTGCAGCTTTGAGCGAAATCTTTTTATAAATGCGTCTGAAAACATTAAAAGATTATGAACTACGTCTTCATTAGTGGCTACACGTCCAATTTTTCGCAAATGATGTAATATATAGGCTCTATAGTCTTTATTCTTCGCTTCCTGAGCTTCCTCGGATAGCATTTTTTTACTGTTTTTTATACCCTAAACCTGAAAAGTCAGGGTATATTAACTTTGTGCAAACGTTTGTAACGCATAGAACGAAGCGAGTCCGATATAGAAAAGTATATATATTTTTGATCAGCGTCACCACGTGAGTCGAGCTATCTATGTCCGTCCGTCCGTCCGTCCATCCGTCCGTCTGTCCGTCTGTGTGTTGTCCATATACACAGGATAAGAAGAAGGAGTTGAGAGAATTGGATGAAACTTGGTACACATGGTCACATGAACCCAAGAATCTGCACTATTGAATATTTTTGGAATCCGCCCACGGACACGCCCACCTCCCATACAACCCAAAAAGTTTAAAATTCAATAAATAAGGTTATGTTTGTCATGGAGAAATTAAATTTGGTATGCAAGTATTTTATACCAAAACTAAGGTGTGTTCATAAATTGGAAGTAATCCGTCCATGAACACGCCCACAGGAATAAAATGTGAGCTACAGGAATAAAACTTGGTATGTGTAAATTTTTCATCAACATTTAAATGCATATCAAATATAGGCTTAATCCGCCCTCGGACACGCCCATTTACAATAAAATTTTTTTTTTTTAAAAGTGGGTTTAGGGTATTTCATAGTCGGCCTAGACCGACTTTAGACTTTCTTTACTTGTTTTTTTTTGCAAAGGAGCAGGTAGGAGCAGCTGCATTTTTTAACCTTTTAGCTGAGGCTTCAAGCTGTAATTTGACATCTTTCGTTAAACAGAGCTCCACATCGCTAAAAAGATGCAGACCACTGAAGTTGATGAAAATTGAAATTTTGATGTTGTTTATATTTTGTTCTACGAAATTTTTGAAATGGCACTTTTTCAAGTTTACTGTGATTGTACCAAAAGATTGAATATACAGTAAATTTGCATGCCATTTTAAACAAGCGAACATATATGAACTTTGAGAATGTCTGTCCAAATAATAAATATATCAGCCTAATATAACGCAATCATAATATTCAGATATCTGACAACAAAATACCAAAAACATTATCCAAATCGGCGAACATGAAAAAAATTAATTTCGGACACTCTTCAACCAATTTGCCACTCCACCTTTCTATTGCTCGCTTTAATTTGCCATTTGATCGACACGACTAAATAGCAAGTTCGTACCGAGTCTCATTGATATGTGATTTATAGTTCTAAAGTTGTACCGAAATTTTAGGCTCTTGAAAAAGTGTCACACCTTTCGCTCAACGCCCAAAAAAATGTTACCAGTGGAACGTTTCTAGTAAATTGTGATTGCTTACCGAATTCCTGAGCGATCTATAATTTCAAAGTTATACGATACGAGTTTTATGGAAGTTGCCACGCCCCCTTACCCTATTGAAATATGACCTTGCCTATATTCTTTGCGTAAGTGCATGTAAAAAGTTGACAAAATTGTATCACAACCGTACGTATGGTATTGTAGAGCATAAAGTACGAGGAAACAAACATACATTTTAATGCATTAGATTTCTTGGTGAAAAATATAAATAAATAAATAAAAAATAACACAAATATTTTGATGTAAATTATAATTTATTTTGTTAAAGAAACTTGAAATCATACCCAAACTTTTCAAACATCAAAAAGTACCACGAAAAAATTTTGTTGGTCAAGGGGGAAAATTTTTGAAAATTTAAATTCAACCTAATCTAAAATCAAAATGAGAAGCCAGGGCTGAGTTGATTTTTTTAAATTGTCATTTTATAAGTTTTGAGTTTTGTCACAAGTCATTTATATATTTTTATACCCTAAACCTGAAAGGTCAGGGTATATTAACTTTGTGCAAACGTTTGTAACGCATAGAACGAAGCGAGTCCGGTATAGAAAAGTATATATATTCTTGATCAGCGTCACCACGTGAGTTGAGCTATTCATGTCCGTTCGTCCGTCCGTTCGTCCGTCCGTCTGTGTGTTGCCCGTATATACAGGATAAGAAGAAGGAGTTGAGATAATTGGATGAAACTTGGTACACATGGTCACATGGAATCTGCACTATTGAATATTTTTGGAATCCGCCCACGGACACGCCTACCTCCCTTAAACGCAAAAATTTAAAACTGTAAAAATAAGCTCATAATTGACCTACAACAATAAAATTTGGTGTGTATGTGTTTTATATCAATTCAAAGATGTCTACGAAAAATGGGTATCATCCGCTCACGGACACGCCCACCTCCCATACAACCCAAAAAATTGAAAACGCAATAAATAAGCCCCTGTTTAACCTACAGAGATAAAAGTTGGCACGGTATGTTTTTTAAGGATAAAACAAAATGGTTTAGAAAAATGGACCTCATCCACCCACGGACACGCCTACCTCCCATACAACCCAAAAAGTTTAAAACTGAATAAATAAGATTATATTTGTCATAGAGATATCAATTTTGGTATGTATGTATTTTATACCAAAACTAAGGTGTGTTCAAAAATTGGGAGTAATCCGTCCGTGAACACGCCCACCTCCCATAGCGAAAGCACAATAAAGGCATTAACTGTGAGCTACAGCAAAGAAACTTGATATGTGTAAATTTTTCATCAATTTTTAAATGCATATAAAATATAGGCTTCATCCGCCCACGGACTCGCCCATTTTCAATAATATAATTTTTTTTTTTGGAAAGTAGGTTTAGTGTATTTCGTAGTCGGCCTAGACCGACTTTAGACTTTCTTTAATTGTTTCATCTTGTTCTGCCACAAATTTTTATCTCAGCCGCCTCTGAATCGCTTTGATTTTTTATTCTGAGTAATAAATCACAAATATTCAAATATACTAGATTATTTTAATGCACAATCATTGTTTGGTCGATCTAAAAGCTATTCATCTTGGAATGATGTCCGGAATGAGCTAAGGAAGACTTTCAAAATTTTACATGAACCGCGTATACATCGCTTGGGTATTAAATGAAAAGTGATCCATCTTCCAAAATAGACTTGAGCAAATCGCTAGAGTATCGCAAAATCAAACAAACAACTTCTCTTTCAATCGTCTGTCAAATGTTTGCAGGAGGCTGGCTCATAGTGATTTCGAGTTTAAATTCATATGGAAAGTAGATTGTTGAAAATATTTTGTGTATTACATATGTGATCAGATTACTATAGTATCGTTTAATAATATTAAGATTGCAAATATTTAAAATTCTATAAATTTGGAATTTAATTTTATTTACATTTAGCCTCTACGAAAAATATTTGATTACAAAACACAACACTTGCTTGTGTAAATATTCGCCATATGTATGTACCTAAGTATCTAAGCAGTATTTAAGAAATACAAAAAGTTCTCATTGTGTGCATACAAAAGAGTTCTGCTCGTATATTAAATATGTTTATTTAGAAGTATATAAATATGCTATATTTTGAATTTATTCATTTAGGTTATGTTGAGTTTTATTGTCAAATTCATTATTTATAGCCAAAAAAAACACTTGAGTAAAAAAAATAAGAAATAAATATGTTTACAAAAAGCAGAACCATTAATTTTAACAGAGACATTCTTAAGTATGTCAGCCTGAAGGAGACTGTATTGATGTAATATAGCAGCATCAGTGACGTAAGAAAAATAAACATAGCTATTCTCATAAAAAAAAAAAAACCAGCTTAAATGTTCATTTCCAGTTAATGCTTCATACCTCTGCTCAAGGTTTATTTCTCTCATATTTGTTTACGTCACATTTAAGCTTCTTAGAATTTTTCGATGCAATTATTTTTTTTGTTTGTCTTTTGATTTGATTGTGCTTCTAATTCTTATTAAATAGATTTCTCGTCCTTTGCCTGTGAGTCATGCCATATGAAATTAAAAAAAAAAACCAAATATTTGGATGCTGCAACATTTGATATTTTGACTCATTAGCTTTTTTTCTTATTTTTGCTGTTGCTCTTGATAACTTTTATGGCAGGGTTTCTGGATTTTTCGATTTTTTTTTTGAAAAATCAGATACGAGAAAACAAATGACAGAATCACGAGTGGTAAAAAATAGGCAGTTATTGTTCTTGTAAAGTTAAGGCTAAATGATATGCCTAACCCCATTATCAGCACCCATTTTAAGATCCATTCCAAAAGTGACATGTTCAATTTAATGTTGACTTGGGTTTGCCTTTTGACATTTCAAAAATTTAAATTCTTTTAGGTATAGCGTAGCGTAAAAAACTTCCTTGAGTATCCTTGAGTTCTGGTTTCTATTATATAAGAGCGGTTAGAAAAAAATATTTAATAAATAGAAATAACTTTAACCGCAAAACAAAATAAAAGCAAACAATATTATATTTCCACAACAACAAAAACAGCAACAACATGATAATTGTTAACATATAACACAGAGTAGTATCCTTGGTGGATCCTTAACTTAATTACCACTATTTTGCTGTCCTCTGTTGTTATTTCATTTGCTGCTGCTGCAGTTAATTTGTGTTGTGCTGTCTTGTTTTGTTTGGTTTTGTTTTGTTTGGTTTTGTTTTGTTTTGTTAAGTTTTGTTTTGTATGTATTTATGTGTGTGTGGGTGTGTGTGTGTTTTGTGTTTTAGTGTGAGCTAAGCGCGTTATCCTTATTTATGCAGCTTGACTGCCTTTTATATCCTGTAACTGTTTGTTATTTTTCCTATAATTTTTCATTCTTCCTTTCTAATCTAGTTCTTAACGCTTTGTTGTATTTATTCATCATTTATATGCCGCCAGCGACCCTTTTCAAATTGTAAAATTAAAATTCTTACTTATAAAAGACATGGTATGGGTTCAAGGTTATATGCAAGGTTATGCTTAAAACACCGTCACAACAAAATTTAACGGGTACGTGTAAAACAAGTTTCGTGCGGGTTAGGAAATCGCTCAAGTGTAGCATAAACAAAATTTTTTTTTTGTTGTTAATTTCAAGAGGTCCTTTAGAAAACAAAGCACATTAGTTGATTGCTCACTCTTTAAGCTTAAGTAAAAACTTCGTTTTTTAACCGTGTCATTTAGAATGAGTCTGTTGATTTTTTGTTGATAACAAAGGATTCCTTTTAATTAAACAATTATCACAAAACATGACAGTTTTTTTAATTATACAAAAAATTGCCACATAATTCTTGTCAAAGTTTAAATAATATTGTTTCAATTTTAGTTTAAAATTTCAATTGTGCAAGCATTCATTCCCTTTTAGCTCAGAAATTTAGCTTAGATTTAAATAAAAATAATAAAAGAAATAAAAATAATTTAGTTAAGCAGTACCTTTAAGCAGATAAATAATTTACAAAATAATAAATTTACATAAATTTTCACGTCAGTGTCAAAATATATTAACATGTTTGCCTATTATTTTTGTTTCAAATTGCAAAATACTTTTGTGAATTTAGCATCATCTTAGTTCAAAAATAAAACGTTGGTACTATTTCGAACCTACTTTACAAATTTAACGAGGAGTAATTTTTATTCCTTGCAGGGTTTTATTGATATTCGTTAAGAGTAAAAAAGACAGTCAGAGTTCTTGCTGATTTTTACAAAACGAAAAGATTTACAGCACCTATGCAAAGAATTTGGCTTTGCAATTAAATGTTAAGAGAATCACAATGTTAAGTGCAATTTTACGCACTCATATTCCGGCTTATGGAGAAAAATGTTTTTTATAGTTCATAAAGGCATTTGTTTTTAAAAATTACATAACAAAATTAATGGGAATGGAGATATGAAAGTACTGAAATTTTAAGTTGTTTTTTGAAGTTAAACTTCTTTGGCGGCGATCCAAATTTCAAGGTCTCTTATTCGTGACGCTTGGGTAACGTTTTCAAGTTATATGAATATGTTCAAGGTAGCTTTATTTGTAAAGCTTATAAATAATGTCAAAAGCAAATATTTATTTGAAAATTTCCACATAAAAATTATTGCCGCAAACGAGAATTGAACCTGGACTGTTGCAACTTAGCATCGAATTAAAGTCGGAAGCGCTACCTTTATGCTACATAGGCACTTGATAAACAGTAAAATAACATTTAATTCATATTGAACGCGTTTTGGTCCGTATCTAGCATATCACAAACACAAACCATGTCTTTCAATTTAATTTTCATCCTAAAAGTATGCACGGAAAATTTATTTCTTTAAGCTTCAAACGCAAATATTTAAGCTTATAATTATATACGCGAACTTTTTGGAGTAAGAAAAAACAACAGAGTGACAGATACATATTTTTATTGCTGCAACATAACAACTGTGTGGTGAAAAAACAACAGGATGACAGATATTTTCATTGCTGCAATTTAACAAATTTAATAAATGCTTTAATAACATTAATAAACTTATAATTTTATTGCAACACTTACTGCTTATTTATTACCTACTTTCCTGCATTTTCCTATAGCTTAAAGAGAACCCTTTTTATAGAGATTTAAATTTTGAGGTTGTATTGGAGGTAGGCGTGATTTTCATCCAATTTAGCCCATTTTCGAACTTAATCTTAGTTTTTTAGAAAGTCGCTCAAATATTGAATTTCGGTTCGATAGCTTCAAAATTACGGCTGAAATCGTGTCGCAGTACGTGTGGGGGTATAAAAATATAAAAAAAATCAAATGTAAAAGAGCATTCGTTTTTCAATGAGAACTGATAGTGTTTTTGTGGAACTCAAACTTAAATACATTTTTTTTTCTCTTTAAAAGGTTAGTGAATTATGGTCAGAAAAAATATTCAGAAGTCAAAATAATTGCTTTCTTTCACTCAAAACGAGGTTGTAGCCTCGGCTGTTTTCCAGCTAACTTGAACCTTTCCAGTTATTTGAATTTGAAAGTGTCTTACTTCGGTTACTTAAATCTTAATATGTTCTCCTTTTTAAATTCTTAGCTAGAGAAATTCTTGAAAATTAAAAAAAAAAATATTTGTAAAAGTCGTAAAACTATTACACTTATTGATTCTATTCGAAAATAAATCAATTTATTTCGGTTGGATGCGGTTTCGTCGTAAGTCGGAAACTACGCCATCTTGTTTCCCGGTGCACACCTGTGAACGAAAGGCTGGCTACAATCCGCATCAAGGCGAAATTCTTTCGCATAAGCCTAATTTGCGCACATGCCCCGATGGAGGAAAAGGACGATGCTATCAAGGATACCTTCTACGCGAGCCTAGAGGACGTGTATGATCGCTGCCTGGCCCATGACGTGAAAAAAGTTATCGGCGATTTTAACGCGAAGGTCGGAAAAGAAGGCATCTTTGTCTTCACTGTCGGTCAGTTCAGTCTCCACGAGACCACTTCGAATAACGGTCTAAGACTGATCGACTTCGCCGCTGCGCGAAACATGGTAGGTAGTAGTACCAGATTCCAACACCTCGATATTCAAAGGCAATCTGGCTGTCCCCGGATAAAAAAACGCGAAACCAAATTGATCATGTTGTGGCCGACGGAAGGCACGCTTCAAGTGTACTGAATGTGCACACACTTTGTGGGGTCAATATTGACTCCGACCATTATCTTGTTGCAGCCAAGATCTGCATGAGATTGTGCAATGCGAAGAATGTACGCACAGGTGTGCAACGAAAGCTTGATGTCGATAAGCTGCTATTACAACCGACCGCCGAGGCCTACTCCGCTCAACTCTCGGTTAAGCTCAACCAACCTTACTCTTGCCTCGATGACGCTGGCGGACTTTGGGCGCATATATCCCACTCCATGCGCACTGCTGCTCAAGAAGTCATTGGTTTTCGGCGCCCACAACCTCACAACCAATGGTATGACCAGGAGTGTCATGATGTGACAGCAGCAAAATACGCCGCATATAAAAAGACGCTGCAGTCAGCTGCAACGCGAGCCATGCACGAAAACTATCGCGATAAGAGGAAGGAAGAGATATGCCTTTTCAGACGTAAAAAAAGAGAGCAGGAAAAGTGTGAGGGAGAAAAGAAAGGTACCAGGGCATGAAGGATGCTCGAAAATTCTACCAGTAGGTTAAGCGTCTAACCCAAGGTTTCAAGAGCTGAGAAGGGCGATCTGGTTGCAGATACGCAGTGCGCATTGAGATTATGGAGACAGCATTTTTCCAATCTGCTTGCAGGTGACGATACCAACACTTCCACCCTTGGAGAATGCAGTCCGACACCACCAATCGATGATGATGGAAATTCCACCACCTAGCCATGACGAGGTTAAAGTTGCTATCCAGCAACTCAAAAACAACAAAGCCGCAGGTGCTGACGGCCTGGCTGTTGAATTGTTTAAAACCGACGGCGGTGAATTGATAAGATGCATGCATCAACTCATCAGCAAAATATGGTTAGCGGAAAGCATGACCGACGATTGGAATCTCAGTGTGCTTTATCATATACTTAAGAAATAAGACCCGACAATCTGCGCCAACTACCGAGGTATCAGTCTTATTTCCATCGCATACAAGGTACTTTCGAGAGTATTGTGTGAAAGCTGCATACCAAAACACTGATTGGACCTTATCAGTGTGGCTTTCGTCCTGGCAAATCCACCATAGACCAGATTTTTACACTACGCCAAATCCTGGAGGTAGGAAGGTAGGAAGGAAGAAAATGACCTCTCCGAAACCTTTAATACCAAACGAGGTTCCAGACAAGGCGACCCGCTATCATGCGATCGCTTCAATTTCATCATGGATCCTACGAAAGGAAGGTGTACATCGAAATGGAACCATTTTCTACAAAGGTGTTCAGCTCCTTGCGTATGCTGATGACATCGATATTATCGGCAGAACCAAGAGAGATGTAACTGCTGCTTTTGCCGCTATCTATAAGGTATCAGCCAAAGTGGGTTTGACGGTGAACAAGGGCAAAACAAAGTATATGGTGTCTGCAAATAGGCAAACGCGGCGTCTAGGCTCCCATGTTACAGCAGGCAAATATTACTTTGAAGTTGTCTAGGAGTTTTCATACCTTGGCACTGCCGTAAACAGCAACAACAATGTCAGCCTGGAGATAAGGCGAAGAATAACAATTGCTAATAGGTGCTACTACGGGCTTAGTAAGCAATCATGTTCCAGAGTCCTCTCTCGATCGACAAAACTAACACTCTACAAGACGCTCATCATACCTGTGCTTCTCTATGGCGCTGAGGCAAGGTTGGTATCTCAAACAGATGCAGCCGCTCTTGGGGTGTTCGAGAGAAAAGTTCTTCGCAAAATCTTTGGTCCTTTGCGAGTTGATGTAAGAGAGATGTAACTGCTGCTTTTGCCGCTATCTATAAGGTATCAGCCAAAGTGGGTTTGACGGTGAACAAGGGCAAAACAAAGTATATGGTGTCTGCAAATAGGCAAACGCGGCGTCTAGGCTCCCATGTTACAGCAGGCAAATATTACTTTGAAGTTGTCTAGGAGTTTTCATACCTTGGCACTGCCGTAAACAGCAACAACAATGTCAGCCTGGAGATAAGGCGAAGAATAACAATTGCTAATAGGTGCTACTACGGGCTTAGTAAGCAATCATGTTCCAGAGTCCTCTCTCGATCGACAAAACTAACACTCTACAAGACGCTCATCATACCTGTGCTTCTCTATGGCGCTGAGGCAAGGTTGGTATCTCAAACAGATGCAGCCGCTCTTGGGGTGTTCGAGAGAAAAGTTCTTCGCAAAATCTTTGGTCCTTTGCGAGTTGGCGACGACTATCGCATTCAAATGAACCACGAACTGTACGAGCTCTACGATGACATTGACTTAGTCCAGCGTATAACAATTCAGCGACTAAGTTGGCTGGGTCATGTCTTTCGTATGGATGAAGAAGCTCCAGCGAAAAAGGTGTTTGAGGCGAAAGCCGAGGGTCGACGACGAAGAGGAAGACCATGCCTCCGATGGATTGAACAGGGCGAGGAAGCGCGCGAAGCAGAGACGCCTGGCGAGAGCTGATGAAGTCGGCCGTAACCCGACAACGGGTTGTCATGGCCACCTAAGTAAGTAAGTAAGTAAGTATTGATTAACTTTAACTGAAAAGTTGTCTAGTCACTTTTCACTTGATATTTTAAAAGTTACAAGGCAAAGTTACAATTGTGTTTTGAGAGTTTTTTTTGAGAAAATTTTTGAGTATTCTTTGAGATAAAACTCAAAAGCGATTGGCAAAAATTTTAAATTTTAAATTTTTTGGATTCGAAGAAAAATGTAATTTTTGTAGAAATCTGAATAATTAGGATTTTTAGGAAGAAAATTAAGAAATAATACCAAAAATGTTTTGTTTCGTTCATCATATATGTGCTTGAAAAAGTTAATTTGCATATGGGCATTTCCATGCTGTCGAACGTGACTGTTGTACACATTTCAAGTGAAAAAAATGTCATAATAAAACAAATTTAAAAAAACAAAAACAAAAGACGAGCCTTATAGCTCTCAATTAGCCCTTTAATTATTGGTATTGTCAATTTTTGGGTAATTTTTAGTTCTCAAGATATTAGCAAAAAATTAAGGTGGTCGCACGTGACCAAAACAGAAGTGGTTTTCGTGGCAAAAAATTCAAACGCGGATTTCAGCGAAATGGGAAGCAATGTTTTTATGTAATTTTTTTTTTAGTGTTGTGCTAGTGTAGTGTTTAGTGTTGTGTATAAAATTTATGCAAAAATCATAAAATTTGTATGGAAACCCCATACGGAGGGGTCAGAGGGGATGGGTTCCAAGGCAAAAAAATGTTCCTCTTGAAAAAGTATGGGGGTCGGTAATATTGATTTTATTAACAGTAGGGGGTTAGGGTTCTGTCTCCCCTGTAGCTCGAAAACCTAGGGTGACCCGAAAATTCTGAGTTCAGATTTGGATTCAGAGAACCCAGAAACTTATGAAACCGTTGAGAAATCTCTTGGAATTTTTCGAGTGTTGTACCGTTTCTATTTTTGTTTTTTTCATCGTTGTTTGTGCTCATCTACATTTAAAATAAAAATTTGTTAAGTGTGTATTGACATTAATAATTGATCTATGTTAGCAAAGAAAAAATTTATTTTGAATTTCTCATTTACCATGTCGCTCGTGACCAACTTTATACAAGTTAAAACAACACAAATTTTTTATTTTTTTACCGGTTCACTTTTGTTTTAAAGTCGCATAAATAAACTCAATTTAAGATAATTATTTTGTCAGCTAACGGCATGTTCTTCCGACGCACTGAGTAAAAATGTTATTTTTGCATGTCGAACGTGACAACGAACTAAACGAAAAAGCAAATCAAAAATTTACCGTTGTCTTTCATTGCGTGGTTACTAATGATTTTGTTTTTTCTTTCTTTATACTCCTAGAAAGATTTGAGCAAGCAAAAGTCAATGCATTATGTTTCTATTTAATAACTGTTATAAAGACAAGACATACCAAAGAAATATCAAAATAAGCAATATTTCACATTTGCGCTCTTTGCATCCGAATATTTCACAAGGAGATATGAATAAATGTAAAATGTATTTAAATTACTTAAATTTTAATGTTTCCTTATGTGAATAAGACATCAAACATTGTTATCAAGAACTTTTAATTTTTTCGTCTCGGTTGACTTTTTGGTGGAAATGCCCATATCAATTGTGCTCAAAAACTGATCCCTTGACTTTGCTTTTTAAACAAATTAACTTTTGGCTGGAGGTACGTGTACTCTTAAAAAAAAATAAAGTTAAACAATTTTAAACAGTGCAATATTCCTAGAAAATAAAGTAGAAAAACACAACTAACACAAAAAAAAGTCAGCCCAGATAAAAAAGGTACACGAAAGTTGCGCTCCAAATATAAAAAATCATTGTTTTTTATCATGGTAAATTTACTCATTTAAAAAATAGTCAGATAAAAAAAAACAACACATTTTTGCTTTAAATTTTTATCAAAATTAAAGAGTTCCGGCCTTCAACGGTGTATTCAGTTGTCACTTTCATCTTAATTCGCGCTAATATCGACTTTCAAATGTTTTCAATAGCCTTAAATAAATTTCTACTTTTGTGCTTAATTTTTTGCAATATAATACATTTTTGCTCAATCAGCATTTATGTAATGCATTTTTGAATCGAATGCAAATCAAGGCTTTACGAAATATGTTGCTGGGTTCCTTCAAATGTTTCTCACGACTAGCTCTTAAATGATATATTCTTTGGGTCCAATTCGTCAGTTTATTTTGTTCGAATATAGTCTCGTATTTTAACACTTTATTCATTTAATACAGACTACTATGGTACTATTTCAGGTGACTTTTGAGCAACGTGTTGGTTATGTGTCTAGTAGATTAAAGTTAAGACTCAGACCAGTTATGATACTATGCTCGGTAAAATATATAATTTTTTCTCGGTTCTTGTTAGCTAAAGCTCGTTATCATTCGAACTAATATTAATGTGTGATTGATAAGTGTGTTCTCGATTGTAGTGCATTTAAGTTTAAGGTGAATATTGAATAAGGATGTTTTGAGTAAAGATGTTGACTAAGCCTGATGCAAAGCAAACAAACCAAGTAACTTGGATACGATCCTTGTTACTGTTGCAACATTAGCGCAACTCTTTGGTATGCCATAAAATATATAACATAAGCCGACAATGAAATTAAGTAACGGTATTTTATAGCAAGCATACTCGCAATACTGTAGTTGAATTGATCAGTAGATGTTGAGATATTCCTCTTTTGTTGTAAATTTTTTATGTGTTTTTTTTAAAATTTAACGGTACCATCAGAATATTTCATGATATTCAACCTTTAAAGACGCAATTTCAACAAAATAATATACAAAGGTTAAGTCCAACCTCCATGTCTATTCCATGACTATGTCTATAGAATATATTTTGATTTCTAAGAATAATTTTATTGGAAATTGAGAAAACGGGAATGGCCTCTGAACCATTTTGACTGCTGATATTAAAATCAGCTTTAGCAAAAGCAAAAGAAAGAAAAATAACACAGAAATCTATCTTTTTCATTAAGTTTTATCAAAATCGATTTACTTTCATCAGCCGTTAGCTGAAGGATATTTTATGTGCATGTATGTGGCTAGTTGATGGCAAAATGACAACGAGATGCCGTAGCCTAGACCATGGCAGTGTAATGGACCAAATAAACGTATTTCAATTTAAATTGTAGTCACGTTCGTGTATTTGTTTAACTTGAACTCATGTGTGACACGTGAGCATGAAAGCAGCAGCGTTACTCTAGCTCAGCCTAGCCTAAGGACAAAGACAAATGAGTAGGGGAAATGCTACAAGGTTAAACTGAAGAAAATGTGCTTGTATCTGAGTAACCGAGTATGTGTATGTGTTAATGTATGTGTGAACTTACTGTTGTGTTGACCAGAGATAAAGGAATGTGAGCAAATACTTTTTACAGAGCACAACAAATAAGCTACATCAAGGCGTATGAGCAACATTTAAATCATGACGATGAAATGAATTAAATGTCACGTATACGCCATGTTGTCCCAGCTTATCTCTTATTTGTTATGGAAAATCCATGGAAATGTGATATAATTTATTTGCTTGTAAATAAGTGGAATATTAATTAAATTACTTTCGATCGTTCAAGTAGCAGCAGGTAGGTAAAAAAAAAAAAAAAAACTAATTCATCAAACTCAAGTTTGCTATATGAGCTGCTATTTTATCATTCGACTTATCGAGAAACAATAAATTATAGCAAAAAAAGCCGCTTATCTGCAGCATTTTCAAGTGTTTACTTCATGCAAACACATAAACACATTAATGCGAACACATCTGTAATTATAAATCATATTTATATTTATACTCGCTGCAAATACAAAACAATATAATTAAGACGTGTCTCTGTGACAAACAAAACGCTCTATCAGCGAACATCAACAAATACTTAGCACTCAACTTAATCACAAACATACAGACTGACTCATGCTATATATATTTATATATGTATGTAAACACATGTGTTATAAGTACCTACAGGAAAATACTCTGGAACTTAGTTGAAATAAATCCGAACTTTTTTCTTTGATGGAGTCAAATATTTTAACACGTTGCCTGCCTTGCGCAGAACAATCGAATATTTTAAGAGCAGCTTATTATCTATTGTTATATGTTTGAGGCTTTGTGTGTCTGTTTGTGTGTGTGTGTGTGTGTGTGTGTGTGTTTTTTGCTTGCTTGTGCGCATAACTTTGCTAAATGCTTAATTTTCGAGCATTTTGCTTTTGGCTACACGCCTGTCTTATCTAATCGCAAAAATTGCATAAAAACATTATCTAAAACAGCCACAGCAAGAAAACCAACAATAACCACAACAACAACAAAAACAACTTCAATTACTATATCAAGCAAAAACCCACAATACATGCACGTATTAACAATAAACATAAAATAAAATGGAATGTTGAATATTTATGCGTAAATAAAAGCTTAACCCCGTCGCCACCATCAGCACCACCTCAGCAGTCCACAAGCAACCCACAACTTGTGGCCATGTTCACTGATAAGCGCGCCAAATTAAATTAGTTACTGACTGAAGGCTGCATTAAGTTAAGCAGAATCAATGCATGCGTAGACATGTGTGCGTGTGTGTGTGTGTGTATGTGTCACACTCTTAGTAGTTGTCTAAAAATGCTGGTTGGCATTTTTGTCAGTTGGAATTTATTGTTTAGCTCAACACCAGAAATTAGAGTTAGACCCAAAGAAGAACAAAAAAAAAAAACACATTTTGATAAACAGCTTGTTACCAGGTCGTTTGACATTGATTACTTCACCAAAGCAGCAAAAACCACAGGCTGTTGTCGAGTATGAAGCTACAATAATGCCTAATTCCAACAAATCACATGTTAAACTCTAACACGACTTGGTTATGTGTGTTAATGTCGTTCTATTCATTTGTCGCTGCGCACAAGTGAAATAAGTGCAAAGTAAATGGAAGCAACACATAACAGGGCAAATAATTATTTGTAAAGTTAAATTTGACTGAAGTTCTTTAAGAAAAAAATACTGTTTTAAAATTGTTCATTTAGTACCTACTCAAAAGTTTTTGGCGTACTGTTGTCTACTTCTTGTCTATTCAATGTCAAATAAGTTAGCCAAAAGTTTTGTGGATTCGGTTCACTTCAATTTGTTAATTAAATAAGAACTAAAAGCAACTAAAATTTTAGTCTAAAATCGTATTGAGCTGACTGGGATTCAAACATAAGCTTCGTCACACTCCGTTCAAATATGAGATACCGTAGACCAATTTTTTTTTGTGTTTTTTTTTATTTTATTTGCGAAGAGGGAATCTTTAAAAGGCCCTATACGTGCAGGTAGGAGTGTGCAATTTTTACGCGCTAAGCCTTAACCTACGCATTGAATCTTCGACCCAGTATGAAACCCGTGGAACCGCCGTAAGGCATAACTTTGTGGGATGAGGGAACAGCAATAAACTGAAATCTGAAGGACTAATTTGGTCTGTCGAGGGACTGTCAAGTTAAAAGCCTAAATTTTCTCCTTAACTTGATGTCGACTCTGGGTTGGGGAGAATACTAAACTTCGTATATAGTTTCCTATCTCACGCTGACCTATTTTGCAAACGCTCGACTCTTAGAAGTTCGTCGATTATGCGTTTGGACAAAGAGCTTATCACTGACCAGTTGGTATCGCTTCTCAACATGAGACTCACCAAATTTTGGGGCGTCACCACTTCGCCCAGGCGGACCGAAACATCAATTCTTGCTTCGTTGAACCTAGGGCACTAGAAGAGGATGTGTGCAGAGTCCTCTACTATGCTACCAGGCAATGAATGCAATAGGGGTCACTTGAATGCTTGAATTTATACAGGTATGCTCTTAAGCAACCTTGCCCGCTCAGAATTTGGGTGAGTTGGGTGAGTTCACTGAACCGTGACTTCTATCATAACACACGGACAGATAAGGGATGAGGTAATGGGTCCAGCACCTCTTACCCGATCCATCCCAACGTACCTCTTCGATCAAGAGATCAATGGCTGAATTCTCAGAAACTGCGCAGCACACTCTTGGAGACCCTAGTCTATACACTGACCCTGCTCTATGTTTTCTTTGATGGAGGACCGTTTCAAAAGTTGAAAATTCGAAACAAAAAGCGATTTTTAGTCTTTTACAGGTCTTTTACAGTCTTTTACAAATTGTTATTATTTTTTGGTTTAGTGTAGCAGTTTCAAAAAATACGTTACTTTTGCATTAAGCAAACAAAAAAAAAAAAACAAACAAAAGTTTAAAAATACTTTCATAAACAAAATAAAAACATATTAAATATTAAATCTGTGTTGACAAGGAATAACCGCTAAGGTCGAGTTAGTACAACTGAGATCGCTTTTTGTTTTAGTATTTTTATATATGTATTTTTAAATTTTATAGGAGGTTTAGGGTATGCCATAGTCAGGCTAGATCGACTTTAGACTTTCTTCACTTATAAATATTGAAAAAACAATTTGCCAAATGTGGGGATTTAACTCAGGCTACCGCAATTCCATAACACACATGCCACAGCGTTGCGCGCACGGTCACGGTTGCATAAAGAATTAAACGAAGAAGTAGAAAAATTCTTTCCTTATTTTAAAACTAGCTGTACACTACCTTGTACAGTTGTTGCAGTGGATCATTTCGTTACATAAATCTGGAAGTTAAGGAATGGAAGGAATGTATCTGGTTACATAGATCAGCAAATTTAAAGAATTCGACTATAAGTACAATGCAAGGTTATTTTTTTGTTAATATAATATACTTTAGTTGTTGAATTAACATTAAAAACGCAATTCATGAACAAATTTTTATTTTAGTTATGCAACTCGACTACTTTAACATATAGATCTTTCTCGCATAACGCCCGTCACAATCTGTGCAGCAAATAAAACGTATTTATAATTTTCTTTAATGCAGGGTTAATCGTCAAACACTATTTAATTTAATGTTTTTAAATTTTTGTTTTTATTAATTGTAGTTTGGCTAAATTTCACAAACATTCAGAGTGATTTCAGATTTGCCAATGAGTAATCGTAACACCCGTCACAGGTTCATTATACAATTACACTATGGAACAAATTCTGGTTAGCAAAAGTTAGGTCGATTCTGAGAGTGAGGGGTGAAAATAGAGGTTAAATTGTGTGTTGCAGCTTTACAAAAAAACTGATTTTATTAGCGCCGACTTCGCTAATAATATATTTATGATAAAAATAAAACAAATTAGGAAAAGTTAAAATAATAAGATTTCCAACATAATAATGTTTATAAATAAATTACCAGATTTTACCAAGACTAATAGGAAAAGTACATTAAAATTATTTTTTACTTTGTAGTGATTTTGAAGTAGGTTTTTTTTTTTTGCTAAAAAGTTTTTATTTCTTCCTTTTTAGAGCATATGATAAATTTTAGGAAAAGTTTGTAAACACAGTTAATTAAGCTCATAATTAAAAAAATGTTTTTTCTGTTGTTTCTTATTCTTTACTCTTTTGAATTTTTTAATACATTTGCAAGAACTATCGAGGAAAATTTCAATTATTTCACAATTTCATGGCTTGTTAGTTATTTTCAATTTCTGCCTCTTTACAATTTTTATTAAAGTGTCACGACCTATTTTGAATCCCTTCTATGTACTTTATTGATCATACTTTAAAATAATTCAACCTTGCCCTGCACCAAATTTCAGTTCCCTAGCATCAGTATTAACCTATATACAGTATTTTTTTAAAGTGCCTCACGCTGTTTATAATCTCTCCCACCTTTTTAATTATTCTACCTACCCACCTACCAAATATTAGTAGCTAAGTTTCAATATTAACTGAAATGCAGTGTTTTTCTAATTGTGACACGCCTCTTTGTGAAATCGAATCTACTTTCTTGATTGTGTTTTGTTATAACTCTACCTATTCTTGTATTGATTTCAATACCCTAGTGTCAATATTGACTGAGATAGTGTTTTTTCTAATAGTGACACGCCTCGTTGTCGAATTTCGCCAACTTTGTCACAATGTTTTCAATAATTCTACCCATTCTTACAATGGATTTTATCACCCTTGTGGCAAAATTATACAATTTTTTCAAACACTGCCACACCCTTAGTCGAACAATGCCCACTTCATTGGTATTAATTTGTAATAATTGTGCCTACCTCTGTACTAAATATCAGTATTTTAGTATTTTATCTCAATATTATTCGAGATGGTGGTGACCGTGGCATGTACGTTAAGTGTGTGGCTTAGCATGCTCGGAGCCCGAGTTCGATCCCCAGCCGCGGCGAAAAGTTTTTTTCAATAAAAAAAAAATTTTTCTGATCGGTCACCACCTCTCTGCAGACAATGGCAAGCCTCAGAGAGTAAATGATGCCATGTAAAGCTTCTTGAGAACATGCTAGCCGTTCGGAGTCGGCATAAAATATGTAGGTCCAGTTCTCGGTCAATTGTCTGCAAACATTTAATAACACACACAACACAATTGATCATAAGAAGCTCGGTCAAAGTCCTTTCAAGGGCTGAAATGGCCAATTTGTTTGTTTGTTTGTTTTTATTATTCGAGATACAATGTGTTTCAAATGTTGCCACACCCCTTTATCAAACAACGCCCACTTTATTGAAATTAATTTTTTATACTTGTGCCTACCTCTGTAGTAAACTTAAGAACTCTAGTGACAAAATTATTCGAGATACAGAGTTTTATAATATTGCCACACCTCTTTGTCGAATAACGCCCACTTAATTGACCGTTATTTTTTATAATTGTATCTACCCTTGCATTTTTGCTGGAAATGTCAGGGCCCTAGTGACAATATTCACTGAGATACAGTGTTTTTCTTTTAGTGGCACGCCCCTTTATCGAATACCGCCCACATTACTGGCAGTAATTTTTTATACTTGTGCCTTCCTCTGTACTAAATTTTAGTATTCTAGTGCCAATAGTATTCGAGATACAGAGTTTTTTAATATTGCCACACCCCTTATGGAATAACGCCCATTTTTTTACAAAAATTTGTACTTATTGTGCCTACCGCTGTAATAAATTTCTCTACCCTTGTATCAATATTATTCGAGATATAGTAATTGTCTTATATTGCCACACCCCTTTGTCGAATAACGCCCACTTTCTTGATAGTAATTTTCAATAATTGTGCCTGCCTCTGTACTAAATTTCAGAACTCTTGTGTCAATTTTATACGAGAAACAGAGTTTTTCCAATATTGCCACACCCTTTTTTAGAACTACGCCCACTTAAGTGTTTGTAGTATCTAATATTTGTGCCCACTCTTCTAATTTTACAGTGAATTTTATTTCTCTAGTGGCAATATTTACTGAGATAAAGTGTTTTTCTTAATGTGACACGCTCCTTTGTCGAATACCGCCCCCTTTTATAGACGGGCACCTCCGCGTTCATGGTCTCTATATGTTGACAAAAACTTACGATAATCGATGTACATACATTCACAAAAAAACAAAAAAAAACAGAGAAACCAACCAACTTGAGAACCTCCTCCTTTTTGAAGTCGGTTAAAAATAAAAGTATCTAAAAACACAGGATTTAAAAGTCTTCATAAAGAATTTCAGTCTAAAATCAAACGAAAGACAGATAAAACTTGTAAAGCAAAACTATAAAAATTTTGAAGTATTTTGTATAAGTTGTATTATTTTAAGCTATTTTTTGTTGTGTTATATATTGTTTTGTTTTGAGTTTTATATATAGAAAGCACTACTTAAACAAGTATTACTACAAAATAAAAAAAAAATAAATCAAAAGCATAAAATTACCTCGGAACTCGATTAGAAAGCGTGTTTGTCCACCATCGCGTTCGAATATCGGGCAAGACATGGTCTTACGCTGTAACTTTTCTTGAAATCTTTCCTTATTTTTAATCAACTGAAATTTAAAACTGATCAATGTATACGACTTTGATAAATGAAATAATGGTAGAGAAGTTCGAGGATGGCATAACTAATGTACTCATCTCTTTTTTCACCAAAAACTTGTCAAATTGACAATATTATTAGAATTTAAAGGCATGTACAATAGGCTGTATCGAAATGTATGGAATTGCACTCCTGCAAATCCACTCCTAAATAATGAAAAAGAACGGAAAGTCAATGCAGAAAATATTGATCTCTTGGAAAATTTGAATGCAGTAGTTATTTGATGTGGTTAATTGAGATCTATGGAGGTTTTTGTAAAAAAGTGCACCTTAACATGTGCTCCAGTACAAAAGTAGTCGAAAATATGGAAAATAATAATTTTTTTACTTCTGATGTGTTCAGGTGTGTCAGCTGAACGTAGTTCGACCTCTCTGAAAATTTGCATGAATAAGTTATTTTTAATAGTTAACCAATATCTGTGGTGATTTTTGTAAAAACTGTACTGTAAGATGGGCTCCAGTACAAAATAGGTTGAATATAGGTTAAATAATGGTTTTTTGTTTCTATGCTCACACTCTTGTACGTAGTCCGATCTCTCTGAAAATTTGCATCGATAAGTTGTTTTTAATAGTGAATCGATATCTGTAGCATTTTTATAAACAAATTTACCTTTAGATGGGCTCCAGTACAAAAACACACGATTTTCATTTTTAAAAAAAAAAAATCTATATTTTCTGCATTGTGTTTCCATACTTTTTCTTATTGGTGTTAGTTTTTCGATACACCCTTATGTAAGAAGCTTGAGGCTACAAAGACTCAAAACATATAAAATGAACCCATTTTTGCATAAGGGGCAGAAAAATACCCATGAAAATATTTTTTTTTCAAAAAATCACTACAAATTTTGGGTAAGAGATATCGCAATACAGTAGACGACCAATATAACGAACGTCGAAATATTTTCTTTTTTGGTCATTCGATATAACGAATTATGTCAATTCGAGTTGAAACTATATATTTCCATTGATGAGCTTTTCCCGTAATCTCATCTTTTATACTAGCATACACACATCCGGGTGTCATGAAATCCAAAAGCTGTTGGAATTGATTTTTAAAACGACAAGAAATTTACTTTTTACCAGAGCTTCAATAGGAAGCATATAAAAAAATCAATGGAAAGCGTAATAATCGAGTTCACTACGAAAATCGTGAATTTTTCGGTGTTGGAAACCAGAAAATATAGAAAATTGATCAGATCACTGCAGAAATATTTAGTTTTTTATCTTATATTTTCATCGACACCAACTTTGGCTCAATAGCATAATTAATAGGTAATTAATTCTGTGTCGACAATGAATAACCGCTAAAGTCGAGTTAGGACAAAATGAGGTTATTAATTTCTTTGCTTTTTTTCGCAACGAAAAACACTAGTACTCAAATATTTATGGTTGTAGCTTGAAAATTAAATATTTGATGCCATCAAATTTAAACAACAAAAGCCAGGGTATCCTGATATTAAGGAGCAATTTTCATCTGAAAAATGCTCTTCTGAAATTTTCAAAATGAGTTTAGCTGTTTTTCCTTGTTGACACAGAACTGATTCGAGTATTTTTCTATCAAATCAGCTGTTAATTTTGCCTCCACCGCTAAAGGTAATCGGCGCAGATTTCAATTAGCAGTTTTGACGTAAAGTACACATTTTAAATTTTTTAAAATAATCAGAGAAAAATTATCACGAAAGACTAATGGGTTAAAAAATACCCAATAAATATCTCAGCAACGCATTAATTAAATCTGAATGTTTTTTTTTATCATTTTAATCCCATTGATCATACAATGTGTATGAAATATTATCAAAATCGTATGACCTGATCTGACCTACCAGGCAAAAATGGGTTTATAAAACTGGGGAGGTAGTCTCATTGGTCTTGTTAAACGTTCGTAGGGGTGTCTGTAGAAAAGAGTATTGAGGACATTTCAACTGCGATGGCCAAAAATAAAGAAAAAATAGACATTATTCTTAATTCTTAACATTATTAACTGAACAAATTTACATAGATCTGAAAATAAAACCATAAAACCCCCAAAATTTTTTTCTGGGTGCGCACCTGACCTCGATCATTAATATCTGGGCTTCTTCACACTGAGTTATGTGCGTTGGTATCTGCTCCGATGATATTCGCCTGTTGCTTTTCGCTGGTTACAGTTACCAGCCTACTAAGCTCGTTTGGTGGTGCGCTGATGTTATGTGTCATGTAGAAGGATGTAGCCAGGATCGGATTACCTTCTTTGCTGTTATGGGACATTAAATAGTATAGATGCCTTCCTTGCGAGGATGGTTGTTCTTGTTCTACTTACTGTCGGCTTGTAAAAAGTGTTGTGAATGAGAAGAAGTTCTGCGCTTGCTGTTTTACTTTTATGCAAATTGATTTGAAAGACCCTCAGCTGCATTATTCTGAAGTCTCCAATACGAGGTCTGCTTGATTGCTCGAACCTCTAGCGACAGCTGTGTCGTCCTTAGTCTCTGGGTAGCATAAGACACCGCTGCCTCCCTGAACTCTAGCGTGTTTTTGTTGCAGTCATTGGGGTAATATATCTTGAGACGCACTAACACGCTCCCTATGCCCCATGCTATCTTCCAATAGCGAGCGTTCAGAATATCCTCTGCCTCCTATTTCATCAGGATAAAGTAGTGTTGACCACCGCTGCTACCTGGCTGCTGCTTAGCCACTTTCAACACTCTACAGTTAGCTGTTGGCACATCCGGATTCTGTTTCTGCTTCAGCGCAGACTCCTGCGGCACCACTCTGCGGAAAAACATTTTTGCCTTCACATATGCCTTGGAGCATCGGTGTTACTCCCTATACCCATTCCAAAGTCGGGTCGTCGTTGCGGTTTAAGATTTTGATCCCGTTGGGTCTCCATTCTTGTGAACATTGCCTAGAGAAGCTTTATATCTACCGATTTCTACCACACGATGGTATGCTCGCGAAGTGCTTTTTGCCCTCAGCTACCTTTTGCTCAGCCCAAGTGAACCTCTCCTTGTCTGTGGCAGACCGCTCTTACCTGAAAGCCGACTCCAGATATTTAGGGTCGGTTTGTACTGAGACTTGGCTTTCAGCCTTTTCTTCGATTTTGACTTGGGCCCTTTCTTACTGCAGGAGCTGGAAGCCGCTGATTTGTCGGGGGAAGAGAAACCTTTCTTCATCACCGATACTGACCGAGGTTGCGCTCCCGTGATTCGAATCTTCTTGGACAAAGGCGTCTGCGCATTTAAGAGTGTTGTTGTTGTTGTTGTTTTGACAGTAGCATTACAACCGCTAGGCCTGCTCCAACCAAGAGGTGTGGCCACTGGTGGCACGCAGTGTGGATTGCTCCTCCCGTGCCCTCCGGTGGTTGCAGTTACGCATTCCATTGACGTTTGGGTTAACATACGAACCCGAGTTTTTTCATTTTCGACCTTCATTAGAATTAATTGTTAATTGGGGAATACGGCCCCATAGCGTTTTAGATCTAGATATACATATATTTTCTATACTCAGCATCCATTTTTGTTTTCTTGATTCATGTTCAGCATATTTATTTGCACTGATAATATGAAAGGTATAAAAAACAATCTGGTTCGCTGTTGCACTTATGACCAATTATAATCATCTAGTAGAACTAAGTGTTCTTTTCTTAAGGTGTAGCTTAAATAGTTGCGGTAGTACTAATGCAATATTACATTTCCGAATATACTAATAACAGTCGGAAGTTATTTCCGTTTAAACCTTTTTTTTTAAGTTTTTACTTAACATTTTAATTTCCACGAAAAATGTATTATTATTGGTCCCATCCATATCCTGACTGCTCATGAAAACAAATATGAGACGCTAACCTCCTAGTTCTAGCTGCACTCTTCCAAGAATCTCTGCTTTCGTTTGAATTTCTACCCATTCACCGTTAATAGATAACAAAATTAAATAATACAAATATATCACTAGATGGCTCATTTCTTGCGTTTAAAAACTTTTCAGCTTTCGTCCACAATCCTGTGCTTCATGCAACACCTGGTGAATAAAGCTTAAGTAACATTTAGCTTAAATTAACGACTAACTATTCTTTCAAGAAGCATGCAAACACATCTACTTTTATATTTTAAGACATAAAATACAAAGGTTGCATAGCTGTAAATCCTTTAATTGACAGCATAAATAGCAGCTGTTGATAAATTGCTGTACAAGTATTTAACGTGAATAGAAGCAGAAAAACTTTTCTTGCTGTTTCTTCCAAACTCATTTCCGGCACTATTTTTTTTTCTCATATCCGTTGTCAGTATCTGTTTTATTTTGAAGAAAGAGAAAACAAAAGCATTGCTGTAGCTTCTTGTGTAACTAAACTTTACGCTTCTGTCTGTCTCTTGCCATCTGGTGTCGATAGGTTGTGCTAAATAAAGACTCATACAGCTACAAATATCTGTGAATGAACTAGCAAGTTTTTCATATCCTGCGCGGTGTAGTTTATTGTTAAGTTATGAGACTTTTTTTTTATTCTTTGAGTTTTAATTTTAAAGCAATTCAATTTTTTAAGCAAAATAAAATAAAAGTTTGTGTTATTTGTGGTAGTGTGCATGTTGTGCATGCGTATAATCAACCTAGCTAACTCACTTAAACACACACACACTCACACATATAAACCCATTTATAATTCAGTATTGTTGGTTTTATTATTTGCTTTATCATTGTAACTGTTCATTGGGTATCCTTTTTAAACGGATGTCTATTTAATTCCGCATCCACTCAAAAGAGTTGTTCTAAAAACTTGACCTTTTTGTAAAGTGTGCTTTAAGCCTGGTTTGCTTGAAGGGAATTGCTTGAAGGGAGTTTAATGCTTACTTAAATAAAAATATTAAAAAAATTGCAAACATTTTTCTTCCAAGGAAAACAAAATGTTTAGCAGGGTTAAAAACTCCGACAAAACTGACACAGATAATATAAATATTTTCATGATTTTGCATTCTTTTGTACAGATATTTATAGAGAATTTGCTTACAATATTGAGTCATTGTATGGCCATTAGAGAAGAAAAAAAAAAAAAAAAATTTGAACATGTATCTAAACTTCAGTTTGAGTGCTTTTGTTTTTTTCTCTTGAATAAAGGTAACAAAATAATTGCATGGATTTTATTTTCTCAGAAATTAAGTAAGCGTGAAGAAGAAGAAGTGATCGAATAAATAACGATGTTACATAAAACTATAATTATAATGCATTTTAATAACTAAAATATGATATGTCAAAATTTTTTCAAAACAGCAACATTGAGCTGTTTCAAAATTTATTCCAGACATAAATGTTTGCGTCTGTGTTTTCGATTTTATATTATAAAATAAAATTATAATTAAAAAAAAACGAGAATTTAAAATTTATTTATTTTTGGATGATTTGGGGAAAAATTGAAAGTACACAGATATTTTTGTCTACGAAATTGTGTTTGCGGTGTTGTAGAGAGAAAACAAGATTTTATAAATTGCTTACAGATATAGGAGAGTAAAAGTCAGAAGCAAAAAGTATAATTTTTTCGTATATCGGTATGCAAGTGAATCATAAATGATGCTTCTGTTGTAAGAATTCGATTAGTTAAAAATTCTAATGAATCTATTAACTCTTATTTTAATTATACACTTAAGTAGGAACGAATAAGATCACACCATTGATCTCTTGCGGTTGCTTAGGAAATAATCAAAGATTTGAACATATTTGTTTACGTGACCACGTTACCCTGTGGTCACTAAACAAAGTCGCACCCAACCATCTACCCGCCGTTGTGGCAAACAGGGCGCTGCAGTCATCATGGAGGTCGGCTCGCTCGGCACCTTCGTGATGAACAAAGGGCTCGAGGCTGGAGAGATTTAATTCGAGCTGAAGAAATCGAAAGCCAGACATCTTTAAGAAACCCACCCAAAATTAAATATAGAAGAAACCCGACAAAACAAAAACACATCTTTAAAGAAAAACCCACCCACAAAAGAAGACATCTATAGAAATCAACAATCAACACCAATGATCACCCAACAAAAAGACATCAACATCAATCGGACATTCGACGTTATCAACACTCAACAAGCTGCTTTAAAATTAAAATACAAACACATACATTGTACAAAACAACAGAAAAAAAGCCTAAACCCAAAGGTAAAGCCAATAAAATTGCTTGTTAAAACTCAAACCCTAATTTCCTCTTTTTTTTCCGCCACCCGAATCACCCGCGATCATCACCTGAACAATATTTTCATGTCTTCATCATTTCAATACGTTTAACTAAACGTACGTAGGTCTCTGATTTTAGTATGCAATTTTTCAATATGGGTTACTAGGTCGGGTCAATTATGTAAGGTTCCATAAGGAAATAATTGAGCCTAAGTTTGGTCCCGAGTTGGTCTTTGCATCGATGGCAAAAGAGGTTAATTTGGTTAAAAATGTCAAAAAATATAGGGGAGGGGGGGGGAGGGGGGTGGAAATCGTGGGACACCACCTTTATTTAGTCAAAACCAAATAATTACCACGCAAAACATTATTGAATAACTGGAAATGTTAAATAAATAATTTGAATAAAGAACAAACAAGTAAGGAAACTCTAAAATCGGCTTAGCCCGGCTATAGAATACCCTACCTCCTATCATACTTAAATATATATTGATATATTTACTTACTTACTTAGTTGGTGCTTGCAACCGTTGGTCGGCTTTAGCCACGTCTAACAATTTGCGCCAGTGTCTTTTGTCATGTTCTTGATGGCGCCAGTAGGAAATACCAAGCATCGTCAGGTTAAACAATATCTTGCCTTTCCAATGGAGCTGCGGTCTACCTCGTCAGCGTTGACCACAACTGGGTACCGAATTGAATAAGTTTTTCACTGAAGCGTCGAAGTTTATGCTCTCGACATGACCTAGTCAGCAAACCCGCTCAATTTTTATGAGCAATTATGACAATATCGATGCGGGCATATAGCTTTTACAGCTCGGGATTCCAGCGTATCGTATTCCATCGTTCTCGCTATTGATGCGGGATGCGGATTGGATCAAAGATCTTGGGTAGAAATTTTCTCTCGAACGCTCCCAAAGTCCTTTCATCGGTGCTGCTCAACGTCCGGGTTTGTGATGCGTTTAGTAGGACGAGCATGGTTATTTACTTATAGAGCGTCAGTTTTGTTCGTCGAGAGAGAGCTCTGCTTCTCAATTGCCTACTGAGTCCAAAGTTACACCTGTTGGCAAGAGTCATCCTTCGTTTAATCTCAATACTGATACTGGTAAACAGAGTCCTTCACTACCTCAAAGGAGGTGTTGTCAACAGTGACGTAGTTTCCAAGACGTTGGGACTGTTTATTTGTTGACAAAAGATACTTCGTTTTATCTGCGTTCACTGCCAGACCTATTTGACTCGACTTTTTTGCTAGCCTGGAGAATGCTGCACTGACTTCGCGCGTATTCTGGTCAATGATGTCAATATCATCAGCATACGCTAGCAGAATGCCATTCTTATAGAAAATTGTCCCACTGCGTCTCAAATCAGCTGCTCGTGTGATCTTCTCCATTACTTAATTAAAAAAGTCGGACGATAAGGAATCACCTTGTCTGAAACCTCGCTTGGTATCGAACGGAAGGGAGTGGTCCTTCCCGATTTTCACTGCGCTGCTGGTGTTGCTCAGTGTCATCCTTCATAGACGTATTTAACTTTGCAGGAATACCAAATTCAGACATAGTGGAATATAGGTGACTCCTTATTGGACTGTCGAAGGCGTCTTCTCCAAGATTTGTCGTAGCGTAAAGTCGATGGTGGACTTTCCAGGTCTGAAGCTACACTGATAAGGTCCTATAAGTTTGTTGACGATGAGCTTCAGTATTTCGCATAATACGCTTGACAGAACCTTGTATGCGATACTAAGAAGGATTATCCTACGGTAGTTGGCGCAAATGATGGTATCGCCTTTCTTGTGGATTGGGCAGAGTACACTGAGGTTTCAATCATCCGAAATGCATTCTTCCGACCATATTCTGCATAGAAGCTTGTGAATGCTTTTAAACATAGCTTCGCCTCCGATCTTAAACAGCTCAGCCGATAGGCCATCGGCTTCACCGACTTTGTTGTTTTTATGACCTTGTTATTGTCGAGTAGCGGAGCTTCAACGCTGTCATTCATAATAGGGTTTTCCGGGATAGCATCTCTGCTGGCGGGATTGTTGTCAGCGTTGCCATTAAGAAGACTAGAGAAGTGTTTCCTCCATAGCATCAGTGTACTCTGAATATCTGTCACTAGATTCTCGTTTTCGTCCTTGCAGGAAGAGGCTTCGGTCATGAAACCATCGGCCAGGAGACTTATTTTTTTGAAAAATTTTCGAGTCTCATTCCTGTCGCCATGCATCTAAATTTTCTCGCAATCACGCATTTCTGTCTCTTGTTTTTCCTCCTGAAAATACATCTCTCTTTCCTTCTCTTCTCCCGGTACCACTTCATAACAGCAAGCGTTACAACTAACTGCAAGGGTTTTGAAGGCGGTGTCCTTCTCTGCAGTACAGAGAAGGCCCGCATGGCCGCTGAAGTAGATATCGCAGGATGCTTGCCGTAAGCAACCCTGTCCCTTCCATCGCATTTCTTGGATTGCAGTAATAACAGCGTTATATCTTTTCAAGATATCAATCAGTTGGATAGAGGCACCATCCCAATTTAGGATGCGCACCTTCCAGGTTCATATTCGTAATCCATTATCAGTTTTTTGTTTGCGGTAGTCGTCATCGGATTTTATGATAAGTTTCCTCAGTTTTTTTATTTGTTTCAGTGAAATGCTTTTTTATGTGGTGGGCTTCAAACCCAAACAACCTTTGCTTGAAGGTCAAAGGTGCCCGCCGCTTAAATTAGCCGTCAACTAACGTTTGCCGTTTCCAGGAGACACCCCTTAGGTGTTTGAGTCGACTTGAGACGATTTCGTTTCAAGCAGTCAGACACGTTGCCATATGAATATCGCTCCTTGTCTCCCATTGATATAATTAAACAAATCTAAATTACTTCATATTTTTTTTCAAAATTCATGCATTCTTTGGCACCTTGAAAAAACCGTGTTTTTCCTCCTTTTTCTTTTGCTAGCCGTCAATCATCGTAATCGGTCAAATCGTTCCAGCAGAACCGTGTACAGTGCGGAAAAAAGATGTTTCGAGAAAAACGTGGTTAGACCAGTTTTTCGGCCGACGCACTCTCTCGTCTAATACGCTATGACTCGTAAAATTAATTAGATAGGGAAATATCCCTTTGACTACATATTTTCAAGATCCTAGAGATGAAAATAAAGCAAAAATAAAAACAAAAAATTGTCCGTAGGTTTTTACCAGAACCTCCCCTTAATTGAGAAGCAATAATATCAACTTTAAAAAACACGTTCTCATCGATAGGGAAAATTCCGCATGCTTTCAAGCCGCTTTTTATGTTCTTTGTTGTGATGGAAATATTAGGATATTGGTTCAATGGACAAATGCGATGTATAATTGTCCACCAGCAAAAAAGTGGGTGGGCCAAATACCTCGGCTGTCATCCATACATTGCCATTCGCCACGCCTTCTGCACCATGAGTTGTATGGGTCATGTATGTATGTTACAATCAAGTTTTTGCGCGGAAAAATAAAAACTGGTGGAATCGAAAAACCACTCGAATGACGATTCATAAACGGATAGAAGCAGTCCTTCCTCGCTTCCGAATTTGCATTCCATGACTCAGGGTAGTTGCATTTCATCAATTTCCAATTTACGGACCAAAGTCCGTAGTTCCGAAAAACTTAGGCCATAGTTAATGTCGCTCGCCTTGAGGAAATTTTTCGTTAAAGTTCGTTCTTCTTTATTGCATGAAAAGTTAATGAGAATCTGAAACAGAATTAAGTTAATTATTGGTTTTGGCGACGGCACGAAGGGAATTGTTATTAATATTATCTGCTTAATAGCCTCCAAAACAGTTGAAAAATCAATATTTTTATCTTATTTTGCATAACAACGTGGCATGGTGGCTGGAAATTTACACAAAATAGAAAAATTTAATAACAATATTTATTTAATTTCTCACAACCTCCATTTTGCATAAAAAAATCAGGAACACACCATAACTCACAAAAGTGGCTCATGATTCCCCTCAGGCTGTGGCTTGCAACAAAATTCCTTTTGTATGTTGAAAGGCCAAGGTCCAACAATAATAAATAGCTTATTTACCCGTATTGGTTCGTTCAAGACTGATGCATATCAAGAACGCAGAAAAAAGTTTCCAGAATCTTTTTTACGGGCCAGTATTGTTTAGAGCAACTAGCAATGTGAAAATATGCATAGGCTAAGAGACGACGCACATTAGGAAAAAAAAAAAAGCAAAACCCTCATATTCAGGGTTATTCCAAGGTAACGGGGGTTTAATTTTTTTTCTACTTTTTGTAAACTGGACATATCCAACATGTGAAAAACACACTTTGCAAGTTATATGATCCCAAGTATTGGTCTCTTTGGTCCAAAGTTGATCCAATGTTGAGCTACTAAAAATATTTTTTCTTTTTTCCTGCAATGTTGTTTACACTACCGTGTACGAATGATTGTATAATTTTTAATTATAAATGTATTTAGCTCAAACTTATTTTTTTAGAATAAAGTCAATTTAGACGTGTTGTTAAAAATTTGTTTTTCCAATTGTAATCTTTTGGCATTCCTTGATTTACGCTTTTTTCAAGTTTTTTTTTTATTATTATTAAGCTATAACTTTTGTGATTCCTCCTGTTTCCTCGAAATACTTCGAATCTGATAACTTCAAACTTTCACCTTGAAGATTACGCCAAATTTATTTGCGGATTGCAAAAGGATTTAGAGAATTTTTAACGCAAAGCAAGAGAGCTGCAAGAGAATTTTCAACGCAAAGCTGTACATTAGACCGTATCGAAAAAATAAATTTCGTCGCTCTCCAGCTTATCTGAAGCATTATTGAATTAAAGATTCGAAAGACAAGTTTTTTTTTTGACCGAACGTAGGGGTCGCGAATCGACATATTTCTTTATAACTTCGTTATTTATCGTCCGATCTTAAAGAATGATGTGTTTTTTGTTTTTTTATCAGGGAGACCTATTCTAAGACTCATTGACCTCAGTTGATTGCTTATAGTACTAACACACAGGACCACAGTTTCTGTCATCTAAACGTACCATTTTATTTCAGATATGGAAAGCCCGTTAAAAAATCAATAAACTTTTAAAATTCATCATTAAATTTTTCGCTTTGTTCACTAGAAATAAAAATTTTATATATTTAATTTTTTTGCAAATTTTTAAATTTAAGAGACAAAAATAGGTCACCCTGAGACAAAAACACATCATTCTTTAAGATCGCACGATAAATACTGAAGTTATAAATAAATATGTCGATGCGTGACCCCTAGCCTACGTTCGGTAAAAAAATAATTTTTTTTTTTCGAAACTTTCTTTCAACAATGCTTCAGATTAGCTGGTGTGTGGCGATATATTTTTCTTTGCCTATAAGGCGAGACGGTCTACTGTACATGTAAAGCAGTGGTTGGCATTCGAGTTGAATTTGTATACTTTAAATATTAAAATATTCTAAGATCACTTAACTACCAAAATATAGCCTTCTTATAACCATTGCAAGCAATAACAGAAAAAGGAATTAAACTATTTATAATATCACAAAATATTTTCGATAAATCGTGAATTTAAAATGGTTTTAATGGCTCAACTTAAAAAATCCTGGAACGTGGGTGTTTTTATTTTAAACCAGCTATCCAAATTCATTGCCGGAATTTTTATATATTTCTTTGACTTCACACAGCGCAGTTTGGCTATGTCAGCCGCTGGTGAAGAAAAACCAAAATAGATTACATCATTCTATTTCATGAAAGATTTTTTATGGAATACCCAGAATTCAAGTTTCTAGCATTAATAATATAGATGCTAGCGTTGAAAAGAGGCGATGCGAGCGTTTTTGCTATATTAGTTATTCCCAAGTGCGATGTTGACAGTTGTATTGCATGTCAACATGTATTGCTATCTCGACATAGTGCCGAAAGATGGTGGTGTTCCTTATAACAAAATTAATTCATTGCTTGCCAGGGTGACCCCTAAGGGGGTACCACTTACTTTCACTCAGCAAAAATATCAACTGTAATATTTACAGTCGGCCGCTGTTATTTCAAAACACTGTTAGGTTGCGGTTATAGTGAACGCGATTCAGTCAGGCAGGCAGGCAGGCAGGCTGAAATCTGTGTGATAAAACGAGATGCAAATAGCTATCTATCTCGCTAGTTCACATTGCCTGTCTGCCTGCCAGTTTGATTCGGCGTTCACTATAACTGCAACCTTAGATTGAACGATTTACATTTAAGTAAACACTTTTCTTAGTTAAATGATCTTTTCATATTATTTATTTGCTGTTTAAATCATCTGTTGAAAAATTTTGTGTTGTTGTTGAAAGATCTGTCTTCTCTAAGGCATAGTTTTTAAATTTGTTTTGCTATATTATCTTATTGTTATCAATAGCTCAGTGGAAGTGTGTTAGATTGTCATACGGCTGACATGGGTTCGTATCCTGAAGTGTAAGTATCAACAATTTTAATTTAAGAATTGAAATTCTAATTCTGTTTCATTAACTAAATTCCGTTTCATAAAAATTGTACATTTAATTTAAAAAAAAAAGATATTTTAAACAAATAAAATTCTTTGTTCGTCTTGCCCGTATTTGAACCAATGACATTCGAGTAATGGACACACACATCAGCACACTCGGCTAAACATGAACTTCCAAAACAGTGACAAAATTTATAGAAGTAGGTTTTTATTGGGGTTTCGTGTTCTATAGACCAAAAGTAAATCGACTCATGAATTGAAAGTTTCTTTTGTTGGATGGTATTTAACAGTGAAATCTGTTATTTCAACCCAAGATTTATTTGATATAACAGCATTTGTTCTCTGAGTGTACTTAGTTGCCTAAAAACATTTTTCGACGGCAAATTCCAGTATGTTAAATTCCAAGAAATTATGTTGAAACTATTGTAGTCTTCTCAGGAGTTCCACAAGATAGCCGCCGTGGTTATCTTCTTTTCAACATATCTGAGGAGTTGAAAAAAAGTCTTCATTTTGTCAGATATTTTTCATAAATAAACTAATTATGCAAAATTATGCTCCAAAGGAATAGATAAATTATGCGAAAAAAAATAGTCTCATAGTGCAAAAAAATAGTATTTTCAATTTAAAATGTGTACTTGTCAAAAGTTAGAGGAACTCATTAATATTATGTCTGCATACTTTTTTTTCAAATCGGAATAAAACCGCCCAAGCAATTTCGATGCTCCTGAAAGTCCTTTTCAGTAAAAAAGAATGTTTTTTATTATTTATTATTAATAATTTATTATTAATATTATTTCTGCATACTTTTTTTTCAAATCGGAATAAAACCGCCGAAGCAATTTTGATGCTCCTGAAAGTCCTTTTCAGTAAAAAGAATGCTTTTTATTATTTATTATTAATAATTTATTATTAATATTATTTCTGCATACTTTTTTTTCAAATCGGAATAAAACCGCCGAAGCAATTTTGATGCTCTTGAAAGTCCTTTTCAGTCTTACAGTCCTTTTTACAGAACGCCCAAATACGCAAAAATTTACAATAAATTTATTATACATACCAACGTTTTGACAAAAAAAAGTTTTTAAAATTTTAATGAAAACTACACAAATGAAAACTTGCTTGGACTTTGTGGTTATGATTTATAATTTACAGTGAAAATGTCTGCTTTTGATTGAAAAGAAGATTTTTGAATGCATGATTTGAATTTGTGAATCGGTGTTTTAGGTTTTTATGTACATAAAGCCGGATCGAAATTTAGATATCACGGGATGCCGTCTCAAAAGTCAGAAAAACTATAAAAAAATATTTCTGCATTATTTTATTTTGGATCAGAGAAATCCCCAACGAGCAATATTGGTTCTCCTGAACCCCCTTCTTGGTAAAAAAATCAAGTTTTTGCCTATAACTTTTTTTTTCTTCAGAATACATACCTAAGATAAGCAAAGAAGTGAAGATTGATACAAAAATTTTGAAATTTGTTATCTTAAGAAATTATTTTGAGATACAAAAAAAAAACAATATTTCGTCATTAACGAAAATATGTTTTTTTAAAACATCTATAAAATATGTTTTTCATGGTTTTCACATGTATTTAAACTTATTGAAAAAGTATTAAGGTCTTTTTTCCATTGATTCCGATCCAAAAAAAAAATTAGGCAGAAATAGTTTTGAAGTTGGTGTCCGGATGACTTTTTTTTCTCCAAACAAAATCGATGAGGCTAAATGAACATATATGAAGAGAATAAAGGCACTCTTAAAAATAATATATGCTAAAATGTATTGCTTGCTCTTTTACGAACTTATTTTTTTTAGTTTTGAGAAACATGTTTGCCAATAACTGGTGTGAAAGGTCAAAATCATTCATTTGCAAGGTCGTACATGAACTTTCTGTTCGAAAAAGTTTGTAAATAAACATAAAAATATGCTTTTGACTACCTAGAAAGTTATGCTGATTGTATTTTTAGAATTGAAATGGTTGAATGGAAGTGAAACTATATTTATAAGAAAGAGAATAAAGCATCAAGCTCCTGTTGTTTCAAGTTTTAAGTGTTTTTTTTAACAGCGATGATAACAATTAAAAAAGTTTAAAAAATTGTTTTGCATTAAAATTTCATAAACATTTTCTTAAAAACGGTTTGACAAATAATTTGATGCAAACGCCTAAATGTGGATAAAATATTTGAGTAGCTAAAAATGTTTCGAATTAACATTTTTGTGTTTTAAACTTGTCAACTCTTAAATAAGCTTTCTTTTGAACATACTTAAAAATAACTGTGAAAATTTCTTTTCTGCTGTGCGAAAGTTTTCAAGTCTTTCGATATTCCAAGGCTTTTGGATGTATAAAACTTGAAAAAATAACATCAGCATGAAACTGATGCTGTATACAAAGTTTTTAACGAAAATCGCAAAGTTTAACATATCAAAAATAATATGAAAAAAAAAGTCTTTAACTAACTTAAATTAAAGACAACACGTTGTACAAATATAACGCAAACTGGCAGCAGCAGCTGGTTGACTCGTATGGTCTACATTTGAACTTGTTTAAAACTTTAAACAGCATCCTCCAGTGAAAATACCAACAAGCTTCAA
The DNA here is from genome assembly GCA_958299015.1 of Tetanocera ferruginea. Lineage (NCBI taxonomy): Eukaryota > Metazoa > Arthropoda > Insecta > Diptera > Sciomyzidae > Tetanocera > Tetanocera ferruginea. The sequence continues at coordinate 60,346,845 of OY282640.1, read as the reverse complement.
TTACCTCACATAAGCACACAAACACCCCAGTAGAAAATGACATCGCTGCTAGCAGGCCTTCCTGTGGATTTTGTAGTACTGCCGCACTCATATACAATTACACTTTCTTTTTTATATGAAGTGGGAAAATTTCGCAGGCCTTCCGCCTCGATAGCTCAAAAGAGGCCTGATAGAAGCACTTCTTTAGAATGGCTAAAAGTAGGGGTAAACAAAAAGTGTTGAAAAAATATTTTTTTCTTTTACACATTTTTCTATTTATTTATATATTCTATGATTTTATCTTCTCTCCTATGTTTTTTTAAGTTAGATCAATCTATAATCTTTGATATAGCAGTAAGAAGGGCCATTATTGCATACTATTTTTAAACTGATATATATTCTAACTTTTAACGAAAAAGTTGCACTGAAGTATATGAAAAGTCAGTCTTTGTAGGGAAAACAAATTTGTTGTGCTACCTTTTGTGCAGAAAAGGAAGGCCTTCAAGAAGTGCTCATAAGAGCAGCGAGGAACGGATGTGTTTAGTCTTCAAAAGTAGCAGTCAATGCAGGCCTTCGTATGAAGAGCGCTGGTTTAATTGCCTATTGGGACAAACACAAACATAAACACATGCAAGCAGGCACCCAACACAAGCAACTAGCATGACATAACGAGAATTTGTACACATCCACCCATACAAGTTCACATCAAACTGTTGTTGACATTCAATTTGTATGTGTGTGCATGTTTTTGAATGTGTATGTGCGTGTGTAGTAGAAGTAGTAGTTCACATTTCGTTGTTTATGTTTGTCTGCTGTACAACACCAAAACAAATCGACGAACAAATTTGCAAAATTTAATCATGTGTGAAATTTGAGAAGATTTTTGGTACTTTTTAAAACAGACATAAGCACAGCCACAACCCTTTTTACCTTGGCATAGTATTAACATATATGTATTTGCATGTATGTATGTATTGCATTAAGTGTGTTAAGTATGTGTCTCTATAAGTCCCAAAGTATTTGTGATGTGCGCGTTGGTGTTGCTGCAAAATAACTGATACAATTTTTCGCGTATTTTTGTAGTATGTCTGACGCTTACTCTGTCTCGTATGTTGGTTGGATGTGTGTGCTTGGGAGTGTGCGCGTGACTGTAGCTGTGATTGCGGTCATATTTTTAACCTTTATCTCATATGTTAACGTTTTTGTTATGTCAGGAACATTTGAATCCTTTTGCAGAGGTGTTAAAAATTGTGGTTATGCAATTGAATTTCATCCAGAGAAACAAGTTTGGTGTTAACATTCCCTTTTATAAATGTGTTTTGAAGAAAAGAGATGAAAAAGATATCTGTTACCGCAATGCACGGTTGAAAGTGAATCTTTTTACTTAAAAGTGGAATTTTTAAACGGTTTAATTATTAACGCTATAAAATAGTCTACATACATATAACTCTGCTTTCAAATAATTTCGACAAATTTCAATGTTCACTGAAAGGGGGAAATAATGTGTTGGAAACTTGAAAAATCACATCAATGGTTTCAATCTCCACAAGCATTTTTCAGAGAGCTTTAATACAGAGAGAAATATAGGAGCTAAGCAATCCTTCTTTAAAGCTGATAATGTTTTCAACTAAATCATAAAAATAACCGTAACCTATACCAATGCCTCTATCTATACCAATGCCTCTACCATACCAATCCGTTATTCATCGTACCAAACACGTTATGTCACATCATAAAAAGCATATCCCTCATACCATGCCTATCATACTATTTCCATTATATCAACTTTATTATAACACATCTGTCAAACCAAACTCATATCCTGCATACCATACCTCTCATTACGTACCCATCGTATCGTTTCCTTCATACAATAAATTCATACCGTATTAATAATTGCAAACCCATCGTACCCTTTATTCTCCATCAAACATTACATGATATTAATTATATCACAACATCATACCATAGTATGATTACACTATAACAAACACGATTATGTCCATCACGTTTATTTCTCGAAAAACCTTTATACCAAAAACAGTAAAAACAATATTTTTCCTTTAATAGCTCAAATAAATCCAAAACTATATCACTTTAAAAATAAAAATGGTTACAAATACAGACATAATTTGGATTCAAAACAAAAAAAAAACTAAATGCAAGAATCTTTTCAAAAATTGAAACAAATTATCAAAATTAAATGTCTCTTGGTATATTACAGTTTGCTTACGAAGACAACATTTTCAACTCGGTTGTGGAGGAATCCAACTTTTCATTAAAACTAGTAGGGAATCGTCTTCAACTGAGGTTCGGTTAGCTTAAGCTGGCGGTCGACCGTTCTATTGACCCATTTAGACAATTGACCCATTTTGCTCCTTTTTGATACCACAAGGATCTGACATAAAACTCGCATAAGACCATGTTCATGAGAATCACCCAGAACTTGCTATAGACGCTTGATGTCTGCTTTTTCGTAGTTTATAAAATCATTGAAAAATGGGCTTCTTACATGATTTAGTCTTCTGCGGGTAAAGTCGAGTATGAGCAAAGCAGATGCGATACTAACTCTTTGTCTTACTCATCCCTACAACTTTTACAGAATTCATTGACATAAACTCCCATTCTGACGGCATGCCTATCTTTAAAACAGTGTCCCGTTATGACACCTACCCACGGTTGCCACTTGGAAATAAAATATGTGACCAAAATTGAAAATAAAAGTGACCAAACAATGACCAAAATAATCTAATCTCTGAAAATGTAGCACACATACACACACACACAAAATTATAGTTTTCAATATATTTTTTTAATTTATTTTCAGAAAATTAGCAAATCACACAAAACACAAATAAAAAGAAATGATAAAATTAAAATGGTCATAAACGTAATGATAATAAGCGTTATTGAAGTATGTGAACACCATTGTTTTAACGTTAAGTTATTAAAATAATAAACATAATCTATTAAAAATAAGATTATATATTTTTTAAGATTTTTTCAAAATTTAATATATATTGTTAATATATTTTTTTTAACAGTTTTTACGAAACTGTTTAAATTTTAAAAAAAAAACTGATTTAACCCATCAATAACCCTTTCGTTCCCAACGTTGCTTGCAAGCAACTTTGATTTCTTAGCACCGTTTTATTTAAAACAAACAAAACTAACTCATCAAAGAAAACATCGAAATGAATAATCGAAATTTTTATAATAAAAAAATAACAAAAAAATAAGAATTTTCTTGCGATCAACATAACTACGATGCATTATTAACAGAGTATTCTTTCATTACTCGCCCTCAACCAAGTTTGGTAAACTATCAATCTAAGTTGAAATCGAAACTACAGAATCCTACAAGAAACGTTTGTTTATTATCATTGATGAGTTTCTAAATCATTTCTATTTAGATAAAATCTTTGTTTGTTTAAAAAAATTCCAGTTTTTTATACCACGTTCATATAAATTTGTTCATAACGCGTTATTACTAAAAGCAGCTACACAATATAACCTTTTTATAACGCTTTATAATGTTATATAATTTGTTCTATAAACTGGAGAAATGCTTTTATAAAGTGTTGAAAAAGTCAAATCATCAACTATGTATACATTTTGTAGGGTTTTGATAGAACTGACTTTTAAATCATAACCAGGTTATAAAACTTGTCACACAACAAAGTTTTTGCCGTTTTAGCACAACTATATTCGTATTTATAACGAGGTTATAGATTTCATTAAAATTGAATATATAACGAGTTTTAGATGAAAATCAGAATTAGTCAAGTTTTTCTTTTTATTTCTCTAGAAAAAGTGACCAAATGAAGAAAAAAATTACCAAGTAAAAAGAAAATGACCACATTTGGACATAAATGACCAAAGTGGCAACCATGCACCTATCTATATCTATATCTTTATATATATCTATATTTTATACTCAAGAAAGATAGAAAACAAGATAGCGCAAAGAGACCTTAAAAAAGTTGCACAGCTCTGCGCATGGTTGAATAACAAGGTTGCTGCAAAACTGACTGTGTTCTCTTTCGCATATCCGAAAGTGTCAAAATCAAATGGCTGCTGAAAAACAACAGCAACAACAATAACAGCTCAAGCAGTTCGCTTTGACATTTACGGCAGTCACGCTCTCCGTCTTGCTACTACCTTATTCAGTGTACCCTGGCTCTGCGCATCTCGTCACGAAATACCAACAGCTGCCCCTTTCATATTTGTGTGATTGTGTGTTTGCTTGATTGTGAGAGAACGAAATACAGCTGAATTGTACATCAGATCTGTTGTGACGTAGCAACTCATGCGCATTTCGCAATCTGTTATTTATCATGCTTGCTTTATACTATTATATAAAAGGAGACTCACGGCGTATTTAGTGAGGAGTGTTCTCAATAACCGCTGAACCGATTTGTATAATTTTTTCACTATTCAATTGCTATGATAAGCGAAATTAAAATAGGTACTATGCTTTTTACTAAACTTTTTCTTTAATTATTTAAGAATTCATGTATTTTAATCCATGCTAATGCTGTACAAGCAGCACAATAAGCAATAGAAAACCAATGCTTAAGCTATGGCTGTGAGAGTAGTGCCATGTCTACATAGAGAGTTTAGTTTGCGTTTCCAGTACAAAGTAGCGATTGGCCCTTGAACTCAATATAAACGCTGTCGTTTGTAGTACAACTATGCAGAAGAAAACGCAACTAAACTCAACTTGCTTTCTACGTTTACCAAAACTCAATTTGAGAAATGTCTAAAACTATGCTAGTGTTTTGATAAAAACATTCGTTCAGTTAGATTTTAGCTGTGTTAAGTTTATTTAACGATTAGAAATGCCTGCAACAGCTGATTCTCAATTGTGCAAGATTCTATTTGTAATTAATTATTTACAAAATAAAAAGCCAAAAAACAATTAAAACAACTTGGGCAAGTTTAGAATATGAGGACATCTCATCAGGCAGTCAATATGGGCCAAAAAAAGCTGAGGTTTGAGCGAAATTCCAAAAATTGGCGATCATTTCAATCCACCATAAACTCAATTCTGCCGACGCATCTCTGTGTGAACAGCTTCGGTTGAACTCCAACGAAACGCAAACTAAACTCTCTGTATAGACAAGGCGTTACTCACCACACAGCACGGATGCCATGTTGTGTGGGGAGTTGATCTCAGTTTGGTCTCTTGAGCAATGTTGCCAACATTCTGACATCGTATTTGCTTTCAGACCAGTGATGATATTTGATAATTTTGGTAGGGAGTTTTTTACTCATCTGAAAGTACTTTTTCGGACGCGAGATTACCTTTTGTTAATCTTGATATAAAAAGACGTTAAGCACAATTTTCTCTCGTGTTTCTCAACCGATATTGATAATTGTTTTTTTAAATGAATCAGAGTGCGGAGAAGAAGTGCACCAAATATTTGTATCTATAATTATAAAAATGCATACAAAAAATTGGTCGAATTTCAACCCCAGACGATACTAATATTATTATATAAGCTTTTGTATAGTTGCTGAGGCACTAGGTGGGACAGTCATACATGGAGATCGTTAGTAACGGGGTTTTGATACCCAGAAACGTTAAATTTTGTTAGGTTCGACAAAAAATTGCTTTTGAAAAAAAACAAATTCGGGGTGGCGTGGGGTTTAGTTGTGCCGCATCGGTGTTAAAGGTTAGTGGAAAGTGGAAAAATTTGACGAAAACTTCCATAACTACCCAAGTGTTGCCCCTAGAGGGGTGAAATGTTCGACCGACCCCAATAAGTTTTTTCCCCCGAAATTTTTCAGAAACAAACCTGCCCCAATCTCCACGCCCTGAGGGGGTTCCCAAAAGAAATTGATATTTTTAGGAAATTTGACCCCACCGCTTCCAGGGTGCGCTTAGTAGGGTAAAATGTGTGCCTGACCACCATTGGCACACCACTTTTTTCCAACATTTTATCGCAACATATCTACCCTATATTTCCAACCATTTAAGGGGCGGTATACATATTTTTTTTTAAAATTTTTTTTCCTTAAATCGGCTTCCATCGCTACCAGGTAGGGATGAAACGATACGAGTTAATATGAGTACATACTCGATACTTTTGTTTCGATACCAAGTACTTTTGGCATCGATATTTGTCACCGATACCGAGTAGCATCGGAATAAAAGTACTCGGATCGGTACTCATATGTATGTATCCAATTTTATTACCCAAACTTTAAAAAAAAAACGGACGGATTTTTTTTTAATTTAAAAGTTTGTTTTGTCATATTTTGTTCGTATTTGTGCAGAGAAGCCGCAAGTTTTACTAGTCAAAAAATGGATCCACCAAAATTTTCAGTTTTTTAAAATCTTAATTTCAAAGTTGACGAAAAAAAGAGCAAGTAATACAAAAATTTCATGATCTTATTAAAGATGTATTTTCAAGTTCTATTACCTATAAAAAAATCTTTCTTTCCTGTATTATATAAACAGGCGCGCATATTTCTATATATTGCTGCTGCTTCGAAGCCTTGCTAGAGATTGTTTTCAAATGCGCGTGCGGAGATTTCTACTTCACGAAGCCGCTTGAGAGCAAAACACATTAAAAAATTGTTATTTTTAGGAAGTACGAAGAAATCAGAGTTTTTTCGTAAATAAATGTAAAATTAAAAAAAGAAATTGGTTTAATTCATCCAGAATCCAAAGAACAAAAAAAATTGACCGATCCAAGCAAGAATCGATACTTTTACACGATACTGAGTACGTATCGATACCATTCACCGATACCGTGTAGTGTTCGGGATTTATTTGTTTGATTTGTTTAAAGTTTTTGTTCTTGTGCGCGAAGTTTTATATCGCTTATTATTAAAATTCGGTTTTAAAACGCGGTGTTTGTATTGGTTTGTTATAAGCCCTGCCTAATAGTTTGCCGGCGCTTAAAAACGCCACTGGCCTATTTATTTATATTATTAGCCTGAGCAATTGAATGCTCAAAAGGCTTTGTATTAAAAGATAGCAGTTGAATGCTTGATACTTAATATTTATTTTTGAGGATTGCACCTCCTTAAAAAGCAAAATAACAGTATTTTGATAATGGTCAAATTGAGTTAAAAATGCTTAATATATAATAACTTAAAATAAATAAATAGAGCCTTAATTTTTACATAAATAAAAGTGTTATACTTTTTGAGTATAATCATAACATAGTGATGTGCTTAAAATTAGTGTGATAGTGCAGGCGGTTATAGGGTATTCTACAACCGTATCGAGTAAAAGTATCGATACCTTTGCTGGTAGCGTTTCATCCCTATTCCCAGGTAGCCTTGCAAAAGGCTGAAATGAGAGACCGACCCACATTAACTTTTCTTCTCCAAATTTGTATCGAGCATTCATTAAACAAAAAAAAAAAAAAAAATAAAATTGGCCATTTCAGCACTTGTAAGGACTTTGACCGAGCTTCTTATGATCAATTGTGTTGTGTGTGTTATTAAATGTTTGCACACAATTGACCAAGAACTGGACCTACATGTTTTATGCCGACTCCAAACGGCTAAAGTTTACTTGCCATTATCTACAGAGAGGTGGTGATCGATCAGAAAAATTTTTATAGAAAAAACTTTTCGCCGCGGCTGGGGATCGAACCCGGGCTCCGAGCATACTAAGCCACACACTTAACCTGCATGCCACGGTCACCACATATCATAAGAAGAACTCTGAAATTTGAAAAGTGCTTTATTTAGTGAGCCAGATAGAGGTGAAACTAGCTTTGTTCTTAAGAACGAAACGAAGCATCTTTCACCTCTCGCTGACTCGCATAAAGCTATCTAAAAACACTATGGAACAAATTCTGTTTGGAAAAAGTTAGGTCGATTCTGAGAGTGAGGGGTGAAAATAGAGGCTAAATTAGAAGACCCGTATCGCGGCGTTTGTTTATGTTAGTTCGAATTTTTTTTAATCGACCTTCGAACTTTGCAGTCAATAACGCTTTCAAGCGAGTCTACGACGATTATTTAAAGCGATTGAGAATTATGTGTTCTTGGCGAACCGTAGTTGACTTGTTGTCGAGAATCGCAACGAAAAACTCTTGGAGTGTCTCAGATGATTCTTGTAGGTGCATCGTAGAAGTTTTATCTTGACAATTCGCCTACATGAAACAGTTTCATACAAAGAATGGAACTTTTGCGATCAGAATTCGAAATCGTGGGCAATCCGATTGATCCTCAGGCTGAGTCGGTGAAGATTCTTTCGCGATTGTAAATGCTAACTGGACTAGAACACATACCCAACATTCGATTGATTGTCACATGATTCTCAATGGGTTCTGCAAAACCAATTTTTAAACTACTCACTTGGCACTTCGCTTTAAGTTCACTTCGCTTTAAGTTCTACTTTTTTCAAAGCATGCCTTATTAAACCGGTGCATTAAATCATTTTCGAGTTGATCTGAGGCTTAAAATGGGTTCTGTTTTAATTTTTAAAGCGTGCTATTAAATATAATGTCAATCACATAACTGCTTTCGTTATAATTTGTCCTTCGTTGAGTCCTTCGAATAGACTGTATTCAAAAACAATACTTCACATTTAAAACTAAGCTTATTTTTATTGTTGGACCGTTTTGTTGTGGGTTGTTGGTCAAAGGATCTGCAAAAAAAAAATTGCATATTTATTTAAAGCATTAAAGGCGGCAGATAACGGGGACAAGGTAATGAAATTTATATATGTTTGCATGTTTTTTCTAAATAAAAAATAGCTGAAAACAAATAGAAGCCGCCTCAACATGTGTGCAGTAGTTATTTTTTTTGTGGCTTTCAAATGGCATAAATATGTTTATTGAAATAACAAGGTTTTTTTTTTTTGCATACATAACTAGTTATACAAAATAAATATTGAAATAGTGAACAGTGCGAATAAGTTGATTTTAATTTAAATGTTTTTATGTTTAAAACTGTATTGCATAATCATGATTTTATTAGTACTTTATAAAGAAAAAACAACAAAAAAAAGGAAGCAGCAATTTTAACATGTATAAAATATTTTCAAAATAAGCAATTAAACAAAATTTCTTGTTTGCTGAACGAATTTTAAATGAGCACATGTCTCAGTTTATTATTAAAGAAGATTTTCGCTAAAGTTAGATGATTACTTTGTTTTTGTGTGCGTTAATATTAATTTGGTTAAAATTATTTAATTTTGGTTTTCTTCATGTCGTTGCTGCTGTCTCTTTCCAATTTTCTAATATTTTAATATAATTTTAATATGATTCAAAAAGTTTTGGCAACAAAAACAAATAAAAAAACAAAAACAAAGAATAAGCGTCAAATTGTTATTTAAAGCATGATAATAATGAGCGACACGGATGCGATTCTTAACAAACCTTCAAGAACAATAAATGTGAGCACGTGCTTATTTTCAAAGTAATATATAAGAAAACCTGGCGAAAAACCAGAAGAAATAAAACTTTTTGAAATTCATGGCAACACTTGGTGTGCGGATTTTGCCGCTTGATGAGCCAAGACATGATTTGTGGGATTCACAACATCTCTGAAGAGCTAAATTTTAGGCACTGAGCTAGTGAGTGGGTGTTTTTTAGAGCAAAACACAGGCAAAGAGATGGACCATTTTTAATATTTTTTTTTTGTGCGAGTTGATAAGCATTAAATTATGCTTAATATTAATTTCGGCAGTGATGATGAATGAATATTTAAAATGTTGCCAAAAGTTGTGTTAAATTTCTTAATAATTTCATGAAATAAAATTCAAAATTTGACAAACTAACTACATTACATAAAATAAATTTGCGTGTGACCGCTACGAACGGCAGACTTTAAGCTTTAGCTCAATATTTAAGGACATGGCATGGAAATGGAGTTTTATTTTAAATTCGCAATTCATATATTTTAAAGAGCAGAGAATTTGGTTGGTTTTTAAATAAAATTTCAAAAAATTTATAAAATTTGAATTTGAATTAACTTTTTGGTAAAAATATTTGCTTTTTACAAAGAAACTTAGTTCGAGAAGATTGTATAAATTAGCCAATTTGAAATTTTTTTTGTTCATTTCCATGAAAAAGCTTTCCTTTCTTGCTAAATTTAAAAACAATGTTGCACGAAGGCATGCAGGAAACTTAAAAACTAATTAATCAGTTCGATTTTCTATACCCCGAAATGGGTTAAAACCATTCTCGCCGATCATGTCTATTTTTTGGACTTTTATAGTGATACAACCTTAGTCAGATAGCTGTTTGTTAACATAGCAACGTTCAAGATTCTAGTGAAGATAAGTTCACTTTCTCTTTCATTTTTTTGGACTTAAGCCCGAACCATAGAAAGTTAAGTTTTAAAAACCACAAGTATTAATTGCATTATAAATGGCACACAAGTGAGCTTTTGACATCCGGCGGTAAGTCGCTGGAATGGAATAAAATGAATTGTGGTTTTCTAGCACTTATCTTCCAGTCAAAATAGTTTTTAAACTTTTGCATAGTTGGTGGTTTGCCAACAAAGTGAAAACACTCATGAATTTCCGTTACATTTAAATATTCACCAGAGACTTGATAGCTACATTTTTATATTTTTTTACTTATTTTGAAAACACCAGCAAAGCAAAAATGTATCCGGCAATAATGAGCAGAGTTGATGAAGTTGGCAGAGTAGACAAAAAGAAGGATAAGCATAACGCGTTCAGATTTAATGAAGTTGTTTAAATGGAAAGTGGTGCAAATTTGTAACAAGGGAATTTATAATAAAAATAAAAAATTTGACATGAAAAATTAGCTTGTTCTTCAACATTCCGTCATTTACTACGTCGCGACGTTTATTTTAAACATTGCTTAAAGTCCTAGTTATACAAAAAACAAAAATCTTCTCTTACTAATCTGTGTTGTAATTGTACAATTGCAGTCGGTCTTCTGTTTTTAAAATTTCATGATGAAGTTATGGAACTTTCCTTCCCAATCAGTTTTTATATGATAACTTTTTTGATTTGTGAAGCCAATCATTTTATGGCGTATCTCAATTTCTGTCCTGCTTCATAAACTAATCGCATATCTTGAACAAACATCAGAAAAACACAAGAAAATGTTTGATTGTAATGACATGTGATTTCTTCATTTAAGATTTCTTGCCATTGATTTGTTGAATTTTTGGTGAAAAATTTAAAAGGCAAGATAAGAAATCATGTAGAAATTTGGTTTTAAGAAAAACTTTTTGGTATTAAGAACTACTTGTCAATGCTTTTCAAAAGAATTTTGTATGCCGTAACCTATTGCCTTCTTGAATCTAAAAATAAGTTAAAATAAAAAAAATCAAAATCAAGTTATGAAAGATTCTTTAACATGTGACATGCAGCAACAATTGGCTTAGATTCAAGGGCATAATAATGGACAAGTAAAGAAAATCTAAAGTCGGTATAGGCCGACTATGAAATACCCTAAACCCATTTTCCAAAAACAAAAAAAATTTTGTAAATACTTTTGAAAATGGGCGTCTCCGTCGGCAGATAAAGCCTTTATTTTAAATGCATTTAAAAGTTGAAGAAAAATTTATACATACCAAGTTTTGTTCTTGTAGCTCACAGTTAAAGCCTTTATTAAGCTTTCGGTATGGGAGTTGGGCGTGTTCAATGACGGATTACTCACAATTTTTGAACACACCTTAGTTTGGGTATTAAATACATACATACCAAATTTGATCTCTCTATGACAAACGTAACCTAATTTATTGAATTTTAAGCTTTCTGGGTTGTATGGGAGTTAGGCGTGTCCGTGGGCGGATGACGTCCATTTTTCAAAACCATCTTTGTTTTGTCGTAAAAAACATATGTACATAATTTTATCTCTGTAGGTGACACAGAGGATTACTTATTGCGTTTTAAATTTTTGGGTTGTATGGAAGATGGGCGTGTCCGTGAGCTGATAATATCCATTTTTCGAAGACATCTCTGTGTTTGTATAAAACACATACACATCAAATTTTATTGCTGTAGGTTAATTATGAGCTAATTTATCCAGTTTTCAATTCCGTGGGCGGATGATGTCAGTGGGCGGATGATGTATATTTCTCAAAACTTTTTTTTTTTTGTTATAAAAAAATATGTGTCAAATTTTTTCTCTGTAAGTTAATTAGAGGCTTATTTGGGTTGTACGTGAGGTGGGTGTGTCCATGAGAGGATGAAACCCATTTTTCAAAGACATCTTTGTGTTGATACAAAACACATACGTACCAAAATTTATATGTGTAGGTTAACTATGAGCTGAGTTATGCAGTTTTAAATTTTTGCGTTGTATGGGAGGTAGGCGTGTCCGTTGGCGGAATCCAAAAATACTCAATAGTGCAGATCCTTGGGTTCATGTGACCATGTGTACCAAGTTTCATGCAATTATCTCAACTCCTTCTTCTTATCCTGTGTTTACGGCCAACACGCAGACGAACGGACGGTCGGACGGACATGAATAGCTCGACTCACGAGGTGATGCTGATCAAGAATATATATACTTTTCTGTACCAGACTCGTTTCGTTCTATGCGTTACAAACGTTTGCACAAAGTTAATATACCCTGACCTTTCAGGTTTAGGGTATAAAAATTAGACAAAACAAAAAATAACTTTTGTGTGCTCAATTTTGCAGTATGAATGGATCAATATTTAAGTTTTTTTCCCATAAAAATATAGTTTATGACATTTTTATATACTTGCTGGAATACTTTCGACCAAATTATCAACCAAATTTTCTATTATTCCGTTTGAAATATTTTGCAAGTCCCGCTGCACATGTTACCACAGCTTTTTCAGGTTTGAAAAGGCTGTTTGCAACTGCACCAACCTGTTTTTCACGGTTGACCACAAATGTTCAATAAGATTGAGATCGAGACTTTATGCTGGCCACTGTATCAATTTAAAATATTTAAGCCAGCCATTCGGCGTTTGTTTTTGGTCACCATCCTGTTGAAATTTGACTTATTCTTAAGTTTAGGCACTCATCTCAAAAAAATCGTTAATGGCTAAATCGCAATACTGCGTTAGGTCGGTCGTGCGTTGACAGCTCGAGTAGAGATCAACGTGTTCTTATGGTGCAAATCTAAATGCGACCTCAAGCGTTGGTCGTACTTTATATCGTAAAACAAGAAGAAGAGATAAAATACGACCAAAGTACGATCTAACGAGATAAGTAGAAAAATGTTCTACTCGGTCGTGCGTTTGACATTTCTTCATAGAGCAGAGTTGCATTTTCATTGAAAGCGCTTAAAATGTGGGTGTTTTATGGTTTCACTGGCAAAGATAGATTTTCGTGGGATTTCTTTTATTATCGCTGGAATTTATGTTTTATATAATGTTTTTTAATAACTCATGCTATTAAAGTAATAAAATTAAGATTTTGATAAAGTTAATCTATTTGTATTATTCGATATCTTAGAAATTTATATAGAAATTGCGAGATTTAGAATTGGAGGAAAAACAACTTTTGTGGCATTTTTGTATAGCTGCTTTTATTGGCATCGCCAAAATTACAGACGCACAATCTGTCAGCGCAACATTGAGTTTTGTGAAGTAATAGGTCGTGTGTTCTGTCAGTTCATCTCGTAAAGTTTATGCAACGTCGATATAAAGTACGATCGGCGCACGGCCGACCTAACGCAGTATTGTGATTTCAGCATAAAAGAGGTCTCTTAGATGTTTCGATATTAATCTTTCTTCATTTTTGCATCAATTTATTGGAATGATCCAAAGTGAAAAGTGGCGCTTTTGCTGACTATTGACCAAAAACTTTTTCGCTGTCTATCGGTTTGGCGTGTTGCAGCGTAATCGAGTGAACTTTAAACGACGTTTTGTGACGATGAATGAAATATAGTTCCATTACAAAAGGCAACTAAGCAGAACAAAGGTTCACTAAACAGTCTGTAGAGTGCCTAAAATGCCATGAAAGGGAAGGTCCTGGCATCATTTGCTTGTGATACTAGTTGTCGTAATAGACAACTAAAAACGTCTACACGTGTTTATGAAACTTACAGGTACACGTGTTTATGAAAGTTATGGTCAAATGATACATTTTAATTTAGTTAAGAAGGAATGCATTATCAAAGCATCTTCAGGATGACATAAAAATCATGATATCCTAACTTCACTATAAAAATGTAATAACTTTTTATAATTATTATCTAACAAGCACTAACTTACTTTATGGTAGCCGGACACTTGAATGATGAGGTTGAAATTGAGACAATCAGTACTGAACTATCACCACTTCCAATGCTTGATTGAGGATAGTGGGGTTAAGGCTGAGTATAAAACTAAAGCAGTGCTGTAAAAGGACCGCCTGCACCAGTAATCGTGAAACTTTCATTAAATCGATGATATTTATTAAAAACCTCGGTATGATGATTGACTCCTCATCATACTTCAACAAGCATCTCCAGTATGCAGACCAAAAAGCAGTCGAAGCAAGTATGGCGATATGAAGAATAAGGCCGAACACAAGAAGCAAGGCCATCAAGATGTCCGGCTGCTTAAATATCCTGAAAAATGAGATAAGACAAAAGCAATAAATATCGTTAAATTTTGCTAGCTTGCTACAAAGCTGGTGGCTGTTTTGCCATCAGAATTAAAAATCAAGCCTGCACTCTTAACTCGTTTCAATAAAATAATTTACAATTTCTCGGAAAAAATCATTCATTATATCTTTAAGCACATATTTTATAACTACAAATGATATTATAATGGATTCCCATAATTTAAGCATTTAAAATGAATGCGTATAATTTTATCAGTTCTGGTAAACTTTTGTTATTGCTTTGACTTTCATTTCTTCTTTGTGATTATTTTTTCCTCTAGAATCGATGCACTATTTAGTGTTCTGAATAAATTATTCCACCAGCTTTGAGAATGGATATACGATAAAAATTGAATTACATTAAGAGTTTAACAGTAAAATAACGTTGAATTCTGTTATGTTCGTTTAGTATTCAGATTATTTAATTAACACCAAACAGATTTCATTAGAATTAGAAGAGATGATGATGATGACAATTTTAAGTATATCATGGAATTTACATAAGCAACTATTAAACAAATAAACTTTAGCTTAAAGGAGAAAGAGGAACAAATAAAGAAATGGTATAGAGCAAATGTCATAAAAGTTTCCACTCGGTTTTATTTTCTTTTCATTTAAAATTTCAAGTGAAACAATCAGATTTTTCATGAAATATTTCTAAGAGAACATTTAATTTAAACTCAAACAATTAGTGGCAGTTTACAATAATTTGATGAAATCTTTTTATAATATTTTGACGCAAAGAAAATTAATAGCATCAGTTATTTTTAAATAGAAATAGTTCAAGATTAACTATTAAAAGTTCAAGAATTGTCGAAACTGACCCGGTTCGAAAACCGTTTTTTTGAGGCATTTTATATGGCATTTAAAAATTTGAGAATTAAGAATTAATTATTTCATTATTAACTTGGAATTAGTGCATAATTTTGTCCGGTGCCGCCAAACTCACTCAAAGCTGAGATTTTAAATTTTCTTCATATTATTTTTTGTCATGCTTATCCATTAGGTCGAATCCGGTGTTATCGATTCCGTCAGCTAGTGGAACCGCTGGTACCACTTGAGAACATGTTCTATATTAAACACAAATAAAGAACTTTTCACGTTTTGTGCATTAATGGGATAAAATATTGAACGGTGCTCCGCATACACGGAGAGAAATTTGTGTCAATCGCAAACACATTTATTTTGGGTGTGATTCTGAGAAAAGGCATTATGTTCTTGATATCAAGAACGTGATTGTTTATCATAAAATTAACAAGCCCATTTGTGCATAATGTACGTGATGTTTGAATTAGTTATCAACAAAGTAATATGCTCACTTGTGCCCAATTTATGTCATTTTGGTATTGTTTATAAAAACAAAAAACATGCTCGTTTGTATCCAATGCATGCCACTTATGGCTTGATAGTAAAACTTGTAAGGTATAACTTCGACTTGGCCGAAGTTAAAATACCCTCATGACCGATTCCTAATGGTACAAAATCTTAAATTGTAGCTCTTTTTGTATGAGATTTCAAAAACTTTTACTATTTTGATGACGTCTGAAATACATTAATATCAAATTGTTTTTCTGCAAAGTAAAGACAAGCCTTTTTATAAAGTTTACAATTATAAGGGAGGTGGGGGTTTTTATGGGAGGTGAGCGTCTTCTTGAGTGGTTGATGCCAATTTTTCTAACATACCTCAGTTTTGATATCAAATACACAAATACCCAATTTCAGTTCTGTAGCTTAAATATTAGCCTATTTAAGAGTTTTCACTATTATGGGTTGTATCGGAGGTGGGTGTGTTCGTAGGTAGATCCCACTTTTCATTCAAAATTAAGTTTTGATATAAAATAAAAACGTATCAAAATTTTTCATGTAGCTTAAAGAGAAGCCTTTTTATAGATTTTGAAATTTTGGGGTTATATTGGAGGTGGGCGTGGTCGTGGGTGAATGACGTCGATTTTTCTAACACGTCTTAATTTTTAGATAAAATGAATAAATATCTAATTTTATTTTTGTATCATCGACAGAAGCCTATTTATATAGTTTTCAATGTTGTGGTTGTATGTGAGGTGGGCGTGTTCGTTAGTGGATGACGCCCATTTTTAGAACACGTCTTAGTTTTGATATAAAATGAATAAATTCCTAATTTTATTTATGTAGCTTTGACATAAGCTTCTTTATATAGTTTTCAATTTTAGGGTTGTATGGGAGGTAGGCATGTTAGTGGGTGGATGACGCACATTTTTAACCGACTTCAAAAAGGAGGAGGTTCTCAAGTTGGTTGGTTTCTCTGTTTTTTTTTTTATTTTTTTTTTTTTTTTTTATTTTTTTTTTTTTTGTGAATGTATGTACATCGATTACTTCTAAAGTACTTGCCCGATTGCCGTAATTTTTTGTCAACATATAGAGATTATCAACGCGGAGGTGCCCGTTTATGAAAGGGGGCGGTATTCGGAAAAGGGGCGTGTCTCTATAAGAAAAACACTGTATCTCAGTAAATATTGACACTACGGTAATAAAATTCACAGTAAAATTACAAGGGCAAGCACAAGTATTAAAAATGACGATCACTTAAGTGGGCGTAATTCTAAAAAAGGGTGTGGCAATATTGTAAAAACTCTTTATCCCAAAGAAAATTGACACTAGAGTACTGAAATTAAGTACAGAGGTAGGTACAATTATTGGAAATTACTATAACAAAAGTGGGCGTTATTCGACAAAGGGGTGTGGCAATATAAGAGAATTACTGTGTCTCGAATAATATTAATGCTAGGGTACAGAAATTTATTACAAAGGTAGGAAAAATTACTACAAATTTTTGTAAAAAAAAAATGGGCGTTAATCGAGAAGGGGAGTGGCAATATTAAAAAAAACACTGTAACTCGATTACTATTGACACTACGATACTAAAATTTAGTACAAAGGTAGATACAAATATAACAAATTGCTGTCAGTAATGTGGGCGGTATTCGATAAAGGGGCGTGTCACTGTAAGAAAAACACTGTATTTCAGTAAATATTGACACTAGAGTACTAGAGTTAATAAAATTCACAGAAAAAATGCAAGGGTAGGTAAAAAATAATAGTCAATTAAGTGGGCGTTAGTCGACAAAGAGGTGTGGCAATATTAGAAAAACTCTGTATATCGAATAATATTGACACTAGAGTACTAAAGTTAACTACAGGGGTAGGCACAGTTATAAAACAATTAATTTCAATACAGTGGACCTTGTTTGATAAAGGGGTGTGGCAATATATGAAACACACTGTATCGCGAATAATATTGACACTAGAGTACTGATATTTAATATAGAGGTAGGCACACTTCTAACAAGTTATTGTGAATAAAGTGGGCGTTATTCGACAAAGGGGTGTGGCAATATTAGAAAACACTAAATCGAATACTGACACTACTAACTGAAAAAGTACAGACGTAGGCACAATTATTACAAATTACTACCGAAGAATTGGGCGTTATTCGACTAAGGGGTGTGGCAGTGTGTAAAAAACTGTATCATATTGACTTAAGGGTGGTAAAATTCATTGTTAGAATGGGTAGAACTATTGAAAACACTATGACAAAGAGTGTGATATTCTCGACAAAGAGGCGTGTCAATATTATAAACACACAATATTTCAGTCAATATTGACATTGGGGTAGTGATAAAAATACAAGAGTAGGTACTGATAAACACACTGACAAAGACCAGAATAAGAAACGACAGAAAAGCATTTTTCCATATTATGAGCATAAATAATTGGTGTTTAATTAATTTATACACTTTTTTAATATATATCATTTTCTCTAAAAAGAAAGAAATAAAAACTTTTTAACAAAAAAAAAAACCTACTTCAAAATCACTAGAAAGTAAAAAATAATTTTAAATTACTTTTACTATTTATTTCTTGGTCAAATTTGTATTTTTATAATAAATATATTAATTTTTTTATGATAATAAGAGCTTCGAAGTCGGCGCTAATATAATCAGATTTTTTATGCAGCTGCAACACACATATAGCATTTTTATTAAGATTTAAGAAAAATTAAGATTACAAATTAATACAGCGTCACCCAAGCAGGATATTTACAAATAAAAAAGTCTTAAATAGAGTAGGGATGGCAAAAAAATCATGATTTTACGTCAATGATTAGCGCTGACTAGAAGCTTTTATTATCATAAAAAAATTAATATATTTATTTATTAATTTAAGACGCCTGGCCGATGGTTTTAAGACCGGAGCCTCTTCCTGCAAGGACGAGAATGGGAATCTAGTGACAGATATCCAGAGTACACTGATGTTATGGAGGGAGCACTTCTCTAGACTTTTAAATGGCGACGCTGACAACAATCCCGCCAGTGGA
The DNA here is from genome assembly GCA_958299015.1 of Tetanocera ferruginea. Lineage (NCBI taxonomy): Eukaryota > Metazoa > Arthropoda > Insecta > Diptera > Sciomyzidae > Tetanocera > Tetanocera ferruginea. Next base: position 60,327,994 of record OY282640.1, on the reverse strand, counting down.
GATGATATCCCGGAAACCCCAATTATGGACGACAGCGTTGAAGTTCCGCTGCCCGATTATAACGAGGTCTTAACAGCTATAGCTCGGCTTAAAAACAACAAAGCCGCAGGAGCCGATGGCCTACTGGCTGAGCTGTTTAAGACCGGTGGCGAAGCTCTGTTTAAATGCATTCACAGACTTCTATGCAGAATATGGTCGGAAGAATGCATTCCAGATGATTGGAACCTCAGTGTGCTCTGCCCAATCCACAAGAAAGGCGATCCCACCATTTGCGCCAACTACCGTGGGATTAGCCTTCTTAATATCGCATATAAGGTCCTGTCGAGCGTATTGTGTGAAAGACTAAAGCCCATCGTCAACCAACTGATTGGACCTTATCAGTGTGGCTTTAGACCTGGAAAGTCCACCATTGACCAGATCTTCACGCTCCGACAAATCATGGAAAAGACCCTCGAAAAACAAATCGACACACACCATCTTTTTGTCGATTTCAAAGCCGCCTTCGACAGTCCAATAAGGAGTCACCTATATGCCATCATGTCTGAATTTGGTATTCCTGCGAAGCTAATACGTCTTTGCAGGATGACACTGAACAACACCAGCAGTGCAGTGAAAATCGGGAAGGACCTCTCCCTTCCGTTCGATACCAAGCGAGGTTTCAGACAAGGTGATTCCTTATCGTGCGACTTCTTTAATATAGTAATGGAGAAGATCATCCAAGCTGCTGACCTGAGACGCAGCGGCACAATTTTCTATAAGAGTGTTATGCTGCTGGCGTATGCAGATGATATTGACATCATTGGCCACAATACGCGCGAAGTCAGTGCAGCATTCTCCAGGCTAGAAAAAGAGTCGAGTCGAAAGGGTCTTGCAGTGAACGCAGATAAAACGAAGTATCTCGTGTCAACAAACAAACAGTCCCAGCGTCTTGGAAACCACGTCACTGTTGACAACACCTCCTTTGAGGTAGTGAAGGACTTTGTTTACCTGGGATCCAGTATTAACTCCTCCAACGATATCAGTATTGAGATTAAACGAAGGATAACTCTTGCCAACAGGTGTTACTTTGGGCTCAGTAGGCAATTGAGAAGCAGAGCTCTTTCTCGACGAACAAAACTGACGCTCTATAAGTCAATAATCATGCCCGTCCTACTATACGCATCACAAACCTGGACGATGAGCAGCTCTGATGAAAGGACTTTGGGAGCGTTCGAGAGAAAAATCCTTCGCAAGATCTATGGTCCAATCTGCGTCAATGGCGAGTACCGAATACGATGGAACCACGAGCTGTATGAGCTATATGCCGACATCGATATAGTCAAGCGTATTAAAATAGAGCGGCTTCGCTGGCTAGGTCATGTCGAGAGAATGAACGACGAAGCTCCAGCGAAAAAAATATTGGATTCGGTACCCAGCGGTGGCCAACGCAGACGAGGAAGACCGCATCTCCGTTGGAAAGACCAGGCATTGGATAACCTGACAACGCTTGGAATTTCCAACTGGCGCCAGCAAGCACACGACAAAAGAGGCTGGCGAAAATTCTTAGACGAGGCCAAAACCGACCAACGGTTGTAAGAGCCATCTAAGTAAGTAAGTAAGAGCAAACTTGCAGTGTTTTTAAACAGCTTTAAAATAAAAACTACTGTGAATATTTAAAAAAACTAAAATGTAGGATCAAGCATCAGGTATGTACTTAATAAATTCGAAAAGATTGTATTAAAAAAAATAAGGGACTAATTTTTAAAAGTCTCGTAAAATACATGCTTAAAAAACAAAAAAAAAATAAATTGCATTTCTCAAAAAGTAAGCTTATAGTTTGTATTCAACTGAGATAAAACAAATATTTGTATGAAGTTCCATTCAGCAAACATTCACATTTTATAATTCCAAAAAATTTGTTGCCACATTTTGCCCCTTTTGCATACTTTAAACTTTTAATAAGTTTGTAAAACTCGCCGAAATCATTTTTTTTTTTATTGAAATAACATTTTTTTGCAGGTTCTTGTTCAAACAATATTTTCTTAACAAGAGTGCCTTTTTCAAATATTGAAAGAAAATACTTCTCAAAGCTGCGGAGAAAAATTAAGGGTTATAAAAGAACGTAATAAACAGCACAAGGTGCTCTAATGGTAAAGAAAAAAAATCTGATAAAAACGATAAGACAATTTATACCGCAATTCAAAAAGAAGTAGAAAGCAAGTAATAGATTTGAAGTGAGATTCATAAACAATAATAAATACTGGCTTCACGCCTCCATTGGTTTTGAAAACTTTAACGCTTAGGGAAAAAGCAAGGGTCGTCCAAAAAAAATATTAATAATAATAATAATAATAATAATAATAAAAAAAATAATAATAATAATAATAGTAAAAATAATAATAATAACAATAATAATAATAATAATAATAATAATAACAATAACAATAATAATAATAATAATAATAATAATAATAATAATAATAATAATAATACTAATAATAATAATAATAATAATAATAAAAATAATAATAATAATAGTAAAAATAATAATAATAATAATAATAATAATAATAATAATAATAATAATAATAATAATAATAATAATAATAAAAATAATAATAATAATAATAATAATAATAATAATAATAATAATAATAATAATAATAATAATAATAAAAATAATAATAATAATAATAATAATAATAATAATAATAATAATAATAATAATAATAATAATAATAATAATAATAATAATAATAATAATAATAATAATAATAATAATAATAATTGTCGGATCAGATCGTCTATATTAAAATCTCATTAGTATGTCATTAATCATGTTTAAATCTAGTTAGTAACGAATAATGTTAAATTAAAAAAAAAACAACACTAATATGAAATTGTATAACAGTTAAGAACTCGCTCATTTTTTAACTCATTTCTCTATACTTTACCTTTCATCACTCACTTATCAAAGAGTATACATTTTGTAAAACCAGTTTATTAGACATCTTCAAATAAACCACACACAAAATATTTTCTCGTCGTTCTTACTTACTTTTTTAACTCATTAAACAAAAATAATAATTATAATAATAAAAAATATATAATAAATATTTATTAACATCCCATGTTTTCTTAATAAAAGCTAAACTAAAATAACATACCTTCACATTTTGATTTTTAATTTACTTTAGTTTTATTAAATATTCGGTCAACGTCAATACAAAGCTTAAAGCAACTATGGTCGTTAAAGGGTTAATTTTTAAAATCAAAAATAAATCATGATTCTATAATGCTATCCTCAATAAATCAAGCTTGTATATACACAATAAAAAGGCTTAAACACTAAATTAATAATACCATTGCAATATGTTATATTTTGGAAAATACGCACCGCCGCATTGGGTCCGCCATTTTGAATTTTATACTTTTTTCTTTAAATTTTAAATAAGCTGCCTCACAAGTTCCTCCGTACCAAATTTGGCTTAAATCCAATGAAGGGTTTATTTAATAGCAGTTTTTCGCGATTTGGACACACTTTGAGCCGCAGCGAAAACTTTTTTTCAATAAAAAATTTTTCTGATCGGTCACCACCTCTCTGCAGACAATGGCAAACCTCAGAGAGTAAATAATGCCATGTAAAGCTTCATGAGAACATGAACTTTAGCCGTTCGGAGTCGGCATAAAACATGTAGGTCCAGTTCTCGGTCAATTGTGTGCAAACATTTAATAACACACACAACACAATTGATCATTAGAAGCTCGGTCAAAGTCCTTTCAAGGGCTGAAATGGCCAATTTGTGTTTTTTTTTTTTTTTTTAAAATATTTGCTTCTGTATGGAGTTTTCATTATTGGGGTTGTATGGGAGGTAGACGTGGTTTTCATCCGATTTAGCCCATTCTCGAACTTGATCTTAGTTTTTTAGACGGACAGACAGACGGACATGGCTACATTAACTCAGGTGGTGATGCTTAGCAAGAATATACATACTTTTCTATACCTACCACGCCTCCTTGTGGGCATTACACATGTCGCACAGTGCATTGATCCAAAACAAAATTGGTACAAATATATAAGGAGTGCTCTTATGATAATGAAATGATTGATAATTGAGAAAATAAGTAAAAATGGTTGAAATCGGTCAGTGCCTAGAGGTACCTCTCTTGGACCTATATTAATTATACCCTAAACCTGAAAGGTCAGGGTATATTAACTTCGTGCAAACGTTTGTAAGGCATAGAACGAAGCGAGTCCGGTAAAGAAAAGTAAATATATTCTTGATCAGCGTCACCACTCGAGTCAAGCTATTCATGTCCGTCCGTCCGTCCGTCCGTCCGTCCGTCTGTCCGTCTGTGTGTTGTCCGTATACACAGGATAAGAAGACGAAGTTGAGATAATTGGATGAAACTTGGTACACATGGTCACATGAAACCAAGGATCTGCTCTATTGAATATTTTTGGAATCCACCCACGGACACGCCTACCTTCCATACAACGCAAATTGAAGACTGCATAAATAAGCTCATAATTAACCTACAACAATAAAATTTGGTATGTATGTGTTTTGTATCAACACAAAGATGTCTTTAAAAAATGGGTGTAATCCTTTCAAAGACACGCCCACCTCCCATACAACTCAAAAATTGAAAACACAATAAATAAGCCTCTGTTTAACCTACAGAGATAAAATTTAGCACATATATTTTTTATGACAAAAAAAAATGGTTTTGAAAAATGGACGTCATCCGCCCAGGGACACGCCTACCGCCCAAAAAGTTTAAAACTGTATAAATGAGATTATGTTTGCCATAGAGAGATCAAATTTGGTGTGTATGTATTTTATGAGTAATACGCCCTTGAACGCCCTTTTGGTATGTATGTATTTTGTGAGTAATCCGTCATTGAACACGCCCAACTCCCATAGCGAAAGCATAATAAAGGCATTAACTGTGAACTACAGGAATAAAACTTGGTATGTATAAATTTTCCTTCAACATTTATATGCATATAAAATATAGGCTTCAACCGCCCACGGAGATATTATCAATAATATTAGTTTTTTTTTGGAAAAGTCGGCCATGACTGACTTTAGGCTTTCTTTACTTGATTTTTTCCTCGGCGGTTGAATCGAATGAAAACTACCTCCTATACAAAGTGACGTCATAAAAATATCTTCATAGCTTCCACAAAAAAAACAAAACAAAAACGTGCACAGAGTTTGAATTTGAACAAATGTAATGATAACCACATACAAAGTGACGTCATCAACATATTAAAAACTTTTTGAACGCACTTCAGCACATACATATTTACCATTTTTTTTTTTTTTACAAAACCAAGCACTTCTCTTAAAAACAGAGCTCACATTTCAAATCAAGCTCAATATTCAAAATTCATCCAATTTTGCTAACATTAATAGTTTCATTTATTGATTTTTCTTCTATGTTTCTGCTTTGTTTTGTACTCTAACGTGTGTGTGTGTGTGTGAAATGATGTTTTGCTTTTGTCTTGCTTCAATTGTTTTAAGCTTTAACACACAGTGTATCTTTCAATACTTTGAACAAAACATCTTTGATTTTTTTTTACAGAAACACATCTTCTCTCAGATTGTATTTTTTTCTTTCGTTTTTCACAAATGTGTGTTTTTCATAGAATAAAAAAAAATAAAATCCTTATTTCCCAGAAAAATGGTGCAAAGCCATAAAAAAATTCATATAAAAAATCATTAAGTTTTAAGGCCCAACTTTCATTATTTAAGCCACTGTATAACATTTGGGCTCTGGCTCTGGCTGGCCGCCAAAATTGTTGCAAGCATCGACGACCGAACAACTTGAACTTTTGGCTACGACTTCTAACTGGCTGAACAATAAAAGCTCTTCACTCGCTTCTTCTCTTTGAATTTTAAGAGCTCTAATAAATATTTCAATGTCATTTTAAATGAAAGAAATTTAAATTTTATTGACAACTTGAAAAATGTTCAGCATATGCTCGGGTGTGTGGAAACAATGATAAGAAATTGATTATTTTAATGGATTTTCCGTTATTCGAACATGGTAATGATGCATGCACACATGCACACTCACGCACACATAGCAAAAAAACGTCAAATTCATACATGAACACTCCCTAGCCACACCCACTAGAACTGAGAATCAGATACTTGTGTGTATATAAAAGTATAACGGAAGCACCGGAAATTGCTAGGAAGCTCCTCAAGTTATGCGCGCATATCGCTTGGTTGCCTCACTGCCACTCACTTCAACTGTTGTTGTTTCCTTATTCACTGCTCGGTACTCATCCAAGCACTCATCCCTGATGCTACTTTTTATTTTGCGGTAACTCATCAAAAATGTCAACGTCACAATGAACCGAAGGACAAATGCGTTGACAATGTCAAGGGAAGGAATGTCTCATGAGGCTTTCTTTCATTCTTTATTTCTTATTTTCTTCTACGTCATATTAGCTGCCTTCATTTCAATGTCAAAGAAGCGTTAGAAAATTGCAGCAACACCCTAACTGATGTTGCTCGCCTAATGGATGACAATGTTTATTGGCATTAATGAAGAAGAGATAAAAGACAAAAAAAAAAAAAAAAAAAAATGCTAATGAAATCGAGAAAGCATCGGAACAACACTGAGCAGCTGGGGGGATTGTAAGGAATAGATTGCTGAAAATTGTATTGTTATCGTAAAATGAGTTAATAATAAATTTAAACAAAGGCATTTTTATCGGAGGAATGACGATTATTTAATTTAATTTTTACTCTTTTTTTCTGTGCTGAAAAGTATTTTGAAATATATTTTATCATAATATTTTTTATATGTACCCAATAAATCAAACGAATTTGGCTAGAATTTGAGGTGAATCCGAAATCTCAGATATTTATTTCGAAAAAAAAGTTCGAAAACGTTTTGCTAATGAACCCGAGGGCGGAAAAAAATGCACACTTCATCCTCGAAACGAGATTTTTTCATAATCAAATCACTACCGAGAATTTCGGCATTAGCGAGTAATTTCAGGAGTTTGTTTTCGAAATGAAATTTTTTCATAATCAAATCACTACCGAAAATTTCAGCATTAGCGAGTAATTTCAGGAGTTTGTTTTCGAAATGAAATTTTTTTAATGTTTTCACATCTTACGCCAATTATTATGATAAAAGATTATGAGATTATTTTTTGTTAAAAATAAGAAAATAAAAAATATTTTCAGGAACCGTACCCATGCCTCTTGGGTGCAAGTTTTCCACGTTATCCGCAAGCATATCTCAGTTGTAACTTTACAGCTGCGTAATTTGCTTGGTTAGAAAACAAGCACCTGTGAACGTGGGTTCGACTTCCAGCTGAGGCAAAAAAATGTATTGTTGTTTTTTTTTTTATTTGGTGTTTCATCTCTATTTTTGAAAAAATCTGAAGGGATCACGGATTTAAAAAAAGTGTTGCGTTGATTCATTGTATATATAAATAAATAACGAGATTGTGGAATGGAGTGTTAAAAAGATCAGATTTAAAATTAAGTTAGAAAATTATTGTTCTTTATTCCGTTGACGTATTAAAGTCAAATAAATAAAAAAACTATTTGTTTCTCAGATATCTTGGATCCTTAGATAAGCTAGATATGAGATAAATATCTCTTCTTAGAAATATGTTATTTTAAAATTTATTCGCTATTTTTTATAATCCCGGATTCATCATAATCGAATGCGAGATTTCTGATCCGAGTTTTCGGTTTCGTTACAAATTCGACGAAAAACCGGGAACGCTATGTGGTTTATAGGGTAGTTATGTTTCTAATGAACTGACTTTTGAAACAAAATTTTGATATTTTATTAAAAAATACACCTTAAAACATCCACAATGTTTTTATATCTCTTTTTAATGGTTAATGGCTTCCGAAAATTTCTTCGTTGTTGTTGTTGTTTTTGAAAATTTCACAAATACGATGAGAATCCGATGAGCTGAGTGCAAAAGTTACGATATGAACATTTTTTTGATGGCAACACTGGTTGTCTCATTCAGTTGGCGGTGAGACTTCAAGCAATTAAGTCTTTGCTGCTTAATTTTTAGCTATGCTATATTTATGCTAAATATGTAAATGTTTTGGTCATTAATACTTAAAAAGGTAGATCCCAAGTGTGGATCAAAAATTTAAAAACCAGTACAATGTCCAATTTTATTTATTTTTAGTTTTTTTTTATTTTAAAATTATATTTTAATTATAGCCTTGATTAGAAAAATCGAATAAATAGTATCCAAGATAGACTTGAAAACAGCGAGAAAAAAAATTAATTTAAATAAGGTGTGTTTGCATTAGTTAACAGGTGTAAGTATATTGATACGATATTGAAAGGTGTAGTAAAATTCATTTACAAACCCTTAAATTAATTTGAATGAAACAATTTGCATCCCGATGCTGCTTACTTTAAAATAAGTTGTTAAAAAAAAAAAGATCTTCATTAAGTTTTAGTTCGTGTTAAAGAATTAAAATGTCGTTTTTGGGACACGAAAATAGATTCCTGAACTGAAAAAAGGTTAAAAACTTTTTATTTAGACTTCTCAAGCAATTAAATACAATTCATACATAATGAAAATATATAAAAATCACGACATTGGTCAATCAGTTTTATTGGATCAAATCAAAAAATTTGAAATTGTGTGTACATGAGAAATTTGAAATTGTGTGGTGACCGTGGCATGCAGGTTAAGTGTGTGGCCTAGCATGTTCGGAGCCCGGGTTCGATCCCCAGCCGCGGCGAAAAGTTTTTTTCAATAAAAAATTTTTCTGATCGGTCACCACCTCTCTGCAGACAATGGCAAACCTCAGAGAGTAAACAATGCCATGTAAAGCTTCTTGAGAACATGAACTTTAGCCGTTCGGAGTCGGCATAAAACATGTAGGTCAAGTTCTTGGTCATTGTGTGTAAACATTTAATAACACACACAACACAATTGATCATAAGAAGCTCGGTCAAAGTCCTTTCAAGGGCTGAAATGGCCAATTTGTTTTTTTTTTTTTTTTATTTTGTCTACATGAGACCGAATCTTATTTTCAAGATCATTCAATTTTCACTCCAGCAACGAAATTAGCTTCGATTACACCTAAGAATATTTTGAACAAAATTTGGTCCCTTTTGGATCACAGTAAGTGGGCACAGCGTCTCCTGGAAATCCTAAGGAACTGTGTATACAAATGAACAGTTTATTAAAAAAAAATTTTTTAAAAATTTTAAGAAAGTAAAAAAAAAAATTTAGACACTCAAAACAATTTGAGCGAAAATGAAGTGTTCTTGAAAATCTCCTTTACAAATAAAGGACGGTCTTATGTAAAAAGTAAAAAGTTAATGCAACTGATCGCAAACCTTCAAATATTTTCATAAAAATATGTATCTCCTATTTCATATTGATATGTAATATATTTAATTTTATTTTGCTGATTAGGCTCAAATGTATTTCTTGGATTAGTTTATTGCAATTTGGTTTTAGATGACCAAATTTGTTCTCTTCTTTTTACTTATAGATATAATATGAAGAGCTTTCTTTTGTATGGTGATTTATAGTGAAATTTTATGTAAAAAAATTCTTTTATAGAAACGAATGCCCATAACTTTGAGTTTTGTGGGACATTTTAGAACCAACTCTGAATATGTATGAAATTAACCCTTAAACACATTGTAAGTTTAATTAATTCTCGCGTTCAAGTTGATTTTTGAGCTTTGATGTATTCAGAGACTTATAGTAGAATTTTATGGAAAATATTTTTGTAAAACATTTTAACCCGTTATATCCCTGTTTAATGGGTCTTTTTTGTCCATTATCAAAAATGGGTCAAAAAAGACCCACAAATTGAACAGTTAGAGGGTTAAAATGTTCCAGAGGGTTGATGTATTCAGAGACTTATAGTAGAATTTTATGGCAAATATATTTGTAAAACATTTTAACCCGTTATATCCCTGTTTAATGGGTCTTCTTTGTCCTTTATCAAAAATGGGTCAAAAAAGACCCACAAATTGAGAAGTTAGAGGGTTAAAATGTTCAACAAAAATATTGCCCGTAGTATTTTACATAAATCTTAGGAACATATTTTATACCCAAAATGAAAGGATAACATGATTTCGTATGCCGATTCACTATAAGAATGTTCAAAAAGGGGGAAGACTCAGACGTAAACTTTTAAAATGCCGATACACGTGTATTTTTTTTTTGTCTCCTCTATCAGAATCCGTTGGCGGAACCTTGTTATTTTGGAAATAAATTTATTTTGTTGTTCAGTGTAATTAGAAACTATTTCTTAAAATTTTCATTTTAAACTATCAAACGAACGAAAATCATACGTGCGTTTTAGAAGCTCATTTAAAAATGTCCGTTTTTAAAATGAAAATAAACTTGCTCCTCTAAGTGCAATATTCGAGTGAATTTCTTAATTCTTTAAACCCTGCTGGTCCTCCAACACACTCATTTACACTTAAACTAAAACAACCAATCATGTTACTTCGGAATTTAAAACCGCCAAAGCTCTGTAATGGAACTCGGTTGCAAGTCAAACGTCTCATGCCGAACTTAATAGAAGCGGTTATTCTAACTGGGCCTGCAGTGGGTGAAAAAGCTTTTTTTCCCAAGATTCCAGTGATATCTTCAGATTTACCATTTCAATTTAAAAGGGTAAATTTTCCTGTAAGAGTATGTTTTGCCATGACTTTAAACAAAGCTCAGGGACAGTCATTCAATGTTGTTGGTGTTGACTTGCGTAATGATGTGTTCTCGCATGGGCAATTGTACGTTGAACTTTCACGTATTGGAAACCAATTCATATTACTTCCAAACGATGAATGTCTTACCAAAAACGTAGTTTATTCAGAAGTTTCTAGTAACTAAAAGCGGTGTTTTAATTAAGTTATTTTATTATTCTCTTCTTTTCATAACAAAAGGTCCTTTTAGATTTGTTATTAACTTTTCAAAAGTGGGCATGTTAGTTCATTAATCTTTCATACTTCGTTTCTGCGCTAAATAATTGTATTTTGTATATCGATGGTTGTGGTGACCGTGGCATGCACGTTAAGTGTGTGGCTTAGTATGCTCGGAGCCCGGGTTCGATCCCCAGCCGCGGCGAAAAGTTTTTTCAATAAAAATTTTTCTGATCGGTCATCACCTCTCTGCAGACAATGGCAAACCTCAGAGAGTAAAAAATGCCATGTAAAGCTTCTTGAGAACATGAGCCGTTCGGCATAAAACATGTAGGTCCAGTTCTCGGTTAATTGTGTGCAAACATTTAATAACACACACAACACAATTGATCATAAGAAGCTCGGTCAAAGTCCTTTCAAGGGCTGAAATGGCCAATTTGTTTTTTTTTTTTTATATCGATGGTTAAGCTCAATAAAGTGATAAGTGACCTTTTGACAAAAATATCTTTTGACAAAAATATCGGAAAGTGGAACTTTTGATATTTGGAACTGCATTTTTCGGACAATTGACATTTGAGGAATGCATAAAAGATAATTTTGGTTAAAAATTTTTAGTTTTGAAAAAAATTAAAATTCGATCAAATAAATTAAATAGCGGATATATGATATAGAATATAGGTTAAATAGCGGATTTTTGCACAAAAATTTGATTTCTGTCTTAAAAGGTTTAAAAAGGTTGGGAACCCTGAAGTGAAATCACAATTTTTAAAAGTGGTTTGCACAATTTCAGCCAAAACCTGATTAAATGACATCTGAATCGATAAAATTGGTCTATTGGTCTGGGAGGAGTCATAATAAAAACCTTAGCCTATTAATTATAAAGATACGCAGGATGATTAAAACAGATTTATGGCTATAACTTTTTATTGGTTGGAGCTATAATAAAATTTTTTCCAAATATATTGTTCTTGAAGCTTGTTGAAGATTTTAAAAATATAAAAACAACATTTTAAAAAAAAAAAATTTCGAGCAAAAAACCATAAGGGGTAGCCTTGTTTTTTCGATGACACATAGTATTTATTAATTTTTTGCCATACATAAACAAATTCGGCTTAAAAAAACTCAATATAAAAAAAGAAAATCAAAAATGCAAATTTGAATTTTTTTTATTTTTACAACAAAAATAATTTTTATAACATTTTTTGAGAAAACATTCAATTTAGTGGACTCTTTTTAAAGGCAATGATTAAAATATAAATAATAAAGTAACGGTAAAAATGTTGAAATTTTTTTTAAGTCAATTAATTGCAATTAAATACAAAAAGGAAATAAAGTAAATTTTTTATAAACTGACAGAGATATTCACTTCCAAATATAGAACGTTAAATTTCAGAGAGTTTTTTTCTCTGTATTGGCGTTTGATAAAAATACACGTTAAACAACTACAGGCAATATTAAGAAAATTTATTAAAAATACATTTGGTAAGATAATTACTGTAATTGTTAACACATTTCAAAGAAAATTAAACAAAAATAAGGAAAAACAAACAAAAATTTTGAAAACCGTTAAAATTTGACTAAGTTGTTTGCTCGGAAAGTGAAACTTTTGATTTTGGAACTGCATTTTTCGGACAATTGACATTTGAGGAATGCATAAAAGATAATTTTGGTTAAAAATTTTTAGTTTTGAAAAAAAGTAAAATTCGATAAATTTATAAGCTCTTCTTAAACTAAATTTCAAATCGATTAAATAGCGGATTTTTACACAAAAATTTTATTTCTGGTTTAAAAGGTTGGGAACCCCCTGAAGTGAAATCACAATTTTTCACAATTCACAATCACAATTAATTCTGTTAAGACATTAATTATAACACACTACCTTAATATATAAAAGACAAGCGTCCTGCTCCGTGCTGTATATCGTAAAACATGTTCAGCCTGGACCAGAACCTGTTGTAAAATTATCCATTTGAAATGTTTGTACTTACTAAACCTTTTGCTCTGTATCGTTAAACATGTTCAACCTGGACCAGAACCTGTTGTAAAATTATCCATTTGAAATCTTTTTACGTACTGTACTTTTTAAAGTCTGTTCGAACTGGACCAGAACCTGTTGTAAAATTATTAATTTGAAATGTTTGTACTTACTAAGGGCCGTTTTATTCACTATTATAACTCGAGAGTTATCAATAACTTTACAATTTTTATATGAAAAACTTGAGAGTTATTCAAAACTTTCGAGTTATAAAAGTGAATAAAACGGTCCTAAGTCTTTTAAAACCTGTGCAGCTAGGACCAGAACCTGTTCTTGAATTATGTATTGGAAATTTTTGTACTTGAAGACTATCGTCATTTTCCTCAACTACTATACAGCAAACATAATGTCTTGCTATTACAGTGCTTCTTAATTAACAGAACCGCAACCTATTCGATCTGCATAAACTGAACAGCAATTATTACATTCAGTGACGTTGGTGTCAATTGGAATTGCTAGAATTAAATCACTATGGCCGGTCTTCTGATCCAAGTTTTAGCGATTGGCTACTCAAGTTAGGAAATGGAGATGAAGATATCATAGAAATTCCCGATCATTTTGTTTTTAAAGGTTCGCTTATTAACCCTTTCAATGGCTTGCCTAGAATAATCGTGGACAATTTTTTTGAGCTTATATTCCCATCATTTAAGCAATAAAAAGATTAAAAAACATCCCTCTGATTTTAACATGAGCTGCTTTGCTTTTGGCAGGCTGTCTTATATAATGGACAAAACCATGATAACGGTGTATTATAATATTTTAGTTAAACTAAAACAACCGGAGACAAATGCAAATGCGTTATTTATGCAATTGTTATTATAAAAAAAAAAATATACTTTGCACACCAATCACAATATCACTTCTTTTTTGTTTCTTCTATTTATTAACACGCGATATAAAAAAATTTAACGCTTCTGTTGGGCATAAAATCGAAAATCTAACTTAGTTAAACGTTATATATCTCCCTAAAATTATTTTTGTCATGTTGACACAACTTCATTTCATAGTACCAACCTATTTGATTTTAGAAAAGACGTTGGAAAATAAAAAAAATTTTTTTTCCGAAGTGTCCAATATAATGGACAAATCCATTGAAAGGGTTAAATAGATTTCTGGCGATACTTTGAGTCCGAATAACATCAACCGTTATTCCAAAATTGCTATCCTGTGCACAAAAAATTCCGATGTGAACGAAGTCAACGAGCAAGCTCTAAATATTTTAGTTGGTGACACAGTGAGAGATCTGAGCACGGATTAAATTGAAGACAGTGATGATAACGATAAACAAAATTACCCTGCCGAGTTTTTGAATGAATTTTATCCTTCAGGAATGCCACTGCATAAGTTAAACCTCAAAATTGGAAGTATTATAATACATCTTCGAAATTTCAATACCAAAAGAGATATCTGTAATGGAAGGTGGTTAGTTTTGAAAAACCTAAAATCTTAATTAATCATGGCACAGGTATTGACAGTCGCACTGGCGAACATGAAATAGTTTTCATACCTAAAATTGATTTGGCCCCGACAAACACAGCTTTGCCTTTCACTCTCCGGAGGCGACAATTTCCAGTTAATCTAACCTTTTCAATGACCATAAATAAATTGCAAGGTCAAATATTGCAAAAAGTAGGAGTTTTTCTAAAAGAACTGGTATTTAGTCATAGGCAGTTTTAGCGGGCTGATGATATAAAACTAAGCATTATAGATGGCAAGGGACAAAGTTAATTGATTAAAAATTCTAAGAATTTTTTAACTAGAAATGTTGTATATAAAGAAGTTTTATCAAAATAATTTAATAAACATGTTTTCAAATAAAAACCTTTGTATATAAATTCAATAAATTTTTTGTCGCATTTTGTATTCTAAATGGTTCCTTTCCGTCGTAGGACGGGCTTTTGCACTAGTTTGTAAATAATAAACAAGTTAAGAAACTCTTAACTTGGTCTAGGCCGACTATGGACTACCCGAAAACCTCCTTCTCTGAAAAACAAACACAATCATATTGATTGAAGTTTGGACAGGACAACGTCTGTCGGGTCAGCTAGTTTTACATATATTTATTTTGTAGAATTCAGCCCCTAGCAGTGCTGCCCCTAGAATTCTGCCTGGGGTGGAAATCTGGCTAGATTTTGCCTCTGTTGTACCGAGAAATTTAAAAAAACTTGCAACATATTAAAGCAAACAATTTTTTTTTGTAATTTTACTAACAATATTCATAAATCGAAGAGCTTGTCTTATACAAACAGCAACATTATAGAAATAGAAAAAATTTTCACAATACTCATTTGTGTCTGCACAGTTATCATCAAAAAACATTAACTACAATCTTCTTATTATGCTTAGAAAATAAAAAAGCAAAAACAAATAATAGAATAAAAACTTTCCGGTCTCTTAAGTTTCTTAACAATGATAGCTTGTGAAATCAAGCGTCTGTCTTAAGGCGCTTGTCTGTCACAGTAATGCTCAAGGGAATGTAATAAAAAAAAGTAAAAAACAAAAATTACTTTTTGTTTCCTTTTATGCTCAAAATCGGCCTAAAGTTATAGAAGGAAGGTGAACTTGCTATGCGGTAATGAATATTATGTCAAGCATCGAGCAAAGCACAAGTCAAAATATAATTAAAATACAAATATTTGTAAATCTCACGCATAGGATATGCTTGTGGACATGCTAGTCGTTTTGAATTTTTAAGAAAATTCCAGCAAATGTCAGCGGCAGCAGCAAAACTTTAATAGCAGAAAACGAAAAAAAATTACAATTTCTTCTGTAGAGTCAAATTAAGTGGCATTCAAGCAAGGACAGGCAGAAAAGAGCATCAACAGAAATACCAATACATTCAGCCAGCAGCGATTTTTCAATGTCAGCCGTCTGGCTGGCTCTGCATTCATTACGCATGCAGCCAGCATGTTTTCAAATTCTAATTAATTTACATTCACTGTTCATTCGAATGCAATTAGAAGGTAAACCAGTACGACAAGTCAAAGCAAGGCAGGATTGCGTATAGATTGCACAGATTGTATGGATGGCATGGATTGCATGGATTGCATGGATTGTATAGATTGCTTAGATTGCTTCACTGCTGTCATGATGGAAGGATCTATTCAGCTGAAGTGCTCTGGTCTTCAGTGCAGGTGTCTAATGATCATTTTGTATCACTAGCTGGAATGCCATGAAGTGCAATGAAGCTGTTGCTGTTGCTTGTTTTTAATTAGTCACTTCAAGCACTTTGTGCTGCGCTGCATTAATTGAGTTCCATTCAAAGTTTTTTTGCTTTTTCGATTGACTTCAATGTAAAGCCATTTAATTTGCATTTTGCGTGCAAAAGATTGTTTATTCCGTTTGTTTTGAAATTGTTTTCCTTTTTTTATGTGATTTTTTTCATATCGTTTGGTTTTATATAAATATAAATAAATAGCTGGTGTGCAACTTAAGCCGATTTAGATTGCTTTGCAAATACTTCCGGTGAAAAAGAAAATATATTTTTCTGTACTAAGTCTGTTTGAGCATAAAGAAAAACGTTCTGAGACTTAACCTACAATGTCTCAATCAAAGTAATTTTTACGCTTTGAATTTTTCAATTTTTAAATTCATTCATAGCTCACTCAAAATAAAAAAAAAAAACAATAAAAAACTTTATTGTGAGTCTTTAAAAAAATGTCAGCACTTATAGTACGAAATTATTAACTTTATTTATATTTCGCTATTAAAGCTGATTTTTAGCGTTTTTTCGAGAAGCATATTATTGTGTGCATTTCAATAAAATAAATGAATCGAAAAGAAATATTTATTGAAGCGTTTAATATTAATGCAATGTTTTTTTAGTAGATAATTACACACCTACATCTCTTTAATTTAATTTTATTTTGGGCAAAAAAAAAAAAATTTATTTTGGCAAAAAATATTTAATTTTCAGAAATACATAACATTACACAGAGAAACATAGAATTAAATACGTCCGTAGTGATGATGAAAACACCATGTCGTATGAGTAACCTATAATTATTATAAAATGCTGCGATTTCAGTGAAAATATCAGCAACAAAATATGGAAAGTGATTGATGATTCTTGAAAATGTTATTTTCTTATTCTAACGAAAACCTTAACAATAATAAAGTTGGTAAAAAACTAACAGGTTTGTAATGAATATCTTTAGTTAGAGCTCATTTCTTTTAAAGCGGTTCACAGAGTTTTTTTGTAAAATGTTTTTTGTCGGTAAGTAATATAAGAAAATAATTTGACTGTGAAATATCCAGATTAGAAACAAGTTTGTCCTTTGACAAAGTTTAATTTTGAAGTAAAACTTCTTTGGCGGCTAGTGAAATTTCAAGGTTCTAGAAAACTAAATTCTAGAAACTGCAGTCAAGATTCAACTTGTAAAATATTAAGATAAGACCAAGATTCTTATGTGATGACCGTGGCATGCAGGTAAAGTGTATGGCTTAGCATGCTTGGAGCTCCAGTGCGATCCCCAGTCACGGCGAAAAGTATAAAAAAAAAAAATTTTTTCTGATCGGTCACCACCTCTCTGCAGACAATGGCAAACCTCAGAGAGTAAATAACGCCATGTAAAGCTTCTTGAGAACATGAACTTTAGCCGTTCGGAGTCGGCATAAGACATGTAGGTCCAGTTCTCGGTCAATTGTTTGCAAACATTTAATAACACACACAACACAATTGATCATAAGAAGCTCGATCAAAGTTCTTTCAAGGGCTGAAATAGCCAATTTTTGTATTTTTTTTTTAAGATTCTTATACCTGAGCAGTCTGGATTTAGACAAAAACATTCTTATGAAAGAGCACTAAACATGGTTTAAGCTGGAGATTTAGCTGATGATTTAAACAATAAAAATTCTTTACTTGCAGTTTTTATCGATCTAAAAAGAGCATTTGAAACGATTGATCAACAAATTTTTTTTAGAAAAACAAGTAGAGAAACTCTAAAGTCGGTCTAGCTCGACTATGGAATATCCTTAGCCTCCTATCATATATAAATATATATTGATATACTTAAACAAACATAAATAATTTATTTTTAAAGTCCATGTATTCCTTTGCAGTTTTTAACAGTTTTCACTAATGTGGGTTGTATGGGAGTAGGGCGTGTTCGTGGGCGGGTGGCGCCCAGTTTTTGTGCGCACTTTCGTTTTGATATAAAATTCTCTCATACAAAGTTTAATCGCTGTAAGTTATATACAAAACTTTTTATGGTATTTTCAATATTGTAAATTGTATGGGATGTGGGCGTGTTTGTGAACGGATCACACCCATTTTGTACATGTCTTAGATTTTGTACAAAATCCATATATACCAAATTTTATCTCTGAAAAGCAAACATAAGCTTATTTATGCAGTTTTAAATTGTTTGGTTTGTTTGGGAGGTAGGCGTGTCCGTGGATGGATGACGTCCATTTTTCAAAAACATCTTTGTTTTGTTATAGAAAACATGCGTACCAAATTTTATCTTTGTAGGTTGAAAAGAAGCTTACATATTGAGTTCTCAATTTTTGGGTTGTATGGGAGATGGGCGTGTTCGTAAGCGGATGACACTCATATTTCAAAAGCATCTTTATTTTGATATAAAGTACATACATACTTAAATCTATTGTTGTAAGTTAATTATGAGCTCAGTTATGGCAGTCTTAAATTTTTGCGTTGTATGGGAGGTAGGCGTGCCACTGGGCGAATTTCAAAAATATTTTTAAAGTGAAAATCCTTAGGTACATGTGACTATGTGTAGGTTAGGGTATAATTAATTTCTATAGGCATTTGGGATGTTGAGTTATTATGGTTTTATAGTTTTTGGAATGAAACTTCTGAAATTTCAAGGTCTCTTATTCGTGACGTTTGGGTTACGTTTTCAATTTGTATGAACATTTTCAAGGTCGCTTTACTCGTGAAGCTTATAAAAAATGTCAAAAGCAAATATTTGTATGAAAATGTACACATAAAAATTATTGCCGCAAGCGGGAATTGAACCCGGACTGTCGCAACTGAGCATCGAATAAGAGTTGGAAGCGCTACCATTAGCTTCCAATAGGCACATAAAAATAGACACGCGTTTTGATCCGTATCTTGTATATCACAAAACAAACCATGTCTTTCAAGCATTTAATTTTCATCCCAAATGTATGCAGGGACAATTTATTTCTTTAAGCTGGTACAAAAATATTTAGGCATATAATTCTAAACGCGAAATTTTTGTGTGGAGAAAAAACAACAGGGTGACTTTTTCATTGCTGCAATATAGCAACTGTGTGGAGAAAAAACAACAGGGTGACAGATACATACTTTAATTTCTGCAATATAACAACTGTAATAAATGCTTTAATAACATTAATAAACTTATAATTTTATTTTTTTGAAACAATTTATTTGCAAGATGAGTTGCGGAGACTTTAATTTAATCGATTGAAAACTGTGCATAAAGAAATAATTACAATATCCTTAATTGTCAGAGAGCCTCCGAGCACATTCTGGAGATCTAACAGACGGTGTCATATGCAAATCAAATATGTTACTTTTGTCAGAAACATGGTTCAACAATGATGACGATGTCAGCGTCATTAAATATAAGCGAACAAATGTTCGAGCAGGTGGAGTGGCCATGTATCATAATCAATTCGATAATGTTAATAGCTTGACACCAATTCATCCAATTCATGACACCAAATGCTGTAGCTTTTGAAGTATAATTACGTCTTACAGCGCGGTTTGTATGGGGTCGTTTTAACAGATTTTTTCAAGGTCATGCAACGTTTTTTGGCTAATACTTTAGGGTATACCTACAGCCTTTAATACTTATCGTTCAAAGATAATATATATACTAAAATATTAGATATATTCTGCGCTGAATAAATATCTAATTTTGGATTTTGTCACTATTATATGAAAGTCACAAAATAGTAAAATGTAAGAAGAAAACAGCATGTATTTATATAAGATCATCAGCTGCTTATAATGTACCTGCTGCGACTGCTGCTTTTTTTGTTTTTGTTTCGTTGGTTATGCTTGTATTGTTTTTATTTTGCACGAAATGATTGGTTCGTATTAGAGCTTCAGCTCAAACACGTGTTTCGTGTTGAACACGTGTTGAAACACAAACCTCAACTACGCGTGTATTTTATTCACGACCTACACGTAAAGTTCACATTCGCGTGTTTCACGTGAATAGCATTGACGTGAGTAATATTCACGTACTTTAAGCCTGAACCGATAATAAAGAGACATAAAAGGATTATCTGAGGTCACAGGTGGGTCATTGGCAGTTTTAGAGGTTCCATTGAACATTTGGACCAAAATGGATGATTCTATGGCCAATGGGATGCAGTGGTATTATCTGAGGTCACAGGTGGGTCATTGGCACTTTTATGGGTTCCATGGAACATTTGGACCAAAATGGATGAGTCTATGGCCAATGCAGTGGGATTATCTGATGCCACAGATGGGTCACATCACAGTGCTTAAAATCAAAATTGAAATTATTTATTAAACAGGTTGCAACCCTTTTCTGCTTATACGGTGTCGGACGCTCACTCTCAAGTTTTGAAAAGTAAACGAAAATTGAGAAACTGAGCGAAAAATTGCTTACCCAGAACTTAGGCAACTCAATATATTGCTGAGCAAGTACGTTTTTTTTTGCTCTCTAGCTTCTGTAAACTTACGCATTACTTGGTTGAGCCTTTAAACGGAATTCTACTTCTACACTTATGATACTATAGAAACTCTTTCTTTTTTAAATACCGATTTCAAAAGTTTTCTAAAAAAAGGAATAAAATTAATCAAAATTTAACATATTTCAAAATTTAACAAATTTCAAAGTTTAAAAAATTGCATTTAAAATTTTGTAAGCTTACGAAAAAAATGTGAATAAAATGAAAAAGTTCAAATTTTTTATTTCTTTTCAGGATTTTTCCAGTTGTATGGGCCAAGGTCACGTGTGAGATCATTTAATATCTGAAACGGTATAGAAGTTATGAACGATATAGCAAAATGTATGACAGAAAAACAATTGAGATTAAAAATTGGAAAGTTTATTTTGTTTTTAAAATTACAAAAAAACAAATTCCAACTTTTTTTCAAAAATTTGGCAACTTAAGCATACAAATTCCAAACAGTTTTTATCGTTATGAAACAATGCTCACAATATTTCCAGCGATTGATCAGCACGCGCTGGTGATAATTGCGATCGCGACAGACTTTTTATGCTTAAATCCACTATTTTATAAAACTAATTCGTTAACCTATAAATTTCGTTACTAACTACTTCCCGCGATTTACTTTTACATACTTATTCGTTTTTTTGTTTGCAGGAAAATGCTATGCCTTTGTTAATCTAGACATGTTCTGGGCTTAAGTTAATTTTATATAAAATATTTTACCCAAGTTTTTAGCAATTTTAATTTGTGAGTGCTTTGCTTGATATGTCGTTCCGGTGTGTCATTCCTTGTCAACATTTTCCGCTTGTAAATTATTTTACAAGTATTCATATGTTTCAAAGAAAAGTGCTTGTTTAACGTTTAAATATTTAATGAATTTATATTCATTCATACAGTTCTTTTTACTAGAGAATATTTTTATATTTTTTTTTTTAACTGTGGCATCAACTTACTTCGAAGTGTTGAAATTTTACTGAAATTTAATTCAATTACTTAATGAAAAAATAATTTGTGTGAAATGCTTGCAAATCCACTCAACATGCATATAAATACATTCCACTTACGTCTCCCCAGCCAAACCACTTCAATGTCAACGCGTAGGACATTATCAAGGATATTCATAAGCATTCATAATTCATGTGTTTGTATGTATGTATGTGAATATATGTCTGAATTTGCAGTTGTTAAGCGATGCGCATTAAGATAAAAATTCTAAAAAGCCAGCATTTAATATGACAAAAAAGAAGAAGAAGAAGAAGAAGACGTTACAGCAGAAACAAGAAAGGATATAAAACCAACATACATTTTTGCTGCACAAAGACAATGACAAAAGTTCAACACCAAGCAAACTGCCAAACATACACACTTACACCAACCTATACACAAGCCAACAACGCTTATATAGACATTTATAGCAGCGGCAGCCAAACAAAGAGGCTGACAGTAACACCAGCTACAACTACAAAAACAACAACAACAACAACAACATAACAAAACAACAGGCGCATTAACTGCAAATCCTGCCAACTTTGTAGTATCAACACAAGCGTCATAAATTAAATGTACCCCTCCATTAAGTAGGCTTGCCAAGTGTTAAATAAATATGAACTTAAACTTGTGTGTTTGTATAATTAGCAAAATATAAATAAAATTTGTTATTTTTATCTTATGAATATTATTTGAAAAAAAATGCAAACATTTATAAGAAGTGAATTTATTTTCTGCTAGTTTTTTAAATGTTTAATTGTTTTTAACTCTTTAGGATTATTTAAGTGCCTTCATCGAAATCAATATTTAAAATTATATGAAGCGTATTTTTTTTTAACAATTTCAAATAGTTTATTCCACACTTTCATGTGCGGTAGCATGTTGATTAAAAAATTAGAGCAAAAACTCAGTGAAGTGAGTATTGAATGCACTGACCTTTAAGCCGGTAAATTCATCTCAATTTATTGAGTTTTTTTCTATTTTGAATATCAACATTTTGTTCACACATTTCACGAGCAACCGAAGCAACTCAGCTTTGGTTACTGTAACCATGTTTTAATAGCACACACTCACACACACCCATACCCACACATATAACCTTGGATATGCTAAACTATTGAACTTTATAGCACTGTTGGTATATAAATCAATATGTTGTGGATTGAAGCGGAATACCTGATGTCAGTATCTTCAATTCATAGCAACGTATTATGATATGAAAGAAGATGTGGTATGATTGTGAGTGATGGTTGTGACATGACGATAGCAATTTCCATTAACAGCAAAAACGACTTCATTCAAATTATTGTCAGGAAAGGAATTGATATAACAATAAAACGAGGTATGAAGTTTAAAAACAAAAGTTTTAACTCTATTGATACTATCGTATAAGTTGGATACAAACGGTCTTTTTTGATAACTCAAATCTTCATAACTGCTGCTGCAATGCTTGAACAAACAAAATTTTAAAAAGAAACTTAATTAAAACCTTTGAAAACATACTTTTTTATTTTTTTTTTTGGTTTAAGTGAGACTTTACGGTGTTTTTTCTTATTTGGGTGGACCTCATATTCGTGCATAACATTTTTTTTCCGCAAAAATGTTTTACTGAATTTTAAAATACGTACTTGTTGTATAAAATTTCAGCCTAAATAAAAAACAAACAAAAAACTCAAACGTGCTGATTCACATTCTTCAACAAAAGTGGTCTGAATGACATTCTTTTTCCAAAATATGCCATGGTTATTCCTTTGTTGTATGAAAAAAAAATCTTAAATTGTTGTTTTGTTTAATTTATACAGGTCGCCGGTAACTTTTAGCTACCTATTTTAATTAAAACTGCTATGTTTGTAGACAATTTTCTCTTTAATTTCAGCTTAAATTTTGGAAGGACTTCAAGAAAGAAATGTTTCCACTTTAAATTAAAAATGTAAATGACAAAGCAAAAAATATACCTTTGCCGTCTAATGCCCAACGAAAAGTTTTCTTTCAATTTGATAATATGTCAATTTTGACAAATTCCTTTTCTTCACATCAACTTTCGTTATGAATAAATTTCATCAGCGTTTCTTTTTTCTTTAAAAACATAAAAGTTTAAGGCAAATAGAGTGTTTAAAATATGCAGATTTTATCTTCAATAAAAACAGAAAAAAAAGAAAAAATAATTGTAGAGGCGCAAAGAATAAACTTAACTAATTACGTGAACTTTTTTTCGGACAGTAATGTTTCAATTGCCTTTAATAAATTGTGTTGATTTTTTTTGGGTTCCCAGTTGAAAGACAGAGTTGTCGCTAATCCTGTTTGTTCACACTTTTTGCAAAACGAAAATATATAAAAGTAAATAAATACATATATATGTTAGTACACTAAGGGAAAAAGTTATGTAGTCAGTACAGAGACAGCTATGTAAAATCTATGCACTTCAACTTGTATGAGAACGCAACAAGAGCAGTATTTACTGAGTAAAGGGAGCGTGTACTGACTACATATCAATTTATTCACTTTTTAAAATGAATAAAAAATGTATTCAATACATCATGTTATGTGTTGAATACATAGCAGACTTCAATAGATACAAGCAACGTGTACTCAATCAACGTGTTATGTAATTTTTTACAAAAACTTTACTCAATACATAAAATATAGACTCAGTACACGTCCCTCTTAAACGATTGAAGTGACACATTTATTCAGTACATAACATATGGACTCAGTACACGTATCTCTTGCACTTCGGCACACGATTTTGCTGTTTTATGACATTCGTTTCTTGATTTTCAAATAAGCAACACCTCTAAAGCCTCTAGAAAATCAGAGCGGGAATGAGTTCATCCACTGTACTCTAGAACAAAAGCGATGATTGGATAAGAATTAAATGGCTGGGTTTCTATAAGTATTTGCCAATTATTTTGTGAAATCTAGTCATTTCTTTATAAAATTATTTATTGCATTTGTTGAGAGGGTGCTTTAGGCACAGGCATGAATTGTGTATATATTCAATACATGGAATTATGAACAAAAAATATATAATGAATACATTATGCATGTACTCATTGCATAAAATTATGTTTTTAACATATGTAATGAGTAAATGATGTATGTACTCATTATATAAATGTATGCACTAAAAATATGTAATGAGTAAATTATGTATGTACTCATTACATAAAATTATGCATTTAAAATATGTAATGAGTAAATAATGTATGTACTCATTGCATAAAATTATGTACTCCAAATATGTAATGAGTAAATTATGTATGTACTGAGTCAATAATTTATGTAATACGTACATAAGATCTTTACTCATTACATAAAATTATTTGTAACAGTTTGCGTTGAGTACATAAAATTCTTTATTGACTACATAACCGCTTGAAAGCATTATGTAGTCAATAAAGATTTCAACATGTACTCAATACATGAAAAATGTAAAATTTTTGTGTGCAGAAAACTATGCGATGAGTACATAAATTTATGTATTGAGTCCATAGGTTTTTCCCTCTGTGTATATTAAACCTTTTTCAAGCCATTTGCATCTTATATAAATACGGTAGACACCATCCATTCTGTTTGATACAAACAAGTTTTTTGTGTTATGTTATGTTTTGTTTTATAGAATATATTTTAAAGTAAAACTTTTAAGGCGAAACTTCTAAATATTTGGACTAGAATTGAGAGTGAATTTACATCTCATGTATTTATTGTAAGGTTGTTTACCTAATAATGAATATCGATTATATCATATTAACCGAATACTGATTTGAAATATCATCCTTCAGCGCTCCTTAATACTTTCTGGAATCTACAGGAAAGCAGAAATTATCATCTTTTATCGAACTTACATCCATTGGATTTAAGCAGACATGCCGAATAAATTACTAGGAAAATAATAAAATCAAATTGTTATGAATTATTATGAAGTACGAAGAAAATGTGGTAAGGATCAAGTAATGGGCATGTCAATTTTGAAAAATACTGGATATCGGTTAATATTGATTACAAGAAGCTGAATTTCGACAAAAGAATATATATAATTATTAAAAAGCACAATCAATTAAGTGGGCGGAACTTAACAAACGGGCGTGTCACTATAAATACACACTATGTCAGTTAATACTGATACCATGGCAC
Organism: Tetanocera ferruginea; assembly: GCA_958299015.1. Classification (NCBI taxonomy): domain Eukaryota; kingdom Metazoa; phylum Arthropoda; class Insecta; order Diptera; family Sciomyzidae; genus Tetanocera; species Tetanocera ferruginea. Next base: position 60,302,298 of record OY282640.1, on the reverse strand, counting down.
TGAAATTTTAGACAAATGTAGGTAGAATTATTCCAACGCACGATCAATAAAGTGAACTAGATTTTCAAAAGGGGCGTGTCACTGTTAAAAACACTTTACTTCACTTGAAATTGTTACAAGAATACTGAAATTTAACACAGGGTTAGGTAGAATTATTATAAACCATGATCAAGAGAGTGAGCGGGATTTAATAAATGGCGGGTCAGAATTAAGAAAAGCACTGTATTTCACTTAATTTTCACATAAGGTTACTGATATTTGGTAGATTGATAGGTAGAATCATTACAAAGTACTACAAAAATATGGGCGGGATTATACTAGGATCAGTGACGTAGCGATGTCAGGGGGTCAGGGGGTGTCATCATGCCTCGGGCGCCACTCGCAGAGGGGCGCCAAATCATTCTCAAGACAAACAAAATTTTGCAACAAAATTTGTTTTAATTAATTAATTCAATAATTAAGTTAGCCAACTGTAGAATACAATGCTATGATAATGGTGCCCTTATGTCACATCACATATCTGGCGTTCAACAAAAAATAATAAACAAAAATAATAAGGCAACATTTGTAAATTTTGATAACCACACATTAAATTTAGTAAGAGTTACTACAGCTAAGCAAGTTAAAAAATAAAAAAAACAACTGCCACTTTTCACTTCAAAATAAATAGGCAGTTCAATTAAATTGTCGTGTAAAAATGTTGCGAGTATTTTTCACAGCGGAACAGAGTAATATTTTGATGAACATGTGAAAAATTTCATCATAAAAAAATTCAATATATCTTTAGTTCGTGTTTGTAAGAGTAGAATAGAGTTAAAATATCGAATGTAACATGATCAGTTCGATACAATTGATGTCAAAATTAAATATAGTAAAATTCACTCAATTGATATAAAAAAATATAAACTTTATTATTTCAGTTAGCGAGTAGTTAAGCAAGCAACAGTTATCTTTATTGAACTGTCAAAGTTAGGAATAAACATTGCTAGCAAAGATGTTATGGATACGAGTTAACAGGTTAGGTAGTTAAGGCCAGTTAACGATAACCAAAAGTTTCTTTAACGCGTTTGGGAAATCTACTGATGTTGATGCTCTACGAAAAAAATTAATTTAAAAGTGAAGTGGCTGAATACTTGAAAAAAATTAGACCAGCATCACTGAACAATCCAAAAGAATCAATGCTGTAGTTGTTACCTGAGTTGCTATTATCTTTAGACTTTTATTTCTTCGGCTAATGATAGTCCTATTTCTGATATTTGAATTGCTTCTTTTTAATTAAAATCAATTTAGAAATATATAAAAAACTTTTTAAATGAATTGGTAAAATCTCGATGTTACTCAATCTTTGTACTCGTACAACTAACATTTGTCAAAAGAACCCCAATCAAAAATGTCAAATGTACCCAAATGCTCTCGGCATCTTTTTTAAAATTTTTTTTAGTTTTATTAAAATTCACTTTTATTTTCAAAAACATAAATAGTTTTTACCTTTTGTAAAAGGTACTTTGATTAACTTTTATAACTCGGTCAGGAAGTCCTCACGTATCAGTGCCGGAAAATAACAGTTACGCGCGCAAAAACACAAAAATTTTTCTATTACTTTTCTTCATGTAATGCAAGAATCGTCGAACTTCGTGACGATTACTGAAATACAATGAAGCAAAATTTATAAAACAAATTATTGAAAAATAACGGTTCGTTCATTCCGAAAACGTCACAGTCAAATGTGACCCAAAGTCAAGGGTACCCCAGTTTATCCTACTAGGCTTAACTATAAAAACTTTTTTTGGGAGTTTCGTGTTCAGAGACCCTAAATCTATAACCATATATAATGAACTGTGGTGTACAGAACCTTTTTCTTATTTAGACGCTTAGTGTTATTTGTATTAATGTTATTTAATAAGTGTATTATAATTATTTGTACTATATATTAAAATATTATATATAATATATCATATTTTTTTTCATTATTTCATTGGGGGCACAAAAAGATTGTTTTGCCCCGGGCGCCAGTTATGCTCGCTACGCCACTGACTAGGATGTGGAACTTTTCGAATGTACTGTTAATCGGAAAATACCGATATTTGTGTGATAAAATTTGATACAAGTTTTGGTGGAATCATTACAATGTACGCCGAAAATGTGGTCGGTATAAGAAAAAGAGGGTGGTATTTTTATAACAATATTAAGCAGACAAAAATTTTAATAAATCAACAAAATTGTAAAAAAAAATTATTATATTCTCTAAACAGGAAGAAATTAAAATTTTAACCAACAACACAAAAAAAACAAGTAAAGAAAGTCTAAAGTCGGTCCAGCCCGACTATGAAATACCCTAAACCTACCTTTTCCAAATACAATAATAGTATTGAAAATGGGCGTATCTGTAAGCGAATGAAGACCATTTCAGTTTTGATGAAAAATTTATAAAATTTCAAGTTTTATTCCTGTAGGTCACATGTTAATGCCTTTATAGTATGTTCGCTATTGTGGGTTGTATGAGAGGTGGGCGTGTCCGTGGGTAGACTATGCCCAAAGTTTTAATGCATCTTAGTTTTGGTATAAAATACATACATAACAACTTTTATCTCTGTAGGTTAAGAATAAGCTTATTTATTGGGTTTTTAATTTTTGGTTGTATGGGAGGTAGGCATTTCCGTGGGCAGATGACACCCATTTTTCGAAAACATTTTTGTTTTGATATAAAATACATGCATTCCAAATTTTACCTCTGTACGTCAATCATGAGCTTATTTACTGAGTTTTAAATTTTTGGGTTGTATGGGAGGTGGGCGTGGCCGTAGGCGGATGACATCCATTTTTCGAAGACGTCTTTGTTTTGACATAAAATACATACGTACCAAATTTTATCTAAATTTACGTTCAACATGAGCTTATTTATTGAGTTTTTAATTTTTGGTTGTATGGGAGGTGTGCGTGTACTTGGGCGGATGAAACCCATTTTTCGAAGACATATTTTTTTAGTATAAATTACATACATACCTAATTTTATTGTTTGTTGTAGGTTAATTATGAGCTGATTTATGCAGTTTTCAATTTTTGTGTTGTATGAGAGGTAGCCGTGTCCGTGGGCGGATAAAAATATTCAATAGTGCAGATCCTTGGGTCCATTTGACCATGTGTACTGAGTTTCATTCAATTATCTCAACTCCTTCTTCTTATCCTGTGTATACGAACAACACACAGACGGACATGGATAGCTCGACTCACGAGGTGAACCTGATCAAGAATATATATAATTTTCTATACCGGACTCGCTTCGTTCTATGCGTTACAAACGTTTGCACAAAGTTAATATACCCTGACCTGATACCAGGTTTAGGGTATAAAAAGAACAACTGACTTCAAAATCTCCACGAAGTGAAAATTAATTTGAAATTACTTTTCTTACACTGAGAACAAAACATTCTTAAAAATTAAATAAACATTTTTAATACAGAAATTAAACACCCCTGCGTTTTTACAAAATAAAATTTAAAATTAGTATGCATAATTTTCAACTGTAAAAAAAACTATTTCAAAGTATTTATTTTTTATTTTTATCTAACTTTTTCTTTGAAATAACAAACAAAATATCTATTTGAACACAATGACTATTTTTGAATTTGTTGAATTGGTTTGACAAATAATTATTTAATAATTATTTCAATATCTAAAATGGAGTTATCTATCGAATGAAGTTAACATTTGGTATTCGGAGGGTCCCGAGGGTAGCTGATTATGAATCTAATGCCAAAAACTCGGAAAAGCTTAAAAAATGGCATCGACAAAATTATTTGTTTTAAATTTTATAAGTGTTGTCTCAAATTTGTGTTTAAAAGCATTGCTTTACAAAGAAAAAATGTTGCTTTGAACTTATTTTTAAAAATATTTGTGTTTAAATTGATGGTGGCATGAAGGTTAAGTGTGTGGTTTTGCATGCCCGGAGCTCGAAAAGTTTTTTCTATAAAAAATCTTCTGATCGATCACCACCTCTCTGTAGATAATGGCAAGCCTCAGAGAGTAAATAATGCCATGTAAAGCTTCTTGAGAACATGAACTTGAGCCGTTCAGAGTCGGCATTAAACCTGTAGGTCAAGTTCTCGGTCAATTGTGTGCAAACATTTAGTAACACACACAACACAATTGATCATAAGAAGCTCGGTCAAAGTCCTTTAAAAGGCTGAAATGGTCAATTTGTGTGAGTGTTTAAATTAAATGAATTTGTTTAAAGCTCTATTTCTAAAACAAATACGTTTGAACTGAACACAATATCATTTAATTTTAACACATATTTCCTTCAGTGTATTAAGTTTTTAGTTAAATTTGATAACTATCAATGTAATGATAAATAATAATTTATCTTATTTATAAACCCTTCTTCCCCTATAGTATTGTTTTTGATATTTATTTCGTTTTGTTTATTTTGTTTTTTTTTTTCGGGTCGTTATATTTATGGCAAATACAGTCGAAAAAAAAAATTGAATATTTTTTTAAATTTTTCTCTCACGAAGAAGTTACAAAAAAAAGTTACAAATGTTCAGTTAGTATCAAAAATGATACTACCCGCCATGTCTTGTATTTGGCGAACAATTGGTACCGAATGTATGTATTCAATAAAAAAGTTTCTGTATTAAAAAGTAAATGTCAGCAGAATCAGTGTTGTTCTGTGTTATCTAATACATATGTGAAATAAGCATCACTTCCTGAGCCAATTTAGTCATGTCCGACTATTTGTCTGTCGATATTAAGTCGTAATTTTGAAGCTTTCGTAAATCGATATTTAAGCTTTTATAATAAAAAGAAAGGATCAAGTTCAAAAATGAGCCAAATCGGATGAAAACCACGCCGATCTCCTATATAAAATGACTTCTTGAAATCGTTAAAATCTCTTTAAATTCCTCAAAAACTTATTTTATTCCTTGAAATCTTAAAGATACTTGCTTCGATATCAAATACTTACTCTGAGTTTGAAAATTTGAAAAATCAAATGAAATCCTAGCATACCTCCCATACAAAGTAACGTCATCCAAATGGAAAATCTCTCAAAAATCCATAAAAAAATCAATGAAATGACTTGGAAATTATCCAGTAAGCTTGAATTTGTTATATAAAAGCTAAATTTGAAATTCGATAAAATATGCTGAAAACTTCCCCTATCTCCTGCAACTGAGTAAGAAAATAATAAAACCTAAATAACTTCGAATATACCTTAACACGACTGTCTGTTTTTTTTTACCATAAGTCGAAGATATTATTTACTTGTTTTATAATGCATGTGAATTTTTTTAATGCGCATGCATAACGCAATAAAACACATTATTTTCTTTCTGATTTTGTTTTTCAACAATTTTCAATGAAATAATAGTTTAAATATTTTGAATGTATGTAATTAAATGTTGACACTGTGAAATCCACTGCCATATTAATAACTTTCTTGAAATTATATATAAAATAATATTGTTGCATAAAGAATCGATTTTTTCCACACTCAAATCAATGTGCGTTGTACATAGCAAAGTCATATATCCCAAAAAACACTCTCTGCTATAAAAAAAAACTAAATAAAAGCTTTTAAGAGCTTAGCATACGTCATTTTGATTAAAAAATATAAAATCTTTGAGCATAAAACGTTTGAAATAACTTTATTCTAAGCTTTACATAAGTCACCCCGATCTAGACATGGACGAGCTCTACGCAATCTTTTTACTGGATTTGCTAAATGAAACTTGAGCCATCAAACAGTAGACAAAAAAAAAAGACAAGCAAACAAAGCATATGGCCACTCACACATACGCAAGCAAACATATACATACATACCTACACACATGCATGTACATTGCTAGAAGCATACACAGTGTACGCATGAATGAACGTCCTAGACTTGCATTACGTGATCAATCAATCATCATTTGTACGCGTCGAAATACAGACGTGCTCTTAAAAATGAGAATAATCAGAGTGAAAACTTAAATTGTTTCACAAAAAATTTTATAATAAAGATTTGTGGCAAAACATTTTAATTGCAAAACATTTTATTTTAGTTTTTAACAAAATTCAGGCATGGCTAGTTTTTTAAAAAACTTATTTTGACATAGGTTTTGATTATTATCTAAGTGATTTCCTGAGAAAAAACCTTGAAAATGTCTTAAAAGCCAATATTATTCACCATGACAAGCTAGTTTATTTAAAATTTATTTTTCGAAACAACAAAGCTAGTATATAACAAAGACTTTCATTTGATAATAAAACAAACAAACTTTAAATAAGGTCATCATCGAATGCTGGCCGAATATTAGGTTGTATGATAAAAACCAACCATAGATAAGATTGAACTGATCATAAGAAATGAGTCAAAAGCTTTTTTTCGTTCTGACTTCTAAACAGCAGCAAAAATAATTTGGAAAAAATATCAATCTGCAGATTTAATTTCTTTAAAGATGTAAAGTAGTTCATGTGTGCCTAAATTTTTAAGTTCACAGACAACTTTTTTATAGAATTTTTTCCCTTTTCGCCTGTACGTTTGGAAAAAAATTATTCAATTTTTAAAATAAGAAGTCACTTGCTCTCTGTTGTGTATTTGTAAAATATGCAAAATAATTATTAATTTTACTTAACTTCATAATGAGAAAGCTTAAAAGATGATTTTAGTCTTCACTTTATTGTTTTTTTGGTATTATTCCGAACACAACTGTATATGAGCACATAATACTTCTATGCACAGCTATGTGTGTGTTGTTTAATTTTTTATGTGTTGCGCGCTGAATAAAAATGTATTTTCCATTAAATATACAAGCTTCATATAATTCTTCTTCCGCTATTGTTGTTGTTGTTGTTGTTGTTGTTGTTGTTGTTGTTGTTGTTGTTGTTGTTTACACTGTGTCGCTGTCGTTGCCAATCACTAACCCGCTACCACCAAACTACCACCAAACATTCCCTGTCGCTACTAATTTCGTAACTTTTTTTTTCAATTCACATTTCTTTTCAATTGATTTGTTTAGAAGACAGAAGAAGAGAAGAGATAAGAAAAAGAAACCAACAATAAACTTTCTAATAAACAAACAAACACATGTACAAAATCACTTTAGTTACTCACCCGCCCTCAACAGTTGTCTGAGTAGAACCTACTAATGACAACTCAATACCAACATCATCTTCATCATCACCAGCGTCGTCATCATCTATGACATAATCACCATCATTATCACCATTGTGACACAAGCGCTTTTCCATGTGTATGTAAGGGTTTGGGAAGGTGTTTGGCAAGGAGTTAAGTAAGAGGTTTGACAAGAAAGTAAGAAGCTGTTTGTATTTGTTTGAATTGTATGTTTTGGCAAAACCTTATTTGGCAGATTTTAATGTTATTTTCAGCTGTTGTCAGAATTGCATGTGTTGTTGTTTTTGTTGTTGCTTTTGCCAATGTGCGCTGCTTGGTGGGCGTTGATTTTCTTTAGATTTGGTGACGTTGGATTCTTACATTGTATGGAGACAAAACAAATTTCAACATTACTTTAGTTAATGTCATTCATCTTCTCACACAAGCATAAAGTACACACATCAACTCATACAAGCAAATACAAGCACCACATATATACACCATCAGTCAGAGAGAAAATCTTCAGCCATATTTATTGCGTGATTTGAATAAATTTGCAAACATCACACATTTTTATGCATTATTTTTGCACAAATTAAGTAAATCCTTTGAAGATTTTTCTTCTTACTTTTGGATTTTATAAAACTGCGCTTTATTAGAAATATTTGATTTAAAAATTTTCGAATAAAAGTTTTTACACTCATTTTTATTGTACCTGCTAATTTATATTTTTTAAAGTAATTAAAACCACAAATAGGTTGGCGGCCGTGGCTGAACACGTTGTCATACGTTCGACATGTTCGACACGTAACGACAGCGAAATAGGAGGTCCCGATTTTAAATTTTAGTGCAGAAAAGACTAAAGACGAAAGTATTTCTATTAAAAAATTTTCTGTGCCAGATAACGATTGAACTGTTCAACTGTTAAACGTTGCTGTGCTATGTAGATAAATTATTGTGGCTTAAAAAATTCCAGTTCAACCTATCTTAAAATGAACATTGCTATATGTTATGATTAGACTGCGGATTATATGCAATTGCATATATGTTCCATATCTTGCATATTGCATCTATTCTGCATATATCTCGAATACGTTGCATACAACTTGCATATGTTGCATACAACTTGTATACGTTGCATATATCTCGAATACGTTGCATAACTTGCATTTGTTGCATTTATTTTGCATATGTATTATTTATTGACTGCTGCCAGTAGCATAGCTACGGTGAAGGAGGGCAAGTTTTTCACTATAAAACTTTGATTTTCGGGGGACCCTTAGTCGCGGGAACCAGGAAAATAAAGCCTCCATTCCCCCGGTAGTTACACCACTGACTACTCTACACATTGCTGTCGAATAATTTGTCTGTTTTCTTATCGTAAGAAAGTTATTTTATAATCTTCTATATTAATACGTGAACATTAAAGTTTGTCGTACGCTTTTTTGTATTAATTAAAACTCAAAATAAATGAAACTTATATCATTCGAAAGGTTATGTTGCCCAGATGTGCAGAATGTATATATAAATGATATATCTGATAGAGGGGGTTCCCAACCTTCTAAGAGAGAAATGAGAAATTTTTGAGAAAAAACCCGGTCTTTGATTAATATGAAATTTGGTTTGGGGAGAGTTTTAGAGTTAATCGAACTTTAATTTTTTTTAAAAGTAACAATTTCTTTAAAAAAATGTAGTTTTATCCATTCGTCAATTGTAAAATTTGTAAAAAAATGTGTTTTGAATTAAAAAATTTGACTTTTCATGTGAATATCTTGGTAGGATTTTAACGGTTTTTCAATTTTTCTAATTTTTTCTAAAAGTTTGTTAAATTTTCTTTCAAATGTGATAAAAATTACAGCAAAGTTCTAACCAAAAGCATTTTTAATGAATTTTCTTAATATTGTCATTAGTTATTTAGCATGTGTTTCAACCAAATGCCAAGAGAGAAAAAAACTGTCTCAAATTGAATGCTCTAAATTCTGAAGCGAATATCTCCGCCATCTGTGAATAGATTTTATTTATTTCTTTTTTGTATTTAAGTCTTAACTAACTTTTAAAAACTTTTAAAAGTTTAACTTTTTAAGTTAAACTTAAAAAGTTAACTTAAAAAAACTTTTAAAACTTTTATTCTTAAAATATGGGGTAAAAATGACTTTTGTTGTAAAAAAACAAAAACTCAAAATTGCATTTTTGATTTTCTTTCAAAGTATTTACCGAATTTTAGGTGAATTTATTTTGTCTTGACACTAAATTAATAAACTGTCCGTGCCATAAAAAAATCAAGGCTACCCCCTATGATATCTTTGACAAACTTTTTTAAAATGTTGTTTTTCTGTTTTTGAACAAAATAATTAAATAAAAAAATAATTTTTTTGAAGAAAACAGCTTAATATCTCCAATCAATTAAGAGTTATAGCCTCGAACTTATTTTGATCATCTCGCATATAATTATAAATAGGCAATCAATAAATTGGTCGAATTTCGACCCCAGGCGATACTAGTTCGAATATAGAGCTTACTTTATTTAAACTAAAATAGACCAAACGGTTAATTTTCAAAACCGCACTGTTATCTTGATAACCGTTATATACGTTTAAATGCAAAAAATAGAACTATAGTAAGATATTATAAAAATACCTCATATTATCTTGATAACAATGAGAAATCACTTTTCAAGTTGCATATAACTTGCATATAACTTGCATATAAATTGCATATTGAAAGAAACTGTAAAAAAGTCGATATAATATAGAAATATAACGGTAAGACCCGTTGAAACATTTATATTGAGAAAACAAATTATATGCATAAAAATCCGCAGTCTAGTTATGATGATTTCCAAAATATTTTGGATGTACCGAAATCCGTCAGTGAGTTAAACCATGTTGCAAAAACCTGCTAAATTTGCAAAATAAACCTCCGAAAACTGATTTGGTATAGCCAAAATATTTTGGAAATAGTCGTAAGATACATCGAGGTTCATTTTTAGATGGGTACAAATGAAACTTTTTTTTTTCTTCATTCAAGTCAAGGCACCTTCAGTACAATTTTTTTGTACTGAAATGTAAAAGTTCTTATAATCCCAGCACTAGGGGGTATATATGAAAAGTATTAAGGTAGCGATGGGCACACACATACTAATATATTCTTTCAATACATTCTCTTTGAAAGCAGAGAAAAACGATGATCAATTTTACGTATTTTCTCGCTATATTTTAAAAAATTGCGCAAATAGATGTTATTTCAATAAATGCTGAAAAGCAACTGACTTGATTTGCTGCCAAAATAAAAACAAAGCAACAGTCAAATGCGAACGATCGTAAGCCACACGAAGTTGTTTATAGTGTTCATCAGGGATGGCATTTTACGCACAATTGTGCTTTTTTCGGCACTTTCGAGACTACATGGCACTCTAAGCACGTGCTTTTTCATTTCGGCACAATTTGAAAATCCCAAAATTGAAAAAAGTTTGAAAAAAAAAAAATTGAAATTGCCCCAAAATTTTTATCAACGGTGATATTTGCTACAATTTTAGTCTTTCGTCTGAAGCAGCAGCTGCAACAATTCCGAAAGCCGTCGAGAGACTTATCATAAACATCAATGGACATTTTTGTCATAGCGTTAGCAGAAAAGAAGAAGAAAAGAAGACTACATATGTATGTATATGATAAGCATTTAATGAATACAATGTATTATTATACCCTAAACCTGAAAGGTCAGGGTATATTAACTTTGTGCAAACGTTTGTAACGCATAGAACGAAGCGAGTCCGGTATAGAAAAGTATATATATTCTTGATCAGCGTCACCACGTGAGTCGAGCTATCCATGTCCGTCCGTCCGTCCGTCCGTCCGTCCGTCCGTCCGTCCGTCCGTCCGTCCGTCCGTCCGTCCGTCCGTCCGTCCGTCCGTCCGTCCGTCCGTCCGTCTGGCCGTCTGTGTGTTGTCCGTATACACAGGATAAGAAGAAGGAGTTGAGATAATTAGATGAAACTTGGTACACATGGTCACATGAACCCAAGGATCTGCACTATTGAATATTTTTGGAATCCGCCCACGGACACGCCTACCTCCCGTACAACGCGAAAATTGAAAACTGCATAACTCAGCTTATAATTAGCCTACAACAATAAAATTTGGTATGTATGTGTTTTATATAAACACATAGATGTCATTGAAAAATGGACGTCATCCGCTTACGGACACGCCCTCCTCCAATACAACCCAAAAATTGAAAACGCAATAAATAAACCTCTGTTTAACCTACAGAGCTAAAATTTGGCACGTATGTTTTTTATGTCAAGACAAAGATGGTTTTGAAAAATGGACGTCATCCGCATACGGACACGCCTATCTCCCATACAACGCGAAAATTGAAAACTGCATAACTTACTTACTTACTTACTTAGATGGCGCTTACAACCGTTGGTCGGTTTTGGCCTGGTCTAAGAATTTTCGCCAGCCTCTTTTGTCGTGCGCTTGCTGGCGCCAGTTGGAAACTCCAAGCGTTGTCAGGTTATCCAATGCCTGGTCTTTCCAACGGAGATGCGGTCTTCCTCGTCTGCGTTGGCCACCGCTGGGTACCGAATCCAATATCTTTTTCGCTGGAGCATCGTCGTTCATTCTCTCGACATGACCTAGCCAGTGAAGCCGCTCTATTTTAATTCACTTGACTATATCGATTTCGGCATATAGCTCATACAGCTCGTGGTTCCATCGTATTCGGTACTCACCATTGACGCAGATTGGACCATAGATCTTGCGAAGGATTTTTCTCTCGAACGCTCCCAAAGTCCTTTCATCAGAGCTGCTCAACGTCCAGGTTTGTGATGCGTATAGTAGGACGGGCATGATTATTGACTTATAGAGCGTCAGTTTTGTTCGTCGAGAGAGAGCTCTGCTTCTCAATTGCCTACTGAGCCCAAAGTAACACCTGTTGGCAAGATTTATCCTTCATTTAATCTCAATACTGATATCGTTGGAGGAGTTAATACTGGATCCCAGGTAAACAAAGTCCTTCACTACCTCAAAGGAGGTGTTGTCAACAGTGACGTGGTTTCCAAGACGCTGGGAATGTTTGTTTGTTGACACGAGATACTTCGTTTTATCTGCGTTCACTGCAAGACCCATTCGACTCGACTCTTTTTCTAGCCTGGAGAATGATGCACTGACTTCGCGCGTATTTTGGCCAATGATGTCAATATTATCAGCATACGCCAGCAGCATAACGCTCTTATAGAAAATTGTGCCGCTGCGTCTCAGGTCAGCAGCTCGGATGATCTTCTCCATTACTATATTAAAGAAGTCGCACGATAAGGAATCACCTTGTCTGAAACCTCGCTTGGTATCGAACGGAAGGGAGAGGTCCTTCCCGATTTTCACTGCGCTGCTGGTGTTGTACAGTGTCATCCTGCAAAGACGTATTAGCTTCGCAGGAATACCAAATTCAGACATGATGGAGTAAAGGTGGCTCCTTATTTGACTGTCGAAGGCAGCTTTGAAATTTTAAGCACTTTTAAAATAATAAAACTGTGTTAATTTGTTATAAAATTAATTTTTATTCTTTAAGCACGTCTGTTCACTTTCGCATCTACTTTTTGAATGACTCGCCGGCAGCCTTCTCGTTACAATTTTTCCTCTTTACATATTATTTTTGCCGGTGTTGCCACAGTCGGCCATCCTGACTCTAAATCGTCCCGATTTCACCTCACTTAAAATTCATTTTTATTTATCCATAGTTTCATATTTGCCGCTTCCCATATTCCCTCGTACGGGATCTGAGTGAGTTGAAACCCTTCTACATCTTTAAGTAAATACCTATCATTTGGAAGGACCTTTACTACCCTATAGGGACCCTTAAACTTGGGTGCAATTTTTTTACAAACTCCCGGAGTACTTATAAAATTCTTCACCATAACGTAGTCGTCAATTTTATATGATTTTTCAATTCTATTTTTATCTTTGATAGTTTTATTATAATTTTGATTTTTTGTCATATTTTCCGCTGCTGCAGCCCTTATACTCATCAAATCTCGAATATTTTCCTGTTCATTAATATCATCCAATTTTTCTTTTAGAAAATCCACAATCACACCTTTTTGAGGAACACCAAAAAGTAGCTCACTTGGCGTTGTGCCCGCACTACGGTGCATCGTATTATTCATAGCGAACTCTATATCTGGCAAAATCTTATCTAAACTGAACTTTGAACCAGCGCTTGTCAATTTAGCTATCATGGGAGCAAGGCTTCGATTGACTCTTTCGACTTGCCCATTGGCTTGTGGGGACCCCGTAGCAACTTTTATGTGTTTAATATTATTATTTTCCATAAAAGTAGTGAAGTCTTTTGAAGTGAATGCACTACCCCGATCTGAAACTAATATTTTTGGACGACTATATGTACTAAAGTATGTCTTCAAACTGCTAAGTACTTCGTTAGTATTAGTTGTGCGAACCGGAAATAGTCTAACGAATTTTGAAAACGCATCTATAACCAAAAACACATATTTTTTCTTTGCATTTTTTAGTGAAACAGGACCAAAATGGTCAACATGTACGGTTTCGAAAGGCACGTCTCCTTTAGGAATATTATGTAATAGACCTTCATGCTTACCGGTTTTCGGAGAAAAAGCTATACATTTCAAGCAGTTTGCAATATGACACTTAATCTTTTCCTTTATTTTTGGAAACCAATATGCTTTTACCAGGGCGTTAAAAACCTTATCACATCCCATATGCCCCATTTCGTCATGATACATTCGTAATAAATTACTTTCCATTTCTTTCGGGACGTAAAACAAAATATTTTTGCCATTTTTTTTATAAATTAACCCGTTACGCATTTCAAATTTGTTACTTTCTTCTTTTTCTAAACTTTGTCTAACTTTGTTTATCTCATTATCTCTATACTGGCAAATTGATAAGTTTTGCTCAAATGTATTTTCTTCAAGTACTAGAACGTTGGAAATTCTACTCAACGCGTCTACATGTTGCATTTTTATTCCGCTGCGGTGCTCGAGCTTGTAATCAAAGTTTTCTAATTCGAGTGCCCACCTTGCTATTCTAGGGTTAACTTCCTTTTTATTTAAAGTTAAGGTCAAAGAATTGCAATCGGTCACTATTTTTAATTTTAATCCTTGCAAATATATCCGAAATCTTCGAAGAGCATAAATTATTGCTAAGGTTTCGAGCTCAAAGCTATGATATTTCGATTCACAATCACTCGCTCGTTTCGAAAAATAGAATACCGGATGAAATTTACCATCCAATTTTTTTTGTAGTAATATAGCACCAAATCCTAACGAACTTGCATCACAATGAAGTTCAGTCTCGTCTTTCGGGTCAAAAATTGCTAATATAGGTGCTTCAATTAATTTCTGTTTCAATTTTTCAAAACAACGCAGCTCATCTTCGCCAAATTTAAAGATAACGCCAAATTTAAAGATAACAATTTAAAGATAACAAAGCTATGCACGGACTTAACATTTTGTGGTATTGGAAAATTAACAACTGACTCAACATTTTTTTCATCTGGTCCTATACCCTTTTTAGAAATATTATAGCCTAGGTATCGTATTTCTGATTTCATAAAACAACATTTATCTAATCTTAGTTCTAACTTGTTTTTCACTAATCTGTTAAAAACCTCTTTTAATATTTCCAAATGTTCATCTTCGGTGTTTGTGGCAATCATTATGTCATCTAGATATATCGCAATTTTCCCGGATCTAATAAGATCATCGAAAACGTGGTTAACAAAACGTTGGAACGTTGAAGGTGCATTCCTTAACCCAAAAGGCATCTTCAAAAACTCGTATTGACCTAAAGTTGTTACGAACGATGTGTATTTTATCGAATCTTCACTCATGTGAACATGGTAAAAAGCACTTTTCAAATCTAACAGAGAAAATATTGTTTTCTTTACCAATCGGTCTAGTAAATCATCAATTAGTGGTATTGGATAATTATCTTTAAGAGTAATTTTATTTAGCGTTCGATAATCTACACATAGTCGTATGTCACCTGTTTTTTTTCTAACGAGAACTATGGGAGACGCATACTCTGACCTACTTTTCCTGATTATGTTATTTTTTTCTAAATCATCCAATAATTTCTGTACCTTCTCTCTTTCACTATAGGCTAATCTCCGCGGGGAATAATGGAAGGGCTTTTCATTATTCAATGATAATTTCATTTCGCATTTAATTTCCGGCTCATCGGGACGTTCACAATTCATATAAAATTCTTTAAACAATTTATCAAATTTATTTTTTGCATCAATACTTATTTCATTATTATCAATACATATATCATTATCAGCAAATTCAATTTTCATTAGATTTAAGCATTCTTTTTGAAATTCATTATTCCCTTCACAATTTTGTAAATAATTTTCTTCACTCTTCAATTTAAGCTTAGCTATTTTTAAAAAATCTTTACCTAAAATTATAGGGGAATAATGAATAATGAGGGCGTGGGTTCAAATCCCACTTCTGATATTTTAAGCACTTTTAAAATAATAAAACTGTGTTAATTTGTTATAAAATTAATTTTTATTCTTTAAGCACGTCTGTTCACTTTCGCATCTACTTTTTGAATGACTCGCCGGCAGCCTTCTCGTTACAATTTTTCCTCTTTACATATTATTTTTGCCGGTGTTGCCACAAAATCGACAAAAAGATGGTGTGTGTCGATATGTTTTTCGAGGGTCTTTCCAAGGTTTGTCGGAGCGTGAAGATCTGGTCAATGGTGGACTTTCCAGGTCTAAAGCCACACTGATAAGGTCCAATCAGTTGGTTAACGATGGGCTTCAGTCTTTCACACAATACGCTCGACAGGATCTTATATGCGATATTAAGAAGGCTAATCCTACGGTAGTTGGCGCAAATGGTGGATTGCCTGTCTTGTGTGTGGGGCAGAGCACACTGAGGTTACAATCATCTGAAATGCATTCTTCCGACCATATTCTGCATAAAAGTCTGTAAATGAATTTAAACAGAGCTTTGCCTCCGTTTTTTAACAGCTCAGCTGGTAAGCAATCGGCTTCTGCGGCTTTGTTGTTTTTAAGCCAAGCTATATCTCGTTGTAGTCGGACAGCGGAACTTCCATGCTGTCATCCACAATTGGGGTTCCTGGGATATCATCTCCATTGGCGGATTGTTGTCAGCGTCGCCATTTAGAAGACTAGAGAAGTTTTCCCTCCATAACATTAGTGTACTCTGGATATCTTTTAATAGATTCCCGTTATCATCGTTGCAGGAAGAGGCTCCGGTTTTGAAACCATCGGCCAGGCGTCTTATCTTTTTGAAAAATTTTTCAGTCTCATTCCTGTCGCCATGCATCTCAATTTTCTCGCACTCACGCATTTCCGCCTCTCCACTCGTCCACTGTGCGCATATATCATCGATTGGAGGCTTTCTTGAAGCAGGAGTGAGAGTAGAGTAGCGAACTCTTCGGTTGTCCGTTTTGACTACAGCTTATCGACGTCTAGCTTTCTCTGTGTAGGGTGACGAGCATTCTTAGCTGCGCACAGACGTGTGTGGATCTTGGCTTCGACAAGATAATGATCTAAGGCTAAGCTTACAGCGCGGATCGTGGATACCTCTAGTACACTGGAAGAGTGCCTTCCGTGAATCAAAACGTGATCAATTTGGTTGTATGTTTTTTGATCAGGGGACAGCCAGGTGGCTTTATGAATATTGAGATGCTTGAATCTAGTGCTACCAACGACCATGTTTCGTGCTGCGGCAAAGTCAATCAACCTCATTCCGTTATCGCATGTGTTGTCGTTGAGGCTGAACTTCCCGACTGTTGAACTAAATATGTTTTCCTTTCCCACCTTGGCGTTGAAGTCACCAAGCACGATTTTTATGTCATGACGTGGTTAGCGGTCGTATTCGTCTTCAAGGCACTCGTAAAAACTTTCTTTGGTTTAGTCATGTTTTTCTTCTGTCGGATCGTGCGAACATATCAGGCTTAAGTTAAAAAATTTAGCAATGAAGCGGATTATGGCAAGTCGTTCGTTCACAGGAGTGAATCGCAGGATATGATGCCGTATTCTCTTGCCACCTACAAGTCCGCATCCAAAGTCGTGCTTCTCCACATGGCCGCTGAAGTAGATATCACCATCCATCGCATTTCTTGGATTTCAGTGAAATCAGCTTTATATCGCTCCAAGATATCAATCAATTGGATAGAGACAACATCCCAATTTAGGGTCCGAACATTCCAGGTGCATATCCGTAAATCATAATCAGTTTTGCGTTTGCGGTAGTCGTCATCAGATTTGGGATCATTTTTCTCATTACTCTTATTTGTTTAATTGAAATGTTTTTATATGGTGGGCTTCAGACCCAACGCACAACCTTTGCTTGAAGGCCAAAGATGCCTTCCGCTCAAATTAGCCGTTAACTAACGGGTGTTAGTTTGTCGTTTCCAGGATACACCACGTGGAGATTTTGCGTCGACTTGAGACAATTTCGGCATGGATCATGCTTGCTTCGCCCAGTTGAGGCAGTCAGACACGTTGCCATGTGAAGAAATTAACACGTTGTCAAAATTAAAAAATAATGCAACCCAGGTCTGTTTGAAGATTGAACCTGGTTACTGAAATCAACAAATCAAAAACACGAAATACACATTTTTCGTGACCGCTACTTGTATACTTGAATGTTGAACTTGAAAGAAACCATTGGTAAAAGCTTTCGTAGAAACTTATTTTTAAGTATTCAAAAACACTTGGATTAAGCTTGACGTTAGAAATATAGCGTTTACCAACATAGTGTCAAGTGATGTTTATATATTATGATTCCTTAAATTTTTGATGAATTAGTAATAAATTGCTACAAAACCAGAATTTTTAATTATACGGCCTTTTTCTTTATGACGGTAGCTTTGCAGTATCTTTCAGTGCAAAGTTAGTAACAAACGAACCAATAGTCAGATTTAAGTTTTTAAATTAAAAAAAAATAGTGTAATTGAGAATTAGTATTGGTGTAGAACTGTAAATTATTTAATTTTAAATCTGTTATTTTGAAGTAAATCATTATTTGCAAAATAAGGTCAAACATAATATATGTCAGATTGCCTCCTTTGACTGTCTCCTAGTTCGTTTGAAATAAAATATATGAAAATTTGTCAGAGAATCATGATGAATTTAGTTAATTCTAAAATCCTCATATCTAAAAATAGGCAGTCCATCTGTTGGCAAGATTTATCCTTCATTTAATCTCAATACTGATATCGTTGGAGGAGTTAATACTGGATCCCAGGTAAACAAAGTCCTTCACTACCTCAAAGGAGGTGTTGTCAACAGTGACGTGGTTTCCAAGACGCTGGGAATGTTTGTTTGTTGACACGAGATACTTCGTTTTATCTGCGTTCACTGCAAGACCCATTCGACTCGACTCTTTTTCTAGCCTGGAGAATGATGCACTGACTTCGCGCGTATTTTGGCCAATGATGTCAATATTATCAGCATACGCCAGCAGCATAACGCTCTTATAGAAAATTGTGCCGCTGCGTCTCAGGTCAGCAGCTCGGATGATCTTCTCCATTACTATATTAAAGAAGTCGCACGATAAGGAATCACCTTGTCTGAAACCTCGCTTGGTATCGAACGGAAGGGAGAGGTCCTTCCCGATTTTCACTGCGCTGCTGGTGTTGTACAGTGTCATCCTGCAAAGACGTATTAGCTTCGCAGGAATACCAAATTCAGACATGATGGAGTAAAGGTGGCTCCTTATTTGACTGTCGAAGGCAGCTTTGAAATTTTAAGCACTTTTAAAATAATAAAACTGTGTTAATTTGTTATAAAATTAATTTTTATTCTTTAAGCACGTCTGTTCACTTTCGCATCTACTTTTTGAATGACTCGCCGGCAGCCTTCTCGTTACAATTTTTCCTCTTTACATATTATTTTTGCCGGTGTTGCCACAGTCGGCCATCCTGACTCTAAATCGTCCCGATTTCACCTCACTTAAAATTCATTTTTATTTATCCATAGTTTCATATTTGCCGCTTCCCATATTCCCTCGTACGGGATCTGAGTGAGTTGAAACCCTTCTACATCTTTAAGTAAATACCTATCATTTGGAAGGACCTTTACTACCCTATAGGGACCCTTAAACTTGGGTGCAATTTTTTTACAAACTCCCGGAGTACTTATAAAATTCTTCACCATAACGTAGTCGTCAATTTTATATGATTTTTCAATTCTATTTTTATCTTTGATAGTTTTATTATAATTTTGATTTTTTGTCATATTTTCCGCTGCTGCAGCCCTTATACTCATCAAATCTCGAATATTTTCCTGTTCATTAATATCATCCAATTTTTCTTTTAGAAAATCCACAATCACACCTTTTTGAGGAACACCAAAAAGTAGCTCACTTGGCGTTGTGCCCGCACTACGGTGCATCGTATTATTCATAGCGAACTCTATATCTGGCAAAATCTTATCTAAACTGAACTTTGAACCAGCGCTTGTCAATTTAGCTATCATGGGAGCAAGGCTTCGATTGACTCTTTCGACTTGCCCATTGGCTTGTGGGGACCCCGTAGCAACTTTTATGTGTTTAATATTATTATTTTCCATAAAAGTAGTGAAGTCTTTTGAAGTGAATGCACTACCCCGATCTGAAACTAATATTTTTGGACGACTATATGTACTAAAGTATGTCTTCAAACTGCTAAGTACTTCGTTAGTATTAGTTGTGCGAACCGGAAATAGTCTAACGAATTTTGAAAACGCATCTATAACCAAAAACACATATTTTTTCTTTGCATTTTTTAGTGAAACAGGACCAAAATGGTCAACATGTACGGTTTCGAAAGGCACGTCTCCTTTAGGAATATTATGTAATAGACCTTCATGCTTACCGGTTTTCGGAGAAAAAGCTATACATTTCAAGCAGTTTGCAATATGACACTTAATCTTTTCCTTTATTTTTGGAAACCAATATGCTTTTACCAGGGCGTTAAAAACCTTATCACATCCCATATGCCCCATTTCGTCATGATACATTCGTAATAAATTACTTTCCATTTCTTTCGGGACGTAAAACAAAATATTTTTGCCATTTTTTTTATAAATTAACCCGTTACGCATTTCAAATTTGTTACTTTCTTCTTTTTCTAAACTTTGTCTAACTTTGTTTATCTCATTATCTCTATACTGGCAAATTGATAAGTTTTGCTCAAATGTATTTTCTTCAAGTACTAGAACGTTGGAAATTCTACTCAACGCGTCTACATGTTGCATTTTTATTCCGCTGCGGTGCTCGAGCTTGTAATCAAAGTTTTCTAATTCGAGTGCCCACCTTGCTATTCTAGGGTTAACTTCCTTTTTATTTAAAGTTAAGGTCAAAGAATTGCAATCGGTCACTATTTTTAATTTTAATCCTTGCAAATATATCCGAAATCTTCGAAGAGCATAAATTATTGCTAAGGTTTCGAGCTCAAAGCTATGATATTTCGATTCACAATCACTCGCTCGTTTCGAAAAATAGAATACCGGATGAAATTTACCATCCAATTTTTTTTGTAGTAATATAGCACCAAATCCTAACGAACTTGCATCACAATGAAGTTCAGTCTCGTCTTTCGGGTCAAAAATTGCTAATATAGGTGCTTCAATTAATTTCTGTTTCAATTTTTCAAAACAACGCAGCTCATCTTCGCCAAATTTAAAGATAACGCCAAATTTAAAGATAACAATTTAAAGATAACAAAGCTATGCACGGACTTAACATTTTGTGGTATTGGAAAATTAACAACTGACTCAACATTTTTTTCATCTGGTCCTATACCCTTTTTAGAAATATTATAGCCTAGGTATCGTATTTCTGATTTCATAAAACAACATTTATCTAATCTTAGTTCTAACTTGTTTTTCACTAATCTGTTAAAAACCTCTTTTAATATTTCCAAATGTTCATCTTCGGTGTTTGTGGCAATCATTATGTCATCTAGATATATCGCAATTATCCCGGATCTAATAAGATCATCGAAAACGTGGTTAACAAAACGTTGGAACGTTGAAGGTGCATTCCTTAACCCAAAAGGCATCTTCAAAAACTCGTATTGACCTAAAGTTGTTACGAACGATGTGTATTTTATCGAATCTTCACTCATGTGAACATGGTAAAAAGCACTTTTCAAATCTAACAGAGAAAATATTGTTTTCTTTACCAATCGGTCTAGTAAATCATCAATTAGTGGTATTGGATAATTATCTTTAAGAGTAATTTTATTTAGCGTTCGATAATCTACACATAGTCGTATGTCACCTGTTTTTTTTCTAACGAGAACTATGGGAGACGCATACTCTGACCTACTTTTCCTGATTATGTTATTTTTTTCTAAATCATCCAATAATTTCTGTACCTTCTCTCTTTCACTATAGGCTAATCTCCGCGGGGAATAATGGAAGGGCTTTTCATTATTCAATGATAATTTCATTTCGCATTTAATTTCCGGCTCATCGGGACGTTCACAATTCATATAAAATTCTTTAAACAATTTATCAAATTTATTTTTTGCATCAATACTTATTTCATTATTATCAATACATATATCATTATCAGCAAATTCAATTTTCATTAGATTTAAGCATTCTTTTTGAAATTCATTATTCCCTTCACAATTTTGTAAATAATTTTTTTCACTCTTCAATTTAAGCTTAGCTATTTTTAAAAAATCTTTACCTAAAATTATAGGGGAATAATGAATAATGAGGGCGTGGGTTCAAATCCCACTTCTGATATTTTAAGCACTTTTAAAATAATAAAACTGTGTTAATTTGTTATAAAATTAATTTTTATTCTTTAAGCACGTCTGTTCACTTTCGCATCTACTTTTTGAATGACTCGCCGGCAGCCTTCTCGTTACAATTTTTCCTCTTTACATATTATTTTTGCCGGTGTTGCCACAAAATCGACAAAAAGATGGTGTGTGTCGATATGTTTTTCGAGGGTCTTTCCAAGGTTTGTCGGAGCGTGAAGATCTGGTCAATGGTGGACTTTCCAGGTCTAAAGCCACACTGATAAGGTCCAATCAGTTGGTTAACGATGGGCTTCAGTCTTTCACACAATACGCTCGACAGGATCTTATATGCGATATTAAGAAGGCTAATCCTACGGTAGTTGGCGCAAATGGTGGATTGCCTGTCTTGTGTGTGGGGCAGAGCACACTGAGGTTACAATCATCTGAAATGCATTCTTCCGACCATATTCTGCATAAAAGTCTGTAAATGAATTTAAACAGAGCTTTGCCTCCGTTTTTTAACAGCTCAGCTGGTAAGCAATCGGCTTCTGCGGCTTTGTTGTTTTTAAGCCAAGCTATATCTCGTTGTAGTCGGACAGCGGAACTTCCATGCTGTCATCCACAATTGGGGTTCCTGGGATATCATCTCCATTGGCGGATTGTTGTCAGCGTCGCCATTTAGAAGACTAGAGAAGTTTTCCCTCCATAACATTAGTGTACTCTGGATATCTTTTAATAGATTCCCGTTATCATCGTTGCAGGAAGAGGCTCCGGTTTTGAAACCATCGGCCAGGCGTCTTATCTTTTTGAAAAATTTTTCAGTCTCATTCCTGTCGCCATGCATCTCAATTTTCTCGCACTCACGCATTTCCGCCTCTCCACTCGTCCACTGTGCGCATATATCATCGATTGGAGGCTTTCTTGAAGCAGGAGTGAGAGTAGAGTAGCGAACTCTTCGGTTGTCCGTTTTGACTACAGCTTATCGACGTCTAGCTTTCTCTGTGTAGGGTGACGAGCATTCTTAGCTGCGCACAGACGTGTGTGGATCTTGGCTTCGACAAGATAATGATCTAAGGCTAAGCTTACAGCGCGGATCGTGGATACCTCTAGTACACTGGAAGAGTGCCTTCCGTGAATCAAAACGTGATCAATTTGGTTGTATGTTTTTTGATCAGGGGACAGCCAGGTGGCTTTATGAATATTGAGATGCTTGAATCTAGTGCTACCAACGACCATGTTTCGTGCTGCGGCAAAGTCAATCAACCTCATTCCGTTATCGCATGTGTTGTCGTTGAGGCTGAACTTCCCGACTGTTGAACTAAATATGTTTTCCTTTCCCACCTTGGCGTTGAAGTCACCAAGCACGATTTTTATGTCATGACGTGGTTAGCGGTCGTATTCGTCTTCAAGGCACTCGTAAAAACTTTCTTTGGTTTAGTCATGTTTTTCTTCTGTCGGATCGTGCGAACATATCAGGCTTAAGTTAAAAAATTTAGCAATGAAGCGGATTATGGCAAGTCGTTCGTTCACAGGAGTGAATCGCAGGATATGATGCCGTATTCTCTTGCCACCTACAAGTCCGCATCCAAAGTCGTGCTTCTCCACATGGCCGCTGAAGTAGATATCACCATCCATCGCATTTCTTGGATTTCAGTGAAATCAGCTTTATATCGCTCCAAGATATCAATCAATTGGATAGAGACAACATCCCAATTTAGGGTCCGAACATTCCAGGTGCATATCCGTAAATCATAATCAGTTTTGCGTTTGCGGTAGTCGTCATCAGATTTGGGATCATTTTTCTCATTACTCTTATTTGTTTAATTGAAATGTTTTTATATGGTGGGCTTCAGACCCAACGCACAACCTTTGCTTGAAGGCCAAAGATGCCTTCCGCTCAAATTAGCCGTTAACTAACGGGTGTTAGTTTGTCGTTTCCAGGATACACCACGTGGAGATTTTGCGTCGACTTGAGACAATTTCGGCATGGATCATGCTTGCTTCGCCCAGTTGAGGCAGTCAGACACGTTGCCATGTGAAGAAATTAACACGTTGTCAAAATTAAAAAATAATGCAACCCAGGTCTGTTTGAAGATTGAACCTGGTTACTGAAATCAACAAATCAAAAACACGAAATACACATTTTTCGTGACCGCTACTTGTATACTTGAATGTTGAACTTGAAAGAAACCATTGGTAAAAGCTTTCGTAGAAACTTATTTTTAAGTATTCAAAAACACTTGGATTAAGCTTGACGTTAGAAATATAGCGTTTACCAACATAGTGTCAAGTGATGTTTATATATTATGATTCCTTAAATTTTTGATGAATTAGTAATAAATTGCTACAAAACCAGAATTTTTAATTATACGGCCTTTTTCTTTATGACGGTAGCTTTGCAGTATCTTTCAGTGCAAAGTTAGTAACAAACGAACCAATAGTCAGATTTAAGTTTTTAAATTAAAAAAAAATAGTGTAATTGAGAATTAGTATTGGTGTAGAACTGTAAATTATTTAATTTTAAATCTGTTATTTTGAAGTAAATCATTATTTGCAAAATAAGGTCAAACATAATATATGTCAGATTGCCTCCTTTGACTGTCTCCTAGTTCGTTTGAAATAAAATATATGAAAATTTGTCAGAGAATCATGATGAATTTAGTTAATTCTAAAATCCTCATATCTAAAAATAGGCAGTCCATCAAGAGTTTATCTTTTCTGCCTCATCTTCAATTCATCTTCAAGCTGATGTAACTGATCTGGTTAGAAATTCATTAAAGTTAATTTTAATAAGGATCTTACCCTTGCAAGGATTTATTTTGACATGAGTGATAATTTGATATTCCCGCCAGACATCAACTTCATTTTGTTGGCTTGCCTAATACCTTTGCTGCCTCACACACATACACACACTCACAGACACGCCAACGTAAACACATCCTCCAACGTTCGTTTGATGCTTTATGTATAAAATTTTGTATTTTTAGCTTTTTGCTCAAGTTTCGTGCTTAATTTGGGAACTAAAAGAGTACTATAATAAAAAAAAAAAAAAATAAGCAATAAGAAAGGTATTTTCTTAGCACCTTAAAAAATCAATCATGTTGTTATGAAAGCTCACTGCGTGCTTCAACCTGTAGTTCAGACAAAATACAGTTTGTTATGTGTGTGTGTGTGTGTCTTTGTTTGTTGCGTGGGAAATATAATCTAAGGCAGTTGGAAAGTCATACATGAAGTCACGTAGTCAATAAACAGAATTTGGTCATAACAATTGTTTTTTTTTTCGTACTAAAAGTGAACGATGATGTTCCTTAAGGGATTAAGTTTCAACATAAGTGGCCACTTTGAAAGCGTTTGAAAGCAATCAAATCTTCACAAATTAAGACAATCTTTACAAAGCCTTTGAAAAAATTGATATTTATTATGACCAATTAAGATCTAATATGTGACAAATTTATTAAATATGCTTCACTAATCTTGCCAACTACGATGATGTACATTATTTATTTGTCACGATAACTTAACTGACCTTCTTAATGTTTGTTGAGGTCTTTGTGTAGAACATAAAGTCAGTTTTGTTCAAGCCACACAAATACATGTTTAAACAGCCCCACAAAGCCATTTCTTTATTACACAAAGGTTCAGACGTACAACTTTTACCTTGGTTGTGATATGATTCTTCTAAAAAGGATATAAAAAAAAAAATAAAAAACAAAAGAACAGCAACAACAGGATGCAGTCTAAGAATAATGAAGCTACTCTTTTTGATTGTGGTAGTAATTTGACACTTTTAAATTGATATGCTTATGTAAATGAGCGTGTGTGTGTGTGTGTGTGGGAGAGTGAGGGCAGAGATGGATTGGGCTGGGAAACATGAAAATTTGTTTATGTGTACGTGCTGCTGCTAACAATTTTTCTATTAAGTTTGAATTTAGTTGTTTTTTCTTTTTTTTTTGTTCGTAGGTTTATACGATTTATCTTAAATGTCAGAGTGTAACTGTGTTAGCAAGGTTAGAGTGCGTGTGCGTGTGTAGGTGTACGATATAAAAATGAGGGTGTGACTAATTTATTCAAGAAAATGTAAGGTACAATATTATTCATGGGACTTTGGATAAGCCAATTTTTTAAGGAGCCATCATGGGACCAAAATATTAAAAAAAATATAAAAGATTGAAGAAGTTGGCAATGTATTTTCTTGAATCTTAGTTTGCTTAGTTTGAAGCGAGGTCCAACGAAAAGAAATTGTTTTATAGTAGAGCCGCCGAGCCTAAGTGTTGTAATATTTTATTTTATGCATGCAATAAACTGAACACTGAATTTGTAAAAATGGTATGAAATAAGAGTTGGCAAAATAAACTTTAATTTCATCTCAGCTTTTTGTTTTTCAAATTATTATAAAAGATAACAAAATTGCATTAAATTGAAAAATGAGAAATAACATTGTATTTCTGCACTGCTTTCGGAATTATTTTGAATCAATGCCTAAAAACTTGCCAATATTTTTGCATTTTTTTATAATAGAGACATTTATAGCTAAATTTTCTATTATCGCCCCCATAGCGCAGTGTTGTCAGTATTTTCTGCATTATTAAGCCCGATTCTCTTTAATAAATTATTAGTTTTTTTAACGGTTATATATTAAGTTATTCATTTGAAACGGTAAATATAACGCTATTAATACCTTTACAAAGAACAAAATTTGAAGATACTTGCATAAACAATTAATTTATTTTGATATATTCTGAAAAATATTCTAATTTATATTCAATTTCTTTTTTAATCTCCATCAATCTGCGAAGTTGTGTAAAATAGCTAACCACAATCAGTTCGAGGTATCGCCTATACTCTTTTGTGCACATCACATACATGCAATATTCTATTAATTCAAAACCTCAGACAAATCTAAGAAGTAACCTTTAACCTTTATCATTACAATAAATATGCGACCACAAGGCAAACCATTGAAATTTAATTACATGCAAATGGAAAAGGAAGAAAATGTTTCTAGAAGTTTCTTATAGTATAGAAAACATTCAAGGGGTTTCACAACCCAGTCGAACTAAAAAATTACCCTTTCTTTGGGAATTTTTATTTCGAAAACTGTTCAATGGATTAAAATAAACTTTTCAGACTCTATCAAACATGGTTGAAGTTTACAAAAAAATATGTTTTAAAAACTAATCATACAATGGCGTCTTGGCACTTGATAATACAACATGTGTTCCTTTTAGAGGAACAAATCGGCGTATACCATAGCGGCCTCCGAACACCACTTAATAAAAAAAAAATGTGTCTGTGTGTTTATCTGTTTCACATTTTCTAGGTTTTTGATTGCCAAAGTAGCTGGCGTCAGTTTAAATTTTTTCTTGTTTTTCCCCCAAAAAATAACCTTAAACAGTTAATAAGAACTTTATTTTTTTCAATCTAAAAAAACCTTGTTTACTTCCCTGGATAATTTATCTACGAAGATACAGTTAAAATTTCAAGTGGAGCCGACCAAATAACACTTTAAAAGATGTCTTAGGTACACTTGTTTATTTGCTCAAAGATGATACGTGTCGATTTGTTTTTCAAGAGTATTTTCCAAGAGTTGATGTATCGTAAATATCTGGTCGATCCACAGTGCGAAATTTTACCAATCTAGGTGGACAAAATTATTTTTTCAAATGTATGTGTATACGACAAATACTTCTAGATGTATTTTGGACGCATATTTCAAATATGAACTCCGATTTTCTCTATCAGCTCCAGTTTATAAGTTATTGGTGAAAACATAAAAATTGTTTTTTTTTTCTAATAAATTAAGTTTATCATTTTACTAATTAACCGATTGCATAATACTGATGTATTTTTATTTAAAAATAGTAGACCTTTCAATTGGAAGACTTTTCAATTCAATTGGTTTTAGAAATTTTGAAGATATCGGCCTTCAAAGTTGAAAATACTTTAAAATTTGACATAATTAAATTAGAAAATTTATTCATGTTTATATTCCAAATGTTACAAAATAAAATTAAATTCATATAAATACATAAATCTTAAGTTTAACAAAAAAGCAGTTTGCCAATTAAATAAAATGGATTTATTCTTCAGTAAGAGATTCATCACTTTTGGAATGGGTTTCATTGTTGCTTGATTAATTGACGTCGTCCGCAATAAGGATTGAAGGCTCCTGTAGCAATTCTCGAATGTCTGTAGTAAATAGAGTGCGATTTTTTTTGCTTGTTTTCTCAAACTCCCAATATATGGGTCAGACGAAACGAGGAGTCTTTACAAAAGATCTGTGTTCGCGTCTACTCCAGATATTTTTCTTGTAAAACTCTCCCTGTTTTTCCGACTGTCCTTATATCATGCCTCTTGGGCTTCCTCTGACAGTTGACCGATCGGGAGGATGCAAGAACGTAATATCTCTTTTTCGTGGCAAAGAATTTTGTGGACAGTGACTGGCATTGGGTACAATGGGTATTCCTCGACGTATAAGTTTGCATAGTTTTTGCCTGGTAGTTTTTGCATATTCTTCAAACTTGCTTAGATTTATTTCAAAGCCCGAATTTATTGCCTCTAAAATAACGTTGAATCGTTTCAGTAAGTCTTCATTAACGCCAGTTAATTTTGCAGATTTTTTATAATCTCTGAAAAATTTTCGGGAAGTATTTCCATTATTAGTGTTTCCGCCTTCTTTATTTGGCATATCTACAAGTAAGCCACACTCCTTTCTTAAGTTCTCTTGCACATTTTTCTTTTTTTGAGCAACACTTTGCTTTTTTTGTTGGCCCCGTGCCTGCTATGACTTGATTGATAGTCTGTAAGATATGTGCAAAATGCACTCTAACAAACGAATTCTCGCATGAAGTGGAGATAAGCCAAAAGAAAGGAAGTTTGTGTTTATATCCTTCCTTGATATTACGTTCAAATCGTTAATTTCTAAAGGTTTGGCGCCACATGAGTAGCAAGTTTGGTTTGGGGAACATGACGACAGTATATTGCAAATTTTTCCATCAATCATGCAGGAAATCAGAATAG
Source organism: Tetanocera ferruginea (assembly GCA_958299015.1). Taxonomy (NCBI): domain Eukaryota; kingdom Metazoa; phylum Arthropoda; class Insecta; order Diptera; family Sciomyzidae; genus Tetanocera; species Tetanocera ferruginea. The sequence goes on along the minus strand of OY282640.1, from coordinate 60,273,420 downwards.
GCTTAATAAAAATTTCAATGTCATTTGAACTTTTTGTATTTCCATGGTTACCAGTTCCTTTGTCTCTTTCGCAAAAATAAATTTGATTGGTCTACAGTATTTAGGCGAAGATGGTGCTGGATCTGCTTATAATTTTCATTACAAGCTGACATATTAATGGGTACCATAGATATAGAGAAGAGATTTGCATCCGTTTGGTGATCGTCAGAAAACCTTTGTCTGTACCTTTTTTGGTCAGCTCCATCACAGCCCCATTTAAAAATAATTTCAACATTTTTTGTTTTGTTTAAGTCCTTGCTTTCAAAATTCGTTTTTTGAACCTTCACCAATCTTGTCACTGTGTGGTCAATAAGAGATTGGAACGGAATTTCTGCATATGTTTCCGTTATTTTAAATCCAGATGGATAATAAAGTTGCTTAGCCTGTCTTACTTTATAATAAGGTGGATATAAGTTATCTCTACGGGCCTTCGCTCCGTTCCGAATGGTCATATATTGATCGGTTGATAGGTTTGCATCTATCATTAAAGCAAGAGCCTCATCTGCGGAGTAATTCGGTGCTTGTTTATGAAGAAGCTCACGTGACTTCTTCATCATTGTTCCTCTTTTCGGAGATGCATTTGATAATTCTTTTAATATCATCGCGCAGTCTTTTTTCCCCTCAAGTCTTAATACTACTTCAGCAGCAAACTTTAATTGTTCGCCACTACTTGCGTCAAAAAGTGCCTGAACTTTTCTCTTTTTACACTTAGAGCTGCAGTCATTAAAAGACTTTGGACGTCTGCCGGGTCCACCAGGTTGAGGTAAAACTATATTGGGAAATTGAAGGCTCCCCTGAAGCCATAAAATATTTTCAGACACAAAATGGTCTTTCAATCTTCCAGAACGATTCCATTAAGTCTTCATTGTATAGCAAAATCTTCTGACTTTAGATTTCATGGTAGACTTATGACCAGGCTTTAAAGTCAAAGCATCAACTAGTTGAAGAATATGAGTCATCATAGCATCAACTTTTTGCGAACCGCAATTTTTAATCCATATATCAAACAGCATCTGATACGGAATTTGTAGTGCCATTTTCAGTCAGCCGAAAAAATGCAACTTGTGCAAAATTGTGCAAAACGGTCTTTTAAAATTTAGAAAGTCAATAAAATAATCTTTAAATTCCCGTACAACTGAAACTGGAATAATGCAGAATAATTACGTTCATTGCTCTTTCTTTCTAAGTAAAAAAAAAAACGCTCCAAACAATACTAACATATTATATTTTTTGCCAAATATAGCAAGGCAAGGAACTGTTCCTGCGACTCATTTGGAAACTCTACTGTGCCCTATTTCCATTCTTGCTATTCATTGGCTATGTATGGCGTCTATGAGTTGTCTCATTGGCAAATATCGTCTCTTTCAGTACTTGCTCGTACGACATGTTTTGGAATTTGTAAGATTTTCAATTTGGAAACTGTTTCGGAATTGTGACTCACGTACTTGAGATGTTATAAAAGGCACATGAGAATACCTTTCCGTACCCTGTTTTATATATTACTTGAGCTTCGAATGTTTGAACTGCATTTTCATGTGGATGAAAATCTCTAGAGGCTTTGAAGATCAAAAATCAAAATTATAACAAATTAATAAATCGAGAAGATCCTTTTAAAAGTTGAAATAATGAGTGGAAAAAAGGTTAAACTAAGTACTACATGAGCATAGCAAACAGGTTTTATAATAAAATTTTAAAACGTTTTGTTCTCATTAGATTACTTTATTTCTTAGATATTTTTCAGCTTCATAAACATAACCATTGATTAATTTATGACGGCATAATTTTATAAACAATTTTGTTCACACCGTTTCATCAGTTTAATAGCAAATTGTGGTAAGTCTAGATTAACTAAAATATGTTGACGACTTCTTAATCCCATTTACTTGCCCTCAAAAACATTTTCTATATATATTTTTTTAATATTTTATTAAAATAATAATAATGAAAGAAAATTAAAAAGTTTCTGTTTCGATATAAAGAAATGAAAAATGAACAAAAAAATTAAGCGTTTGTTTAAAATTCACATAAATTCACTGTTTTTCCCACAGTGCACTTAACATTTAAAATTGTGCTAGCTTTTTCCTAAATATAAAAAATTTGTTATTTTTCCTTTATCGTTGCTTGTAGAAACTCTTGCAAACAGCTCTTTTTAACAACTTAGTTAGTATGTTTTAGGAAACATAAACAGTTTATGTTAATAATAAAAAGAACGAATTAAGTCATTAGCAGATAAGAGTAGAATCCTGATTAAAAGAAAATTGATGATAATGACAAACTTCAAGCTACTTAAATGTTATGTTATATGAATGTTAAACATGAACAGAATATAAAGTGTAGGTAATAAAATTCAAGCTATAGTGATTTCATAAAAATTAAAAAAAACATACCAACAAACTTAATTGTTATGAATTTGAAAGTAGAACATTTCCGCCACACATTTTGCTTGAATTATCCCCAACTTACATACCAATGCTTATGTTAAGGAAAGAAGTACCACAAGTAGCACAACCAGAAGATTCTTTGAAAAAAACATCATTCCTGAATTACGTCTTTTAAATCCCAAAACATGGGCGCTTAAATATTTTATGGTTCTTTACACTTTGTTGTTAACACGCTGAATGTACTGAAGGATTTATTACTACGAATGCATTGCAAGCGAACGAAAAGGATTAACCCAGTAGACAATGACATCGCTGCTAGCAGGCCTTCCTGTGGATTTTGTAGTACTGCCGCACTCATATACAATTACACTTTCTTTTTTATATGAAGTGGGAAAATTTCGCAGGCCTTCCGCTCCGATAGCTCAAAAGAGGCCTGATAGAAGCACTTCTTTAGAATAGCTCAAAGTAGGGGTAAACAAAAAGTGTTGAAAAAATATTTTTTTCATTTACACCTTTTTCTATTTATTTATATATTCTATGATTTTATCTTCTTCTTCTCTCCTATGTTTTTTTAAGTTAGATTAATTTCAATCTATAATCTTTGATATAGCAGTAAGAAGGGCCATTATTGCGTCATATTTTTAAACTGATATATATTCTAACTTTTAACGAAAAAGTTGCCCTGAAGTATATGAAAAATCAGTCTTTGTAGGGAAAACAAATTTGTTGTGCTGCCTTTTGTGCATAAAAGGCAGGCCTTCAAGAAGTGCTCATAAGAGCAGCGAGGAACGGATGTGTTTAGTCTTCAAAAGTAGCAGTCAATGCATGCCTTCGTATGAAGAGCGCTGGTTTAATTGCCTATTGGGAAGATTTTATTTATTTGTAGAGCGTGTAAGTGTGAGTGTGAGTGTGTGTGTATGTACGTGGATGTGTGTTTGTTTGTTTGTTTGTTTGCTTGCTTGCTTGTGTAGGAAGCGTAAAACACCTCGAAGGTGTTTCTATGGAACAATTCCATGACGCTATTTTATAACAACAATAAAAGGTACAACAATAGCAGTAGCAGCAGCTATAGCAACAACAACAACAACAACAACAACAACAACAACAACAACAACAACAACAACTACTACAGCAGACATCAAGCCGACAAGCAAGCATTTGTCGGCTTGTTCAGAAAATTCTGTGCACGTTTGTGAAAAGGGACAAACATTTACTGGATTTATTCATTTTTAAGTGGAAAGTGAAATTTTTGCACAGCATGTACAAATTTACACCCAACACCAACATGCACACGCAGAGCGGAAGCACATATACACACATACACACACATATAACTACATACACGAGTAAATATGTATATGAATGTCAAAAAAATACTTCTCTTGGCCATTTGATTGCTTTGTTAAGCCAGCACATTATATAATAACCTTAAATGCTTGAGTGAGTGTGTGTGTGTGTGAGTGGCAGTGTGTGTCTGTGAGCAAGGTAGGACACATTTTTGCTGTGCTTTAATGATTCGTAGTCAAAGTCATGACAGAACCTCGACACTGTGGGTAGCTTCTATTAAAAGGAAAACCAAGTTTTTCCCGGTTTAGGTTAAAAAGTTTTTCCATTTTAAATTATGGTTGAAAATATTTCAGAATCCCGAAAATTTATATTAAAACATGGCTCAAATGTGGTTTTGCAAATTAATTGAGTTGGTCAAAGTACGAAACTAGTTTAGAGAAAACTTTTGAAAAACTATTAATTAGGCTGCTTTAGAGGAAAATTTTTACATTTTCATTCCTTTGTGCCTAAATATTTAAATTTATTAAAAACTCAAGCACGCACATTTATCAAACTGTCTGATTGACCTTTTCAGGCTAAAATTGGCGTGAATTAAATAAGAGTTTAGCATAAGTTTTGGGTCTAGGGATAAATTAAACGTTCAAAAAGTTTTTGTAATCGAGAAAAAAATCGTTTTAGTTGCCAAGAGACAACGGGTTAACATAAAATAACTTCAATTGTAAAAAAAAATTTAGTAGAACTTTTTCTATTCCTAATAGCATGGGTCTAGCGAAGGTAGGGAAGGGGAAAGGGGGAAGTTTTCCCTCTGCTGGAAATGAAAACAATAACAGGTTGAGTATTAAGTAAAAAATTATTAAAATTATCATTAAACAAGTAAAAAAAGTCTAAAGTCGGTCTAGCCCGACTATGGAATACCCTAAACCTACTTTAATATTTAAATATAAATTAAAATACAAAAACAAATAGACAAAACTTCCAATCAAAATTCATGTATTCTTTATACCTATAGAATTAATAGAGAATTAACTAATCTGGTTTATATAAAAGGTTGGCGTGTTGGTGGCCAGATGATATCGTCTAACTTATTGATAAAGCCAAAACAGAAGTCAACCAATTCGTATGCCTCAAGCCTCTGCTGCAACGAAGCTTGAAACTGATCTATAACAGGAATAAAGTTTTGTACTCTAAATTTTTGTGCTGATGTGAGAACAGCTTAGAAGAGAAAAGTAGACAAACGCACGTTAATTTTACGCTAACGTTGCGCTGTACATTGATATTCAGTCCAACAACTTAATTCGGCAGCTTTTTTTTTATACTCTTCAAAATTATTCCTTTTGACCTCTATGTATACTTTTAGTGATTTCAGTGTTGCAAATGCTGTACAAAGATCTTATGTTGGACTCTGTAGAATCTTGCTTGTTTTATTAACTTGGCTCAAAATATCATCCCAAAATACGGTTTAAATCCCAATTTCTTTTGTTGCCATTTTGTTATGAAAACCTAAAGCAGTAGCGCACGAGGATTTTCTTTATTTGAATTGATATATTAATTGGAGCGAGCGAGCGAAGCGAGCGAAGCTCCCATGGAACAGGTTGTTTGAAGCTGTTAAGAGGCCTTAAACTCTCGAACGGATTGACCGATCTTAAAATTTCTTTTTCTGTACTGTTCTACGCTTCCTAACGAAGGTTGTTTTCTTAGGAAGTTTTTTCAAATTCCATTTAGTTTAGAAGTTAATTGAAAATAATATTTCCGTGAGTTTTGTTGTTGTTATTCGCTGAAATAGTTTTCTTCTAACATGCTTGTGTATGTATGTATCAGTCAATGAAAAAACCGAACGACATGAAACGACAGCAAAAATGTTGCGGTGAATGTTTTTCGCTGCAACAGCTATTTATCAATAAATAGTTAAATAGTAAAAAATAAGAGTACGAATTTTATTTATGAAAGAAAATAGAAAATAAAACACAAAACATGAAATCTGTTTATATTTGCATATGTAGGAGAAGTCGTTAAATAAAATAAATTTGTAGTTTTAATTCTTATTTTAGGCTTATTTTCTTTCATAAACAGCATTTGTTGTTGTTTGACAGACATTTGTAATTCCTTAAATTGCAGCTCAGCGCTGCTAATAATTTGCTGCTAGGAATCTTGCACATGTTAATCCAGTTTTGTTCTTTACTGTTACAACTACAAAACATTAAACAATTTTAAGTGGGCAAGGAACAGAGTCGCAGAGTATTTGAAAAGAAATTTACTATTATTTTGTTTTCATCAATAAATTTCTTAAATGATTCTTAAAGTTATTTAAAAGCAGATTTATTTCGTTTGCAATCGAACGCAGGCATGCACGTTAACATTAATTTTAACGATAACCAAAATATTTTTTCGTTTCGTTGAAGCAAAAAAAATAAAAAAACGTTAATTCCAAAAACGAAAAATATTTATTTCGTTTTGGAGAAAACGATATCAAATTTTTTCGTTTTTGTCCCAACCGTTGAAAATAATGTTAATTTCAACAAAAAATTTCGTTTTGTTTATATCCGAAGAAATTTTTGTTTAAGGTGGTATGACACTTGCTTTTTCGCATTTTTAATATCTTAAAAATAGTTCTGGCTGAAAACTGTTAAAAAATATTTACTCTTTCAGCCGCTATCAGCTTAAAATCTATCTGGCAGAGGCACATTAAATTCTGACATTTCACAATATACTTTTTTTATTGTTTATTTATAATGAATGTACAAAACCAAATAAACACAAATTAACACAAGAACTGCAAAAGAGTTCGACTTTTAATATTTTAACAAATTTTTTCCATTTTTATGTAAAGAATTCATAATTTTTGACAAAATTCAGAATAACACTAAAATGCTAAATTCAACAGAATTTAAAAATGCGAAAAAAGCTAGTGTCATACCAGCTTTAGCATAGGAGAAAATAATAGAAAATTTTTCGTTTTTCAACGAAACGAAATTTGATTTGATAAATTTTTAACGTTATTTAAAAAACGAAATAATTTTGATAATTTATTTTTCTGCCTCAACGAAACAGAAAAAATTCTGTTGATTTCGTTGTGCATGTCTGATCGAAAGATAAAAGCATTTTCTTATCACGGAAAATTTGTCTGTTGCGTATTTTCTCAAGAAATTTTACACACAACTTCAAAAATCAACGAACGTTCGTTTCAACCGTTCATTAAAAATTAAGGTTTAAATAGAATGTCCGTTCAGAAAAAAATTACTAGCAGCGTCAGTGATTTTTTTTTGTTGTGCGTGAGTCATCGGTTCGGTTTGCGTTGTTGCTGTTCTACATGTTTTCGTTTTTGCGTTATCGTGGAGAAATGAAAACAATAAGAAATAAGAAAGAAAAGTAAGGAAATCAATCTGCAAGAAACATTCAGATAATTAAGTGCCGGTCGTGAACAAAGTTCCTGAATTTTTAATTCAAACGCTCATTTTGAATAAGTGATTAAAAACGAACGTTCGCTGTTTTTTTTATTGTGTGAAAAAACCGAAATAATCCAATTGGAATTTTATTGCCTTTAATTGTTTTTACACAAATCTTTGGATTTGAGTATTCACTTAAATATTTCTTTTAAGCATATTTCTAAAGGTTTCTGTGTTCAAAAGTAAATAAATTAAATAATTTTTTTTTAGATTTAGTAAGAAAAAAATTATAGAAGTGTTAGTCTGTCAACTTATGTGAAAACGAGAAATTATGAAATTGTTAAATATTATTATTTTCGTTCTGAATTATCATATTCATTGCACCAAAAAAATATATGGTAATTTTTTTCCAAAAATTAATCACATGCTCTTAGTAGGTTCCTTTTCTACTTATAAGAATATCAGTTTTTTGTTTTTTATCGCCATACTTTTGTAAAATATTATGGAGATACCAATTTTTTTATAAAAGGAACAATCTTAAAAATTAAGTCATTTCTAATAAATCATATCTCCATCTTATGTTCCCTTATTTTTGTAAATGGTAACATTCCTATCATTAGAAAACTATAGAAAAGCGATTTCAAAAAATTAAATATTTTTGGAATTTTTATGCTAGAGTTGCCAACTTTCTGAAAAACTTTAATTTGGTTTTATCTCAAAAAGTGGATTTTTAGTTTTTTTTTGTTATTTTAAAAACAAAATAAACTTTTCACTTACAAAGAATTACAATGCCTACATGGCATGTTTTTTCGCAATCTCTTTTTCTGACACAAATTTCACTTTATCATTCATCTTCATCTAATACCGTTTGAGATATTTTTACAAAATCTTGAACAAAACTGTTTGCCGTTTTAGAGTTTTATATATAGGAATGTTTGTTTTATATATATTAATGACCTCACACGTGACTTTGGAACATAAAAATGAAAGAAAACTAGAATAAATTAAAAAATTTTAATTTTTTCGTTTAAGATAATCGAAAGAGATAATATCTCTTTTTTTACAGATTTAAGAAAACATTTTTTAAAGCGAGCGACCCAACTAATTTGTATCTTCAACGTACCTATTTATGTGGCCAGCTTAGATACTTGCTAAGCGATTGCTACGACCTAGTATATAAATGTTGGAAGTTAAGTCATACTTATTAAATAAATGCTTCAATAATTATCAAATTCGCCCCAGTACAACAGTCCAAATTTTCCTATTTTTTGCTTAACTCACAAACGTTTAAGAAATAATTATTAATGAAAAAAGGAAATTATCGATATTGTCCTTCATTTGGTAAAAAACTACTGTAACGAGTTTTATTTCAAAGGCTGAGGTATGAAATAACAATTCAATAAAAACAAGTAAAGAAAGTCTAAAGTCGGTCTAGGCCGACTATGAAATACCCTAAACCCACTTTTCAAAAACAAAAAAATTTTATTGTAAATGGGCGGATGAAACTTATATTTAATATGCATTTAAATGTTGATGAAAAATTTAGACGTACCAAGTTTTATTCCTGTAGCTCACAGTTAATAAAACTGTGTTTTATTCACAGGGAATAAAACTCAGTTTCAGTATTTAACGTGGCTCAAATGTTAAGCCCATGCGGGACTAAAATTAGTTTTATTATTTGACGTTAAATTAACGATTTCAAATTAAATTTTAAAATAATTTCGGTGTCGGCAAACGTAAAAATTCACTCAAATGAAAATTAAATTAAAAATGTAAAAAGCATGGGATTCAAGTTGGATGATTGGGCCGGCCACTCAAACTTTTGAATAACACTGGTTTCAAAATACGTCTTTACAATACGTGAGGTGTGCTTTGGATCGTTATCCTGTTGGAAGACGAACGATCTTAAATCCATTTTTTCGGTGGATTTAAGATTTTACTGTAGTATGTCCACTAGACCGTACCTCAAAAAAAAAGAGCGCCGTAAACCAGCGAATATGACGCATTTCTGCAAGACAATTACGAAAAAAATTTTTTTATTTTTTTAAAAAAATAATGCCAATGCAAAAATAGAGGTATCAACACTATTTTTGTTGTGATTTTCTAAATATACAATGTTTAATTATTTTCACAGCCACATTGAAAATAGCACACTTTTTTTTTTGCATAGGAGGTGGTACGGTCTAATATCCACATATATAAGTGCCGTTCTTTCCGTTCTTTTACTGTCGCAGCTAAGCTTTTCATAATCATTGATGGAAGCTTCGCTTGAATCGTCTTTTCAGATACGCTGGCTTAACAACCACTTTTCGTCACACTTGTCGTGGTTGATGCGTCGTTATTTTTGATTAACATCCTCTTGCATAGAGAGTTTTGCATGTACCTTCTTTTTTAAAATTATCAAAAATTTGTCGTGCTTCACCAACTGAAATTTTATATTTTTTAGCCATAGTACCAAAAGTCTTACCATTTTCTCTGTCAGCCAAAATAAGTTTTCGCATTTTTTCAGTTTTTCTCATTTTTGTACACAAAACTGCAATTTAATTATGAGTTTCTTATGTGAAATATTTTGAATAAATACAAATATAACTCAAAATATTAGTGGTCGTTTTATTCTTATAAAAAAAAAACACCAAAGCTAAATTATGCTTTCAATTGTCACAATCACTTTGAAAACTGACAGATTTCATTACTTTATTATTTATTAAAGCTATTATTTATGCTTTGGTAATTATTTCTTTTTCTTTGAATTTAAGTAATAAAGCAGCAAAATACTTTCAATGCTTACTGAGATGAATTTTTACTTTCAGTTGGTGCCTAGTGTATATCCAAAAGATATTCAAATGGAATTACTCTGTGAAATATATCAATTCATTCCGTTTAAGATACTATAACTTGAACGATTTTTTCCATCTCTTGTGAGAGATATCAAACAATTTATAACAGAAATTATACAATAGTTCCATTAAAAATACTTTATTGGATTGTGGTATCAGACGATATCGACAATTTTCCAAGTATATATCTAAATATTATATAGCTTATCGACTGCTTATAACAATACCGATAGCCAATGGTGATGCTGAAAGGTAATTTTTAGTATTAAAAAGAATAATAATAGCATACCGATCTTCTATGTTAGATGAACGTTTGTCGTCAATAACGCAACTAATTATTGAAAATGATTTGTTGCAAACAATTAATTTTGACGAGTCGGTAGAAAGTTTTGACACAGTTAAATGGAGAAAACAATAAATAAATAAAAAGTTAATGAAAATTTTCACTTTTAGACATAAAATTAATGTTTTTATTATTAAAAGATCTGAGCTAAATGCTCTGTTCTTAAGTAGGTCCCGTGTTAATTTTAGCCCCAGGCTTCGCTATATGTTAATCCGATGATGTCAGGGATGCATATGATGCGAATGTGAACATTAATTTTTTTTAAAACTAAAGAAAAAATGTCATATTTTTTATAAGCAATTTGAATGTAACTGTATTCAACAGGCTATTTTTCATAAAAAATAAATTTTAAGTTCCCAATTTCTCTTGCAGATGAACATACATACTTAAAATAAAGAATATTAAGCACCTAATATTGCATTTAAAGTTATATTTCTTCTTTGATAAAATATTTTGGACACCTAACAATTAAACTCTTTTATCATTATTTAAAATGAATAAATTTGTCAAAAATATAGAACACAAGAGCGAAAGGGCACAAAAATTATTTGGAAATTCAACTTTTATTTTAATAAAATTAATACAATTTATTGAAGACTAACATCGTTGACATTAAGTAACTGTTCAATACATAAAATGAAATAGAAAAAATTCGAAAGCCTGCTTCCGGTAACTCCTTTGCACTTTTAGTTTCACCAGAAACTATAAAGCTCCACGAGCTCAATGGTGCGCCTCTTCGACTATATTGTATTATGTTCTTTTTTAAGATCCGCTAAGAGTGGGTATCTCTTCGACAAGATTCCTTGTTAACTCAAATTTGCGACCTGCATACTGCATGTTTCGATTCGATTGCTTCAAAAAAGAATTTGATTGCACATTTTTTTGCTTTACCTGCTACAGTATTTTTACGTTTGAAATTATCTTTCGGTTCCATCACCTCCAAAAGCTCTGAAGATAAATATCTAGGTAGAAAATTATTGATTTTTCTAATCATATTATAATATATTAACCCATAAAGATGTCCACTCATCTCCCAGAGTTCCCGAGTAAAAATTCAATTTTTTTAGCCAAAAGAGTACGACGTCCGAACAAAAGGCAAACAAGAAATTCTGTAATTAAGATGTCGTCAAACGGCTGTACAACAAGCGCTTGCAAGACATTTTGACCGTACAGATTCTTTAAAACAGCTATAGTGGCCGAGTTTAAATGAACTTTTTCGGCAGCCACGGTAACCAAATACATACTATTCTACCTGAAAGGTTCATGATAATTTTAAAACAAGTATTTTTTCCTTCATTGACTAGAACTCTACGTATCAAAGATTCTGAAAATTTTGTTGAATCATCAAATAAGTAGATGATGCTAGCTATATAATCTATTTTTGAGTGAGTTGTTACAAGCAAATGCTTTCAGGCTTTGTTTAACATTTAAAAAGACAGTCAACAACCTACACAAACATATTAAAAAAGGTTACTTATGTATGAAGAAAGGATGTAAGTTGACGTAGAAGGAAAAGCTGACTATGTTGAAATAACTTAATTTATAAACATCCCCTACGTTAGTGTCCCGAGGGCATGTTTGAAATTGTTAAATTTTTTTCAATGCAATCATTTCCATTTTTAGCAAATGCTCACAGTTAGAACGAATCATGAATAAATATTTTCTCTAACTCTTTAATAGTAAGTATTGCTAGCACAAGGATGATATCAGAAATTATTATAAATTTCTTAAAATTTAAGTTACCGTTTACTAAAGCCTGGTACTATGCTCGATTGCTTGAAATTTCACTGCCTACAGCCATTTATTTGTTGCGTGAAAATTTTGACAGATATTTTGTTGCGTACGAATAGCTGATGATCAGCTTACAAATTTTGACAAGATGTAAATAAACAGCCACAATTTATTAGAGGAAAAGCAGAAAATCATTTAAGTTCTTTAATTTTCATATTTATGATTATATAAATACAAAATAAATCTTTATACAAGTATGCATGTCCTTTGTTGTGCAGCAGAACAAGTCATTAGTTTATGGCAGTCTGCAAGCTGCGAAGTTTTGCGACCGCCATCACCGCGGAAAGGTGCAATAGAGTGGGTCGAAAAAAAAGTTTGAAAAAACCACCCCCTATTTTAAAGTTGACCTCGGGAGGATTCCGAAAACTAAAAAATTTTTTTTTTTTGACCACCGGAAAAACAGCCAAAATGGTCTTTTTTGCATAACTTAAGCATTACATGTCAGATCTTAAAAAATTATATATCGTTGAAAAGGGCTTTACGAGCACTACAATGTCTTCTTAGAACATTTTTACTTTTGAGGTCATATTCAACTAGTAAGCCCCCATTAGCCCGATTTACCCCCCTTAAATTTTTTTTTTTTTTCTCATAAGATTAAACTCCTTCAAATTTGTGTAATTTGTGTTCAAAAAATTATTTATTAAGTTTCTTTTACAATTTTGTTTATATTATGTGCTTGTTCGTTGACTAAACTAACAGTAAATTTTTTATAAAAAAAAGGATTATATCAAATATTTGAACCATTATAACTTCTTTGTTTTTAAACTTAACAAATAATTTTTGGAACACAAATTAAACAAATTTGAAGGAGTTTAATTATATAGGAAAAAAAAAAGAAATTTAAGGGGGATAAATCGGGCTAATGGGGCTTACTGGTTGAATATGACCTCAAAAATAAAAATGTCCTTAGACCACATTGTAGTGCTCGTAAAGCCCTTTTCAACGAAATATAATTTTTTAAGATCTGACATGTAATGCTTAAGTTATGCAAAAAAGACCATTTTGGCTGTTTTTCCGGTGGTCCAAAAAAAAAAATTTTTTTGTTTTCGGAATTCTATCGAGGTCAACTTTAAAATAGGGGGTGGTTTTTTCAAACTTTTTTTTTTTGTATGGAGGCCGACCCACTCTAAGGTGCAACCGTGTTTACAATTTCCAACAACTGCAGTTATTAATCGCAAAACTTTAGAAAAAGAACAAAAATATAATTTCAATAAGAAACATTGCTTTTTTGTTTGTACTCTTTTCTTAAATTAAATGACAACTATCAGTTTTCAAGATAAAATAAATGGTCGGTTTAATTAAATTGCCGTGAAAAGAATGTTGCTAGATGCATGTTGCTGAATATAGTAATAGATTTTCCGCAGTGAAGCATAGTACAGCTTTGATGAAAAAGTTGTAAAATATTCGCGCTTGTTTCACAGCTGTCATTTTTTGTATGGAGATTTGAGTGGAATTTCGTGTGAAGCCGAACAGAGTACTATGCTTAAGGCGCGATATGAGCTAAAAATTTAATACATTTTTTTATTCAGATGATGAGTTGGTGTTTTGTTTTTTAAAGCCCGTTGAATTTTAAAATTTAAGGTATCTAAACAGAATCTAAAGGGTGATTTTTTAAGAGCTTGATAACTTTTTTTTAAAAAAAAACGCATAAAATTTGCAAAATCTCATCGGTTCTTTATTTGAAACGTTAGATTGGTCCATGACATTTACTTTTTGAAGATAATTTCATTTAAATGTTGACCGGGGCTGCGTCTTAGGTGGTCCATTCGGAAAGTCCAATTTTGGGCAACTTTTTCGAGCATTTCGGCCGGAATAGCCCGAATTTCTTCGGAAATGTTGTCTTCCAAAGCTGGAATAGTTGCTGGCTTATTTCTGTAGACTTTAGACTTGACGTAGCCCCACAAAAAATAGTCTAAAGGCGTCAAATCGCATGATCTTGGTGGCCAACTTACCGGTCCATTTCTTGAGATTAATTGTTCTCCGAAGTTTTCCCTCAAAATGGCCATAGAATCGCGAGCTGTGTGGCATGTAGCGCCATCTTGTTGAAACCACATGTCAACCAAGTTCAGTTCTTCCATTTTTGGCAACAAAAAGTTTGTTAGCATCGAACGATAGCGATCGCCATTCACCGTAACGTTGCGTCCAACAGCATCTTTGAAAAAATACGGTCCAATGATTCCACCAGCGTACAAACCACACCAAACAGTGCATTTTTCGGGATGCATGGCCAGTTCTTGAACGGCTTCTGGTTGCTCTTCACTCCAAATGCGGCAATTTTGCTTATTTACGTAGCCATTCAACCAGAAATGAGCCTCATCGCTGAACAAAATTTGTCGATTTAAAAAGTTGCCCAAAATTGGACTTTCCGAATGGACCACCTAAGACGCAGCCGCGGTCAACATTTAAATGAAATTATCTTCAAAAAGTAAATGTCATGGACCAATCTAACGTTTCAAATAAAGAACCGATGAGATTTTGCAAATTTTATGCGTTTTTTTTAAAAAAAATGTTATCAAGCTCTTAAAAAATCACCCTTTACTTGGACGAGATAAGTTAGCAAAGCTTCTTTCGAAATTTATTCTATTCTTATTTTAAGTTAAACAAGCTTACGTAGTCATAGGTCGCGAAGCAGAAACCGAATAAACCATTGATAATGCCACAACTAAGTAGATTAGGAAACACTGAGCTTACATTTCCTCCGGAATTTCAATTATAATCACATACATATATCCGTGTGTAGTGGTGCGTTCATACAGTTAATTACTAGCCACAACAACAATATATCAATCACTAAGAAGCTTTAACTGCATCTGTTTCCGGTTGGTTAATAACTAACAAACTTATTTAATTCCGGCATTAGAAATAGAAATGGTAAGGAACGAAAGTACTACAGAACTGACATAAAAAGCTTACAAATAAAATATAATAATGAATTTAATAAGGTTAGCATATAAAACACAAATAGAACTTATTATATTACAATACATAGAGAAAATATATGATACTACTTAATATTTGAAAGTGCTGTTTCAAAGTTATGATATCTACTTCAAAATAACAGAATAAAAGAGGAAAACGAAGTATATTTAAAGGATATTTAGTTAAAATGACTTCATACAAATATTATTATATCTGACATTGTAATGATTTTTCCAACTTGATGCACTCCGATAAAATTCTCAAAAAAGTTTAAAAAAAACAACGCACGTTATGCTTTTATAAAAACCCATTCCTGAGTAGCCGTATTTATTGTGCCGCATTTATTGCGGTTTGCCATTGTGGCAGGGTCTCGGTTGTTGATCCTGCTTACTTCCGTTGATGGCTGAATGCACAGCAAGCATTCTTGCAGCTTTCAACAAAACAAAAATAAAGCAACAAAAACAAAAATATATAAAAAAATAAAAAGAAAACGAAAAAAGGTTGTCATATTTCTCTTTGTTTGAGCTCATTCAGAAGCAGTCAACGAAATTAAATGAACTGTATTTAATATATGATGGATGGACGGCAGCAAATTTTTCATTTTCAAATTTTATGGACGTCTATGAATTGTATAGAATTTAGAAAAACAATGTTTGAGTGATAGAGTGATTAAAGCTGTAAACAGCATCATTTGTGCGATTTTCTTTATTTATATTCGGGATAATCGGAACATAATTCATTCCTTGAAGATTGTTTAAAACCCTTTATCAAGAAATAACAACTGTGACTTTATTGGTGAGAACTTTAAATAAAGGTCGGTACAAAGATATACACATCATCTTGAATATAAATATGAATATGAATATGAATATGAATATGAATATGAAAATGTAAATGAATATGAATATGAATATGAATATGAATATGAATATGAATATGAATATGAATATGAATATGAATATGAATATGAATATGAATATGAATATGAATATGAATATGAATATGAATATGAATATGAATATGAATATGAATATGAATATGAATATGAATATGAATATGAATATGAATATGAATATGAATATGAATATGAATATGAATATGAATATGAATATGAATATGAATATGAATATGAATATGAATATGAATATGAATATGAATATGAATATGAATATGAATATGAATATGAATATGAATATGAATATGAATATGAATATGAATATGAATATGAATATGAATATGAATATGAATATGAATATGAATATGAATATGAATATGAATATGAATATGAATATGAATATGAATATGAATATGAATATGAATATGAATATGAATATGAATATGAATATGAATATGAATATGAATATGAATATGAATATGAATATGAATATGAATATGAATATGAATATGAATATGAATATGAATATGAATATGAATATGAATATGAATATGAATATGAATATGAATATGAATATGAATATGAATATGAATATGAATATGAATATGAATATGAATATGAATATGAATATGAATATGAATATGAATATGAATATGAATATGAATATGAATATGAATATGAATATGAATATGAATATGAATATGAATATGAATATGAATATGAATATGAATATGAATATGAATATGAATATGAATATGAATATGAATATGAATATGAATATGAATATGAATATGAATATGAATATGAATATGAATATGAATATGAATATGAATATGAATATGAATATGAATATGAATATGAATATGAATATGAATATGAATATGAATATGAATATGAATATGAATATGAATATGAATATGAATATGAATATGAATATGAATATGAATATGAATATGAATATGAATATGAATATGAATATGAATATGAATATGAATATGAATATGAATATGAATATGAATATGAATATGAATATGAATATGAATATGAATATGAATATGAATATGAATATGAATATGAATATGAATATGAATATGAATATGAATATGAATATGAATATGAATATGAATATGAATATGAATATGAATATGAATATGAATATGAATATGAATATGAATATGAATATGAATATGAATATGAATATGAATATGAATATGAATATGAATATGAATATGAATATGAATATGAATATGAATATGAATATGAATATGAATATGAATATGAATATGAATATGAATATGAATATGAATATGAATATGAATATGAATATGAATATGAATATGAATATGAATATGAATATGAATATGAATATGAATATGAATATGAATATGAATATGAATATGAATATGAATATGAATATGAATATGAATATGAATATGAATATGAATATGAATATGAATATGAATATGAATATGAATATGAATATGAATATGAATATGAATATGAATATGAATATGAATATGAATATGAATATGAATATGAATATGAATATGAACAGGAATCAAACCAGAATATTTTTTTCTTAAAATGAACTGTTACAAAAACTTTTACATCAGTTAAAATCTTTTGTTTCCCAGCAAGTAAAATCATTAGTGGTGTTGTTTGCACGCAATGTGCTTTTCTGCAACAACAACAATAGCAACAACAAAAATTGTGATATTTTTATATCTGCTTACATAAGCAGTTAACATTTTTTTTATCTACTTTTCGCTCGTAGTTTGAAACTTTAGTTATCTCTATTTTGATCACGATACCGGCACGTGGTTAAATTTTGTTTTTATTCTAATGTTTTTGTTTTTTTGTTTGCTTTTCTGACCAAGATTAACAGCTGTTTCACTTTCATCATCTACTTCAAATATGAAATAATAGAAATGTGCAGGAAGGGAGAAAATCAATAAAATTATTATGTTCGAGAGCAAGCATTTTACCCAGAAAGTTGAATAAGATGCGTTGTTTTATTTTTGTCAAAAAAGTACTCATTTCTCTTGTGAAAAAATGTTTATGTAATTAATTTTCTTTAACAAAGCTATCGAAATTAATATCTGGAAAAATTACAAGTCATAAGAAAATATGATATATACGCACCAAACCTGCGTTTGTGTTTTAATGGGGAGTTGTGCTCAGAGTTCATTGTCACTTCTTCATATTAAATTATTTTCAAAATATTATTAATTATTAACGTAACTTTACAAATCAGTTCCATAATTGACAAAAAACGCCGTTCATTTTCTCAGCAATAACATTAACACCATTTTAAAAAGGGTTACTTGAAGCTTATTGGGCTTAATTTCGGTTTTATGATCTTGCACAAAGCATCGGATTTAAATTTTTTATATCTTATTGAGACCATTTTATGTGTGTGTATTGGTTTTTAATTTGAAAATAAAACGCATAGAAAAGTTTTTTCGCAAAACACAACAAAAATGTGAAAAAATTTATATTGCATAAAATTCACATTTTGGCAATCTTACGTGGGTTTTATTTCCGTTTATGTACGAGTAAATCTATTATTAATAGCGCAGCCAATTCGAGTGAGTTTAAGCCCAATTTCGTAACAGTTGGCAACAAAAAAAAAAAAGAAAAACCGAAAGGCGGATATGATTATAAGCCCGCAACAATATTGCTGCCACTTACTTATATGGGGGCAGGAGTGGGTTTTTTTTGCTATTTTTTTATAAGTACGCATTAAGTTGCCTCCCGCCGTTTTATCACACTTTGTGTAGCGGTTGTTTTGTGTTTTTCACTTGTGGGTTTTCCTTTGCTACTCTGCTGTTTGAGAGCCGCAAGCTGATTTTTTGTGGCCTCTTCATATTATTTTTTATAACATCAACGCTTTCCTCTATTTCTTATTCGACTATATTTTATCTGGTTTTTGCTGGTTTTACAGCTATGCTTGCGTTCGCGGCATTTTTGTCGCATATTTCATGCAATTCTTCTAAAAGCACTTTACCACAACTAACACCCACACACGCACACATATCTACCTACACTTGTTTGCGTTGCTAGAAAATAAATGAATGATAATATGCGAAGTTGTATCCTTCCGACGTTCGTTTTGTAGTTGCGTCCTTTTATTTTTTCTATGTTTTTTTTTTTTATATATTTGTTGTCTTGGCTGTTTTACTGCGTTTGCTGTTGTATGTCTTAATATCTGGCTGTCTTTCTGACTGCCCGCCTGTCTGTCTTTCTGACTGCCCGCCTGTCTGTCTATCTGTCTGCTTGGAATTTTTCCCGTTGGCCCCTGCTTCCGTTACTGCTGATGTCTTTTCTTATTTTCAGCTAAGACGTCGTCATGCGTTTTGTCATTTTTATCCCTAACTTCATCTTAAGCGTAATATTTGTTTGTTTTTTTTTTTTTTAAGAATTCCCTTCGTACATTCTTCGAACTTTTTGCTGGCGAAATCCTTGGCCGAGTTAAGAATTCAGGCATTTTTTAAGTGCACTTTTTTTTCAAACTGATATTGAATTTATTTTTATATAAAATTGTTTCCAATATTTTGCTGACTATCGTATGGTGTGGCCTGCCATGTGTTGCCATGAAAAAAATTCAGCACGAAGTTCGTTAAAACTACTTAAGTTTTTTTATTCTGCTTTAAACATGCTTTGAAGTCCTTGTGTACGAGTGACTTAAAATTCTAAGCTTTTATTGCAGTTTCTGAAATTTACTGTTATTTTAAAAACTTTAAATGAAAAATCAATATTTTAGAGTAGGTGAAGAAGAATGTTAAGTGAACTAATGTTATTCTCGCTTCACTCAATCTTTATTCCTGAGTTTTATTATATCTCAAGAAAGTGTTTTAGCTTATCGTGTGGCACGAGTTAAATTGCTACATGAGTTTTGAACTTTATCTGAAGAGTATTTTAAAACTTTTCATCTATATTTATGGCTAAAATTTCTATAGCGCGTAAAAATTGATGTGACATTTCTTCTCATTCATTAGCGCAACCAAAGGGGGGTTTCGCGGTTTAACCCCCCCCCCCCAATTATTTTAGTATCAAGCAAAACAGCATTCAATGAAAGTGAGTCACTTGAAAAGCAATCACACGTCTTATCAAATGAGTGGAAACCCCAAATGTATATTTCAAATAGATTCTGGTTGATCATAATCTACTAAATTAGTCATATTTTTTCCTTCAGACTGCACATTAAGCCAGATTGATTTTGTATGGGAAAAAAAAGTGAGCCGGACACCGACTCAAAAGTAAGAGGTACTCTTAAAAACTATTTAATGTTTTTTAAACACCTATAAATCATATAGTTTTCATGGTATTTTCATGCATTTAAGTTAATTGGAAAAGTATTGAGGTCTTCTTTTTTTTTGTGTAACTAATTGTTTGGTTTAATCACCGCTAAAAAAAATATATACATATTCGAAAATCATTAATTTTGTATTGGGACACTATCTGGCGTACATTTTACTAAAAATTGAAGAGTAATTATAGCAATTAAATAATAATTATATAATAATTAAGGGGGTCTTCTCATTGAGCAACTTTTTTTTCGACTTTTTTTTTTGCATTTATTTATAGCTTGGGTAGTTGTGAATATGCCCCTTCCTAGGACTTTTAGAAATTCGAAATACTTTAAAAGATACAGCCTTTTTTGTGAAGCAAGGTCTTCGTCAAAATGAGCTATTTTTTTGTTGAAAATGTTTATTGTTAGGTAAAAACGTATTTGCACACATATTCATACAAACATACGAATACACATTTCTGCTTATTTTAGGGGTTGAAGAATTTTTTTAGTCCAGGTGTTCAACTGAAAGCATCATTTAGTTCAGTTTGTATCGAGTTGAGCAACAGACGCGTGCGCTTCAGTGAACGGAAAAGTAAATTTTTCATAAATTTATTGTGATTTTTGTAAAATGGATCGGAAAAGTAATAAAGAAAAAAAAAACGCCCAAGTGAGCGTCAGAATCGTGCTAAAAAACGCGGGTTTAGTGGAAATCAGCATCTTAGACCAGAGGATTCTGAATATACCAGTACATCCATACCAGCACCTATGAATTAAGTTTTCTCCGGTTCTACCGGACCGATTTTGATGAATCAAAGTGAATTCGACGGAGAATTGTCAGTTCTGTCAAACTGCATTTAAATATTTTTTGATTTTTTTTTTTTTTTTCAAAAAAATTACTTCAAACTTTAAACGCGTTTATCTCGAAACCACGTTTTTCGAACTGGCGGCCATGATATCTCCAGTTCAACTGAACCGATTTTCATGAAACAAAATGGAATCGACGCAGAATTGTCACCATTTTCGGGTGAATTTCGACCATAATTTTTAAAAATTTTTTACTATTTTTTTTTTACACTAAACTACAAAAAAAAGCCCGAAATTGAATTTTTTTTTGAATGGCCGCCATTTTGTCAAAAAAAATCACAAAATTAAGCTTGAGGTTCACCCGAGAATTACATCTATACTGATTATAACCCCGAATTTTTTTAAAAAGGGTCAAAAAAATGGGTTTTGAATGAGAAGACCGCCTTAAATAATAATGCCAATAATTGTGGCACTAAGTTTTGGTTCAACCATATCATACGATATATCAATTGAAAAAAGAGCTCAATAAATTTCCAATAAGTTTAAATGCATGTGAATACCTTGAAAAATACATATTATATACGTGTTTTGAAGAACTTCTCTTCGAAAAAGACGAAATATCGATTTTTGGAATCTCAAGAGTTTTTAAAGACAAAACATTTCAAATATTTTTTAGTTAATATATGTTAATATTTAGTTAATATATATATTACTTCGTTTTCTTAAAAAAAAGGGGTTCAGAAGAACCAAAACCGATCCATGGGGATTTCTTTGATAAAAACAAAAAAAAAAATTGTATACAGAAACTGTGTTTGAGAGTCTTTTAAGAGTCCCTCTAACTTTTAAGTCGGTATCCGGTGAAATTTAAATTACGATCCGGTTTACTACACATGTTTAATTTATGTTATGTTCTGATTCTGTTGGCAATACTTAGATTCCAGTTATATTTTCAACTTCTTGAATGAAACCCACTAAGGCGACTTGAAATATATGGAAAAAAATTAATTTAAAAGTTAGACAAAACAAGAAAGCCTGAATTTGTGGAAAATCGTTTTATTCCCTCGCCACCGAAATAATCGAAGAAATTTCTTCTGAAATTGTTATTTTTCGTCCTTTTTTACAGATATTTTTCCCAAACTTTGCAGAATTAAGTTTATAATGAAGTCATATGATTCAGTAAAAAAAATAATTCCTGTTGACTTTCGAAACTAGAGAAAAAGTTCACAATTACTTATTTTTCATCGTATTTTCCCGAATCTGTTTCATTAAAATTTCTCTAAATTGTTACATATTATACGATTTTTAAAAGTTCATTAAAATCGGTCCATCCGTTTCGTAGGAGTTCAAACACTAACACCGTGACACGAGATTTTTATACCCTAAACCTGAAAGGTCAGGGTATATTAACTTTGTGCAAACGTTTGTAACGCATAGAATGAAGCGAGTCCGGTATAGAAAAGTATATATATATTCTTGATCAGCGTCACCACCTGAGTCGAGCTATCCATGTCCGTCCGTACGTCCGTCTGTGTGTTGTCCGTATTCATAGGTTAAGAAGAAGGAGTTGAGATAATTGAATGAAACTTAGTACACATTGTCACATAGACCCAAGAATCTGCACTATTGAATATTTTTGGAATTCGCCCACGGACACGCTTACCTCCCATACAACGCAAATATTGAAAACTGCATAAATAAGATCATAATTAACCTACAGCAATAAAACTAGGTGTGTATGTGTTTTGTATTTGTGGTATCTGTGGCGACATGTTTACAATGAGTCGAAGAATATCGATCATATCGGAAAAACAGAATCACAAGTTTCCTTCTCTA
Source organism: Tetanocera ferruginea (assembly GCA_958299015.1). Classification (NCBI taxonomy): domain Eukaryota; kingdom Metazoa; phylum Arthropoda; class Insecta; order Diptera; family Sciomyzidae; genus Tetanocera; species Tetanocera ferruginea. Next base: position 60,250,614 of record OY282640.1, on the reverse strand, counting down.
GCAGATATAAGAAAAAATCGAGCTTATTGTAAAACCATGTTTGTGCGTGTGAGTTATAAAATATTTGTGAAATAAAGACATCACAGTATTAATACAAAGATGTCCTTAAAGAATGGGTGTCATCAGCCCACGGACACGCCTACCTCCCATACAACCCAAAAAGTTTAAAACTGAATAGAGAGATCAAATTTGGTATGTATGTATTTTATATCAAAATTAAGGTGTGTTCAAAAATTGGGAGTAATCCGTCCATGAACACGCACACCTCCCATAGCAAAAGCTTAATAATGGCATTTACTGTGAGCTACAGGAATATAACTTGGTATGTGTAATTTTCATCCACATTTTAATGCATATAAAATATAGTCTTCATCCACACGACTATTTTCAATTATATCATTTTTTTGAAAAAGTAGGTTTAGGGTTTTTCATAGTCGGCCTAGACCGACTTTAGACTTTCTTTACTTGTTAAATATTAGATAAAAAACTGTTTTTTTTCTCTTAAGTTAATGCTCATGTACAAATATTCTATTCCGAATATGTTTTGAAATAAGATTATAAGATATATAGAATTTGTCATTTTCAAAATACTTTGGAGGCACAGAAAATTTAAATGTGTTTTACGTAGACCTCTTTCGTGAAAGCTCAATTCTACGGTTATATTAATTCCGGACAGACAGCCTCTCTTAGAGTTGAAAGGTACCGAATTAGCTAATGCTGTTATGACATTTTCCATCCTTGGTTTGGGTGGAGGCCTATCTAACACCCCTTCTGTACTTAGGGGTACAGCACCCAGTTGGAAAATGCAACTTCACATTCTAGTAAAAGATCTTCCTGCAATTTAGGTATAGACTACAACCACCAAGAAACTCCCTGAAGATCTAGTCCAACAAGTCAACCTGAAAGCAGTCAGGAGCTGCTGGCTTCCCGTGGTACCAGTCTTCACGTCCTTGGTCAGACCTCGTAGCAAATCTACTGCCAGTTGTGCTCGTCACAGCTCTGGAATTGTCACAGAACAGCTCTTCAATATAGATCAAGTGGGATCTACGAATATTCAGCCAGATGAAGAGGTTTAAAATTCTATTCACCTGATACGACGTCTTGTATGTTGACTGACATGCGAAGTTGTTTAATCTGACAAATTGCTAACTAGATGCAAGCGCATGCCATCATCATGCTCTCGATTTATTTCTTGAATAATGTCCATAGAACCTTAACCTCGAATATCTTCGTAAAGAGGACTTTCCCACAACACATGTGACCAATCATCGAGGGTTCATCTACAGTGGCAGCCTTCAGTTGCGCTGAAATTTTGCTTATGCAATAATGCATTAAGATAATAAAGGCTAGCCAACACAGGGCCCAGACTTACGGAGTACCAAAAGTCCAGACGACCTTCAACAAAAGCCTCATCACGTATAAACTGGTAGGTAACTCTATCGTTTTGACTCTGATTCCATCTATATTGCCACCTGGGTGTAGCGTATATTTTAAGCATAGCCTTTATCTCAATTGAGCTGAAATCCCTACCTAGCACGTCCTGAGCCCAATCAGTACCCCTCCGAATTTGGTATGCAATGCTGGTTTGCACTACCATCAAATTTAAAGGGGGCACCATAAATACCTGAAGGGCATCCATACAGACTGTACGGCACCCCGGAATACATCCAATCAAGATCACTCTCTGGCATGAGATTATCTTCCGGTAGCCCACATCACAACTGACTATGTCGGCCCACACTGAGCCGGATAGCACGCCTACTGAGTCCCCAGTCACTCCTAAGAATTCTTCATAATCGCCCTACCACAGTCAATAGACACTCTCTTTACTTCTCTAGACGCACCAAGAAGTTCATGCTTTCTCCCATGTGAATCCCCTGGTATTCGACTTCAGTCACGTTTCTGAAATCCACAGCCTACAGACTGACAAAAGGAGGTCGACCACATTACAATTTACCCTTGATTAACATCATCACCGTCTTGTCTCTTGCCACGCCAACATTTATCTGTGCACTCCAAGCACTAATGGTAGCCATAACCTCACTTGCCTTATTTTCAAGCTCAGCTTGAGAACTACCTTTAACCAATACAAGTAGGTCAATAGTATACACATAGTATATACACATATAATACACAGATGAATAATACAAAAGATGATCCATAAAAAACAGATGATCAGTTAAACCCTAGCGGGGTTATTAAGACGCTTAACAATAATTTTCCAAACATTTCCTACCAAATGTCATACCATTTCCGAGTTAAGGAACAAAACACTTAAAAAAAGTTTTAAGATATCCTGTTTTTTTTTTGTTCCCTTCTGTTAAAATTTAGTCAGAGCAAACAGGTGTGCATTTTTAGTAAGCATTGCTTTGAAAATGATTATTTTACCTCTTAACACCAATACTGGACCTCTTAACACCAATACTGGAAAAGTTGGAGACCTAAAAATGATGCGTTGAATTGCAGAGAAATCCACTGTTCACCCAAATTAAATATGTCAAAAAAATATGTTCCGCCCGTTAGTTTGCAGCACCCTGCTAGGGTTTTGTTCTCATGGGGTAGTACTTTCAGGTCAATATAGTGGTATGTAAGAATTTTGACTTTTTTAAAAATTTGTTTCACTGTGTAATTTTCAAATGAATACGGGTAGAGGCTACAATATCTTATTCTGAGCTATTTGAATTCAAGTCAATGTCAAATAGTATATCTGAAAAGGAATGGGTGTATTTAATAATCGCTCAATAATTTAAATTTCTGTTACTAAGAAATTATGAAAGAAAGTCAAAAAGTCTAAAATATGAACTTGTTGCCTTTGAGTGCCGTACAAATACTTTGCCATTTTCACTACTGAGGCCTCCATTATTAAAGTGTCATAAAATTAGCTAAATATAAGAAACTTTAAAGTAGATAATCAAAAGGAAGTTGATTTTTTTGTGCGTCCAGTATTTCATCTGGCAGAAAAAAATGTATCTGAAACCAACCTGATTTTGCATTTCTGAGACAAAAACTCCGTCGACATGCCTAGAGGAGGGAGGGTAATAGGCAAGGCAAAACTAAAAAATTTTTTGCTATATCCTTTCTGTGTCCCAACAACACCAACAATTTATGAAAATATTCTGGCATTATTTTTCTTATTTAATAGTCTTTTTATTAAATATAAATATTATGCTGAGGTACATTTAAAAATAATTATTAATTGTAAATCATTCCTAACATGTAAGTACATTTCTACCAAACACTTAAGTAATTAAATTGAATTTGGAAAAAGCTTACGGGTAGTTCTCAAAAAAAAAAAAAAACAAAAACAAAAACAAAACATTTCGAAAAATGTATTTCTACATTTTTTACATCCAAAGCTGACATGCTTTGTCTATTCTTTCGACATATCCTTAAAAACAACATTTTGTTGTAATTTTTTTTTTTTTAATTTTTATTTTATTTTTGGGTTCTTGTAGAATTATTAACACTCTGTGACCTGAAATCTGAGCGCACACAAACTGCAGCTTAAGCATCCTTAAAAGTTTCTAGCAAGGTGCTGACAAGCTCACAGCGACAACAACAACAACTACAATACAACCGAGAAACATGAAATAAAAAAAAAAATAAAATGTATAAAAAACAGGACATTTATGTGCACATGAAAAGTAAATTGGTGCGCTCGCCGGAAGTGTGGAAACTTTGCTGACAAAAAAGAAAAAAAAAAATGGAGAGAAACAAGACCATAGAAAAAAAAAGACCGGAAAACATGTACGATTAGACCCGAAGGACTCGTTGGCACATTCATTTAAACATCATCAACGTTGTAAATTGTGTACTTGGCGATTTGTGCACAGCACAGATACACACTCACACTCACACACGAACATCAGCACACACATACTTATGTTTTATTGTAACAAAATAAACGACGTGTAGAGGAGCATGCATATACACAGGCGTACAGACATATATTCTGCTACCTCTGCAAAAGCAACAAAAACTTTGTATTGGGCTGGGCAGAGGTTTGGCTTTTTGTGGCACCTTAAGCCAAGTTTCACTATGATGAATGCCTTTTCTTTTTTTTTTGTTAGTGTGCTATAGAAAAAGAGTTTAAGCTGAATAGCTATTTTTTTTTTGTATATGTGTGTGTTTCTTGTTAAATATAAGTGTGAGCTTTTTGTTAATCGCTCTACTGAGCTGTTTTTCATGTCCCTTTTAAAAACCATGACTGCCCTTTAGGAATGAGCCGACTTGTTTTGTTTTAAGCAAGTAATTGAAAAACAAATTTAAAACCATGTATTTGATAAACTTTTTTATATTATATGAAAGCGGTATCTTTTTTATTTTTTAAAATTCAAACATTTGAATCATTTTCTTAATACTAATTCCTTGATCAAATAATTTTTTATTTCTTTGGTTTAATACGATTTTAGATTTGTTCGTTTTTAATTTATTAAAACTATACATAAGATTTCATGTATTTAATTCGAACTGTTTAAAAAAAACTAAATTAAATTGAAAATCCATTTGAAATTGTTCTATTTGTTTTGTATAATATAATTATATCTTTTTAAAGGTGTTAGCGTAAAATTAGTAAAAAAATCTTTTTGATAAAAACAAATGAACTAAGTGGAATAATTTTCAATTCTTATGCTTTTAAATCTTATGTTAAAGGTATTATCAACTTATTTAAAGTCAGCTACATTTCCGGTAGTTAAAAATATATGCAATATATGCATAGGTCAATTGACTTCATTGGCGGATATCGCCTTACAAAATATATACGTTCGTTATATGAAAAAAGCAAGAATTTCAACCAGTCGGTGTTGTTGACAGAAAACTCCCTTTTCAATTATTTTTGAATAAGTTGATTTCCAATAGGGTAACTTAGAATTTTATTATCAATATAACTCTGGTTACTTGGAAAAGTCTTTTGATTCTGTTTTTTTGGAAAATTGCTCGTTTTTAAGTAAGCCAGAGACAAAAACATCAAAATAATAGTGAATTTCAAAGCCAACAAAATAAAATTTGATGTTGAATTTAACCTGTTATATAAGGTAGAACTGAGAAAATTAAAACAGTTATTTTTTTTTGATGATGAAATGTGAATTTTGTGCATCTTCTTATTTTCAGCTGACACCAGTCATTGATTAAAAGAAATTAATTTACACTTTCAAAAACGTATTTATTAAATAAAAAATAGACTTTAAAAGCTCTTTTATTTCTTATTTAGAGTTTAAAAGCGTGTACGGCGTATGGGGTATATTAATTTTGCCACGACGTGTATCAAGCTCATAAGGAGGCGTGGTATGTATAAAAAAAAATTTATTTCTTAATCAGCATCACCACCTGAGTTGATTAAGCCATGTCTGTCCATTTATGGACACGATTACAGTCGTAATTTTTAAGCTTTCGTGTTGAAATGCGATATTTGAGTTTTTTCTAAAAAAACAACAAGTTCGAAAATGGACTAAATCGAATGAAAACCACGCCTACCTCCCATACAACCCCAATAAAGAAAACTCTATAAAGAGGCTAATATTAAAGCTAAAACATAAATTCGGTATTTGTGTATTCTATGTAAAATCTGAGTCATCCACCTACTTACACGCCCACCTCCCATACAACCCCGAAATTGAAAACTATATACAGAAGCTTCTGTCGAAGCTACATAAATAAATTAGGTATTTATGAATTTAATATCAAAATTAAGGCGTATTCAAAATATGGGCGTCATTCACTAACGAACACGCCCGCCTCCCATACAACCCCAAAATTTAAAACTATATAAATAGGCTTGCTTCTGTCGAGGCTAACAAAAGTAAAATTAATTAGTTAAATTAAAAAAAATTTACTCGTATCTGATATCATGGCCCCATACTTTGTTCATAAATTTTCATCAGTTAGTATGTATATGACTTTTATTGTAAAGAAGTCCTCGAAACACTGTAAATGTGTCATCAAAAGTGAAAAAATATCATTAAAGAGTGGAGTTCAAATTAGATAAGAATATTGAATAGGTTAGTTTAGGTTAACCCGGTTGTCTCACGTTGGAGTCTCACATAAGCCATATGCAGTGGCGTAGCTAGGGTTGGTGACACCCGGGGGCGGAAACTAATTTGTGCTTCCTTTTAGAAATTTTTTTTTTATAAAATAAGTCGATGAATCTAACTACATATTTTCGAATCAACCTCTGAAAAAATGACATATTTTAGAAGAGTTTCAAAAAATAAACAAAACTATTTATTAAAAATAAACAAAACTATCTATTGTTAGAATCTAAAATTTTCAGAAACTTCAAGATTTTTTTTCTGAATTGTTCCAATATTCCGGGCTTATAAGTTGAGAGAGAAAAATTTATTATCATTAAACCACACAATATCAGTTTTAAATAACTGAAGAATTGACATTATGAAGTTATAAAAACTAAAGTTAGTTTAATATAGAAAACTTTTAAAAATTTACGAAAAATTTTACATAATTTAAGAAAAATAGGACCTGAAGCAAAACGTTGATGAATTTTCCCTAGTGACCCTGAATAACTATTAATAAAAATATTTTTTCGAAATCAACCCCCATTTTCTACATAAAATTTAAATAAAAAGTTAAAATAAAATATTAAAATTCATTTATAAACATTTTCATAATTTTTATCAATTTCTTAATAGTATCTATATTAATTTCCGCTTTGACTTTTATAGACAAGATTGAGGTCTGTAACATTTTACTGCTTTATAAATATCACCATAAATATCTCAGTATCACAATATTACAGTGATACCAAATTGATATAAAAAATTTGTTTCATTCTCATTATCTACATAGTTCCCAAAGCAAACTTGCTCAAGAGTCATGAATGGCTCAAATAGAGCTGGCAACTCCAATAAATCTGTTGATTCTTCACATTCGGTGATTGAGAACAAAACTAAATTTTAATTATTATAACATTTTTTAAGGATCTGTGCATTTTATCTTCTCTTAAACATTGTATTTTTGACAGTTTTTGATGGTTGATTTGAACATAATAAAAATTATTTTATTAAAATAAAGGAGTCAGAAAACCATTTCAGAGTTTTTAATAGACATCTTCAAAATAAAATAAAAAAAAGTCAGAACGCCATTTATTGAATTTAAATAAAAAAGTTAATGAATTTAAATCAATTTTATTTTTTTTATAAATTTTTTAAGCAAGTTAAAAGTTTATTAATGATTATACCCTAAACCTGAAAGGTCAGGGTATATTAACTTTGTGCAAACGTTTGTAACGCATAGAACGAAGCGAGTCCGGTATAGAAAAGTATATATATTCTTGATCAGCGTCACCACGTGAGTCGAGCTATCCATGTCCGTCCGTCCGTCCGTCCGTCCGTCCGTCTGTGTGTTGTCCGTATACACAGGATAAGGAGAAGGAGTTGAGATAATTGGATGAAACTTGGTACACATGGTCACATTGACCCAAGGATCTGCACTATTGAATATTTTTTGAATCCGTCCACGGACACGCTTACCTCCCATACAACGCAAAAATGTAAAACTGCATAACTCAGCTCATAATTAACCTACAACAATAAAATTTGGTATGTATGTCTTTTTTACAAACACAAATATGTCTTCGAAAAATGGGTGTCGTCCACTCACGGACACGCCCACCTCCCATACAAACAAAAAATTGAAAACGCAATAAATAAGCCTCTGTTTAACCTACAGAGCTAAAATTTGGCACGTATGTTTTTTATGACAAGACAAAGATGGTTTTGAAAAATGGACGTCATCCGCCTACGGACACGCCTACCTCCCATACAACCCAAAAAGTTTTAAACTCAATAAATACGGTTATGTTCGTCATAGAGAAATTAAATTTGGTATGCATGTATTTTATACCAAAACTAAGTTGTGTTCAAAAATTGGAAGTAATCCGTCCATGAACACGCCCACCTCCCATAGGGAAAGCACAATAAAAGCATTAACTGTGAGCTACAGGAATAAAACTTGGTTTGTGCAAAATTTTCGTCAATATTTAAATGCATATAAAATATAGGCTTCATCCGCCCTTGGAGACGCTCATTAACAATAAAAATTTTTTGTTTTTGAAAAATGGGTTTAGGGTATTTCATAGTCGGCCTACACCGACTTTAGACTTTCTTTACTTGTTTTTAAGCTAGTAGTGTTATGTAACAGTATACCCAGAACATATTTCTATTCAAAATTATGTTCTAGCAGGTCAAAAGCTGTAAATGAGGTTTGTTTCATGATATATAGTCTCAGAACTTCGTAATCACAAAATCATTAAATATATTCTTATTTTTCACATTTATGACGTGAACATGTTTTTCTGAAAAGTTCTGGAGAAATGTATTGCTTACAAAACAATTGACGCCTCCATTTATCATACTCTGAATATCATGCAGGTTTTCGAAACTGAATGGTGTTAGAAATGTCTACTATGCTAGCAAGTTTGAACAAGTGCTTTTTTATAAAACTTAATGGAATATAAAAAAAATGTTTTTACATTTTTCCTTTTGTACTCCATCTTAATATCATGAAAATTTTAATATAATTTGTTTGGAAATTGCACCACTAACCAATGAAAAATTACATATGGAATTAACTTGGGTTTTAGTGTAAGCGTTAATATTGAACAAAATTTAATATAAAGTAAAAGTTTGTTTCAATAAAAACGAAGTCCTGGTGATGGTAAAAAATATTTTCATTCACTTTTGCACTCTCTTGATATTCAAATATAAAACCGAAGTCATTAAAGTGTGTTCTTTTTATTAAAAAAATCAAAAATGATGTGGTAAGAAGCTCTTTTTGCCAAATTTTGCCCCATTTTGGCGTGCCCCGGGTCGGACCGCCCCCCTCGCCCCACTTGCTACGCTGATAATTTGGTCCTTAGTCAATGCCCCTCCGTCAATGCCCCTGTGGCTTCGAACCCAAAAGATCTCCACAAAAGATCCAAGGTCTCCACACTCTCTTTGTAGTGTTCAATGCACCTAGTGCGTCTGAGCTAAGGACATTTCTGGACTTGACTGTATCGGAACACATGGATTTGATTGCCGCTTTGCTGTCAACAAAGATGTTAATTAAAGAGTGATGAGTGCTTGTACTAAGAGCTATCTCTGCGGTCTTCCTGATGGCAAAAACCTCCGCCTGCAAGACACTGCAGTGGTCCGGTAATTTGTATAATTTATATTATTTTGGAGCCATCTGTGAATATGTTAACAGCCCGCTGGGCCTGCTTGATACCTTTGGAACAGTCGGTTGGTCCTAAAAGTGTGGGTATTTTGGATTCGAGAGTTGTGCTAGGGATCATGTAGTCTATGCTACTCATTGCATCCTTGCCAATTCTACAGTGTCCAACATTTTTTTTGCGGAAGTTGCCAGCTGCCGTTAGCCGCTGTGCCGTTTTACTAACTGTTAGTTTTGCATATGTGTCTAGTGGGTCCAGACATAGAATCGTTTCGAGAGCTTTCGTTGGAGTTGACTTCAGCGCACCCCGATATGCATAGCGCAGCTTGTCGCTGAGCTTTTCCAAGTATTTAAGATATCTTGACTTATACACCGCCGGCCACCACACAACGATTCCGTAGAGAAGAATTGGATGAACAATCATTGTGTAGATCCATTGAATTAGAGAGGGTGAAAGTCTCCAAGTGCTGCCCAGAATCTTATTGGATGCAAATAGCGCATTGATAGCTTTCCTAACCCTCTCATCCATATTGAGTCTCTACGTCAGTTTGTTGTCGAGTAAAACTCCCAGATATATCGTGTGAGTTTTCGGGATGAGCTGAGTGTTGTTTTTTCTCGGTGGAATCCGCGGTGGTATCTTGTACTCATTCGCAAACAATATCAGATCTGTTTTCTCTGAGTTTAAACTAAGGCCGACTGAATTCGCCTTTCTAAGAACCTCTTTTAGTGTGTGTTCCATTAAAGAGCTTAATATCGAAATGCATTTTCCCGCAATAATTATGCTTTTGTCATCTGCATAAGCTGTTTTCTTTGGGGCTTTGCCTTCACAGTTTTTGATTAGTTCGTTAACAACTAGATTCCATAGTAGGGGTGAGAGGACTCCTCATTGGGGTGTTGGCCTAGTCTAGGAAAGCCCCTAGTGCGAATTCTTTGTTGTGAAGCGCTTTCTCTACATGAACTACTAGGTTATATAGTGATGTCTCCACCGATTTTCCTTTCGTAAATCCGTGCTGGTTGGCTGCAAGCAGCGGTTGGCTTGTATTGTTTGTTATATGCAGTTCTACTAGCTTCTCGAGTGTTTTGAGTAGAAAGGATGTTAGGCTTATTGGCTTGTAGTCTTTTGGATACAGATGGCTATTACAACCTGATTATGGTATACCACCCTAGCTGTCCTCCAGGCAACAGGTACGAAGTTAAGTCTGATACATCCTTTATAAATTATCTCAAGCCATGGAACGACTTTAAAAGTGGTCGCTCTTAATATGACTGGAAATATGCCGTCAGATCCTGGGTATTTAAATTATGAGAAAGAATTTATAGTCCACTGGATTTTGTCTGGTGTTTTTAAGTTCTGCAAAGTCTGTGACGGTATTGTCCAGTCTCTCTTTGTGACGTAAGTGTTTGGAACTTCAGTACAACCTGGAAAATGTGCTTTTAGACGTGCATCTAGAAATTTCTGACCGCCTTCCGTCCATTCGCCATTGTCTTTCCGGACGTGACTCTGAATGGAGGGCTGTTTTGAGAGCAGCTTCCTGAGCCTTGCTGTGTCTGTTTCTCAATGCTCGAGCAGAAGTCTTTCCATGAGGATCTTTTTGCTCGCCGGACATTGCTTTTGAAAAGTTTGAGCCTCCATTTGTATTCCCCCCATATTTCTTCTTGGTTGGCTAATTTAGCCAGTTTGAAGAAATCTTTTAGGTCATGTCTTTGCTCTGCAAGATCAGGATTCCACCATTGTGGTCTGATTGTCCGCTTCGTTCACGTGGGTTTACAAGTGGAGTGATAGACTTTTATAAGTAGGTTTGAAAGAGTCTTTAGGGATCCTTCGATGTCATATTCTGTCTTTATGCGCTTTGGGCAGGGTTTCTTGATTCTTTTAACTGGTTCCAGTTTGTGTTTTTTTGCCGAGACCGAACATTTTTATGGATTAAAACATTTTTAAATCCATGAAAAACATTAAATTATTAAATTTTTTTTCAGTTCCTTTTCAATTATATTTTTTAAAATTTGGGAGATCACGAAAACACTACCTAACTCACAGCTCCTTTTCCTGGGGAATCCAGCCATTTCAATAATATCTGTAGCTCTCATTCAGAATCTGAAGTCACAAAAAGTTTTGAAACGCTACCTTTTGCCACCTGAGCCAAAGTAAAATTTCATTCTTTCGCGTTTGCAAATTACCCATATGTAGGAGACAAATAATTTTCAGTATTTTAAAGGATTCGTTTTGTTGATATATATTTAAAAAGATTTCAACGATTATTTTTTATTAGTCTTTAAAATAAAAAAGTTTTTTAAATTTAATATAAGACCTAAGCTACAATATTTATGCGCTATATTTTGGTGCACATAAAAATTGCTTGAAAATTGTTTAATTTTCTGGTTGCTCACGAGCAGATAACAGTCTGCTCTTGACTTGTTTGCTGTTGGGTTCGTACTTTGAAGCTCATAATTGGCAGCGGGATTAACGAGAATATACAAAGTGCATATTTTACAAAATTATTTGAGATTCACAAGCCAGGGCATCTAAAAATTTATACAAATAAGCTTCCCAGTCGGAAGATATGCGAGCACCTCTTCTGAGGGATTAATCTTTTCCTACTGCATAATAAATTAGAAAAGCGCTAATACTTTAGGACAAAAAAGAAAGGAAAATAATTAAAACAGACACAAACCATGACCAAAATCTCTGTTTTTTGTGAAAAATTAATATTTCTCGTTTATTGCCAAAAGAAGCTACTTAGATTCTTGCCTGTTGAATCGTAATTACTGCATGTTCATTAGGAGGGTCGATTTTTAAGCCGATGTTGTCTGGGAGATTTTCGGTTCGGGCATGAAAAGTTATTAAACAAAACACAAAAAAAGAGGACTAGGGGTACACTTTGCCCCATCGCATCCTCAATTTTGTAAATTTTTTCTATAGGAATTTTTTTCAAAATTTTTTTTTTAAAAAACGTGCACAGCTAGGGAAAAACTAACGCCAGATATGAAATCCTGACACCCGATTCAACCAAACAACGGTCTAACATTTATACGTTGTCATACAAAAATTTACCGTAACAAATTCATAAAGAAAAAATTTCAGTAAATTCAAAGTATATTCTTATCGTTGGTGTGTATGTAATTGTGATCATCACGGCTGAACCACTGCAGATATCCACCTTATATTCACACCATACCTTGAATTTCACATTTTAATTGTTTTTATAATCGGGTTTTCACTATTTATAATGGATGTAATGCTTTTTTGGAAAATAATTTGAGAATTATTTGTACTTTTTGCAATAATATTAAATAAACGTCAAAATAAAGCTAGACCATAATTTTGATGAGATTATAGCAAATAAATCAAATTTTTTGTAGAGGAAAAATTTACCACTATTTGTCTTAATCTACCACTTTTTTGAGTTAATTCTACCACAATTTAAAATTTTCAAGTGACAGCACTGCTGACAATTATTCGTAGAACGTTTCGCATCAACAAACGACAAGATGTTGCGTTCGGGATTTTGGCACAGTCGTACACAACCGAGTGTCGACTGAAATTGCAAGCGTTACGCATTCTTAATCTTAACAACGCGCCATTATATAGATATAGATCTATAGATGTTTCACATAAAAATTAAATATTTCAGTTTAAATTTTTCAAAATATTCCTTCGCTCATTCCAGCGATCGTTGCAAGATGGATCGCTTTTCGATTGTCCAAGCGATGAATGTGCGATTGATGAACAATTTTCAAAAGCTTCCTACGCTCATTCCGACGATCGTTGGAAGATGACGTTTTAAAAAGTTTACAAAATCAATCATTGTAATATGAAACAGGCTCTACAAAAGTGTAAAAATTAATCAAAGGGTTGACCTTAAAACAAGTAAAATGTTTTCTTTTAGTTTAGAAACAATGTCGTTAAAGTGAAATACAGTTGATCCTGTTTTTACGCGTTTTTTTCCGCGATAATTTTTTGTTCCCAGTATACCGCGTATAACACGATAAACTGTATAAAAGTTAAGGTGTAAAAGTTGTAAAAAATATAAAATATCATATCAGATATCAGAGATATCAGCCTTTTATAATAAAAAAATTTTAATAAAAATTTATAATTTAATAAAATACATATATCTAATTTATAAAAGCAAATGTTTGTCTCTCTGTCTGTCTGTTCCTTATAGGCTCGCGCACCGTTTATCCGATTGAACTTAAATTTGGACACCGAGTACGTTTGATAGAGAGAAAGAACATAGGGGTGTACAAAAGTAGTATGTGGAAGTATGTGGGCGTGACACTCTATAATAACTTCTAAACGCCTGGACTGATTTCCAAGAAATTTGGTACGAAGGTCAACTGCTACCAAAATAAAACATAGGCTATACAAATTTCAAAGATTTCCGCAAGAGGGCGCTCTAAGTAATGCGTTTTAAAGAATTAATAACTTCTAAACACCTGTACCGATTTTAATGAAAATTGGTGTGAGCCTTCAACTCCACCCAACATAAAACATCTATATAATTAATAGGCTAAGGTTTTTTTTGTGACTTCAACTCCTCCCAGACCAATGGACCGATTCTATCGATTTAAATGTTAGTAAATCAGGTTTAGGCTGTATATGTGCAAACCACTTTTAAAAATTGTGATTTCACTTCAGGGGGTTCCCAACCTTTTAAAACAGAAATAAAATTTTTGTACAAAAATCCGTTATTTTATCGATTTGAAATTTAGTTTGAGAAGAGCTTATGAGTTGATCGAATTTGAATTTTTTTCAAAACTAAAAATTTTTAACCAAAATTATCTATTATGCATTCCTCAAATGTCAATTGTCCGAAAAATGCAGTTTCAAAAATTCCACTTTCCGAGCAAACGACTCAGTCAAATTTTAACGGTTTTCAAAAAAAAATTTTTTTTTGGGTTTTTTGGTATTTTTTCATCTAAATGTGTCATAAATCGATGTTGTAGGTGTTCTGTAAGTACCTTTTATTAATTTCTGAATTATATCTTAGTATTTTTTATTAAATCTATTTTTTAATGCGTTTTTCTTAACATTAGTTATTTTTTATAGCTGGAAGAGTTAAGCTGCGATGTTTTCGAATAGTAATAATTTTTTTCTCAGTTGTTATATTAGTGTAAGTCCGTCTTCGTATTTCGACAGTTACATTAAAAAATTTTGTGTCAGATCAAACGTTTAAAGTCAAACCATTCAGATAATGATCTTTTATATCCATATTGAGACTCAATATATCGTTTCTAACAATTAATTTTTATTGAATTGCTCGCATTCGGGCAACAGGTTTACTAGTAATATATTAAAACTTCCAATTCATGCACCCAATATAAAGCATTGTTAAAAAAAGTGGGCGGAAATATGTGGGCGTAGCACTCTATTATAACTCCTAAATACCTTGACCGGTTTCAATAAAATTTGGTATGAAGGTTCGACTGCGCTCAAGATAACAAAGGCTATACAAAATTCTAAAGACTTTCGTAAGAGGGCGCTCTAAGTGTGCGTTTAACAGACTCAATAACTCCTAATCACCTGAACTGATTTGAATGAAATTTGGTATGAACGTTCAACTGCACTCAAGATGAAACAAAAAATATAAAAAAATTCCAAAGACTACCATAAGAGGGCGCTTTAAGTAGTGCATTGTTAAGAATCAATAACTCCTAAATGACTTGATCGATTTTATTAAAATTTGGTTCGTGAAATAACTTGACCCTGTGACAGAATTAACGCTTTCTAAAACTTCCGTGAGAGGGCGCTTTAACTCTATTTGGCTCATTCACGTCAAAACGGATGAACCGATTTTGATGAAACTTGTTAAGCATTTGTATCTGTTACTGAAAAAGATCCTATGCTTTTAAAAGTTCTTTCGACAAAAATCAAAGAATGAGCCGAAGGCAAACGAAGTCAAGAACCAAAGACGAAAAAAAAAAAATAACCGAACAGTATCGACCAAAACCGAAGTTGAACGACTACAATCCACAAATCGAATCAATTCTTATAGGATTTTTTAAAATTGAAAATTTTTTGAGAAAAAATTGCGTATTTAATGAATGCTAAGAAAAACTTTAAGCGTATTTTCTCGAAATGACTTCTCAAACTGCACTCAGAAAAGAGTTTCTCGGAATATGATAAAAAAAGGCATCATATTAAGAGAAAAATGGTCTATAGCCTAAAATCTATCTAGACTTTGCTCCAGGGAATGCCTTTCTCTAAATGCGATCCTAAAAATTCTCTAGAAATGATAAAAAGCTTCTATGAAAAAGAGAAATATATGAAAATATATCGTTTTTAGTTAAAAATATTTTTTAATTTTGAGAAAACATTTGTTTTTATTGAAGAAAATACTTCTCATAGTGAATTTTTTATCAAAATATAGGAAACATTTTTCATTTTCAATAAATTTTTCTCTATAAATGAGAATTTTTTGTGCGAGAAAAATATTTATCACTATGAGGCGTTGAAATATTTCCATTTCCTAGAAGTTAAGAAATATTTCTTCGAAAATGTGAAAATTTATTCTAATCGAAGACAATTTTATTTGAAAAAGAGAAAATTGCTATTATCGAAAATAGAGAAATTTTTCACAAGAGAAAGATATGTGTTTATTTTTTGAGTGTGTGTGATCATTTTCCTCAGAAACCAGATGTCGACATTGAAGATGTAATTTTTTTTTTAATCATGTCTGGCAAGTTCAGTTTTACGGAAATTTGACTAAAAACTTTCGACGGAAGGAGGGGAAAAACCCCAAAAAACCATAATTTTAAAAAATTTTAAAATTTAATTGATAATTTAAAAAATGTTAAAATGAGTGCAGTTTTGAAAATCGTCCTTTTTCTGTGCTCGAAGTACAACCCTGATTAACACCGGGTTACATTCGCTAGTATGTAATAAAATAATGTTGTCGAGAAAAACCAATTCGTTTGTCACTCTTGTGAGCGAATTGCTTAAGACCCCCTCTGCCGTTTCGTGTGTACCTTTTTCTGACGAATTGCTTAAAAGTCCGCTCAGCGATTCATTGACAAATTTTTTCTTAAAACCGCTTAATATCCCCCTTGCCAATTTTTTCGTGGCTCTTCCAAGCGAAGCTCTTAAGACTTCTTAGGCAATAGCTAAATACGTCTCTAGGCTGTGAAAAATTGGAATTTCGAATTAATGGAAACATGTAGCAGATCCAACTTAACGTAATTAAATTACTAAAATATAAGTGAGGAATTGTATACAAAACTAAAGTATAAATGTTGACCGGAAAACTTGTAACTGGATAAAACTTAAATCGGAAAGGGAAGGTACAGCACCTTTCCCTTCTTTTGAAAATTGAAATATAAGGTGTTCATGTTCCACATTTTTAGTAAATATATATTGAGGAATTAGGTACAAAAAAATGTTATCAATTTAATTTTCATTAAATTAAACATACATCAATTTAACCATTTTTAAAGCTAAGAACAAAGGATTTTCAATGATTTTAATTGAAAAGAAATTATAAGTTATAAACTGTAAAGAATTTGTTAAACAAACTCTTCAGAAAAGAAGCAAAAGCAAAAGAGGTAATTGTTATTGAAATAAACACTTCTTCAATAAAGCCCTAAAAATTAAAACATCAAAGAAAATACTTACTTTAAAGCTTTTATTTCTTTTATTTTATACTTGATTAAAGTCGCTCAGCAAAAATACCGAGTTACAAAACTTTGAACTGAGTCGAAATTGTGTCAAACATGCTTAGAAAATTCTTAATTTGCTAATGCTTCACATCAAGTAAAGTCAAATTAAGGACACCACAGCTTTTGTTGTCTGCAACAATTTTTAGAAAATAAAATTGCTTGTCGTCGCTTATTTTGCCATTAAAATAAAATTTCTCGAAAAAGCTACACAGACATTGAATAAAACTTTTTTAAGACAAACTTTGAGAGTGAAGAGAAGAAAAAAGCTGTTATTATATAAAAGCAAAATCAAAGAATAATGGAATATATTAAAAACAAAAAATCAAATCACTTCAAAATATTGAAAAACAAAAAAGAAACACACACCAGTAATGAAAAAAAAATAAACTGATTAGCTAAAACAAGTATAACAAAATACGAGAATTAAATTGAAGAATTTAAAAACAAAAATAAGGCAACTTGTAGAAAAAAATTTATGAAAGCAACATGTGCTGCATGAAATTTAAGCCCAAAAAATCAGTAACAGCTGCAAAATTAAATCAATTCTATAGACATAAAAAACACACCATCTAGTTTAAATCCACGCAAATATTTCTAACCAAACAAAAAATTCAGTTTAAAATCTTTTTAAATATAAATTCATTAAATCAAGTTTGAATAATCACTTTCAATATTAAATCAATTGACCCTTCTATATATTACTTTGATTGAAGCAGAACATCAGGGCGTGTGATGAACAAGCAACTCGTTTAACAAACTGTGACTGCGTGTGTGTAGATTGTACGTTACTCGTAAGCATTTTATAGCATAGCTATAGCATAGCATAGCATAGCCTGCCACAACTATAGCACGTTTAATAAAACCACAACATTAAAGTACTTCATGAATACCAACCTTACCATATCAGGTTAACAGATAGAAAGAGAAAATAAAATTAAAATGAAAAATAATTCCAATTGCAGAAGCAATTCAAAAGTCTTATGACTGAACAAAGAAGCAAATCAGACTAAAGAGAAACTAAATAAAGAGATAAAAACACACAAATATCTAGAGGCTTTTGAACACACACAGGATATTCGCCATAGATAGATCAGTTAAAATGCAGAGCACAAACCGGAGGGCGTCAATGTAAATGAGCAACGATTAGGAAGAAATTTATTAAGACAAAAAAATTAAATGTATCTATATAATACATAGAATTATACAAAAAAAAGTAACACAAAAAAATGTCTGCCTTTGTATGCCATGATGGCACAAAAAACACGAACAAAATCAAAAGAAACCAAAAGTAAAAACCATTCAGTGTGGTTGCTTTAAATAAAACGGCAAATAAAAAAGGTACTCGAATTTAGTCGACAACAACAACAACAACAACAACAACAACAACAACAACAACAGCAGCTTACTGAATAGTGGTTTCCGTTGTGAGCACATGAAAGCTCAAAGAACAATACAAATGAATGCTTAACAAATCTAAAAAAAGCATTTTTTTTCCTTTGCCTTTTTTTATATTTATTCAGTCATTATCTAAAGAAAGCAAAGTTTGCTAAATAAAATATCCGAGACGATGCGAGAACGAAATGAATTCACCAAAATAGAGCTTGTTTAAGAAATAGACAGCACAGCAACTGCAGAGCACAAAAAAAAAACACAAAAATAAACCTAATTCAAACAAATCAATTGAGCTGAACACATCACGAATTTATATTAAAATTGAATTTTCAAATTTATTCCCAAGAGCACAGCCCGAGACGAGCACTTCATGCAAAAGATAACGCCAAACTTTGCGTTAAGTTTGCGAAAATTTCCAGTTGTTGTGGTTGAAATTTTACGCAAAGCAGTTTCCCGAATCGAAGTATTGTTAATTGAATTTTAATTTAAGCACCAACCGTAGCGGTTACAAGCTATCGAGCAAAAGTGTCAAATAATCAATAGAACAGCTACAGTTGTTGTTGTAGCTTGAGAAGACTGACAGTTTTCAGTTGAAACTTAAATAAGTGCATAAAACAGTTTGGCCTTGGGAGAAAAATTAAAGTATTCAACAACACAAAGAGGTTGATACTCAATGTAACAAAAAAGTTTCTCTAATGGTTTAGAATTTCCGTTTCTGTGGTTTTATTATTAGGTTTTATTATTATTATACCCCCACGCGTACTACGTAAGGGGTATATTAATTTTGTCCCGACGAGTGTAACGCCGTAATTTTAAAGCTATCATAATGAAACTACATATTTAAGCTTATTTTTAAAAATCGAAGATCAAGTTCGAGAATCGGCTAGATCCACGCCTATCTCCCAAACAACCCCAATAATGAAAACTCTATAAAGAAGCTAATATATAAGCTACAATACTGAAATTTGAAATTTATGTATTCTATGTAAACACTAATGACACTAATGACAGTAATGGCGTCATCTAATGACAAATCTAATCTAAACATAAAATTTAAAACTACAGTGGAATTCGGTTATAGCGACCCTGAAGGGACCGGATTATTTCGTCGTTATAACCGAATGTCGTTATATGCGAACATAATTTTTTTTGTTGTTTTTTTATTAATTTAATTAATTTATTATAAAGAAAATTAATTCCAATTATAAATATTAAAAGCTTAAACAAAAAATTTAGTGGAAATATATACAAAGACGATATACGTTATTGAAGTATGTTTATGAATAAAATAATAACATATCAATATGTAATAAACTTATATTTGCTTTAAATAATCTGTATTATAGACTTGGCGTAAGTTGCTCTTTGCAGTGTAAATCCGCTCTGACTTCCGTTCAAGTTCAAAAAAGGTATTCAAGAGACAAATTTTCAGCACCTTAACCGAATAAAGCAAACCTTCAAAAACTTTAAAACTAATGTATACCTTGTCTGTAATAAATAAAAACAAACCACACAAACAAATTGGCCATTTCAGCCCTTAAAAAGACTTTGACCCAGCTTCTTATGATCAAATGTGTTGTGCGAATTATTAAATGTTTTCACACAATTGACCAAGAACTGGTCCTACATCTCTTATGCTGACTCCGATAGGCTAATGTTCATATTCTCAATAAGCTTTACATGGCATTAGTTACTCTCTGAAGTTTGCCATTGTCTGCAGAGAGGTGGTGACCGATCAGAAAAATTTTTTTATTGAAACAACTTTTCGCCGCGACTTGGGATCGAATACGGGCTCCGAGTATGCTAACACTAAACTCGAAAATAAAGCTTTAAATGCCGCTCTGGATGGAGGAATTTGATCCTCTAATGCAATCTAAGTGTGAATTTATTTTATAATGGTTATTTTGGTTTCATAAAGCGAGAATTTCAAATATATAGTTACATTTTGCTTTTGACATGCATTCGTCGTCGCTATATGTGAAAATATTTTACCATATTTTATGAAAACTGCGTCGCTTTATGCGAACTCGTCGTTATATCCGACGACGTTAAAAGCGAACTCAGTTTCTAAGGAATAATGAATTAAAATGTGCGGACTTCAAGAATACGACGTTATAACCGAAATGTTGTTATAACCGAGGTCGTTATAAGTGAATTCCACTGTATATAAAAAGACTTCTGTGGAAGCTAAATAAATAAAATTAGATATTTACTTATTTTATATTAAAATTAAAGCATGCTAGAAAAATGGACGTCATCCACCCACTAACACGCCCACTTCCCATACAACCCCAAAATTTAAAACTACATAAAAGGGCTTCTGTCGAAGCTAAATAAATAAAATTATGTTATTATTTTTTTTTACATAAAAACTAAGGCGCGTTAGAAAAATGGGTGTCATCTACCCATTACCACGCCCACCTCCCATGCAACGCCAAAATTGAAATCTATTTAAAGAGGCTTCTGTCAAAGCTACAAAAATTAAATTAGTTATAAATTCATTTTATATCAAATATAAGACGTATTTGAAAAATGGGCCTCATCCATTTGCGATCACGCCCACCTCCCATACAGCCCCAAATTGAAAACTCTATAAATAGGCTTCACTTTAAGCTACAGGCAAAAAATTGGATATGTTTGTATTTTATATCAAAACTAAATCGTGGAAAAAGATTAGGCGTCACCTGACTACGGACGCACCCACATACCATAGAACCCACTATAGTGAAAAGTCTAAAAAAGAAACAGTTTCGATAGTATCGTAAGTGTAGACGTAGAATTCTGTTTAAGTTGTAACCTCTTCTACTTTGTCTCTTTGGTCCGATCGTTTTGTTCCTTTTGCACGTATTTTTATTGATCTTCCAAAAATTAAAAAATAAATGAATAACACTCAGTTATGGACTACTTATAGATGCCAAAACAAAGAAAAAGTTAAATAGTAGGTATGATTAAATGAGCAAGCAAAAAGAAACAAGCAAAATTTCAAAGTTTTTCGATCATTTTAAGTTTGACAGGTTGAGTTCATTGACTTAGTTGAAAAGAAGGCGAAGCAAATGCACTTTCCATTGATGCCACTTTCGTCTCTGCCCGATATATAGTTTGCGAGCTACAGTCAGTTTAACTACTAATTTCAAATTAAAATAAAGACCCCGATTTTAAAAAATCAAATGGTTACTGTATTTCACGCTGAGCACATGTCCTTTCCTCTCGTCTCTGTCTGATATTTAGTTTGCTAGCTGCACTTTCTGTTCGATGTATAGTTTGCAAACTACACTCGCTAGTGCTAGTGGGATGTGGAATCCAAATTTATTTGAATTAAAAACAAAAATTTTTATTTTACGCCATCTATTGGGTAAAAGCATAAAAAGAAATATGATCCAACTCGTTTTTGTCATAAGAGTTAAATCTAACCGGATCACAGACCCATTTCGTTAAATTTGACAGATTGAGTTCATTGACTGAGTTGAAAAGAGGTTCATGAACTCTGGTTTCAAAATAGTATACTAGAACAGTAGTGCATACATAAGCTCAATGCGAACTAATGCTTACAATGCTGCCAAAGCGAACCAATCAGTTCGTGCAAAACCAAAGCATAGAAGCATAAACAACGAAAGAAAAACAAAGAAAGCAGCAGGCACATAAGCAGCTGATGATTGATTTTCTTATTTAAAAACATGCATTTTTCTTCTTATATGTTACTATTTTGTGACTTTAATATAATAGTGACAAAATCCAAAGTAAGATATTCATTCAGCCAGGATATATCTGATATTTTAGTATATATATTATCATTGAACGAAGAGTATCAAAGACTGTAGGTATACCCTAAAGTATTCGCCAAAAACGTTGCCTTATGACCTTGAAAAAATCTGTTAAAACGACCCCATATAAACCGCGCTGTAAGACGTAATTCTATGTCAAAAGGCTAATATTTGAGCTACAAAACTGAAACAACCACAAACATGCCAACCTACCATGCAACCCCAAAATTGAAAACTTTATAAAAAGGCTTATCTTTAAGCTGCATAAAAACAATTTTAAAAGTATATATGTACATTAAGGTGCCTCGACTTGTATGAAGAAAAAAAAAGTTCCATTTGTACCCATTTTAAAATGAACCTTGATGTATTCTATGATCATTCCCAAAATATTTTGGCTATACCAAAATCCGTCAGTGAGCTAAACCATTTTGAAAAAACCTCCATAAATCATGTTTTCCGCATTTATACTGGCTAGTGTAATAGATGTAAATAAATAAACTGTCTCAAATTGTAGGCCTGAAAAAGTTCTTTCAATCTGCATCAAAAATTTGTATAAATTTGCAATTGGATTAAAGATAATGATGTTTTTCATGATTTTTTTCTTAATTTTTTTAGATGATTTTCAAAAATTCTCATTGAAACAAACGCTTGAAATAAAAACAAGTAAAGAAAGTCTAAAGTCGGTCTAGGCCGACTATGAAATACCCTAAACCCACTTTTCAAAAGCAAAAACTTTTTATTGTAAATGGGCGTCTCCAAGGGCGGATGAAGCCTATATTTTATATGCATTTAAATGTTGATGAAAAATGTACACATACCAAGTTTTATTCCTGTAGCTCACAGTTAATGCCTTTATTGTGCTTTCGCTATGGGAGGTGGGCGAGTTCATGGACGGATTACTTCCAATTTTTGAACACACCTTAGTTTTGGTTTAAAATACATGCATACCAAATTCAATTTCTCTATGACAAACATAACCTTATTTATTGAGTTTAAAACTTTTTGGGTTGTATGGGAAAAAGGCGTGCCCGTAGGCGGATGACGTCCATTTTTCAAAGCCATCTTTGTGTTGATATAAAAAAC
This sequence comes from Tetanocera ferruginea, assembly GCA_958299015.1. Classification (NCBI taxonomy): domain Eukaryota; kingdom Metazoa; phylum Arthropoda; class Insecta; order Diptera; family Sciomyzidae; genus Tetanocera; species Tetanocera ferruginea. The sequence continues at coordinate 60,227,554 of OY282640.1, read as the reverse complement.
ATACGTGCCAAATTTTAGCTCGTTTTCAATTTTTGGGTTGTATGGGAAGTAGGCGTGTCCGTCGACGGATGATGTTCACTTTTCAATACCATCTTTGCTTTGTTACAAAAAACATATGTGCCAAATTTTAGCTCTGTAGGTTACACAGAGGCTTATTTATTGCGTTTTCAATTTTTGTGTTGTATGGGAGGTGGGCGTGGCCGTAAGCGGATGACATCCATTTTTCAAAGACGTCTTTGTGTTGATATAAAACACATACATATCAAATTTTATTGTTGTAGGCTTATTATGAGCTGAGTTATGCAGTTTTCAATTTTCGCGTTGTATGGGAGGTAGGCGTGTCCGTGGGCGGATGATGTCCATTTTTCAAAAACATCTTGGTTTTGTTACAAAAAATATATGTGTCAAATTTTAGCTCTGTAAATTAAACACAGGCTTATTTATTGCGTTTTCAATTTTTGGGTTGTATCGGAGGTGGGCGTGTCCGTAAGAGGATGACGTCTATTTTTCAAAGACATATTTGTGTTGATATAAAACACATACATACCAAATTTTATTGTTGTAGGCTAATTATGAGCTGAGTTATGCAGTTTTCAATTTTCGTGTTGTACTGGAGGTAGGCGTGTCCGTGGGCGGATTCCAAAAATATTCAATAATGCAGATCATTGGGTTCATGTGACCATGTGCACCAAGTTTAATGCAATTTTCTCAACTCCTTCTTCTTATCCTGTGTAAACGGACAACACACAGACGAACAGACGGACGGACGGACGGACGGACGGACGCTGATCAAGAATATATATACTTTGCTATACCGCACTCGCTTCGTTCTATGCGTTACAAACGTTTGCACAAAGTTAATATACCCTGACCTTTCAGGTTTAGGGTATAACAAGTAAAGAAAGTCTAAAGTCGGTCTAGGCCGACTATGAAATACCCTAAACCCACTTTTCAAAAACAAAAAAATTTTTATTGTAAATGGGCGTGTCCGTGGGCGCATGAAGCCTATATTTTATATGCATTTAAATGTTGAAGAAAAATTTATACATGCCAAGTTTTGTTCTTGTAGCTCACAGTTAAAGCCTTTATTAAGCTTTCGGTATGGGAGTTGGGCGTGTTCAATGACGGATTACTCACAATTTTTGAACACACCTTAGTTTGGGTATTAAATACATACATACCAAATTTGATCTCTCTATGACAAACGTAACCTAATTTATTGAATTTTAAGCTTTCTGGGTTGTATGGGAGTTAGGCGTGTCCGTGGGCGGATGACGTCCATTTTTCAAAACCATCTTTGTTTTGTCGTAAAAAACATTTGTGCTAAGTTTTATCTCTGTAGGTGACACAGAGGATTACTTATTGCGTTTTCAATTTTTGGGTTGTATGGAAGATGGGCGTGTCCGTGAGCTGATAATATCCATTTTTCGAAGACATCTCTGTGTTTGTATAAAACACATACACATCAAATTTTATTGCTGTAGGGTAATTATGAGCTTATTTATCCAGTTTTCAATTCCGTGGGCGGATGATGTCCGTGGGCGGATGATGTATATTTCTCAAAACTTTTTGACGTAGAATTACGTCTTACAGCGCGGTTTGTATGGGGTCGTTTTAACAGATTTTTTCAAGGTCATTAGGCAACGTTTTTGGCGAATACTTTAGGGTATACATACAGCCTTTAATACTCTTCGTTCATAGATAATATATACACTAAAATATCAGATATATCCTGCGCTGAATGAATATCTATCTTTGGATTTTGTCACTATTATATTAAAGTCACAAAATAATAGAATATAAGAAGAAAAATGCATGTTTTAATATAAGAAAATCAATCATCAGCTGCTTATGTGCCCCTGCTGCTTTCATGTTTTTCTTTCGTTGTTTATGCTTGTATACTTTGGTTTTGCACGAACTGATTGGTTCGCTTTGGCAGCATTGTAAGCATTAGTTCGCATTGGGTTTATGTATGCACTACTGTTCTAGTATACTATTTTGAAACCAGAGTTCATGAACCACTTTTCAACTCAGTCAATGAACTCAACCTGTCAAACTTAACAAAATGATTGAAAAAATTTGAAATTTTGCTTGTTTCTTTTTGCTTGCTCATTTAATCATACTACTAATTAACTTTTTCTTTGTTTTGGCATCGATAAGTAGTCCATAATTGAGTGTTATTAATTTATTTTTTAGTTTTTGGAAGATCAATAAAAATACGTGCAAAATGAACAAAACAATCGGACCAAAGAGACAAAGAGAAGAGGTTACAACTTAAACGGAATTCTACGTCTACACTTACGATACTATCGAAACTGCTTCTTTTTTCCCTTCAAAGACTGACTTTTCATATACTTCAGGGCAACTTTTTCGTTTAAAGTTAGAATATAAAAAATATAATACACAGAAAAAGGTTTAAAAGAAAAAACATTTTTTCAATACTTTTTGTTTACCCCTTCTTTTAGCCATTCTTAAGAAAGGCCTCTATCAGGCCTCTTTTGAGCAAGGAGAGCGGTAGGCCTGAAAAATTTTCCACTTCATATAAAAAAGAAAGTGTAATTGTATATTAGCGCGGCAGTACTACAAAATCTACAGGAAGGCCTGTAAGAAGTGCTGTCATTGTCTACTGGGCATAGTTGGTGGTTGTGAGTGGCTTGTGGGTATATCTTGTTAAAACCGCATACCTTTCAGATGGCCTAAATTTCATGCAAACTTTATTATGCAAAAATGTATGGAATTTTTACTCATTCAAAGTGGTTTTTCACAACATCTAGACATGATGGAAAAAGTCTGAGAGCACAATCTTGTTTATCATTCTTGAATTAAACAGTGCAACACCAAAAAAAATAACCATATACGGACACCACTACGTGATAAAAAACTAAAAAAAAAAGACCCGTGTCTCTCAATTTTCCCCAAAGTCATGCACTTTTTGTTTTATGGGCCACGCCTACCTCCCATACAACACAAATAATGAAAACTCTATAAAGAGGCTAATATGAAAGTTACAAAACTGAAACTCGGTATTTGTGTGTTCTATGTCAAAACTTAAGTGTGTTAGAAAAATGGGCGTTATCCACCCACTTACACGCCCACCTCCCATACAACCCCAAAATTGAAAACTCTATAAAGAGACTAATATTAAAGTTACAAAACTGAAACTCAGTATTTGTGTGTTTTATGTCAAAACTTAGGTGTTTTAGAAAAATGGGCGTCATCCACCCACTTACACTCCCACCTCCCATACAACCCCAAAATTGAAAACTCTATAAAGAGACTAATATTAAAGTTACAAAACTGAAACTCGGTATTTGTGTGTTCTATGTCAAAACTTAGGTGTGTTAGAAAAATGGGCGTCATCCACCCACTAACACGCCCACCTCCTATACAACCCCAAAATTTAATATTTTATAAAAAGGCTTATATTTATGCTTCAGAAAAACAATTTGATATGTTTGTATTTTAGACACATAAAACTAACAAAATTTTCTAAAATCACATACAAAAAGCACTCTAATTTAAGATTATTTAACCCTTAAGAATCAGTCGTGGGGGTATTTTAACTTCGGCCAAGTCGAAGATATACCTTACTAGTTTTTTAATATTTTTGTAATATATAGCATAGTAACTCAATGTTGAAGTAAATAAAAAACAAATGAAATTAAAAAACGGTGTTAAGAATCATCTCTAGGAAGTTTATGTTTTTTTGGTCGTGTCCTATATGTAATCCAAAAAAGTTTAAAATTTAGTCCAAGATTTTTAACCGAGCACCAATTTTTAATTCAAGGAATACTGACCGTGGTCGAAAATTGGACCAACAGAATGGACCATTTAAGAGCTAATCGTGGGCAACATTTGAAGGAAATAATTTTTAAAAATTGAGTTGTCGGAAGCAAACTATCATTCCAAATAAAGATTTGCATCAATACATTGATTTTTATGTATTTTAATTAGAAAACAAAGTAGAAAGCTCTTATTGGATCACTCTATATAATACTACAATATAGGGTATAAGCAAAAAGGCTTAAGGCCGCCATTCTATGTTGAATCCGTTACTTTTTTTGGTAAAAGTTTCTTTTTTGAAATGAAAATTTTACTTCACGTGAAAAGCTTTGAAGAAAACCACGATTGTGTTTTTTTTTATTTATTAATTTTTTAAGTTTTTAAGAAATGCATTTAGAAAAATTATATAAAAAATGTCGCAATTAATCATAAGGCATTTATTCAAACTATTATTTCTTAGAAACCTACGGTAGATCGATGAATTAGGTATATGTCCGATGAAAAATTTTGAGTTGCGAAAGTCTTTTGAAATCCCATTGGAATTATTTTTATCTAAATCAGCTGAGAGCACTATGCTTTATTCCCGCAAAGATTTAAGGTTAGTAATTAGTTAGTTCGTGTTTAAGACAGCTGAAGCTTGTTTTGCGATTCTCTAAAGCTTGCAACTAGAAGTTTACTTGTTAGATCTAGTTAACATATAATAGCTTTTATGAAGTATTTCAGAAGACAATATGACAAGTTTTATAAAGACTTATTTCAGAGTCTCCAATAAGCTTAAAAATGTTTGTTTACGAAAGCTTTAAAAGTTTTAATTATGAAACAGCGTCGGTTTCAAAACCGATCAGTAAAATAACAACCGAAATTGCTGCCTCTATATCTGCGAAAGATTTCTATATTTATTTAATAGAAGCGTTATGGAAGTTTACTTCAATTTTGTTTGAGTAGCTCTTAAAAGCCTTTTAAATTATATGAAGTTAAAATCTCTCAGGCTGAGAGAACAACGTAGTCAAAATCACGGTTGCCACTTGATCATTATTTTTCGTACCAAATTATCTTAAAAAATGTACCAAATAGAAAAAAAAATTTACCAACTTTTTGAAGTGAAACTTCTTTGGCGGCAAGTGAAATTTCAAGACAATTAAAATTGAAGTCTTTACTTCATGGAAACAAATACATCTAGCTTAGCGAATCTAGGTAAAAACTGATTCCAAAAAAATTTCAATCGTATAGTATCATGAACGAGGGAATTCAATTCGGAAATTGAGCGTTTAACAAACAGATCAGAATCCGTTATTCGCATTTTTTTCAAAAAATATAAAAAAATTACGGAGTTAAATTTCAAAGTAAATTAAATGTCACTCAAATCCAGAAAAAACTGGATGTAAATAGGAAGAGAATTTGTTCGAGTCGTTGTCAAGAATTCAAAGGCTTAAATAAAATTTTGTTATTGTATTTACCAAATCTTGACTAACGATATTTAGGGCTTAACGTTTCATTGGTAGAGTTGACCACTCATTATTCTATTTTCAGCTACAAGCCAAATTTCAGCGGACACTAAATTATAAATATTTAAATAATTTACCGATTTTACATGATTTTGTGTGATTTTGTGATTTGTTTGAGATATAAGCACTTTCAATTTTTTTTTTCAAGGGTTGGCAGCTCTAGCATTTTAAGTCCATAAATATTTTATTTCTGCTTTCATTAGTTTTCTTTATGATTTATTGATTTGACTCTATTTTCTTGATTTCTACTTTTACCAAAAAATGTTTTACCAACATAACTACAAAAAAGGGCAATAAAAAAGAAACTTATATTCTTATAAGTCGAAGAAGAATGTATAGTCAAAATTTCAAGCGATGAACATGAGGTCAATTTTTGGTAAAAAGACTTGCATTAGGCTTGGAAAAGCTATTGAGATAAGACTTAAATTTTTGTATTTTTGCAGTGTTTTCCAGTTTTATGGGCCAAGGTTATTTGGTAGGATATTACTATATATTACACTATTATTGGCTCTAAAAAGGCAAACATTTCTGTTCAAGATATTGTACAAATATTTACAAAGTTTATTTTGTTTGAAAAATTAGAATAAAAATGCACTTTTTGAGATATGCTCATAACTTAAAATTTTTCAAAAAGTTGATAACTCTTGCATTCAAATTCCAAATATATTAAATTTTTCAAAATCGCTTTTCAATAGTTTTCTAACAATACTTCATTTACAAAAATAGGATCACAGAATCTGATATTTATATGGATATTTCCATATTTAAGATTTTTACTTAAATCAAAAATTTGTATCTCCATAACTTTTGCAAAAAATGGCTATAAAAAAAACAAATAAGCTATATTCTTATAAGTGAAAAAGGAACCTTTAGTCTTGCATTAGGCTTGGAAAAAGGAAAAAATACATTAGGCTTGGAATTGGCCGTTATGTGTTAAATTTTCTATCGATAGGCAGGTTGATGATATGATGTCTTGAACACACTGTAGAAAACACAAATAGCACTTGTATGACAGAACTTTTTGAGCACTTCTTCCATTAAAAAGTCGAACTATACGATGCTGATGTAAAAGTAAACATATTGATCCTTTTACTAAAAATTATTGTATGTTCTTTTTTTAAACTAACTTTTTGCTGAAAATTTGTTTAACACCCCACAACGCATCACCGGGTGAAATATTGTAGCTGAAACCTGAATAGGTCACCTTAAATTGACATTTAGATATATTGACAGTTAAGGCACAGAAACATGGAAAAAACGCTTTACTGTAAAATTTGGTTTTCCACACAAACGATAATTTGACGTATAGGTGTCATTATATTCACTGGTGTTGCCAAATTAAAATTCACATAATTGCGATGACCATTTTAAGATTGAACTGAAGTTTCTGTTATGTTGTTCTTCTTGAGAAATTTCTAACGGCTTTACTAAGTAGAGACCAATTTTCGTCAAAAAAATCTTAGTTGCCATTTTGTCAGTCACGTCACGTAGCTATTTGTTATGATAATTTTTATACCAGACTATCAATTTCCTTACATAAATCCCAGTGTCTTATACATCATCATAATCTAATGCAATAATATTGTACAAGCATTCTATCGGAATCAGTTCAGTTAACCATAATTATTGGATATTCACTTGAAATAAATTAATTTCATAGCAAGTAAGATTCTGAGCATTCCAGAAAACAATATTGTTTTAGTAAAGAGTGAAGAGTCCATCGCTTACTAAAATTTTGACTAAAATGATTCGTAGTCGTATGTGCTGAACTATTACATTTCATGCATAGTTATATTACTAACTATCCAAATCTGGGGATATAAAAAAATCAAATAAATTGAAGATGTTTTAAGCGACAAATCATATGTTGCATTTTTCGGTTTTTTTTTTTTTGTTTTTTTGAGTTAAATTGTTCTCTACTGATTAAAGCCGTTGGGAAAACTTAAAAATAACAAACAACTTAACATAAACTTCAGTTATCGTTCTAATTATGCGAACTAATAGCTGATTCATAAAGAATTCACACACTTTTAGAGGTCGTTCAATGACGTGAACATTTTGCCACATACTAACCTACTTTATGCAATATCTTTCTATAATCCATGCCTGTGAGAATGATTATGAGAAAGCAAACAAATTATTTTTTTCACAAAAATATTTCCAACGCTTTATCATGAAATCTAATCATATGCATTTTATGGAACCCTCATTTTTATTGGATGATAAAGGATTTTTGCTGTTGTTTTTGTTTTCTTTTTAATATAGCTATGCCAACATCAAGCTTGCTTTGCTCATCGTTATGTGCTCAGCATAGATCCCGCGAGAAATTAAATCTCAAGCCAAAAAACAAATAACATGACTTCGAAGCTAGAAAAATCATCGTCTAACCAATTTTCTACAACTGATATTTAATACAAGCACACACACAAACACACACACAGTCACTCCTCTACGCATACATAGATAAATCTTTGCATATGGCAGATATATCGATTGCTCGATTTATTTATGGTTGTTTGCATTTGTAAACGATACAAAAATAAAGCAAAATTATTTCCATCTTCTTGCCTCGCATTTATTTTGCGCATTTGTAAAGAATTTGCTATAAAAGTTGATAAATAGGATAAGAGCTAGGCGAAAAATAAAGAAGAGTAAAAAAAAGACAGAGATTTTGTTTTTTTGTCTTGTATTTAAAAGCTATGCAGAGCAGTTTCTGTTGCTGTCTGTCATGTTTTTTTTTTTTCTTCAGTAGCAGCTCATAAATTTTCATCGGGGCTGAAATTTGTTGTTGACACATTAAGCTGGTTTTAGTTTAAGCTTTTGCCAGCGCACTATATAGTAGTATATGTTAACCCTTTAAGTTGTTGCTGTTGTTTTTGTTGTTGTGGTTTGACTGCTTTATGCTAATGATCTGCCTTTGACTGGCATGTCTGATATGTATCTTTTTGTATATCAAATGTTAAGCTTTTTCAATTTCAATTCAATGCGTGCTCATCAATAATTCCGTAAGATTTAATTTATTAAAATTTTGTAATCAATCCTTTTTTATGCTAAAAAGCTGTAAGCGTGATGAATTGTGTGATGAATGATTTTGCCTTGAAGGTTTAAAAAGCACAACGTAGAAGACTTTTTTTACGTGTAAATCTTGTGTAAACTCCGCGCTGAGATAACTGTTGTTGTACCCTACACAACAGCTGCTTGTTTACTATCTCTGTGTTCAACCCACAGTTAGTTTCGCAGAATTATTTTTAATTTCAATATTAGTTTAACCGTCGTTGATGCGTAGATCACGTTTTTGTTTATTTTTTTCCCTGGCATAAATTTCATCAAGAATAAAATTCTGAAAATGTAATATTTAACTACAATATTTTTTAAATTTCTGCTAAACAATTTTTAGGAAGTTGATTAAAAATTAAGTTGTATCTAGAAATCACTTTAAGAAATGTTTCTTACTTTTGCTTTTTCTAATTTTATTTGTCGCGTTTGTATTTTTAAAGAATTTTGCATGTCTTTTATTGTTTTGTTCCTCTTCGTTGGTTTCTTCGTTTTCTATCTGTTCCAATGTCAATTAAGCAAAAAAACTCTATATAAAGAACAGCATAAAATGTCAATCAATTATATTCAAATTTATACAAAAATATCGTCAACTGAAATAAATGGCGTCAGTAAATCGATAAGAAAAATAGAGTGAACAAAATAGAAGCATTCATTGTACACTATGTTGATGTGTATTTTTGTTTTAACTGTTAAGTTAAAAATAGATATACAGTGATTCAAATGACCTACCGGACAACGCAGCGAGTGACTTTAAAGGCCATTTTTTTGAAAAAAACCTTATTTAAAATACGGGAAATAAGTTGTACAGAATGTTTATTTATTGTTTTAACTGTTTTTTTTTACAAACAATTTACACCTTTTTAAGGGTCAAACGTCTAACCGGACATTATAATTAGGCATGTTGTTGTCTTAAAAAAAGAATTCAAACCCAATTTCTATTGATTCGGCTCATTGTGTTTTGTCTTTGTCATTCTACAATGGTGCAAGAACGTACTCACACAATATGCGAAATTCGGCCGCTAGTTATACGGCAATACTGTGCAGGTGAAACTTTTCGCTTAATCGGTGATATCGTCGATCGAAACCATCCCATGGTCCACGATATTATTATAAAAGTATCATGATGGTTTCTGAATTCTCAAGAAAAGTCGGGAGGGTCAAGGTAAGACGCTAGGCTATCGTGATGAGCGCCAAATTATCCTACAAATAAAAAAACAATTCATTCCAAACTGCAAACGAGCTAAAAAATTATGCAAAACAAGTTAAGGAAAGGACTTATGTGTGGCAACTTTTCGCAACACACTACGTAAGAATGATTTTCATGAAGAATTGTGCAAAAAAAGCCATCCATTAGCCCAAAAAACAAAAGACTATGACTTCAGTTTGCGAGAGAGTACTTTCTTAAAAATTATGCTCTTTGGAATACGGTAAGTAAGGTAATATGCAAAAAATTAGGTTAAGTTCAAGTGATATGTTTTATTTAAGGTACTACATGCTGACCAACGCAAATTCAACTTGCACGGTTTTGATGTAGGGCTTAAGTATGACAGTAAGTATGACAACAACAACAAAAATACTCGTACTACAGTGAAACATGGAGGTGGTTCTGTGATGCTTTGGGACTGTTTTTCTAGTACAGGTGTCTGGAATCTTAATATATTAAGGCATATGTTAAGCAGAGTGCCGAAAATCTTTGTATATTACAGACCTTTGATTTTTATCAAGATCATGACCCAAAACACACTTCTGCTGTGGCAAAAGTATAGCTAGTTCATAACTGCCCCAAATTATTGCAAACTCGTCCCCAATCGCCTGACATCAACGTCATTGAAAATGTATGGATTGGAGTGGGTAAAAGGCTTTACAACACAATTATTCGATACATAGCTCAGTTCAAGGAGGAATTCATCAAGGAATCTAACAGCATTCAACCAGATGTTTGCAGAAACTTGTTCCCCTCCATTAAAAATCATTTGCAAGACATAATTGATGCAAAAGGTTCCTCAACAAAGTAATGAAATAATGAATTTAAGAATAATTTGTTTGTGTCCGATAAGACGTTTGACGCTTTAAGAGAACATTTTTAATATTATTGCTAACTGAATGAAATTGGAATAGATTTTTGTTAAATTATTTGTACCAAACAGTAGTTCAAACAACAATAAAACATTCTGTAGAAATTTCTGTATTACAATAAACGTCTTTTTCCTAAAAAAAAAATGTCTTTAAGAGAAGATCACTGCGGTGTCCGGTTAGTCGTTTGAACCACTGTATTTGCTTTTTCAGCTTTTTCAGCATACATTTTGGAAATCATTACACTACAAATTAATACCATATAAGAGGTATTTTAATTTTTTCAAATGAATTTAGTATTTATCAGCTCTCCTTGGATGATTTCTTTAAAATTTGTTATTGTTATTGGTTCTAGTTTTGCGTTCAAAATCTAGCTTACACATGGTTTTTAAAATTTTTAAATGAAACGGCATTAAAATCTTTGACAAGATACTTCTCTGTTGACTTTCAGATGAAGTACAACGAGGAACAACTATCACATTAGCAGCTCTTATAAGTAATACTTGTTTATAAGCCCGTCGTACGATGGGTCGTATACAAAATAATCATGTAGCAGATGATATGCCATTATTTTTGCATTCATCCCAAATGTTCTTTTGTTATAGTCGTCGTCAATGTGTCCTTACTGATAAATATCAAATAAATTGTTCTGTGCATACTTTTAGGCTAACAATTTTTTCATATAAAAAGCACTGCAAAAGCGAAACAGGTTCTGGTTTAGGCTTAACATGTTTTAAAAAGCATATCATTAACAACTTTACACTTTGAGCGATATAGAGCACGGAGCAGGAAGCTTGTCTTTTATATATTAAGATTATTTGGGTTCTCAGTCATAGAAATATTTATGGTAATGAGAAATCGGTCGACGTAGCCAGGCTAGGATCTTCGCTTGATGTGTTAACTGCGGTACCACTTCTGATTTCTCCGAATTCAGTTAAGGTAATGTATTCCTGCACTTTTTTGACTAAACCAACAGCAGATGGAGGAATTTAAAAACCTTTGCTACAGACAACAAAATTTACCTTCATACAAACTAAGCAGAACACGAGAACTATTTTCAAGATAAGGGCTGATGTAGATGATAAAGCCAATTGAATACTCCCCGTAGCTCTATCTCAAACTTTCACCCAACTAACTAGCCAGGTGCACCGATATTTCAATGCTTTTGTGCAAAGAAGTAACCTTGCTCCGTTTGCTGGATGTGATTTTGGAGAACTTGAACTTTAATACTTTGTAGTGGTCGCGACCATGCTAAGTGTGTGGCATGCGTGGCAACGAATTTCAGTCGATTCGGGCTCGAATCACCATCTGACACAGAAAGTTATTTTAATAGAAATGCATTGTTCTGATCGACCGACATATTTCTGTGCAAAAAAGCAAACTTCTAAGAGTAAACAATGTTATGTAAAGCTTCTTAAGAACAATGCCATTGCCGTTTGGAGTCAAAATAATCTAATGTGAAAGACGCGAAGAAAACTAATTCTTCCACCACTTATTCTCCTGATTTAAGACTCGACTAAACTGTTTCTTCAAATAATCAAAAGCAGTGAAGAGCTTTTTTTGAAGGAAAATACATTAGATATGATCTCAAAGTTTTTTCTTTATTTGGTAGAGTACGAAAAACCCAATCCTTTTTTAGTGTTTAATCCGACGTTTTGTTAATAAACCGTCAGGAAGAGTTTCACCAAAGTCGCTATTTAGATGCATCTAATTGAAGAAGTAAGCTTGGTGTGTCATCGTTAATAAAGGACGTTTTTTTAGGAGTATAGAATTTTGAAATGGAATAAAACAAGGATGAATTTTAAAATTGACATAAAATTGACTTTATTCAAAAGATAACCTTTTGCCATTATAATTTTAATATGATTTGTGTCATATGACCGCAACTGCTGGCTCGGACGTTATCTAATCTTGAAGTTAAATTTTCAATCACTTTTTCCAATATTTGTGGCCATGTATCGGCAATAACGCGGCGAATGTTGTCCTCTCAATGGTCGATCATTTCGGGGTTATCGGTGTAGAACTAGCGGTTAAATTGCACGATCTTAGAGACCAATTCACGGGTCCGGAACATGAAATTATACGGGTACCAAACGTTTCCTTCAGTAAATCAATTGTGGCACGAACTGAGTGGCATGTTGCGTAGTCTTGTTGAAACCACAGCTCCTGCACATCATGGTTGTTCAATTGAGAAACGAAAAAGTGAGTTATCATGGCTCTATAGCGGTAACCATTGACTATAATGTTCTGGCCAGCATCGTTTTTAATGAAGTACGAACCAATGATTCCAACGGACCATAAAGCACACCAAACAGTCAGTTGTTCTGGATATAACAGTGTCTCAACATACACTTGAGGATTATCTTCACTCCAAATTTATTGTTTGGTTTTTAATTTAGTGTGCAGTTTTGTTTATTGAAGTAGCCATTCAACCAAAAGTGAGCTACACTTTTAAACAAAATTCTCTTATGAAAATTTCGAACAGAACCATTATTTTTTTAAATTGCTGGCATTCGTGCTGTTTTTATCAATCAACTCGTCGTTGGGCGCTAGAAATTTTCTATAACATTATTGATATTGCCAATTTAGCCTTATTCATAATTTACGACAACATGAAATCTTTCCAGAAATTTGGTAATACAATTTCGTTTTTTAAAACAGCATAATTAGCACCTATGTATAACAAGGAACTGCACTTCGTTCCAACCTGCCGTCATTCCAATTAAATCATACACTGTCTAGAAGTCAGTCCAAAATCAAGTCATTGTAATTCCAACCGAATAATCAGTTTCGGTATTCGTAATAACTAGCCTTTTTTCAACTTTTAGCATCGGCCCTATTAGTTGAATATTTTTGCCAAATGTTTGCCTTTTAATGACTAAACATTTTTAAAATTGTTAAACATTGATGAAGTTCTTCTAAAATTTCACATTTGAAACACTTGCTATTGTTCGTTTTATTTCTCCCTTTCTTGCTGTTCTTTCATAAATTGATGTTCACTCGTTGAAAACTTAATAAAAAACTAGTAAGGTATATCTTCGACTTGGCCGAAGTTAAAATACCCCCACGGCCGATTCTTAAGGGTAAAAGAATCTTAAATTGGAGAGCTTTTTGTATGAGATTTTGAGAGATTTTATTATTTTTATGTATCTTAAATACATACATATCAAATTGTTTTCCTGGAGCTTTAATATTAGCCTTTTTATAAAGTTTTCAATTTTGGGATTGTATGGGAGGTGGGCGTGTAAGTGGGTGAGTGACGCCCATTTTTCTAACACACCTCAGTTTTGACATAGAATACACAAATACCGAGTTTCTGTTTTGGTTCTTTAATATTAGCCTCTATATAGATTTTTCAATTTTGGGGTTGTATGGGAGGTGGGCGTGTTAGTAGATGAATGCCGCCCATTTTTCTAATACATCTCTGTTTTGACATAGAATACATAAATACCGAATTTCAGTATTCTAGCTTTAATATTAGCTTCTTTATAGGGTTTTCAATTTTGGGGTTGTATGGGAGGTAGACGTGGTTTTCATCCGATTTAGCCCATTCTCGAACTTGATCTTAGTTTTTTAAAAAGAAGCTTAAATATCGAATTTCAGCACGATACCTTCAAAATTACGGCTGTAATCGTGTCCACAGACAGACGGACAGACAGACAGACGGACAGACGGACAGACAGACGGACATGGCTAAATCAACTCGGGTGGTGATGCTGATCAAGAATATATATACTTTTCTATACCTACCACGCCTCCTTGTGGGCGTTACACACGTCGTGACAAAATTAATATACCCCTTACGCAGTACGCGTGGGGTATAAAAATAGTGGTACAAGGAAATCGATCTTTCAAAAAAGCTCAAGAGATTTGATAGCTGATCTTAAATAATTCAAGAATGATAAACAAGATTGTGCTCTCAGACTTTTTCCATCATGTCTAGATGTTGTGAAAAACCACTTTGAATGAGTAAAAATTCCATACATTTTTGCATAATAAAGTTTGCATGAAATTTAGGCCATCTGAAAGGTATGCGGTTTTAACAAGATAGACCCACAAGCCACTCACAACCACCAACTATGCCCAGTAGACAATGACAGCGCTTCTTGCAGGCCTTCCTGTGGATTTTGTAGTACTGCCGCGCCAATATACAATTACACTTTCTTTTTTATATGAAGTGGGAAAATTTTTCAGGTCTACCGCTTTCCTTGCTCAAAAGAGGCCTGACAAAAGCACTTCTTCAGAATGGCTAAAAGAAGGGGGTAAACAAAAAGTATTGAAAAAATGTTTTTCTTTTAAACCTTTTTCTGTGTATTATATTTGCAATGATTTTATCTTCTCTCCTGTTTTTTTTTAAGTCAGATTAATTTCAATATATAATCTTTGATATAGCATTAAGAAGGACCATTATTATGTCATATTTTTAAAATGATATATATTCTAACTTTAAACGAAAAAGTTGCCCTGAAGTATATGAAAAGTCAGTCTTTGAAGGGAAAAAAGGTTTGTTGTGCTGCCTTTTGTGCATAGAAAAAAGGTCTTCAAGAAGTGTCCATAAGAGCAGCGAGGAAAGGATGTGTTTGGTCTTCAAAAGTAGCAGTCAATGCAGGCCTTGGTATGAAGAGTGCTGGTTTAATTGCCTATTGGGTAGCTTTGTTGCAACATAAATATTCAGAACAACAACGCAATCTTAACTTTAAGGGGGGCCATGACATTGGCCGTTTTTTTTATAATTTTGTATATTAGTAAGTTTTCTTTAGATTCTAATTTTTCCTTGCATTTTTCTTTGTTCTCAAACTTTGAACACGTTTATCTCGAAAACATGTTTTCGTGCTGGTTGCGGCACTAGCGGGTTCATTTTTTACGAAAGTTTTTTTTTGTATTTTTTTAAACTTGATTCGCTATCGTATGACACGAGCTTTTTTAAATTTTTTTTCGATTTTTTATGAATTTTTAAAGTCAATACCCTGCCAACATTTTCAATCGCCTGAGAATCCCCAGCGAATCGCTTGGAAGACAAAACAATCGCCGGCGAGCTCTTCTGAGAGTCTTCCGGGTATCGCCGAATGTAAGCAGCTGAGGCCATAAAAGCGATTCGCCGGGAAGATTCGCCAACGAATCGCCAAGAGGAGTCTTAAGCGATTCCTCTAGAAGATTCGCCGATGAATCGCCGAGATGAGGCTTAGGCAATTCGCTAGGAAGAGTCGCGAACGATTCGCCGAGAGGAGTCTTAAGCGATTCGCCGGGAAGATTCGCCAACAAATCGCCGAGAAGAGTATTAAGCGATTCGAAAGGAATTCGCTCACGAATCGGCAGAAGGGATCTCAAGGGATTTGCTGACAAGACATGTCAAGTGGCCAAGACCTCACTTTTAGAGGTCGTCTGCGATTTACTGCAAAGCTGTTGAACGTTTCAATTTGTTGCAAATTTGAACAAGCAGTTCCATGAAGTTTCTTACAAGTTAAATTTTTTGATTTTTTTAAACGATTTTTCAGAGCCTGCTCCATATTCCATTGATAGATTTAGAAAGCTTTTTAAAAAGCCATCTTCCAACGATCGCCAGAATGAGCGAAGGAAGATTTTGGACATTTTTTGACAATCGCGCATTCATCGTTTAGGTGATAGAAAAGCGATCCATCTTCCAGCAATCGCCGGAATGAACAAAGGAAGATTTTGAAAATTCTTCCAAAGATCCCTTAGGCGAATCGCTAGCGCGTCGCCAAATGATCTAATCTTCTAATTGTCTTCCAAATGTTTGCAGGGTATTGTTTTCGAAAAAACACACTGTCAAATTTGGAACATCACCAAAAATTGAAAAAAGAAAAAATTAAAAAACAGCTCCTGTCATACGATTACCAATTTTGTTAAGAATTCAAAAAGTACTTTTTTCCAGATCGGACAATTTGTGCGACTCGCCCACCAGTTTGGAGCTCTATAAACTCATGTTGGAGTAAAAAATATATTTTTTGAATTTTTTTTTCTTATATCTTGTTCAATTTTCTACAATATTAAAAACAAATTTAAAGAAATTTTTGGTTTTGGCTGAGTTATGCATTTTTAAAAAAAAGGTCTGTTTTCTCTGCCGAGAATGTTATGTCCAACCTTAAGTGTGTTTTTGTAAATTTTTCTTTTCTAAGGCGAAAATGGATAGTTTATGAATAACGACAACGAGGTAAAAAAAGAAAAAAAAAAACGGAAATTGTATTATACCCTAAACCTGAAAGGTCAGGGTATATTAACTTTGTGCAAACGTTTGTAACGCATAAAAATAAGCGAGTACGGTATAGAAAAGTATATATATTCTTGATCGAGATCTTGAGTCGAGCGTTTCATGTCCGTTCGTCAGTCCGTCTGTCTGTGTGTTTTCCGTAAGCACAGGATAACAAGAAGGAGTCAAGATCATTATGTATTTTATACCAAAACTAAGATACATTAAAATTGGGCGTAATCCGTCCACGAACACGCCCACCACCCATACAACCCACAATAACGATAATACTTTATAGGCATTGATATGTGCGCTACAGGCATAAAACTTGAAATTTTTATAAATTTTTTCGTAAATTTTTCATCAAAATTTAAATGTATAAAAAATATGGGCTTCATCCATTGACGGATACGCCAATTTTCAATACTATTATGGTATTTATGTTATGAATATGAATATATAGACCGATTTTAGACTTTCTGTACTTGTTTTGGATTCATCAAGTTCCTCCGAAACACAATTTACAAGTGGAATTTCACTTGATTTTAGTGGAAAGAAGAAATCTGAGTTTCTTGAAACAAGAAAATAATTTACTCAGTTATCAAAAAAATATTCCAGGATATATGTATAAACGTTATCTAAGAAAATATTTCCTTATTGCCAATTCGAGGCCGTTTAGTTTTAGAAATACTTGTGAAAAATATTGGCTGGATTTGATAGAGTTGAAAATGTGGTGATTGTGGCAAACATGTTAAGTGCGTGCCTAGAGCGCGAGATCGATTCCCACTTATGGTCAAATTTTTTTTTGTCTGAAAATATCTATTTGCTTTATGTAGTTTTTGACTGGACTATTTATTTTGATATTTCAGAAAATAATATACTTGATATATACTTGTATTCGCTGTGTGCTATATGTGGCGGGGATTTTCTTAATCCCTGCTGAATATGAGTATATTTTTCTATCAGGCTGATACTGAGCAACTCCAGCAGCGCGGTGAAAATCGGTTTTACCTCATAGCTAATTGTAATATCGGCTAACCAACAAGTTTTGTTAAGCTAAATAATTACTGAAATTGAAAATTGTTTACTAAAGTTTACAATATTGTTGTTTACAATTTAAATTGTTTTACTTTAAATTGTTTAATAAAGCGATTTTTCACTTTCTAAAAAGAAAAAATTTTCAGAATCTTTTTCACAACGTTCAAGCATGATTCTTAATAAAAGAAGCCGAATTAAACTAATACAACGAAAGATATATAATAAAATGTCTATCAAAATTGCCATGGAACTGAGTTGGTATTTGTTTTTTTTTTTATTTTTCTGTTGAATCCAATTCGCCTTTGTCGCCCACACAAACAATCAACGTTCAAGCGGTTTTAATTAATTGTTTTATCAAGATATAAGCTGGGTTGTGTGAAAAGTTTTCTTGAGAGTTATTCTTGTCTTGCCAGATACCTAAAACCGTTTTGTATTCTCTCTCTCAGCTAAAGTCCCAAGATGTTTGTTTTAATTTAAATTTGATTGCTTGCCGCATCAATATGTTTCGGTTCACTTAATAGCCCCCTCTTTTCTCTGCTTTCTAAGCAATTTTCACACTTGCCATGATAAATGTGATATAATCCTTTCTTCATACTTGTAGTTGAATATCCTTTGAGTTGATACTATCGTCAGCGGTAAGGATTAACAAGAAACAAATTGCAAAAAAGTGAAAAAAGTTGTAATCGTATAATGTTGTTGACAAATTTTTAACGCGCGGCTATGTGAGTGATATGAGTGGATGTGTGTGTGTGTGTGTGTGTGTTTGCATGTGTGTAAATGTTTATATTCCTACGTGAACTTTTTGCTCATTGACTGAGTCTGTTTTCTAGTTTATGTTGCCGCCATTATTCTTTATGTGGCTGTTATTGAAGCTGTTGCTGTTGCTATTCTGCAGCAACACTGATAAAATAAAAGTGACACCAACAGCACATAAAAAACAATTTAACGCTCCACTGACACATATTGTAGGTCAAGGGACAGTACTAAACAAAACAAAACAACAAAATATGTAGACAAATTCAACAACAACAATAAAAACAACAACGGACAGACGACCTTTGCTAGAGCACTCATATGAAGAAGCTTACTACAATTTGCAGTCATGAGGGCGTCATGAGCTCATGTAGACGATTTTTAAAAATAATTTTCTTTTTTCATTTTTGAACACAAAACAGCGCTTAACTTTTGCTTTATATTTTGTTGCCCAAGGCCATGCTTGTCTATGCCCCCAATACCCCCAACACAAGCCGCTTTAACCATCACTTCAGATTTTTTTGTTGTATATTTTTAATTTTTTTTTTATTTTGGCTGCTGCGCACCTGTAAAGTTTTGACAGCTATGAAGAATGATTATTTTTTTTCATATATTTGTTATTTTCTTAATGAGCAGCTGGGGTAGGAAGAGGAGGATGCCAAACAGTGTTGCCAGAATGTGACCAAAACTGGTAAATTTTATTTTCGATGTGAAAACGTGAAATTAAGTTTCATTTTGGTAAATTTTGCAGAGAAAACTAAAAATTTTTTTATGAAAATTTTTCAGAAACATAAAGGATGGACTGTTTGGTACTACTTTCAAAAGTGGTTCAAAATTATCGGCCTTTTTGAATGTAGTCAACTTCTACAAAAAAACTTTGGCTAAAAGAAATAAGGCTCAACCTAACCTTTCGAGTTTTAGCAGATGAAGAATTATAATTAAGCTTTCATCATAATGCGACATTATCATTAGCTCATAAAATGTAATCGAAAATTCAACTTAATGTTTTTTTTTTTCTAGTTCCTTAGCAAGTTACAACAATTTTATGCAAGGGAAAGGAAAATGCTTGAAGTTTGTACCACTGATATACTTAATAATTTAATTAAATTTGTAATCTATAAGGAAGCTCTATGGTTAAAAGGTCGCGGTTACAATTCCTGCAGGAAATAAGATTCAGAAAACAAGTATTTAATATATAAAAACGCGGTAGTACCGAAGACCGTCAAAAGTCATGTTTTTGGTAATATCCCAACTAACACATGAACTTCTTCGATAAGGCTAGGAAATTTGAATGTTCGATAGCTGAAGCTTGGTTAGTTGCAAGCTTGTATTGAGCTTGCAACTAGAAGCTTAATTGATAACGAAGATAAAGTTGATATAATAGCTGTTGTGAAGTATTTTAGAAGTTTTATTTATAAAGGCTTAATTTAGAGCTTCTTATAACCTTAAAAATATTTGTTTACGTAGGCTTGGGAAGTTTTAATTTCGAAAGAGCGTCGGTTAAGAGAATAAACGAAATTGCTGTCTCTAATTCAGAAAGAGATTTATAGAATCTTTGATAGAAGCTTTATCGAAATTACTTTCAATTTTGTATGAGTAGCTCTTTAAAGCCTTCGAAATTATTTGAACCGAAGTTTAAACATCTCGGACCAAGAAAACAACGTTATTAAAATTCAAATAAATTCAAAAGTTAAAAGTACAGAAAAATATTGAATAAATGCACAATATTTGCGACCAATCCATTTATTACTGAATCACAACCAAAACAAACTAGCTTTTGTTCTTGGCAACCGATACAGTGATCGGCAACCGTCACAAAACTTTTAATAGAATTATAAGAAAATTATTTTTGAAATTAAATTTAATTATTTTTAAAACTGACAATAATGAAATGCAACGTTCAAAACTACAAAAAAACGTAAAATTTTGTATTGAAAACTATGAAATTATTTATTAAACTGGTAACGCAGAAATGAGCGAAGAAGTTCAGGTTCGAATCCCATAAATGCATAAAAACAATTTTGGGAAATTTTTTATAAAAAAAGTTTAATTAAATTAAATTAAACATAACGAAAAATGTATCTTTAAAATTCAGATTAAGCAAGGTATAAATTTATACAAACATTAAAATATCACACAAAAATCAGAAAATTTTTTGTTGTAAATTTTGAAGTTTCGGTAAAGCTTACATCATTAAATTTTGAACAGTTTTATGCAGTTATGAAGCTTGCACGCACTAATCCTATGGAAGTTATTTGTGAAGTTTAATAAAAGACCAAGAAGCTTCTATAAAATAATAAAAAGTTCGTCTTTTTGCCGTTATAGAAGTCAATAAGCGTGCTTTCAGAAGCTAAGTAGTTTTCATAATGAGTTGCTGTAAAGCTTGCAGTTCTTCTTCAATATCATTACAACAAAAATAAAAAGCTTTTCAGAAGAAGAATGCTGACTAAATAACTAAAAATATTAGAATTTTTGATTTGGGGGTGAAATTTTGTTCTTATATGGGAAATTTGTTTGAGTATTTTGGTAAAAGAAAATGTTTGGATGTGGCAACCCTAATGCCAAAGCGAGTGGTTCGCGTGCATGTATTTATATTGTTTGTGGCAGCCGCATAGGGGCGCGCAAAATGAAGTTGTACAAATACACAACGGTACACACACACACACAAAGAACAAAAATACATATGAAGTACAAGGACGAATAAAAGACAAGTACAAGGTGTGCCTTAAGACATACGCTTCAACGCCTCAACGCCTCAATGCCTCGACGTCTCTTTGTTAAATGCGTTCAATTTCTTGAACAGAACAACGTTATGTTGTCTTATAGCTGGGATTGTATGCATGTATGTATATGTGCGATAAGACCCAAATACTTGTGCTTGTGTCATTATGTTGTTGTTTTCTTCACAACAAGAAATAATATCAAGCAACAAGTTATTGTAAACTCTGTCATTCGAATTGTTTTCTTAACTAAATGTCTAAAATTACTGAGAGGCTAAATTTAATTTCCTGTCAGCTAAAATGTGTTAACAAGCTTTCTGTATTTAGCTGCTTATAAGCTGCTTAAAATTAAAATTTCATTTGATTTTTCAAATAAGTGGATGCAAGCAATTGTTGACTTAAATAGCTGTAAACTTGATAAGCAGCTTAATAGTCAATTTAATTTAAATCGATTCTAAAGCTCCGGAAGTAAGTGTTAAATTTGTTAAATTTTAAACTATATGTATTTTGTTCATTAAGAAAATGCATTGACTTGGCGGCTGTATGTAGTTTTAACTGTTTAAAAAAAATATATTTATATATTTATACAAATATATTTTTATTTATTTGACGTCTTCTCACGAAAATGGAGATAGATACCCTTATTTGAAGAGGAGAGCATTTTGAATGATACAAAAGTCCCACAGCTGCTTGAATATCTTACTATTTCTTAATACAATATATCGTAAGAATTTTGAGTCAATACATTTTCTACTACTTTTGTATTTTGAAGTATCCATCAGATGATTTTCAAAGGTTCTGCGACTTTACAGCGTCCAAGCTTGAAATATTTTCACGAATTTATTGCTTTAAAATACTTATTTTTGTTTTTTCTAAGCAGTAAAATTTTCAAAGCTCATACTTTTTTATAAAAAAAAAACAAAACACTGAAACATAAATTTTTTGAGGAAACCACAAAACCCTGGTTGTCATTCATTTTCGAGAGAGAACAGTTTTTTGTTTACAAGAAATAAGGGTATGTCAAATATCGGAATAACCTTATAAATAATTTAATCATGGCTTCGACAAAACATTTTTTTTTATAGCTTTGAACCAAGGATTTCAGGTGTCAAATCTATTCAGTCAAATCTGCCTTGGTTTGGAAGATGGTGAGATAGATAATTAGGAGAGAAAAGGAAATCAATCGAAACAATTGTAGAATGTTGTATGAGTGGCGGAGTGTGATTCCACAAATATTTCTACCACCAACTTATTTATTATTTACCACCAACTATATTGATGAATGTTTAATTTCAATTGATTAGAAATGAGGAATGAATTAAGGAAAGGTAAAAGCGTAGAACCATTGCTAGACCGGGATTCGAACCCGAAACCTCTGGGTTGGCAGTCAAGCACGCTAACCACTCGACTACCGATAAAAAGAAAAAATTAAAATCTATCTCAATTAAAGACTTAATAATTTTTTTACTAGTTAAACAGCTTGTAGTTTTTGAACTTATCAAATAAAGTCATGTTATAGCCCGTTTAAAAAGAGAAGAACATTTTTTAGTTTCATTTTTCGATGCGCAGTGAGAAATTATTTTTAAACCTAGAAAATTTATTAGAGCGTAATTTCTTGCTCTTTTTGTACTGTTCGCTGAACTTTATGCTTATTTTGAGTGTTTTTTACTATTTTTCTATATATTTAAATGCGCAAACATTCAGAACAAATGATCGCACAAGCACTGACGGCCTGCAGCAACCTGCATCTTGAGAGAGAAATCAAATACAAATTACATAAAAAAATAAATTATTTTCTCAAGAAAAAATTTTGAAGTGAAATTTCGGCTAACAAATTTTTTTTGACGCCCCCTTTTTTTCAATTTTGATTGGTTGATTTTAAAAAATAAAATTCAGTACTTCCGCAGCGCGGTTGCGATGAACAACAAAATTCATGAATATACATTAATTTTTTTTATCATTTATTTTTCTGCTCAGAGAATATTCAATCTTTTTTTTAATGTCGACCCAGGGGCGGATCTGGAAAAAATGTTGGGGGGGGTAAATTATCAAAGACACACATGTTCGATTTGAGAAAATTTTGTCTTTCTGCAAATAGACAAATTGTACTTTTTTGAATTGAAATTATTGAATTGCTTAAGAAGCATTTTTCCAGACACATACACGCACATTTTCGTATTTATTTATTTTTCCCCTTTTCTGGAATAATATCTTAGCGAAAAGTAAATAAAAACTCTAAATTTGACTTATTTTAAAATTAAGGTTGATTTATTCAAATTTTTCACATTTATTCCATTATAAAAAAGTTGCACAATTATATTTTCAAGTATGTGCAATGAAAAACATAGTTCTTTTCAATAAAAAAAAAATTAAAGGATTTTGCAACTTATTGTTCTCACGCTACGACTATGATATGGTACAGTTTGAAAAATAAATGAACAATACAAAATTAATACTGATTACACTACGCGACGGACGTTCTGGTGCTGGAGATTTCCTTTCATCTGATTATAGACAAATTGGGTTTCCTGATTTCAAATATGGCCTCCGTTTTTCTCTTTCAAAAACATGAAATCAGT
The DNA here is from genome assembly GCA_958299015.1 of Tetanocera ferruginea. Lineage (NCBI taxonomy): Eukaryota > Metazoa > Arthropoda > Insecta > Diptera > Sciomyzidae > Tetanocera > Tetanocera ferruginea. The sequence continues at coordinate 60,203,838 of OY282640.1, read as the reverse complement.
TCTTTTTCTGATAATTTTGCTAAATCTATTATATTGATCTACCTATTTGTATTATTACGACTGATTTCAACGAAGAAATACTAGACCTTTCAATTTTGCACATTCAATAACAATATTTTTGGCAGTTTCGAAGATATCGACGTTCAAGTTCGAAAAAATTTAACAATTTTACGTAGGCTGCTCTTTTGAAACCCTTGATCTTGATATTTTTCAACGAATTTACAAAAATTATTTTAAACTTGGTAGAAAATTTCTAAATAAAAATAAACATTTTTTTACATTAAACTTTATTAAAATTCACTTCAAAAAGTACGTAAGAAGAAAAGAGTTTTATATCAAAAACTCTTACACTTCAAAAAGTACGTAAGAAGGAAAGAGTTTTATATAAAAGTAGTGAGCATTTTAATAAAATTGAACGTACAAAAATGTTTGTTTTTTCAATTTCTTTGAAAACATGCCAGATAAACAAAAACTTAAATGTTTATTAAAATTCCAGAAATTTTCTACCAAGTTTAAAACAGTTTTTGTAAATTCGTTGAAAAATATCAAGATCCAAGGGTTTCAAAAGAGCAGCCTACGTAAAATTGTGAAATTTTTTCGACCTTAAACGTCGATATCTTCGAAACTGTCGAATATATTGTTATTGAATGTGCAAAAATTGAAAGGTCTAGTATTTCTTCATTGAAATTAGTCATAGTAATACAAATCGGTAGATCAATATAATAATAAGATATAAGAAAATTGTCAGAAAAAGAACTAATTTTCATGTTTTTGCCTATAACTCAAAAACTCGAGCGGATGGAGAAAAACGGAGCCCATAGTTGAAATCAGCAGCCAAAATGCAATCGGGATTGTTTATCGAGATCTTTGCACTTTTTATAAAGCTTAATTTTGTAACTCTGTGTTATTAGATAGTCATTAGATAGAGAAAAAATTATATGAATATCGCAAAATTATCAATAACTTCGTAACTATTTATTTTAATATCCCAAGTGTATGCAATAATGCGAGTCCGTTCAATCGTTCTTGTTGCATAGTGAACGTAACTATGTTTTTAATCGTCGCAGTGTAGAAAAACTTCGCTCAGCTGTTGCTACACTGATAGGAAGCGTGGCAAAGATACTAAAAGTGGACTAAAAGTGGCAGGTTTATTTCATGAAAGTCGGTTGTGGTAATTTGGTTGGTTTGTTGCAATTATAATTACTAGTACCGCCCTGGGGTCGAAAATCGACCAATTTGTGTTTGCTTATTTATAGTTGTATAAAATAGTTGAGGCACTCCTTCTCCACCCTCTTATTCATTTAAAAAAAGAATTATCAAAATCGGTTGAAAAACACGGGAGAAAATTTTTCTTAACTGTTTTCCCTACGCCTATTTTTATAAAGATGAAGTTAAAGTAGGCTTGAAAAATTTCAGAATTCCAAACAATTTAGAATTAACTCAAACAAAAATAATTGTATGCAACAAATTATTTGCGCAGTTGATACAATTTTAGCAACATTAACCTAACATTAATTCACTTTAAAACAGCCCTGTTATATTTATAACAAATATGACAAAAAGAATTACAGATGTATATAATATTTTCTCAAGGAATATATGTAGCTGAAATATTTCTAAAAAATAATTTAACTGATGATGAAATAATTGAAGTAAAAACAAAATTTTGGATTTTACATTGTTTGAACTTTTTTTTTTGAAAATTTATAAAGTGAAAACTGAAAGTAACAATGCACGTATTGTTTTTTTATGGTAAAATTTGTTGGCACATAGGTTGCAAGAAAGTTTGGCAGGTTTTCAGTAAAAATTAAGAAGAATAAAATATTTTAAGTGGCAACTCTTGTCTGAATTGCCAAAATCTTAATTGCGCTCATTACAAATCAAAATCAATGTTACTTGCTCAGTGATTTCATGTAAAGGGCATTTTTAAACTAATTGTTAATATATTGCAAAAATATAATTATTATAAAGCAAACACTTACGCTGATGTAAGTTTTTTTTATTTTTTGTTTGTAAGAAAATAAGGCGTCTTTTAAGTTGATTGTTTAAAAAATGGCTGTAAACTTGATTTTCAGGCTCATTTTAAAAAAAAAGTCGAAGTTTCACTACCTCGACTTAAGTGTTTTGCTTTAAAAGTAAAGTATTTAAAAGTTCTTGGGGGGGGTAATTACCCCCTTTACTCCCCCCTTGTATCCGCGCCTGTGTCGACCATGGTTGAATAACAAGGTTGCCTCAAAACTGACTGTGCTCTCTTTCGCTTATCCGAAAGTGTCAAAATCAACTGGCTGTCGAAAAAAGAACAACAACAACAACAGCTGAAGCAGTTCGCTTTGACCTTATTCAGTGTACCCTGATGTCGACCACTCAGAATGAAGAACGCTCTCAAAATTATTTTCTTATTCTCAAACATACGCGAAAATGTTCTTCTCTTTTGAAACGGGCTATATTACCAGTTTGCTGTTCAACTGTTGGGTCTTCAGGTAGGTATAGAAAATAAACATCAAATTTACTGCATCAACAATTACATATAACAGATTTTCCGTAAAACGAAAATTTTTCGTTGTCAGTAACTGAATTTCGTCGTCAGCAACGCTGAGGTGTTCATTTCAAGGCAACCGAGTTAAGCATCTTCAAAACTTTTTAAGGTAGAAACTCATCAAAAACTATGGCTATGAAAAGTTAGTTACAACCATAGCAATAAAAACCAGTGGAAACAACAACAACAACAACAAAAACTTTTAAGTGGATTTTTAAAGGTTACGTTCAAATGCGATGTGCAAAACAAACGAATAACGTTTGTACGGATGACACGACATGCCTTCATACAGAAATAGAAATATTGCCAACGGATGCCATTGAAAAAGAATTCGTATTGTGGCTTAAAACTTTCCCCTTTCTCTCTTAAGTTTGTTATATACTGTGAAAAGAGTGAGTGAGTGAGTGAGATGTGACATTGGTGGGAAGCAATGGAAAAATGACTTGTTATTTAAAAAAATAAACTTGAAATACAAAAGATAAATGACACTAACATCACAGACGATTTTGTTGACGGCAGCTGCCTCAAGAAATGCAGATTTCAAATATTAAATAAAGTGCACAACTAAAGCTGCAATAAATGAAGATGAGACATGAAACGATTACAAGCTGCTTTAGTAATTACTTTTGTTGCATACAAAATTCAGAGAATGTTGTTAGTTGTTGTTAACGATCCGTACAAAGCGACACTTAAGTTAACAGAATCATTATCTTATTCAGAATCATTATTGACGGAGGTTTTTAAAAGAAGTATGGAATAAATTAAGAAAGTGCAAAAACATAGAAAGAAATAAAATGAAATGTTCAATTCGCATTTTAGTTTTGATCTTTATTTATACTAAGAATAATAACTAGTGTCCGACCGATTATTTGGCTTCGGCTTAGGTAATCAGCATAATCGGCCAATATTTTGACCTTCGGTTTCAGCCTCGGCTTTTGAATTATTCACTGCACTCAGAAAAAAACACATGTCTTGCTCCGGTGAAATATTTTCGATAATAGCAATTTTCTCTTTTTCAAATAAAATTTTCTTCAATTAGAATAAATTTTCACATTTTCGAAGAAATATTTCTTCACTTCTAGGAAATGAAAATATTTCAATGTCTCTAATAATGATAAATATTTTTCTCGCATAAATAAAATTCTCATTTAGAAAAATTTATTGAAAATGAAAATTTGTTTTTATATTTTGATAAAAAATTCACTATGAGAAGTATTTTCTTCAATAAAAACAAATGTTTTCTCAAAAATAAAAAGATTTTTTCTCGAAAAACGATATACAGTGGCTCACAGCTTATTTCGTGCAGACGATGTGTTAAACTTTGAAATGCTATAACTTGGTAACTAGTACTGGTAATGAAAAAATTTAAACGACATTTGCTTGCTAGTAATTATATATTTATATATATACTTTCATTTCTTTATATAATGGTCTACTAAAAAAATAATAATCAAAAAACTGAAAAAGCAGCAAAATTCAACGCCACAGCTTATTTCGTGCACTCCACTGAATCTTAAGAAAATGTAATATGTTTGTCTTTTTTAATATTTTGTGTGGCCGCCATTTTGTTAAATTACATCTTTAATCCATTTACTGGCTATCCATTTTCTCTACTAATTTTTTGTAATATCTGGGGGTATTTGTTGCCATTCCTCCATCAATGCATTTTTTAATTAATTTTTATTGGAAATATTCCGCTTGCGAACGCCACTCTCCAAAATTGCCCACAAAATTTCTATTACATTTAAGTCGGGTGACTGTGCAGGCGGATTCATAAGATGCGGGCAATTCCAAATCAACCATGACTGGACGATTCTCGATTTATGTTTTGGGTCGTTGTCCTGGTAGAACCGAAATGTCTCTCGTACGCCCAAGGTGTCGATACTTTGAAGCAAATTTTCTTTTATAAAATCTAGGTACATTGTCTTGTCCATAATGCCTCCAATAAAAAATAATTTTCCAACGCCCGATGCAGCCATACAGGCCCAAACAATTACGCTGCCGCCACCATGTTTTACTGTAGGCTTGAGATGGTTATTGTTCAGCTCGGTATAAGCCTTACGCCATACATATTGCATTCCTTCGGAGCCAAAAATATTGAACTTAAACTCGTCCGAGAAAATGACGTCATTCCAGAATGTCCTAGAATACAAAACGTGTTATTTGACGAAGTTCAGTCGACATAGCTGATTTTTTTTTTTTAATATAAGATTTGTTGTGTGTAACTCGACCACTAAACTCGTTGGCCCGCAGCAGATGACGAATTGTTTCGGCACAGCATTTCTTGCCCAACTCCTCCTCAACCTCCTCGGCCAATTTGGGACCCTAAAGCCTCAGATTTTCTACGATTTTTCGCAGAATAAGTCGCTCGTCCGCTTCTATACACATTTTATTTGGAGCATTTCTGGCCTTATCAGCCACACGATTTTCTTGCAAAAAGCGCTGGATGATGTACTGCACTGTAGAGGGTCTCAATTTTACTATTTCAGCTATTTGCGGTTGGATTTTTTCTTTTTTAAAGTGAAATAAAACTATTTCGTGCGGTTATATTGTTGTGCGACGGCCAATTTTTAAAACAAATCAATTAGTGCACTTAAGGTTTTAAGTCCAGACTAAAAACAACTGTTAACTCCGATCAGAAGAATCAGGACATCAGTCAAGATAAAAACAGCGAACGAGAAAAAGAAAATAACGGCATCACGTTCAAAAGCTTACATGTAAAAACAGTGTGCACGAAATAAGCTGTGGCGTTGAATTCTGCTGCTTTTTCAGTTTTTTGTTTATTATCTTTTTAGTAGACTTTTATATAAAGAAATTAAAGTTTATATTTAAATGTATAATTACTAGCAAACAAATGTCGTTTAAATTTTTTCATTACCAGTACTAGTTACCAAGTTATAGCATATCAAAGTTTAACACATCGTCTGCACGAAATAAGCTGTGAGCCACTGTATGTATTTTAATATATTTCTCTTTTTCATAGAAATAAAATTACAACATTATATCAAATATTGAATTTCTACTGATAAAAAATAGATACCAAAATTTGGCCTTCTACTAAAAATGTATAATTACACTATGCGCCAAAATCAGAAGAAATTTCTGTACACGGCACCTCACAGTTTTTTCTAAAAGATTTGGGTTTTCGAAACACGAAAATTTCAAAAAAATTCTTTATGGTTACGTTTTTTTAAAAAAATTTCTTTAAGTTTTTCTCACTTTTTTCAAACTTTTTTTCGCATCTATTGAAATATATCTTGTATACTATTTATTCGATTTAATAATTTGATCAATTTAAGCCCAATATAATTTTCTACATGTTTGTTCAAGAATTTTTACAGTTGGATGAGCAGTTTTTGCGCTATTAAAGGAAATGTTTTCAAAAAATTATTCTTACACATCAAAATGCAAGTCAAGAGTGTCTTTAAAAATTTATAAAAAATCGAAAACTGAAAAAAATTACCCATTTTTCCTTTTGATTTTAAAAATATATTTTTAATAAAGAAAATAAGCTACCGCCGCAAGAAATGCATGCAAAAAAAGGTCAGAAGAATGATTTGAATGTAGATACTACGATTCACTCCAAACTTTTATTCACTTATATACATCGCTAGCATCTGAACTTCTGGGCCAACCTCAACAGATTATTGGAACAATATGTATAAGACTTAATAAACTTTAAGGTAGGTGCTAATTGTTTTTTTTTTGTTTTACACTGCTATGCGATTTGACTGATATATTTATAGCATTTCATGAATACAATTGTATTAATATTATCTTTCTAATCTTTGCCTTTCGTGACCAATTTCTTAAACAAATCCTGTAAGACCATCGTTCTGTCAAATTTCTATTAAAAAAATTAAAAAATGGAAAAAAAATGCAAGGAATGTAAGGATTGAATATTTGGATATTGTATGTTTTATAATTTTAATGCAATTAACCCATTTCCGCCTAATGAGTAGAAAAATACCCATGAAAATATTTTTTTTTTTTAAAAAATCACTTAAAAGTTTGGGTAAAAGATATTAAAATTTCAAATTTTTTGGATCAATTGTAGATCGTGTATAAAATTTTATCAATATCTTATGAGTGGATCTGGTGCCAGGCAGGAATAGGTTACAACTAATAGTCCCAGAAAATTCTGCTATAATGTTGTCATCTATAAAAATATATTGTTGCCAGGAAGCGAAAAATGAAGGGTATTGACGATTGCTGAACGCTGAACTGTCATCTGCTCATTGAACGGTAACAATTTTGGTGAGAATTGGAACCGAAAAAGCTTTTTTAAATTACTCGGAATTGGTGTCAATTGTTACATTCAGTTTCAATCGTTACTGTGGTGACATTTGCAACTGTGTCAGAATAGGGCTGTAAGTTTATAAGTTTAGCTCAAAATATGTCGTGGAATGTGAAAAAAAGGTGCTCTATGGTTTTTGCGATGCCAAGATTTCTTGGGGTTTTTTCTTGCAGTTGTCATCCCTGGTAATACAAAAACCCTGGTGCAAATCTTGGTTGAAGTCAGACAAACTGTGAAAAGGTTATGAAAACGGAAATAAATAAACTTTCTCCTTTGAACTTCGTTATCTTTATATGCAGCCATATTCATGACTTTCGCATTGTCTTAAAGAGCAAGTAAAGTATTGATTTTGAACATTATTTTAATACAAAATCCATGAATATTTTTTATATTAAATAGAAATTTTTCTTTGAAACAAAATGAACTAATTTTTATTAAAAAAGGCTATTAGAAAAAATTGTTTGTAAAAAAATGAAGACTTTTTGAAAACAAAAATTAATAATAGAAAAATCTTATATATAAAATTAAATGTTTGTCCTCCTGTCTGTCTGTCTGTCTGTCTGTCTGTCTGTCTGTTCCGTATAGGCTCGCGCACAGTTTATCCGATTGACCTGAAATTTGGACACCGAGTACCTTTCATAGAGAGAAAGAACATAGGGGGTGTAAAAAAGTGGGCGAAAATCTTCCTTTTTCTGTGCTCGAGGCACAACCCCGAGTAACACCGGGTTACATCTTTTCAGTTTTAAATAAAATGTTACTTTAAAGATACTTTTTTTTTAATAGTACAGTCACTTAAAATTCAACATTTTTTAAGGAACATGAACAAGTGCGATAATAAAGTGCTTAATTTAACTGTTTCATTTCATCACTTTAAAGTACGGGAATGGAACCACTGAAATAATGTTTTTTTCATATTCGTTATTGAGGATATGAGCTTCCAAAGCTGGTAGGGAAAAACTGAATTAAGCACACCTCAAACAAAATTCTTCTTGTTTGAAGTAGCTGTTTGAATGCGAGATTGCACTAGGAAACATACAGGGCCGTCATTAGCCTACTCGGGGCCCTGGGACACACAGATATCGGGACATCTTTGAAAATAATACACAATGTAATCTACATTCATTACATTAATACATTAGATTTTGTTACACGTAATAATTAAAATTTAAGCAACTGATGTATCTCATCAATGCACAACTGATGTATCTCGGCACAAATTGACTGAAGATAAGATTTTCAAGCAACTTATTAAAGTTTTTCATCAAGTGCAGAGTTCATTTTGCATTAAACATTGCCCGTGAGAAGGTCTCAGTGGTTGCGTTTGGTTGTAAGAACATATTTGGTGTGAGAGTAATTAAGGGATCTAGAAGTTTTTGTACTGCATGCGAAAGTAGCCTCCAGATTTCATCTCAGTATAATGCAGTGTAGGCAAGTGAACCCAGTGGCGTAGCGAGCATTACATGCGCCCGGGACAAAACAATTTTTTGGCGCCCCCAATGATATAATGAAACAATTATTATATATTAAATATAATTTTAATATTTAGTACAAATAATTAAAATACACCTATTAGAATACATAAATACACTATGCGACAAAATCAGAAAAAATTTCTCTACACGACAGCTCATTATATTTTTTATAGATTTGGGATATATCTTAAGACGAAAATTGCAAAGAAAGTTTCTATATTTACGTGTTTTTTTAAGTTTTTTTCATATTTTGTCGCATTTACTTATATATATTTTGTACACTACTTGTTCGATGCACTCCTATAATCACTCCTATCAAACTAAGCCTAATAAAATTTTTAATTTTCTACATGTTCAACAAATTATTGCATTTGGAAGAGCAGTTTTTGCAATATCATAATATAAAAATTCAATCGAAAACTTCAAAAAGTGCTTAATTTTACCATTTGAGCTTAAAACTTAATTTTTAGTAAAGAATCTATAGCCGAAAGAAATTCGTGCAAAAAAACGGTCAGGAGATGTATTTGAGTGAAGACAGTACATTGTACAGTATTTTACATATTTGATTAAATTTTACACTGATTGATACATTGATGCTGAAATAGTAATAAGTATATGAAGTGCTACTCTCAAGTTTGGACAAATATCTTCTCCATATGAGATTATAAAGGCTAGAAGCTCTTATGGAATTTTAAATTATAATTCTTTTCTACTGTGAAGAAGCATATTGCAGTCATATATTTGGTTCCATGAAATTCTGTTCCATTTAAATATGTATTATAAAACACACCCAAATTTTTACAATACTTTTCAAAATCGTTATCCAGATTATCCTTACTTAATAAATTTTCAATATCCAGTAAACAATGTCCCAAATTTGGAATTTATATCAGATAATTTTTCAAAAAACCTTTTTGGACACGAATGTACCTTAAAAATATTTACCATTGATTGATGTTAAATTGATTTTTCGCCTTTATACAAAAAATTTGTATTTGAAGCATACCTAATAAGCAATTTTGCTTGAAATTTATTTTTCGAAAACATCCAATGGAAGTCAAACAGATCTCGAGCATTTTCCTCCAATCTCCAGCGTTAATATCCATTTGATCTCAGTCTGAGAAACAAGTCTTCTCCAGGAAAAAGGTAAATTAGTTCTCTATTAGTTCATATTTTTACAAAGATTCTTAGCCTTTTCGATAACCTTTTCACAAATCTCGTTACGAATTTTTGCAAGTTCAGTCGCCAATTATTTGAAATCATGTAACGCTTCTCTAAAATTAATTTCAGAACGTTTTAATCTGAACAGCACCCGATCAATTCTATTAAAGAATTCATGCTAGAAATAGACTAAAGTTATGATATCTAAATTCGGTATATTTTGCTATAAGTTTACAGCTTCATTTCTGGTACCACTTGTGGTACCACAATTTACAATTAACAAATGTTGCCTTATTATTTTTTTTTATAATTCTTTGTTGAACGCCAAACATGTGACCTGACATAAAGGCAGCATTATCATAGTATTATACTCTACAGTTGGCTAACTTAATAATTGAATAATTAAGTTAAAAAGAAATTATTTTGTAAAATTTTGTTTGTCTTGAGAATAATTTGGCGCACCTTTACGAGTGGCGCCCGGGGCATGATACACCTTTACCATATTACCATATTATTCGTGGGCTCCTTAAATCAACCATGCCGAAAGCTCATCGAGACCGTGTAAAAAAACGGACCTGAGCTTATGGTGAAATGCTTTTATTGGATTGCCATGCTGAGTGGTTTGAATTGAAAGCCAGTTCAAATAATAAAAAATATCCGGGGATGCCTTCCTTAGACTACTTCCTAGCTTCTTAGTTGTCCACTGTACTTGATATAACATTAAATAGCTTCATGGAGAAAAAACCAAAACAAATAAAAATAAAAGAGGAATATTGTGATTTGTTTTTTTTTGTTCATTCTTCGAGCATTTCTTTGTTTTTTTTCTCATAAAGTTCATGAAAAAGACCACGTTAAAAACGATGGTCCACTAAAACGTTTGTCATTTTCTAAGGGGAAAAAAAAATTTGAATGATTGTAAAATTCAACAAATGCACAGCAATAAAAGTAATGAAATAATAAAATAAGTGAAAAAAGAACTGTCATTTCTGACACACAGATTGCATTAAATAATGTTGACTGTAGGGGAAATAAGCAAAACGTATATCCTTGCTTTTAAAAGCAAAACATAAACTTAAAGCTTTGTATACTTGGAGCAATTCACAAAAATTTAAGGCACTTAAATTTAAGTTTTTCAAAATAATTAAAAACTGCTTATTTCTAGCTTCAAATTTAACTTCTTCAAAATCAAAAGTTTTGTTTAACGTCTTAAAATTTTTGTTTCCTTACAACAGCTCTTGTTCTGCAGTGAGCATGATTGCACCTCTAACACCTGCATCCTGCAAAGTTAGCAAATAAAATTTTGCTCTTGCACTTGAACGTTGAACTTCTCGAGAAGCACACCGATGCATAATGATTGGGTAGATGGATGGTGTGCAGAAGGTTGCCTGCAAGGTCGATTGAATGCAGACTTGTGCGAACAGATACTGAAATCCTTGCTTTAAACTTAATTTCATGTCGCACTTAAATGCAATTTTATTTTAATTAGAAAATGTGTGAGCAGATAGTTTGCCAGAGGAAGCTAAGCTGGTTGTTATTATGCGAATGACTTAGCTTATAAATGCAGCTTAGGTTGTTTTTTGTCGTTATTGCCGTGCAACTGGCATTAATTGCGTATCTCTCACGAGTATCTCATCATAACTGCAGTTGCTGATATATCTTATGTCTTTTGGCTCAATTTGCTGCTATTTTGCATTAAGTCATTTTTAATCGTTAAGATTTAATCGCTGGCATTAACTCAAGTGTTGCAGAAATTATGCTGCAGCTTATTTCAAATATTCTTGTTTATTTATTTTTTTTTTCTTTCAAGACAGCATCACAAAATCTTGCAGGCAATTTAAAACCATCACATCTTAGCACAAGTGTTTGAACTTTTTGCCAATTTGTCATAAATTCAGCAAGTTTTACAAATATTGCAGATCCTGTCATCGTTATCTGTTTGTGGCTTCTAACTGCTGGTGATAGTAAATTATTGCTACCGCCCTCAAACTCGTTCTCGTCTTTGCCTTCTTGACACATCTTGAATCTGAATCTACTGCAGTGGCTGCTTCAGGTCTGCCCAAGCCATCCATCTATCTTCTTCATATGTTTTTTTTTTTGCTGTCTTAAGTATTTTTTTTGTTAACTGTCCTTCGTTTTATGTCCTGCCAATGTATTGATGTATATATCTGGCATCTAAGTATGCAGTTATCTCTTAACAGCATCCGGTGTTGCGCTGCGGATACTCTCTGCTGAGCTTTGCAAAATTACAGCGCCAATCTTCTTGCACATCATTAGGTACATTTGTGGTCTCTGCTGCTATGGGTTGAAGGGAGTTCACCGGATATGCTTGCTCACTTGGAAACCAACGGATTGTTTCAATCTCAATTTTCATTTAAGATAAAACATAGTTTCACTTACGGAAAGAAGCTCTTGATTTGATTTTGTGTGACTTGTATTAGTGCAAGTGAAAGTGTGTGTGAAATATTGGTCAGATATACAGAAGTGTATTGTTCAAAGCAAAACTGCATGATTCAACTGTGTAGTGAGTAATCAAAATAATTTCTGTCATTAGTTCAATTGGAACATTAGTAATAGTTCATTATTAGTAAAAGTTGATCGATGTTGCTGAGTTTAGTTGTTGGCAATAAGAAGTTTTAATTAAAAGGCTCCAATAATTTTCAACAATTTTTATAAATTTTATAAATTTAGTTAATAGTTAGTTAATCTTGACATTTAAGTTTTTTTCCTTATTTTAGCGCTGTATTAAATGTATTCAATTTTAAAAATTGGTTTCTTTTTATTTTTTTATATATAAGTATTTTTAAAAGTTAGTCAGCTATGAAAACAAGCAATAATGCCCAAAAGCCAAAAAAGCCAAATTGATATTAATCTTTGTGATGATGAATATCTATTATTAATTAAGTTTGTAATTTATCAAAAAACAAAAAAAAAAAAAAAAAATCACCACGTCAGAGTAAATTTGGAGTATAAGTATTTATAACTTGATATTTTCTTAGGACAACCCAATTGAGTTTGTGATTTTATAAACAGTGTTTGCATTAAGCTTACATTTTAAGCTAAAAGCACGCCTTTTCCAAGAAAGCTTGAAAAACAATTATCCAGCTAATAAGTGGACTGTTGTTTTGTTTAACTTTTGTGCAAAACACAAAAACCAAGGGTTGTGCAATTATATAGTACTTGGAAGGGCTGGCATTTAATTAGTGTTTTGCAACTATACTTGAAAAATGAATAAAATTAATTAAAGTAAATAAATAAAAAAGAGATGAAAATGGTAATTGAAAGATATTCGCCATACTATGGGAAGGAAGCTATCATACTTACATGGCTACATGACAACCCTTCGCAACTAGCACAAAGACTTCTATGAAGATTGCAACAAACTTTACAGCAACTCATTATGAAAACTACGTAGTTTCTGAAAGCGTGTTTATAGACTTCTATAACGGCAAAAAGGCGATTTTTTTATTATTTTATAGAAGCTTCTTGGACTTTTATTAAACTTCGCAAACAACTTCCGTAGGATAAGTGCATGCTTGCTTATAAAAGCTTTTTACAGCTTTTATGTATTTCCAATAAACTTCGGACAGTAACCTGCGTAAAACTGTTCCAAATAGAATGATGTAAGCTTTACCGAAGCTTCAAAATTAACAACAAAAATTTTGCAAGAAATATTGTAAAAGATACCTACTTATTCTGTTTTTTGTATGATATTTAAATATTTTTATATATTTTTACCTGACTTTATTTGAATTTTAAGGCTAAATGTTTTAATTTAATTATATTTTATTAATTAAAAATTTCATGAAACTGTTCGGATGCACTCATGGGACTCGAAACCGTAACCTACCGCATGCTAGGTCGCAGGGTTATCTATCGAACTATTTCTATTTTATATGCGAAGAGTTAAAACTGAATGACTTCATGTTTATCTGGAAACTGAGAGTCTTTTCTGTGCACACGAAAGACTTCAGTTTCCACTACAAACCTTATCAAAACTTATTGAAAATACTAGTTCTTTCCCGTCAAAAATGACGGGCCCGGTTTTTAAAATGGAAAAACATGAAATATGAATTTTCTTTATGTTGAATTATAAATCAGCGATGGTCACATATTTGAGATTAAATGGTCCAAATAACAATTGTTAGTTCCAAATATTTATAAATAAAACCTTAAAGTAAAAATCGAAATCATAGTAGATACAACGAAATAAGTTTGAGAATTTTTTGTAAAACTGAAAATTTCAAAATAAAAAAAAATATAAAAAGTTTCAATAAATCAGTAAACAAAAAAATGCCTAAAAATATACTATGAAATTTTTCAAACAAATCAAGCGTTCCGCACTCACATTTTACGGAAATATGTTATAGTAATAAGCTTCGAAATTCAACTGTCAAATTTTCAAAGTAATAAATTACACTGGCTTACAGGCAAAATGTACTTTGAATGCCACTATTCTTTTCTCGTGTAAAATCGGTCGCTAATACCAAAAATATTTTTTGCTTTCTGTCACTCCGTTTTCGAGATATTGCCCATTGTAGGGTTTTCAACGAAAAAAAAAGTTGGTTCCACTTAATTGCATATATCTCCAGAACCAACAACAGTAATCAAACAAATGATATATCAAATAAAAGCTAATAAAATTTCTTACAAACAATGCGAACATCATTTTTTGGTCGAGCTGTTAGTTTTGGCGGAATAAATTCAAATTTCGGGGATTATTTTTATTTTTCAGAAAAATTTCCAAAAAAAGACAAAACAGTTGCAAATTTCGTTAAGAAATCAAAATATTTTGTTGCTTTTGATATTTTTTACTAAAAAGCTTTATTTTTCCAAAAAAAATAAGCTATTGTTGAAGAAAATCTATTTAGAAATAAAAAAGTTGTGTTCAATGGAACGAAAGAACTCAATTGGTGTGATTATCAATTTATGCATTTGGACTTATTTCATTGCCATAAAAAAAAAAAATGAGAATTAAAGGTTGTTGTTATAAAATCGTATATTCTTAATTTTTATTGTTCTTTTAATAATTTACATTATTCGTCGCCCATCATTCCTTTGTCCCAAAATCCTTGGTACCGATTCTCAATTACTTTTATCTGTTGGTGGAATCTTTCCCCATGTTCGTCGCTCTCGTCACCGAGATTCTTCGCTTTCTTTGTCTAACGCCTTGACAGTGTTTTTCATAAGTCCAAGTTTGATGTGCAACGGTGGGAGAATTATGTTTTCCTTTTTGACGAGTGGAACGTTTTTGACGTTGCTCTCTCCAACTTTCGACTCAATTCTTTCTGGCCAGTCCTTATTGTAATAGTGGTGTTCACGTGCTCAACTATCCCACTTGCATAGAAAACAGCAGCACTTTGTGTAGCCACTCTGTAAACCACAAAGCATACCAACGACTTTGAGATCCGAACATATTTTCCAGTCGTGTTGTTCATATTTAATACATGTCAATAGCTTCGCCATTGTTTCGTACGTTTCCTTTGTGTTGACTGCATGTGCGATCGGAATCGATGGCTTTTTGTTTCCTATATGAAGTAATACCGCCTTCAAGCTCACTTTGCTGCCATCAATAAAAAACGCCACTCTTTGGGAATGTACGGCTGATCAAAGGTATTAAATAAGCCATGAATGTCTACGCAATAGCAGATATTGTCATTCTTAATAAAGTGTATAGCAAATGGTTTTTCACGATTTCTGTAGTATGTCACCTTAACATCGGGTCTCAAAAAGTTGAATTGTTGCAAACGAGAACCATGCAATTCCGATTTTTCCTTTGACAGTTCCAAATCTCTTATCCAATCATTCAGCTGCGCTTGCGATAAAAGGTGAGTTGTGTTTTCAGTTGTAATAGTACTACCACCTGTGGTTCCTTCCGACTCCATTGAATCTACGGATTTTCGATTGTTTTCGCGTGTTGAATCGGGACAAGTAGGATATGGAACATCGTCAGAATGAGATACTGGCAATGAAACATTCGGGACAGTGGCGTATATCACTCGTTTGTGTTTTCCAACACCAGTTACTTTGGCCAGACAAAAATAGCAATCGTTTAGGTGGCAAAACGGTTGTCTCCAGATCATCGGAACATCGAATTTCATGAATCGTTTTTTACCCGAGCTCCATTCAGACAATATTAATTGCACGATTGACACAAAATACTTGGCGTCCATGATTCACCAATGTTCTTAGCCGCAATACCAAAATAATGTAGATATGACATTTGGAGTAAATTCGTAAAATTGACTCGTTTCTTTTCGAAAGTAAATTCACCGCACACGTAGCAGAAAATATCTGGGTAGTTTTTACACTGGAATTCTCGCAGTCTTTTACTCATTTTATTTTGAAGTATATCTTCCCAGTAGACAATGACATCGCTGCTAGCAAGCCTTCCTGTGGATTTTGTAGTACTGCCGCACTTATATACAATTACACTTTCTTTTTTATATGAAGTGGGAAAATTTCGCAGGCCTTCCGCTCCGATAGCTCAAAAGAGGCCTGATAGAAGCACTTCTTTAGAATGGCTAAAAGTAGGGGATAACAAAAAGTGTTAAAAAAATATTTTTTTCATTTTTACCTTTTTCTGTTTATTTGTATATTCTATGATTTTATCTTCTTTCCTATGTTTTTTTAAGTTAGATTAATTTCAATCTATAATCTTTGATATATCAGTAAGAAGAGCCATTATTACGTCATATTTTTAAACTGATATATATTCTAACTTTTAACGAAAAAGTTGCCCTGAAGTATATGAAAAGTCAGTCTTTGTAGGGAAAACAAATTTGTTTTTCTGCCTTTTGTGCAGAAAAGGAAGGCCTTAAAGAAGTGCTCATAAGAGCAGCGAGGAACGAATGTGTTTGGTCTTTCAAAGTAGCAGTCAATGCAAGCCTTCGTATCAAGAGCGCTGGTTTAATTGCCTATTGGGTTATTTTTTCCTTTCATTACAAATTGTGCGTATACATGCGAAAGGCTTTAGTTTCAATAACATACCTTATCGAAACTTATTGGAAATTGTAAATTCAATTTCAGTACAAACGAAACATAGTGCAGCTTGGCACCACAGACTTAATCGAAATTATAACCTTTCATTCAAGCTCTAACTGAAATAGAAGGCTCTTATAAGTTTCAATTCAGTATAACGTCACGTAAAAAATCAATTTCTGATAAGTTTTACGATTTTCAAAACAACCCTAACGTTTTCGCTCTATTTTGCGTTGTGAATCAACAGTTTAAAGAATAATTTTATATTTATCAATACAAAATTTTACGGTTTTTAGTAGTTTCGAAGTTGGCATTTCATTGCTGTCAGTTTCATAAATAATTAAATTCAATTTAAAAAATAATTTCTTTATAATTCCGTTTATAATTTTGTAATGGTTGCCGAACATTGAATTGGTTGCAGAGACCAAAAGTTGGTTTGTTGTAGTCCCGATTCAATAATGAATAGATTGGCCGTTTGCATTTTTATTTTCCCAACCGCATAGCGCTTGTGATCTAATCCAAACATTGTGCATTTTTCCAAATTTTTTTTTTTTCTTGTAATTTTTTTAATTTGTTTGAAGTTTGACTATGTTTTTTTCTCAGGCTCATAGTACAACAAGGAAGGTAGTATTATTACTGACTGCGCTGCCAAGCTGTGGGCATAATAGAGTGTCAAAAACAAGTGATGCACACCGAAGCAAAAATAAAAAGGGCATATTTTTCTTAAAGCAAATATTTCAAATATTTCATCAAATTCTTCTTTTATATGTTTTGCGAATAGTTTATGAAGCTATATATATAATAAATTTGTTACATTTATCTGAAAAACTATTATTTTTAATTACCAAAAATCAAAATGGTAAGTATTTGCAATATAAATATTCTTATAAGAAATAGTAACTGCAACACTTGCAACACTTTCCAATAAGAAATTATAAAGCAACACCGTATTTTTCTTTTACATATTTTCATATTGTAAAAGTTACAAGTTCGTGCGTATGATTTTAAATAATATTTAATTGTTGTGATTGTGTTTTTGATATATTAAAATTATTAAAATGGAAAACTTGAGTAAAAGCCATACAGTTTGTGCAGTGTGTCGGGAGTGCTACAAAAATAAAAACAAAGACGTGAAGTTATTTCTAGCTCCAAAAAACAATTTTAAGCTGCAGCGGTGGATTGAAAGCTGTGGTGTCACTTTAGGAGACCATTCCAAAGTTTGTGAAAAACATTTTCGGAAGTGTGACTTCATAAATTCACCTGGAGATCCTGAAGCAAAGCGCGCACGCCTTATGCCAGGCGCAGTACCTTCGGTATTTTTAGATAGCGCAGCCACAGCCGTTAATAACGCAGTTTCAGACGTGCACAATTATGAAGATGGAGTTGTTGATTGCTGCACCCAAACGAGGTAAGTTATTAAATGAAATTAAGGGAATTCAGGTTTGCGTATTGCATATTTTGAATTGACATGAACGGATCATAAAATTTTGAGTAAAATGAACTGCGTAGCTTGAGAGATGCTTAAACATTTGTCACTGATCACTTTTATTAGTGTTGAACGACTTATTAGATCGTGTGAAAAACAATTAACAAACGATTTTGACATGACCGCTGCTTACGCAATCCAATTTATTTTACTATAAAATTTTTACTAAAGGCCAAATTAAGAAAATGAGGTAATATAATATTCTATCTTCTTTTCCGCAAAAGTTAGAAAAATTAAACCTCAAATTACCTCAATTATTGGCAACCTTCAATGAGCTTTAAATAAATCTTTAATCTATAGCAACCCCGATAAAGTCATGAGATGGTGCTGGGAGGATATTTCGAGTGCCATAACATTGCAAGCAGCCGGGTCGAGAGCTTACAGGCATCTTTATAAAAAAGGCTTTCCCCTTCCATCTGTGGATACAATAGCCAAGTGGGCGCAAAAACTCAAATTTGAGGAAGGGCTTCTTGCCTTTTCCATTGAGTCGATGAAATTCGGGCACAGTTTGACTGTTGATGACAGGCTCTGTGTGCTTTCCTTTGACGAGATGGCAATATCTTCGATATATGAATACGATCCATCAAAAGACATGGTCAGGGCCCCATGTAGTAATGTCCAAATGGCAATGGTACGGGGACTGAAAGCGTCTTGGAAGCAGCCCGTATATTATGGATACGACTGCAAAATGCATAAATCGCTCCTGTTTGAAATTATCCAAGCAGTATATGACGCTGGATTCCCCATTGTTGCCATCGTCTCCGACATGGGACCTTCAAATCAATCCCTTTGGAGAGAACTTGGTGTGAACATGAGTAAGAAGCAAAATTAAAAATGTAATTACTATCTTATTTTTTAACTTTTTAAAGATCAAACGTGGTTTAAAAACCCAGCTAATGCCGATGAAAAAATTCACGTGTTTGCCGACGTTCCCCATCTCCTGAAACTGGTTAGGAACCATTTTCTAGACACAGGACTTTTGTTTGGCAATACAATAATAACGCCACAAACTATTAAGCAAATGGTTCAGTAAGTGGTTTCAGTAAATGGTTTAGTAAAATGGTTCGCTTCCACAATAAGTTCTTATGCAAGAAATGTTATCTGTTTATAAGTATGTTTACATTTTTTTTTTATATAAAGTAATTTTTATTTTACGTACAGCACGAAGCACAGAATATTTAAATTCAGCTGGTAATGTTCAGGAAGACAAGGCTGATTGGCTCGAGATCTCACCGCCCTCTTTTGGTGGCGATTTGAATGACACCGAAACTGAGGAAGCTCTTGTAATAATTGATACCGATGGAAACATGTACGAAGAGGACGAATTTCCAGAAAACGTAAGCGGTACTCATAAGAACGACGAGGAAATTGATATTCTTCACGAGGATGCGCTGGAATATGTTGCTGGCTACATCATAAGGCGGTTAAAATTAGAGGAACATATAAGCACAGATTGTTCCTACACGTTTGTTGATGAAGTATCCCAGGGTGGCTTGAAGAAACCATCTGCAGAATTTCTTACCAAAATAGTGGACATGGAACGAATTTTCAATGAAGCGAATGGAAAAAACATTGTTGTTTGTACAAAATACCAAGCAATGTTATTGAAATTGTGCGATGGTGTTGATTTACCAACGGAGGTAAAACGACTTTTTCTGAAATGCAGAATGCATTTTCGAATAAAAAGTTTAAATAAAAGATTAATTAATCAAAAAATTAAACAAAAAATTTTGGGTTGTTTAATTTTATGTATTGTTTTATTGCAATTTTGCATCATAAGATTGCTTTATACAGTTTTTTAAAGACTTTTCTTCCCATCACTAGTAAATTATATTCATCTTGTGTCAATTTTTCATAAATTCCACGGTTCTTTATAAAATCCCAACTACTTCAAAAATATTTTTCTACCAAATTCATAAATCTATTGCATTAGTAATAAGGCCACCCACGACCTTTTTTCAAACTCCTATAACTTTTTTGTGTGTTTTAAACTATGCAAAATTAACTGATTATATATATTTATATTGTGCCATTTTAAGAAATTATTTTGCCCCTTATAAGAAAAATCCCTTCTTATGTTAATAAGAACAACACCGTCAATTGTCATCGCAGCATTTTGACACTATATGCCTATGCAAAACAGCTGTTTCAGTCTCATTAATACTACCTTCCTTATTGTACTATGCTCAGGCTGAGAGATTCCAACTTCGATTCACATAATTTCGAAAGTTTTAAAGAGCTACTCAAACAAAACTGACGGTAATATTGATAATGCTTCTTTTAAAGATTTATAGAAATCTTTTGCAGACTAAGAGGCAGCAATTTCGGTTGTTCTATTAACGAAAGCTCTTTCGAAATGAAAACTTCCTATGCTTGCGTAAACAAACATTTTTAAGTTTATTGGAAACTTTGAAATAATCCTTTATAAAACTGCTGATATTAACTTCTGAAATACTTCATAACAGCTATTATATCAGCTTTATCTTCGTTAACAAGTCAGCTTTTAGTTGCAAGCTTTATAGAAGCGCAAACCAAGCTGCAGCTGTCGAATATTCAACTTTCCTAGCCTTATCGAAGTTCATGTGTTAGTAATGTTGGTAAATTAGGATAAATTTATATACTCTTGGCATAGTTTTCTGCATACACACGGAGAGAATTGGTGTATTCGGCACCATTTTCATTGACTGATACATACACAAGCATGTTAGAAGAAAACTATTTCAGCAAATAACAATAACAGAACTCACGTAAATATTATTTTCAATTAACTGTTAAACTAAATGGAATTTGAAAAATAAATTCGAATGGTATATTTCTGTGAGTTCATCAAAATGCTTCAAATTAGTTTTAGTTAAAAAGTAATTTACATTTTAAGTGTTCAATTGTACCACCCGTAACATATGGAATGGCCATTGACTTAAATGGAGAAAAAAAAAACACGAAAAGCTCAATTTAATAAAAAAGAAACAATAAAACGATTATATTAAAGAAAATGATCGTGATCTTTATAGAATTAACATATTTCAGAATGAAAGATTTGAGATGGAATATTAGTACATTTTTGTATTCGGCCGTCTCCTCTCTGCCGACAAAGTCAAATCTCAGAGACTAATAAATGAAATAATATCTTTTCAAAACAAATACATTTCATTTGATAAGCCATCACCATTTTGCAGACAATGCCAAGTCTTATAGCTTAAAACAAAATATGTAAACTTTGCAAACTTCTTGAAATATCTTGGGTATTTAAACACTTCATAACTTAAATTTTCGATTCAACCCACCGGCAAAAGTAAATACGCAAAATGAGCAAAAATGAAAATAAGCTCAAACACTTCAGTTCGATCTAAATATGACACGAATATTTAAATTATATCTTGAACGAATATAACTGTACTGAAAAGTGGTTGAGATTTCTTGCCTTCTTTCATCTATACACATTCTTCCATACATCTCATTCAATATCATAACTATTTCTTCTCGTGTCCTTTCAACTCTTGTTAAATATCTTGGTCAGTCAGTCCGAACTATTGCAGAGATGGATCTGCTTTCTTGTTTCATCCTTATGATATGTATATTTTTTTCAATTAATTCAATTTGAATTGAAATTCAAAGCACTTACCCTTCCCACAACCCACCCATAGAAATTTTAAGCTACGCAGCTGTCTTCTTTGTATTGCTTATACATAAGTTTGCCAGACTCAAAAATATTTGAAGAGTTTATTATTCGAAATTCACTTAAATGTACACTTATTGTTAGAAGGAATATGCCATTGAACTGGCAAAGTTGTTGCGGCACATTTTGACACAGACAAGCACAAGAAACGCACACAAATGTATGTATGATTGTGTGCTTTAAATCGATTTAGAATTCAGTTGACAAGTAAAAATTTCATTTAACTGCATATGCAAGTGAGTATATGTGTGTGTGTATGTGTTTGTGTGTGAATAGCACATTCACACTCAGCTAAACACTTTTGCTCTATATTTAAATCAGTTCAAAAAGTTGAAGAAGAAGAAATTCTTAAAAAATGTGCATGTGTGGGCGTTTGTGCAGTACTTCAACGCAATTTTAAATAATAATAAAAAAACGAACTGAAAAATCTTTCCAACCAGTCAGAATACTGAAGTAGCTTAACTGAATTTCCTTGCGCCATAAATTCGCCTGATAGTTTGCTGCAGTGGCAGGGTTGCCAACATTTTGGCGACACATAGACGAAGGACGTCACTTGCTTTTATCTCGTTTCTTATATATTTTTCTTTCTGTTTTGGCAACAGTTTCTTTTTTTTTTTGTGTTTATTTATTCCACAACTCTATTGCGTTCTTTTATTATGTGTATCTATGTCCATTTTTTTTCGCTCTACTGTTAGGTTTCTTCATAGTTATTTGCAATTTAATAGAATGTCCTGACGTATGAATAACAAAACATTGCCGCTGCAACATCCTGTTGTAAAAGCGAGATAGTATAGAACTGAGTGAGTGGCAGTTGGAAGCTAGGATTTGCTACTTTATGTCCTTGACCAGACTATCCTAGGCAAGCGACCAACTCTGCCAAATATTTATAGAACAAACTTTGCGAAGCAGAGAAATTTTATTATTTTTGACATAAAGCTGAAATTTTGAAGGAATATTTTGCAATTCGCTTGATCCTTGTCAACTTGGCTTTTTTAATAGAGCTTTCATTTTGCATTTGACCAGCAAACAGTGCAGCATTATTCATATTGTTGTTGTTGCTGGTGTGGTTGCTGTTATTGTTGTCGACTAGCATGACTTTAAGCTGGCTTTAACTAGATTTTATTGCCTGTCATCTACTTTGCTATGCTTGCAGTTTATTTTTGCCATTTTTTTTTTGCAGTAATAATATTTTTATAGATTCACATGCATACACAAGTCATACTCACTTATATCGAAAAACACTGATTGATAATAGTAGAGGGTGCGCATATTTTTCTTCCATTGAAACAAGTATTTTTTTTTAAGAAGAACATGTTTTTTTACGACCTTTAACATATAAAATATTCAATATTTTGCTTGTGCGAGTTAATATTTTATTGTATGCAATAAAAACACTATTCAAATTCTTTCATAACAAGCTGGCGAGATTTTTGGAGCTTATTTGTGTCGAAGAGAACATAAAAAACTGTAAAAAAATATAGTGCGAAGTGAAATTTAAAATATGAAGTTTTAACACTCTCTACAACAGAATTAAT
This sequence comes from Tetanocera ferruginea, assembly GCA_958299015.1. Lineage (NCBI taxonomy): Eukaryota > Metazoa > Arthropoda > Insecta > Diptera > Sciomyzidae > Tetanocera > Tetanocera ferruginea. The sequence continues at coordinate 60,180,697 of OY282640.1, read as the reverse complement.
AATTAAAAATTGTTTTTCGAGTTATGTGAGTGGCTCGCTTTTGAAATCCTTAACTATGTTAGGGAAATCAGTAGACATAATGAATCAGAATGTATATGAGTTTGTTTCTATTTTTGGCTCATTCTTTTTAATTTTAGGTTCTTTCTGAGTAACGTCAATCAAAGATCAGATTTCAAAAGGTTTTCTAGGTTTTTTTTTAATATAAAGGGTGATCCAATACGAGGTCACCTTTTCAAATGTGTTGTTTTGACATATGTTACGTGTGAAATTCCTTGTCCTTATGACCTTTGTGTTCAGTATTCAATACTACTCAATTATGGATAGACTTACTCCTGAACAATGTTTATTAATTGTGGAAACTTACAACTTAATTGTGAAAAATCAGTTAGAGAATATTATAAAGTTCTTCAACATCATTTTGATCGTTATGAGCGTCCAACTGAGCTATTCGTAATATCACACTATTAAACATTCATCATGCAACCAGAGTGCATAGAGCCCGTCATTTTGAGAATATTGCTGCAGAGGCAGAGGGTGTTTGTGAAAACCGTAAACAGTCGATTCGTCGTGAAACTTAATTGTTGTTGTCTTACGTTTTTTTCAATCTCGCAATACTCGCATCTGAGAACAATGATTGTCTACTCTGTTCATTAAGACATAGCTATGCGGATTTTGTTTTTAATATCCAAGTCTTCGTTGACGAACCAGTGTAGGTGATTTATAAAAGAAACTTGCTGCCTTAGAGCAACTAAAAAATAAAAATTTAATGTACTGAAAACTTTTTCAACGTTATTGAAAGCGTTCGTGCATGAATTTTGGGAATTTTATATGAAATTTTAATGAAATTAAGGCCGAACCAGCATACTTCGTCGAAGAGGAAGAAAAATGGTGCATGATTCATTTGTGAATGCTTTTAGTCTTGGAATACTGGGTAAAATAATGTAAGCATTTTTCATGTTATACCTAAATTAATTCCAAACAAGTAAAGTTGTTGCCCGAATTCGAGCAATTTAATCAAAATTAAATGTTTACCTTAAATACATGCGATTCTATTCAAAAAGCTTTTTTTACTCAATGACGTTATATTAAGTTTTAATGATGAGATAAAAGATCATTATCTGAATGAAAAAAAAAACAAATTGGCCATTTCAGACCTTGAAAGGACTTTGACCTAGCTTCTTATGATCAATTGTGTTGTGTGTGTTATTAAATGTTTGCACACAATTGACCGAGAACTGGACCTATATGTTTTATGCCGACTCCAAACGGCTAAAATTCATGTTCTCAAGAAGCTTTACATGGCATTATTTACTCTCTGAGGTTTGTCTGTAGAGAGGTGATGACCGATCAGAAAAATTTTTTTTTATTCCAATATATTAGTTTTTACAAGCATTTATGTGAAGTATCTGTTCCCAACAGTGGATTTTATTCATTTTGCCATTTACATAGAAAATTGGAGCCAATCGAAAAAAATCATTACAATATTCGAATTCAATGGAAAATTTTACTACAGAAAATGTTATCGCAATTCGTTGTGGTGAAAGTTTTTGTAAATTTGTGGAGTAGTGTAATCAAATGGAATTTCTCAAGCGAAAGCATAAGTCTGATTTTGTCGATAAGGCAGATTTTGTCTAACATTTTTTAAGTCTATAAACTCTTTCGACTCAAAGTGGCTTACAAACAGAAATAACTTACAAAAGTACAAAAAATTTGAAATAAAAACAAGTAAAGAAAGTCTTAAGTCGGTCTAGGCCAACTATGAAATACCCTAAGCCCACTTTTCAAAAACAAAAAATTTTTGTAAGTATTTTTGTAAATGGGCGTGTCCGAGGGTGGATGAAGCCTATATTATGTATGCATTTAAATGCTGATGAAAAATTTACACATACTAAGTTTTATTCCTGTAGCTCACAGTTAATGCCTTTATTGTGCTTTCGCTATGGGAGGTGGGCGAGAATTTTTGAACACACCTTAGTTTTGGTATAAAATACATTCATACCAAATTAAATTTCTCTATGACAAACATAACCTTATTTATTGAGTTTCAAACTTTTTGGGTTGTATGGGAGGTAGGCGTGTTCGTAGGCGGATGACGTCCATTTTCCAAAACCATCTTTGTCTTGTCATAAAAAACATATGTGCCAAATTTTAGCTCTTTAGGTTAAACACAGGCTTATTTATTGCGTTTTCAATTTTTGGGTTCTATGTGAGGTGAGCGTATCCTTGAGCGGATGACGTTCATTTTTCGAAGACATCTTTGTGTTTGTATAAAACACATATATATCAAATTTTATTGTTGTAGGTTAACTATGAGCTGAGTTATGCAGTTTTCAATTTTCGCGTTGTATGGGAGGTAGGCGTGTCCGTGAGCGTATGATGTCCATTTTTCAAAACCATCTTTATTTTGTTAAAAAAAATACATGTGCCAAATTTAAGCTCTTTAGGTTAAACAGAGGCTTATTTATTTCGTTTTCAATTTTTGGGTTGTATGGGAGGTGGGCGTGTCCGTGAGCGGATGACGTCCATCTTTTTGTGTTGGTATAGAACACATATATATCAAATTTTATTGTTGTAGACTTATTATGAGCTGAGTTATGCAGTTTTAAATTTTTGGGTTGTATGGGAGGTAGACGTGTCCGTCGGCGGATTCCAAAAATATTCAATATTGCAGATCCTTGGGTGCATGTGATCATGTGTACCAAGTTTCATCCAATTATCTCGACTCCTTCTTCTTATCCTGTGTTTAAGGACAACACACAGACGGACGGACGGACGGACGGACGTACGGACATAGATAGCTCGACTCACGTGGTGACGCTGATCAAGAATATATATACTTTTCTATACCGGACTCGCTTCGTTTTATGCGTTACAAACGTTTGCACAAAGTTAACATACCCTCACCTTTCAGGTTTAGGGTATAAAAAGCAACCCAATAACTCCATAAGTCTGAAAACTGAACAGCTTCTCACTGTATCATATCTTCTGATGAAAAATTTATATTTACCTGGGAAATAATTTCGTTTAACAGTTTAACCCTTGAGACTAAACACTTGGGTCCAACTGGCGTTTTTCGTACAAAAGGGCTAGTGTAAACATAACCCACCCCTTCAGTATTTACACTAAAATAAGGTAACAATAAACCCACAGCAACCCATCTTCTGAATCCGCTAAATGACCCAAAGTGTTTTGCATACATGTTCTCAATGTCCTTAATATAACAAATATTTTCAGTATTTTAATTCACATCTAATAACATTATGAGTTTATAATGATACCGGTTGGTGATACTGCTCATAACAACTACTTGTTTATTCTGTTGAGTCGTAATTCCAGTATGTTTGGGAGTGCAACACGTCTGAGGATTAATCGTGTTAATCATAGCGGTGGAGGAATCGTAGGATGTTATTTGTATTAAGTCCTCATAAAAATTGCAGTTATATAAAAGTATTCATTGAATTGTTTGTTTGTTAAAACTGGATTATTTCAATCGACTCTAGTTTCTCTTTTTCAATTACTCACAAAAAAATAATATCATATAAGTGAGGAAACTCTTTTTGTTTCAAGGAAATCTTACAAATAACGGGAACATTCCAATTGCTTATACCTTAGAACTTTTCATCTGGGTGTACTGATCAAATTATTTCAGTTCTATTTTAAGGTATAATTTGGACGAACAATTTTTTTCAATCAAGTATTATCGATTATGATTTTTCAATTTTGAAATAAATAATTCAAAAACGAAAGGATTTTCTTCTTCTTATACATGCTAATAGAAAATTCAAAAACTTGCTAAAGCTTTGTGCTTTTGGCAATCATGAAATCCAAATGCGCTAAAAATGCACTCATCTCTACCAACAACAACATTGCATCATCTACAACAACAACAATAACTGCAAAAGAGTAGAAAACACAAAACTTGGCTTTTAGCCTTAAAGTATGCTTAACAAATACTTTTAAGCACTTGAATACAGTGCAAAAGTATGCTAAAGTGGTTTTTCGAAACAAACGAACGGAAGCCACACAAGTACGAGAGCGATTTCGCTGAGCTGTAGTTGAAAAACTTTTGTGATTTTCCCGCTTTGTTTGCTGTAGTAGAACTGTAGTAGAACAAAAACAACAACAATAGCAATAACAACAACAATTACTATTCTAACAAGAGCAATTCGAATAACTAATTCCTGCACATAATTTGAATGCAACAACAGACGGCTTCGTTCATAAAATAAATCATTGCTTAAGTCATAAAGCTATAGTTCATAGGTTAGGAGCATAGAGTGTGGGTGGGTGAGGTTGTAAGCGCGCATGCGACATCATGCCATAAGTTTATTAGACTTAAAATAGAACTTCCGGAATTTTAACGTCAGAACGTGACTTTAAAAGCATTTTTATGGCCAATTTGAAGGCAACTTTGTAATTTATGAGCGTGTGATTTTAGGCTTCCTTTTAATGTTTATGTGTATGTAAATTTGACAGGAATGCAAATAGCTTTTACTTCTGTAGAAAATTTTAATTAAATTATTTATTGACTTTTGTTCTTTTTTCAACTCTTTCATTACAGCTCTACAGCAAGATGTTCAGCATAAATATCAGCCTATAAAAGCCTAAAAGTATGTTATAACGACTTGTTAATCTATAACAGCAAAACCAAGTTTCAATCCAGCCAAGACCACACACTCAGACTTTGATATATCCAGCCATATTCAACGAGATGAATTTTTGCTAAAGATTTCCACGCACCAACTTGCCGTTGCATACTTTTGTGAGCAACGCTGCAAATACTGCCGATTTGGCCATTGCAAGAATTAACACACACTTTCACAACTTTTGACACGTGAACGCAACAAAAACTTGCCGCAAACTGTGTGTAAAAAAAATTATTATTTATTATTTTTTCGTCTACTTTTTGGCGCCCTCAAATTTTTACTTATAAATCGTGGACTGTTTAAATGACATGATTCGCCATGTGGACTTATATGATGGCCGCAGCTCGTGGAGATCGAGCAAGCTCCATGATGTCGCGACGTCGCAATGAAAGTGAATCGCCAAAATATGGTTACAAGTAAGTAGCACTCAGTTATAAGTGCATAAAATGACACAATAAAATAAAACAAAATGGCTCTCTTCTTTTTACAGCCTGTCCCGTCCCATGTACCGTACCACACGTCTGAATGGACCCAACGCCTCAGCGGGTTCGTATCAATATCCTGGCTCCACCTATGGCAGCAGCAGCAGCACGAGCGCCTCGCAAATGTTTCACACTTCCACCTATCAGCTGCAACAACATCAGCTGCATCAACAGCAACAGCTACAACAACATCAGCGCTTGCAGCGCGCCGCCACTGATAGAGGCGACGATGACTACCAACAGCTAGCCGCCAGCACTGCTGATGACGGCACAAGCCTCTTCTCGCCTCTGCCTACAACCACAGCCACGGTGACCGGTGGCAATGAGGCAGAAACTTGCCTGTTTCAATGCAAGAACACAAGCGCCTCTGGTAAACGCCAAATGCGACAGCATCACTTAATTGCCAATCATGTGGGTGAGTCAAAGACAGGTGCCTCGGTTGCACACATACACACGCACGACAGCGACGAGGAATATCATCAGGGAGCCATGGTGCTGCAGCGACAAATGGAACGACAGACCAAAGTAGACCATCACGAGGATGATGATGAGGACGAAGTGGAGCATGGCGATGACGAAGAGGAGGATTACTTAGAGGGTGTTATAGAAAATGGCAAAAGAATGTCACAGGTAAGTCCTTTTATCCTTGTTGCAATTTAATGTTGTACAAAGCTTAAGAGACAAAGATTTTGTTTCAACGAATTGGCACGTGGCTGTAAGCACGGCATGATGTTAGGTCTTTTCGGAACAGAGTAGGTTGCTGACTGTATTTTGTTAGGATGATGCATGACGTGTTAGATTAAATAATGTGTTTACAATGAAAGTAATTCTTGAAAATTGAGTTGATTCCTGATTTAATATATATTGCGCAAGTTCAAGATAATTTTATGTATCTGGAATTGTAGTTAAATGACTTCTTCAAAAAGTTAAATTTTTCGCAGGAATAACCAAACTGTACAAACAAGCTATGAGGTCAATTTTGGAATGGAGATAATTGTTAAGTTGAAATGGAAAATATACGATTGGAAACTTAATATTTTTTAATTGGATAACATTGAGTTGATTTTGAGAACTAGTTGGTCGCAAGCCTTCACAAACAAAATAATTACTCGTATCAGCATACTCAATGGAATCTTAAAATCTTAAAACTCCATAACCTATGATTACAAAACTAAGTTTAAAAAAAGTTTCGAAAACAAGGTTATTCAAAAAACTTTTAATAAAACAAAAGATCTAACATTTTAAAAACTGAAACAGAAATCGTTTTACGAGTATTCACATATCCGAAAGTATAAAAAAATAGACAAAACAAAAAATACGGAATAAAACAATTCTTAAACATTTTGCTAAAACCATTAATATTAGTGTTCACACATTTCTTCTATATAACTATTTCTATAAAGTTATTCAAGCGTTTATTTTGCTAAAAACAAAAACTCGAAAAAATAACCACATAAAAGGTGAAAATAAGAACAAAATGGATTTAAGATAAAATAAAAATTGTTTGTATTGGCCACAATAAGGTAAATGTACGGAATGACGTAAAACAAAGTCTGGTTTTTATAATAGACACCTACTTTACGGTTTAATTCTACTTGCCCTATGGTGAGGAGTCATGGACTGTCGAAATCAACTCTCTACAGACGCGTTCTCAGAACTCACGTCCATCGAACTTGCCGGTGTGCAGGATCATAGGGCCGACATGTCCATTAGGAGTTGCTTTCTCAAGTCCAATGGGCTTAGGAATACAATTAAATTTATCGACCAGTTTCAGGGCACTCAGCACCCAAGATTTCTACTGAGTAACCCTTCGTTTCAATTGTTTCATGCAGAATTTGATCGCCATTAACGCCATATAAAATTAATTATTTTCCGGGCATGACCAGTGCCCTATGGAAATCAGATTTTCATAACTTATACCGTACTCTGGTAAGGCGCCGTCTACCATTTGGGTAAAAGCATTACTAATCCGACAACCATAGTACCAAATTGTGGACATTTAATTTAAGGTTAAATTCAATCCACCTCCATTGGTAAAGGAGCGAGACCGACCTAAAATCTCTTGCATATAGGATATGCCAGCCTGGTTGTACAGAGACGCAACGCCACGGCGACTCATTGTCTAGCTTGCGACATTCAGCTTACCACAGCCAGCACGAAACTCCCCGAAGGGCCAGCCCACGATAGTCCCCCGGGCAAAGGGGTTTCCACCTAAGAATAGCTTCCAACAAAAACCAACATGTATTGATGACTTGTACACATGACTTGATAAGCAAGCTTATCTTAGTGTCCCGGTATAATATACCGTTAGACACTAGTTTGGGTAATTGCTATGACTTGGAAATGTAAAACAAATCCAAGACATAAAGTGCTTTAGTCAAACCTGTTGACTGTCGCACTTATTTTATTCCAAAACTTATCGCCTTATCTAAATTAGATTAGAAAACTTGATCAGTCCGCATACAACATTACCACAATGTAGCATGCTCGATCACAGGGTCTATTATGCATCCAGATTAAACTCCACGCAAGAATTAATCTTGTTTACTTCCATTATCACACTCCATGATAATACTCCACGACAATACAACTTGTTTACATTCATTTTTATACAACCAATTTTTAACCTCCATTTTGACCATTCTTTTTAAGCAATTTTTATTCTTGGCATTTATACCCCTATCGTTGGAATTTTATTTATTTATCATCACTTATTCTCTTACACCCATTGAGAATATCAGATTTTTATTCATGCCAGTATTTGTCAGTCGAAAAACCAGGTTTAATGACTTCCCCGTGCTAACAGTATGTTTTATATCTTTTGCTACGGATACGCAGGTAAAATAACCAGATTTATGTCCCACTTCCATGATTTTGCAGCTCAAAACAGGGCTCATGGCAACCTATGTTTTTACGTGACATACATAATTGAACCGTAGTCCAAATACGCATGACACAACCCTCCTCCTTTTCACTGGCTTGGGACAGGCTAGTGGCTTACCATCATCACCACTAGACGGAGTTGGAATGACGTAAGTGAACCTAATCCCGTAAATTTTTTATTTATTTTTTAATGCCGGAAAATAAGATACCATGGTAAAAATCAAACAATTTTTTTAAACCACTGTCTTGAAAAAAGTGACCTTCCCACATTTGCATCACACTTAATTTCGAGATATTGTTAGATCATTCATAGTTTCCGAGTTAGTCGACACACTTCGCCGCATGCGCACTAGAGTGGGTCGGCCTCCATACAAAAAAAAAAAAGTTTAAAAAAACCACCACCTATTTGAAAGTTGACCTCCAGAGGATTCCGAAAACAAAAAAATTTTTTTTTTTGGACCACCGGAAAAACAGCCAAAATGGTCTTTTTTGCATAACTTAAGCATTACATGTCAGATCTTATATGTCGTTGAAAAGGGCTTTACGAGCACTACAATGTCTTCTAAGAACATTTTTATTTTTGAGCTCATATTCAACTAGTAAGCCCCATTATCCCAATTTATCCCCTTTAAATTTCTTTTTTTTCCCCATTTAATTAAACTCCTTCAAATTTGTTTAATTTGTGTAAAAATTAAAATTATTTATCAAGTTTAAAAACAAAGAAGTTATAATAGTTCAAATATTTGATATAATCCTATTTTTATAAAAAAATTTACTTTAAGTTTAGTCAACGAACAAGCACATAATATAAACAAAATTGTAAAAGAAACTTAAAAAATTATTTTTTGAACACAAATTAAACAAATTTGAAGGAGTTGAATCTTATGAGAAAAAAAAAATTAAGAGGGATAAATCGGGCTAATGGGGCTTACTAGTTGAATATGACCTCAGAAGTAAAAATGTTTTAAAAAGAAATTGTAGTGCTCGTAAAGCCCTTTTCAACGACATATAATTTTTTAAGATCTGATATGTAATGCTTAAGTTATGCAAAAAAGACCATTATGGCTGTTTTTCCGGTGGTCCAAAAAAAAATTTTTTTTTGTTTTCGGAATCCTCTCGAGGTCAACTTTAAAATAGTGGGTGGTTTTTCCAAACTTTTTTTTTCGACCCACTCGAAAATGCGCACTTTGTTCTGTTTCTCTAATCAAAATGGAGTATGGCTTAGAGTATGTTTTCTTAAGCTTAGAATTTGAAAATTTATAGAAGTTTTATAAAATTTATTTTGAACGAAAAGTAAGCAGTGTTTTTAAAGTGTTTTAATAGTGTTTGTTGATTTAATAAAGCAGGTATTAAAAAATAGCAGTTATTTTAGTGATTTACGTAATTGAGGACAAACAACTTTTTGAATGAACCTAATGACGTGATAGTAACGGATTTAAGGAAAGGATATTGCATTTTAAATTTCAAAATTACATATTGATAATTAATACTTTTTATTGTTATTTAGTTTTGCTAACTTTATATATCCTTCAAAAACATTTTGAGAAAATTACGTGATATAAAAATACTTTCCAAATCCTTAATATGCGCATTTGTAATTCATTGCTTTCCTTTAAATTTATTTAAAAGGATGTTATGGAAGTATAGATATTTGTTGTCTATTTGAAAACGTGCAAATAAAATCAAGTCAGTTTGCTAGTTTTTATTGTACAAAACATTTTATTTCTTATATTAAATTTTAAATTTCTGTTTTAAAACAATAATAAATGCCGAAAAATCGTTTACGGTATAAAGTTCAAAATTTCTTCAAAGTTACCTAATTTCGTTATATATCACGGCATTAGGAGCATAAGGTTTCTAATTACGTTGCATTTCCTAACGAAAAAGTGTTTTTTGAAAAGGAATTAATCAAGAGAATAAATATGACAATTCAGAAGAAATAAAAATTTATTGCAGACGAATATGGAGTGCTGTTTTCAAAAATCATATCAGATTTTTAAGATAGCTTGAGTTAATATGAACATATTTTTGCTGTCTGATTATTTAACTTAATCTTTTTACCTCATTGACCATAAGTGATTCTTTTATCTCTAAATTAAGTAAAGAACTAGATTTAGCACTTAATTCTGTAAAAATGGTTATAAAAAAAAAAAAAAAAAATTGGCCATTTCAGCCCTTGAAAGGACTTTGACCGAGCTTCTTATGATCAAATGTGTTGTGTATGTTAATAAATGTTTGCACACAATTGACCGAGAACTGGACCTACATGTTTTATGCCGACTCCGAACGGCTAAAGTTCATGTTCTCAAGAAGCTTTACATGGCATTATTTACTCTCTGAGATTTGCCATTGTCTGCAGAGAGGAGGTGACCGATCAGAAAAATTTTTTTATTGAAAAAACTTTTCGCCGCGACTGGGGATCGAACTCGGGCTCCGAGCATGCTAAGCCACACACTTAACCTGCACGCCACGTTCACCACCGTGGTTATAAGGTATCAAAAATATGTCGATAAATTGTGAAATAACTACTTCAAAGAAATAAATGTTGGTAAACCTCCATACTTTTATAAACCGTGGAAGCATTAATTGTTGAACGGGTCCATAACTTGACAAAAATAGCGTTTCCTGTCACTAAAAATCAATTTATTTTTAATGTCGCTCTTCATAGAGCGCATTCTTCTCATCTGTCGCTATCTACATGAATTCTGAATTCGGAATTTTTCATTTTATTCAACCAATAGCTATTGCTATCTTCCACTCCCTTAAAGTTTCTTAGAAAAGTTCTCTGCAAGATCTGCTTATCAATAATATTGCAGAGCTTTTAAAACGAGAAGAAGTTGTGCAATTGTGTGAGCACCGCATTCAGTCTAGTTTAAATCCCGATATTATCAAAAGCTACACCAAAATAAAAAACCACACACACCAATGAAGTAATTTTTAATGGTTTAATCAATGAATTATTTATTTTGAAATGAGATTATGTTTAAGTAAATATGAATAAGAAAAGTTTCTAGGAAAAGTTGCTACACTCAGAAAAAAGTGTCTCGGAATATGATAAAAAAGGCATCATATTTAGAGAAAAATGGTATAGACTTTGCTCCAGAGAATGCTATTCTCTAATTGCGATACTAAAAATTCTCTAAAAATGATAAAAAGCTTTCATGAAATAGAAAAATATATCGTTTTTAGAGAAAAATACTTTTTGTTTTGAGAAAATATTTGTTTATATTGAAGAAAATACTTCTCGTAATGAATTTTTTATCAAAATATAAGAAAAATTTTTCATTTTCAATAAATGTTTCTCTAAAAATGAGAAATTTTTTGTGCGAGAAAAATACTTATCATTATTAGAGACATTGAAATATTTCCATTTTCTAGATGTAAAGAAATATTTCTTCGAAAATGTGAAAATTTATTCTAATTGAAGAAAATTTTTTTTGAAAAAGAGAAAATTGCTATTATCAAAAATAGAGAAATTTTTTACCGGAGCAGGGTATGTGTTTTTTTCTCAGTGTAACATTTTGATTTCTCCTCGGCGATATGAGGTTAGAACCATGATACTGACACCAAAATAGATGTGCTTTAAAAACTAAGACCTCCATAACAAATCGAGAATCGTGGCGTTCTTCATAAATTACCTTCACTAAAAGGGTTTTATTTTTATTCTATTAAACATTTTATCAATCCCATGTAATCCAGTTACTAACATTACCATTTAAACCTTATTTTATGTTTAGTTTTTAAAATGAATTTAGAAAATATTAAAGAATGCATCAAATGTCATCATATTACATCAAAAATTAAAATTAAAGGTTTGCCAAAGAACTTTTTTTTTTGAAAATGCTATCAAAAAAACTACTGAATATTTTCTCAAATTTCTTTTTTTATTTGAATGTACAATCCTTCCGGTTAATAATGGAAAATAATTTAGTTCAAATGGCTGCCTCGGCTGGCCATGCAGTAGCCAACACGATCGGTCCAATTTTTAAGCACATTATCGATTGTGTTCAGCTGTATTTCAACAATGGATTCACGAATATTGTCCTTTAAAGCGTCAATTGTCTCTGGTTTGTCGGCGTAACACTTATCTTTGAGGGCACCCTACAAATAATAGTCCAACGGTGTCAAATCGCAGCTCCGAGGCGGCCAAACGACATCAGCTCTGCAGCTGATAATGCGATCTTCAAAAACGTGGCGCAAAACATCGAATGTAGCTTTGGCAGTGTGGCACGTAGCACCGTCCTGTTGAAACCAAATGTTGCCAATCTCCGCCTCTTCAATTTTTGTGAACAAAAATTCGTTCAACATGGCCCGATAACGATGGCCATTGACTGTAACGGCCACTCCTTGCTCATTTTTGAAGGAAAATGGCCCAATTATGCCACTGGACCAACACCGCTCCAAACAGTGACTCGTTTTGGGTGCATCGGCTTTTTAATGTATGCGTGCGGGTTTTCTGTGCCCCAAATGCGACAATTTTGTTTCTTTACACACAGAGCAGAGATCAAAATGAGCTTCATCTGAAAAGATTATTTTTATGGCAAAATCTGCATCTTCTTTAAGTTGATCGCAGGCCAACTCAGCGAAGCGAAAACGCATTGGATGGTCAGTTGGCTTCAACTCCTGTACCAATTGGACTTTGTATGGCGTCATACCAAGGTCTTTATGCAAAATTCGTCTCAATGATGTCTCCGAAATGTTCAATTGTTGAGAACGACGGTGAATTGATGTTGATGCCGCTTCACGTACACTTACTGCCACAGCAGCAATATTCTCGGGTGTACGCACTGCTTTGGTTTATTGATGAGGATGCCAATTTCTTTCACTTTTTTCACAAGATAACGAACATACGGAGCTGACGGTGCTTCTGTTCTTCCAAAATCCGTGCGCAACTTTCGCACACATTCTGCAACATAACCATGATTTTCAAAGTAATGTCGCAATATTTCCCAGCGTTGTTCAAGCGTAGACACAACCATATTCGTTCAGCGGAAGGATAAAACTAATTATCTGTCAAATCAGACATGTGCTAAGTGTTACCATTCACGAAATAAGCACTAGTTGAAAAAAAAGTTAGATGGTGGACCCTTTATAAGTCCGAAATTTGATAAAAACTCTCCCCCCCCCCAAAATAAATCCTGGTTGCACCCCTGACATGGTATATTAAAAATATTGAAGAGCGAGTATGTATTTAAAACAAGCATTTATTTTGTTTGAAGCAAGAATTAAAGTTGTGTTTCATGATTAGATAAAAGTAAATATGACAGATAAATTAATTAAGATGTTTAAAAATAAACTTCTATTTAAAACTGTAGCAAAGTGACATTACTGATCCAGTAAACGCCATCTACTTATTATTATAGTTTTCTAACGCCATCTATGTTTCATTATTTCATTATTATATTGCACCTAACTTAACTATGTATAACAATTAACGTCTTATAACACTTCTTGTTCTTCTTATTGTTATAAGAAAAATGCTATATAAAGAGAGCACAAGCTAAATTTTTGCATGATTACAGCCCATCCACAATGACGACAACGGGCGACGAGCGTCAAACGTCACTTTTATTTTACATGTATTTCTTACGTGACGAAATTAAATGTATTTCTTACGGAGACAATCGCGACGACATTGTTGCCCGACATCAAATGTCGCTGTAGCCAGCTTCAATTTAATTCTTATTTGGCGACGAGAACAGACGACAAAAAGAAATTCATCCATTGTTTACATTCGTGTTTTTTTTCGTGCTGGCTGCTCGAGTGCTCGTTTCTATGTTCAATTTATATATTTAATTGCAAACTTTGATGTAAGTTTATGAAATAATATAATTCAATGTAAATTCAATTCAATAACCTGAAAAAATATTGCTGATTTCACTAAGCACTTTCTGCTGTAGCTTGTTGTTGTCGCGTTTAAAGAATTCAAGTCGCCCGAAATTTCTCTACAACGCCAGAGTGGAGACCTGTCGTCTGTTGCCCGTTGTCGTCATTGTGGATGAGCTATTAGGCGAAACAGGCGAATAGGTAAAGGCAGAAACACATAGAAGGCATGCTTGCATCAAAACATCTGACGTTTAATTCGAAATCACGTAAGTTTATGAGGCAGCGCATAAAGAAAGCATGCACGCATCAAGCATCATTATGCATGTTTGAAGTTGGCGCTAGGAAACAGCTGATTTTGTTTACATTTAACATTTTTCTTCTTATGTTGTTATTGTTCATGCATGGCTGCTATGTGTTTCAAAAAGCATGCCTAAAAAGTCTCGAAGCATACATGCCTTCTATGTGTTCCTGCCTTAAGATCAACCCTTAACTTCATGCTTGCTGGACGACGATGGTCGGTCGCTAGCACTGCAGTGTTTTTGTAATAGTTTTTCTTACTGGAGCTGCGCTGCTTGTTGAACGACGATAATCGGTCGCATACAGTGAAGTTCCAGGAATAATTCTCAAACTTTGTGTCACGCGTTCATGATACCAGGGGCTTTCTTTGCGATGCTGCTTGTTGAACGACGTTGGTCAGTCGCTTGCAGTACAGTAGAGGAAATGCTTATGGTATCATGATACCCAAATGTGAGGTTCTGCTAGGCCATCGCCGCTTAAAGAACTACACAAATGTTGCATTGCTTTATCTATATAATTAATAGGCTAAGGTTTTTTTTGTGACTTCAACTCCTCCCAGACCAATGGACCGATTCTATCCAGTTTGAGAAGAGCTTATGAATTGATCGAATTTGAATTTTTTTCAAAACTAAAAATTTTTAACCAAAATTATCTTTTGTGCATTCCTCAAATGTCAATTTTCCGAAAAATGCAGTTCCAAAATCAAAAATTCCACTTTCCGAGCAAACAAGTCAGTCAAATTTTAACAGTTTTCAAATTTTTTTTGTTTTTCTAAATTTTTGTTTAATTTTCTTTGAAATGTGTTGGCAATTACGGTAATTATCTTGCCAAATGTATTTTTAATGAATTTTCTTAATATTTTCTTTTATCAAATTTTTATCAAACGCCAAGACAGAGAAAAAACTCTCTGAAATTTAAAGTTCTGTATTTGGAAGCGAATATCTCTGCCACTTTTTAAAAAATTTCATTTATTTCTTTTTTGTATTTAATTGCAATTCATTAGCTTTAAAATAATAACAAAGTTTTAACCGTTACTTTATTATTTTTATTTTAATCATTGCCTTTAAAAAGAGTCAAATAAAATGAATGTTTTCTCAAAAAATGTATTAAAAATTGTTTTTGTTGTAAAAATAAAAAAATTTCAAATTTGCATTTTTGATTTTCTTTCATTGTATGTAGTTTATTTAAGACGAATTTGTTTTTGTTTGACAGAAAAATTAATAAATACTATGTGTCATCGAAAAAACAAGGCTATGGTTTTTTGCTCGAAATTTTTTTTTTTTAAATGTTGTTCTTATATTTTTTAAATCTTCAACAAGCTTCAAAAACAATATATTTGAAAAAAATTTCATTATAGCTATTACCAATTAAAAGTTATAGCCACGAATCTGTTTTAATCATCCTGCTTATCTATCTATATAATTAATAGGCTAAGGTTTTTTTTGTGACTTCAACTCCTCCCAGACCAATGGACCGATTCTATCGATTTAGATGTCATTAAATCAGGTTTAGGCTGTATATGTGCAAACCACTTTTTAAAATTGTGATTTCACTTCAGGGGGTTCCCAACCTTTTAATCCAAGCACTATTTCTAAATGGCTTATTGGGAAGTAAGTCAAATTTTAACAGTTTTCAACAAAGTTTTTTTTTGGGTTTTTTTGGTGTTTTTTCATCTAAATGTGTTATAAATCGATGTTGTAGGTGTTCTGTAAGTACCTTTTATTAATTTCTGAAATATATCTTAGTTTTATTTCTTAAATCTATTTTTTAATGCGTTTTTTTTTAACATTAGTTATTTTTTATGGCTGGAAGAGTTAAGCTGCGATGTTTTCGAATAGTAATAATGTTTTTCTCAGTTGTTATATTAGTGTAAGTCCGTCTTCGTATTTTGACAGTTACATTAAAAAATTTTGTGTCAGATAAAACGTTTCAAGTCAAACCATTCAGATAATGATCTTTTATAACATTATTGAGACTCAATATATCGTTATTCGTTATAACTTATTGAATAGAATATCATATATTAAACGTCTTTAATGTTTCTAACAATTAATTTTTATTGAATTGCTCGAATTCGGGCAACAGGTTTACTAGTATAAAACTAATGCTTGTGGTCTCTTCCTTTTCATTTATATTTAAAACTGATAAAATACAGATTGCGATAAATCGCAAAACTGTGTGCGCATGTGAAATTATTCATGAGCATTCTATATGTACAATTATTTCTGGTTTGTATTTATAAATAAATTACATTTTACAAAATTAACCTGCACAAAACTAAATATAGAATCTAAATTAATGAAAAAAATCATTTATTGGGCAACTATAAAATTAAACTGTTAGCCTTTAAATCGATTGTTTTGGTCAATGCTTAGGACCCCTCAGGTTTAAGAAATGCAAGATGATGGATTAAATATGACCTACTTCGATTCGAAAAATTGTACATGAAATAATTAACTCAAAACAGTTTTGAGGTAGTTTTTTTTAAATATTTAGGTTTAAATAAAAATATTCTTAATATCTGTATTTTCATATTTTGTGTGGTAGCTTAGATAAATATTTATTATCCTGTCTTAGGATTTGAGCAATTTTGAAATGAAACTATTTGAAATAGCTATCTCTGGAACGACTATACCGCTGACATTCATACTTTACACATTTTTTTGACGATTAAATTGGCGATAAACTTATACTGATAGAAAAAAGCAGTTTTCATGACTTCTGGCTATTGTTTTATGATCATAATTCAATTAGAATCTATCTTAATAGCAACTTCTGTACCAATGAAAACTTTCTTTAGAATTTTTAGAATTTAAAATTTACTTTAAATCATTCAAATATTTAATATTTATATCAATACTAGCTGGTACCCGGCGCGTTGCTGCCGTCTTTGTCCAATGCCTGTTCCAGATTGTCAAAAGACAAAATCCACTCTAAGTTTCAATATTCTTTGACCATTATTTCCAAAGCTATTTAATAAAAAAAAGCTATTTCTTTTATGGGTGGAGCCACCCGTTTTAGTTTGCGAGTATATTCGAATAGTAGGATATCACCAAATGGTTACTCCAAACCCAGTTTATTTGATCTGTGACCGTTATTTCTAAAGCGACTCAATTTAAAAAATGTGTCTTATAAGGGTGGAGCCACACCCCCAGTACAATGCCCATTCTAGTCTTCCAGTAGCACAACACCACCAAATAGTAACTTCATTCTGAGTTAAAATGTTATACGAATTTTATTTCCATAGCTTTTCTGTATCAAAAATTCGAGTTGTATGAGCGTAGCCATGCCCCGTTTTCCAATGCCAGTGTCTTTTTTATAATTGAAAGACCTGACCAATCAGTTATTTCAAACTGAGCTTTACTGTTATTCGACATCAAGTTCCAAATATATTCTATATCAAAAAGTTTAATTGTGTAGGAGGTGCCATGCCCCCTTTCCAAAGATCGCTCAAATTTGACAGTCGAAGGGCGCGTGTCAACAGTAAGTTCGTACCGACTTTCATTTATGTGCGATTTAGAACGAAAGTAAAACCGAAAATTTGTTTTCTTGAAAAAATGCCACGCCCCTCATGGGTAGGAAGATAAAAAATACTTTATAACCTATTCTCATACCTACTAAATATACAAAAAAAATTTCATTAAAATCGGTCCAGCCGTTTCGGAGGAGTTCATACACTAACACCGTGACACGAGATTTTTATATATTAGATTGTTTTTAATGAAAAGTATCAACATTTGCTTTTATTTATTTTAATTAAATCAACTTCTTGTCTTATATTCGGTACTTTAACACCGAAAATTCTCCCCTTGTGGTCGTGTCATGACAATGCTTATTGGTTTTAATTGTGGAAATAAATGCACATACTTCTAACGATTAATCTTGTGACTTATTGTATACCCAAAACACTCACTCTTCTCAAAAACGACTTAAAAATATTTTTAAGTTAATCGGGTAGTTTAGGAATTTTGTGCGATTTCGTAGGAGATAGATAAAATTATTAAGCCATAAGACACTCACGAATGCAAAAACTCTTTTGGTTTTCTTTTTTGAATACCACGTAAAACTTTTGATATACATATTCTTAGTAAACGAATTTCTGTTCAGGTAATTAGATACAATTACTAAAAATATTAAATACTAGTCAAATAAAGCGAGTTTTAAATTTTTCTATGACAAATTTAAATATACTTGAATAGCTTACCAAGAAGATAACAATACGATTGAAGAAGATAAATATACGTTTTATATAACAATATTCCTGTCACAAACAAAGACCTTCAATATGTTAATAACTGCTTATATGCTAATAAAAGTTTTCGGAAATCTATTAGACAAATCAAATAGTATTAATTGAATGTGTCGTAGGAGTGACATGTGACCTTCTCACATGAATACATTCTGATTATTCTTGACAATAACACATTCCATTCATATATTTACAAATAAATATGATACTCACATCTGCTGCATGACCAGAGTAGCCCAACTTTTAGAAGTCAATTTAAATCTTATAAAAATCTTGATTTTATTATGAGCATCCTTTAAGCATACGAGTTACCATTTCATATAAATTTTATTTAGCGTAATTTGCGCTATTTGCTGAAATCAGAGATAAATTGCAATAAAATAAATTTTCGTAGTTTGTCGTCGTTGGGTGTCAGATTTTGTATGTCAGATAGAGCTCACTGCATTAAGTTACAAGAACAAGAGCTTAGTTTATGTTGAATTTTGATAACAACGAAAAAACAGGAAGTTATTTTCATGACGTCGTTGTTACAACCGGATATGTATTGAACGGAAACACAGTTTTGCTGTTTATCAACTTCTATTTGTCTACAACAAATATTTTAAAGATTGAGAAAAATGTGTAGAAATATTTTCTTAAGAAACTCTAACAAAATTCCGAAAACATTGAAAAAAAATTGTAACTTTAAATTATTAATAAAATTACAAAATTTTGCATAAGCTTAGACCAAAAATTTGTTGAAACAATGGCAACAAAAAAGGAAAATTTTTCTTAAGATTAATTTATGCTTATATTACCACTCCCACATACATCTTCTATCCGACAAAATATATGCTAAAATATGCAGATATTTAACAACAACACAATTGGTAACAATCAGTGAGAAAAAAATAGCATAGAATAATATTTTGAAAACAACTTCCGCGGAAGCAACCAAAGACAGCAATCAACAGCAGATGGTATCTTTTAAGCCATGTAACACCCACCACCTACCACCACCCAGTACACCCGCTTTGCGCTAGAAAATGAAATGTCTTAATGTGCCAAAAATTCCAAACAGACAATTACACAGGTACACCAAAATAATGCCAACATAGTACAGGGTGTGAATGCCAAAGCCCACATTTCAAATTTAAATTTAAACAAAAGAGATACGTAAAACTGAAACAGCACAATTTCTGTGCTGTTAACATCAATTTGTATCTTAAAAATGGCGTAATAATATTGATTTTCTCTCACCCAATAGGCATTAAAGTAAAGTAAGTTTACAACAACTTGTTAGATGATAAAGAATATAAAGAAGTTAAGGGAGAAGCAAAAGAAGTAGATTAAATATTTATGCAAAATCCTTGAAATTTTGTTTGTAACACCATAAAAATCTGTGTTTATAAGATACGCTTTCAATTTGATCTGATTTTTTTATGGCACACTCAAAGGCATAAATAATTTACAACACCTGAGAACTTGTTTGTATCAATGTTGATGGTATAATTAATGTTAACTAAGTGCTGTTATGGAAGAGTTTATTAATTGGGTCTTATTTTATGAATCTGGTGATAATATAATTTTGAAAAATTTATTTTTCAAATTAATATGAGCCAATCATGTACAAAATTAAATTATTACTTTTGTTAAGTTGTTGCAAGAGTTCGTTCTTAGCGTTTAGAAATTTGTAATGAATTTTATGTAAAAGCAATGTTATAAAATAAATCAATTATTTATGAATTAATCAACTAATTAATTGCTGAAGAGCTGTATTACTAGAAGAATTAACATTAATTTTATAATTCATAATAATTCGTCACTCTCCTAATTTTTAGTAAAATTTCGAATAAAGAAATAAAAGGTATAGCTTTCACTGACACCAATAATTATGACTAAATTCGCTAAGGTTTTGTGCAAGTGTTTCAAAACCTATTTTAATATTTTTATCTACAGCTGCAACATTTACATTCCAATAGGCAATTAATCCAGCGCTCTTCATACGAAGGCCTGCATTGACTGCTACTTTTGAAGACCAAACACATAATTTCCTCGCTGCTCTTATGGACACTTCTTGAATACCTTCTTTTTCTGCACAAAAGGCAGCACAACAAACCTTTTTTCCCTTCAAAGACTAACTTTTCATATACTTCAGGGCAACTTTTTCGTTTAAAGTTAGAATATATATCATTTTAAAAATATGACATCATAATAATGGCCCTTCTTACTTATATCAAAGATTATAGATTGAAATAAATCTAACTTAAAAAAAAACATAGGAGAGAAGATAAAATCATAGAAAATATAATACGCAGAAAAAGGTTTAAAAGAAAAAAACATTTTTTCAATACTTTTTGTTTACCCCTTCTTTTAGCCATTCTTATGAGGCCTCTTTTGGGCAGCGGAAGGCCTGCAAAATGTTCCCATTTCATATAAAAAAGAAAGTATACTTAGCAGTGGTGTAGCGAGGGGGGGCGCAGGGGGTGTCATCATGCTCCAGGCGCCACTCGCAGAGGGGCGCCAAATCATTCTCAAGACAAACAAAGTTTTGCAAAAAAATTTGTTTTAATTAATTAAATAATTAAGTTAGCCAACTGTAGGGTACAATGCTATGATAATGCTGCCCTTATGTCAAATCACATATCTGGCGTTCAACAAAGAATAATAGAAAACTAGAAAGGTATATCTTCGACTGGCCGAAGTTAAAATACCCCCACGGGCGATTCGTTGTGGTACAAAATCTAATTGCAGCTCTTTTTTATGAGACTTCAAAAATTTTACTATTTTGATGACGTCTAAAATACATTCATATAAAATTGTTTTCCTGCAAAGTAAAGATAAGCCTCTTTATAAATTTTTCAAGTAGGGGTTATATGGGAGGTGGGCGTATTCTTGAGTGGTTGATGCCAATTTTTCTAACACGCCTCAATTTTGATATAATATACACAAATACCCAATTTCAGGTCTGTAGCTTAAATATTAGCCTATTTATAGAGTTTTCAATATTATGGGTTGCATGGGAGGTGGGCGTTTTCGTCGGTGGATGACGCCCATTTTTCTTACACGTCTTAATTTTTATAAAAAAATAATAAATATCTAATTTAACTTTTGTAGCTTTGACAGAAGCCTATTTTTATAATTTTCAATATTGAGGTTGTATGGGAGGTGGGCGGTTAGTCGGTAGACTACACCCGTTTTTGTCTCACGTTTTAATTTTTATATAAAAATAGTAAATATCTTATTTAACTTTTGTAGCTTTGACAGAAGCCTATTTATATAGTTTTCAATTTTGGGGTTGTATGGGAGGTGGGCGTGTTCGTGGGTGGATTACGCCCGTTTTGCTCTCACATCTAAATTTTTATTTAAAAATAATAAATATATAGTTTTAAATTTGTAGCTTTGACAGAAGCCTATTTATATAGTTTTCAATTTTGGGGTTGTATGGGAGGTGGGCGTGTTCATGGGTGAATTACATCCATTTTTCTTTCACGTCTTAATTTTTATATAAAAATAATCAAAATCTAATTTTATTTTTGTAGCTTCGACCCAAACCTCTATATAAAGGTTTCAATATATGGGGGTTGTATGGGAGGTGGGCGTGTTAGTGGACGAATGACGCCCATTTTTCTAACATACCTGAGTTTTGTCATAGACTACACAAATACCAAATTAAAGTTTTGTAGCTAAAATATTTACTTCTTTATGGAGTTTTCATTATTTGGGTTGTATGGGAGGTAGGCGTGGTTTTCGTCGGATTTATCCCATTCTCGAACTTGATCTTAGTTTTTTAGAAAAAAGCTTAAATATCGAATTTCAGCACGATAGCTTCAAAATTACGGCTGTAATCGTGTCCACAGACAGACAGACAGACAGACAGACGGACATGGCTAAATCAACTCAGGTGGTGATGCTGAGCAAAAATATATATACTTTTCTATACCTACCACGCCTCCTTATGGGCGTTACACACCCCTTACGCAGTACGCGTGGGGGTATAAAAATAAGGCAACATTTGTAAATTGTGATAGCTAACAAGGCAACATTGTGATAGCTTGTGACAGCTAACCAAGATTCAATCTTTGTAACATGTTTTCGAAGAATTGATAACATACGTTTTTTTTTTCTCACGCTCAATATTACGCTGGAAATTGTTAAAAATGCTTCAAAATAAATCTGTTAAAGAATCTGTAACACGATGGAGCGCCAGAGCGCAAGCAGTTAGCGGTATTGTCGAAGGACTGGAAGAATACGTAGAACTATATATATATAAGAATATATAAGAATAATTATATATAAGAAAAATTAGCAGAAGAAAATACTGCCATAAGTGGTACACCAGGAATGCTGCAATCTTTATCTTAAACCAAATTTAAATATCATAACTTTAGTCCATTTCTGGCATGAACTCTAAGAGAATTGATCGTGTGCAGCTCAGATTACAAGGTCCTAAAATTAAGTTTAAAGAAGCGTTCCATGATTTCAAATTATTGGCGACTGAACTTGCAGAAATTTGTAACGAGATATGTAAAAAAGTTATCGAAAAAGTTAAAAATCTTTGTAAAAAATAGGGAATCGATACAACAATCCGTATAAAATGTCGCCGACAAATGCGAGGAGAATTGACTGGAGATATGACCTTTCCGCAGAAAGCGAAAAATCTGGCGTTATGAAAAGCGTTCTTGGTCGTCTGCATCAGGAAATTAGTTCACAATTTACAAGACAAGGGACGTTTATTCCAAATTTTGGTATTTTCTGGACGTTGAAAATTTATTAAGTAAGAATAGTCCGTACAACGATTTTGAAAAGAATTGTAAAAATTTGGGTGAGTTTTATAATACAGATTGAAATGGAACAGAATTTCCATTTAAAGAAAAATATGTTTTTCCTAACCTGAGAGTAGCACTTCAAAAATTTATTACTATTTCAGTATCAATGTATCAATCAGTGTAAAATTGAATAAAATATGTAAAATACAGTACAATGTCGAATTTTAGCGTCTTCACTCAAATGCATCTCCTGACCGTATTTTTGCACGCATTTCTTTCGGCGATAGCTTATATTCTTCACTAAAAATGAAAATAGATTTCGATTTTTTATGAATTATGACAGCGCAAAAACTACTCATCCAAATGAAAAAATTTGTTGATCAAACATAAAAAAAATTAGAAATTTTATTCGGCTTAGCGTGATTATTAATATTGAACAAGAAGTGTACAAGATATAAAATATGCGACTATATTTGAAAGTAAATCCTAGTACTCTATCCGTTTGCGTGAAATTTCACTCGCAACATTCATTTTTTTGTTGCGTAAAAATTCTGACAAATATTTTGTTGTGAAGAAATTGAAAAATTTGAGAAAGTCATGCTTTACTTCTCAAAATAGACCAGCTTATTCATACAAAAATTTCATATATCTTTAGTTCGTGTTTGTAAGAGTAGAATATAGTTAAAATATCGAATGTAACATGATCAGTTCGATACAATTGATGTCAAAATTATATATAGTAAGATTTACTTAATTGAAAGAAAAAAATATAAACTTTATTATTTCAGTTAGCGAGTAGTTAAGCAAGCAACAGTTATCTTTAACGAACTGTCAAAGTTAGGAATAAACATTGATAGCAAAGATGTTATGGATACGAGTTAACAGGTTAGGTAGTTAAGGGCCAGTTAACGATAACCACAATTGTCTTTAACGCTTTTGGGAATTCCGCTGATTACAATGCTCTACATAAAAAATAATTTAAAAATGAAGTGGCTGAATACTTGGGAAAAAATAAGACTAGCATTACAGAAAAACCCAAAATAATCAAAGCTCAGAATAACTAATATCCTTAGACCTTCATTCTTCATTCCTTAACCAAAGTTCTTTTCTCTTCATGTATTTTTATTTCTTCGGCTAATGATACGCCTTTTCTGATGTTTGAAACCACCTTTTTTGTTAAAACCAATTTAGAAATATATTAAAAAACTTTTAAATGAATTGGTAACATCTCGATGTTACTCGGTCTTTGTACTCGTACAACTAACATTTGTCAAAAGTACCCCAATCAAAAATGTCAAATGTACCCAAATGCTCTCGGCATCTTTTTTTTAAAACTTTTTTAGTTTATATTTAGTTCTTTTGAAATTCACTTATATTTTAAAAAAAAAAAAATAGTTTTTACCTTTTGTAAAAGGTACTTTGATTAACTTTTATAACTCGGTCAAGAAGTCCTTACGTAAATAAAATAACAGTTACGCGCGCAAAACGTAAGAACTTTTCTGTTACTTTTCTTCATTTAATGCAAGAATCGTCAAACTTCGTGATGATTACTGAAATACAATGATGCAAAATTTATAAAAAAAATTATTGAAAAATAACGGTTCGTTCATACCGAAAACGTCTAGTCCAATGTGCCCCAAAGTCAAGGGTACCCCATTTTACCCTAATAGACTCAACTATAAAATTTTTATTTGTAATTTTCGTGTTAAGAGACCCTAAATCTATAATAAAATATAATGAACTGTCGTGTACAGAACGACGAGAACGAAGTGTATTAAAATTATTTGTACTAAATATTAAAAAATTTATATAATATATCATAATTTTTTTATTATTTCATTGGGAGCACCAAAAAATTGTTTTGCCCCGGGCGCCAGTTATGCTCGCTACGCCACTGCACAAATTGCTTAATATTTTTGACCGAAAAAATTAAAGTCACAAAATAACTGCTATTTTTGACCGATAAAATAAAAGTCAAAAGTAACCTTTATTTTTATATATACTAGGCAAGAAATTAACTGGTAAAGAACAGTTTCAAATTTAAATTTAAATCACATGATCTTGGCGGCCAATTGATATCGCCACCACGTGAGATAACACGGCCATTGAATTTGTCGCGCAAAAGAGTCATTGTTTTGTTAGCTGTGTGGCAAGTGGTACCGTCTTGGTGAAACCACATATTGTCCACATTTATATCTACTAATTCAGGCCTTAAAAATTTCGTTATCATGATAGCGAACACCATTCACAGTAACTATCTGACCGACCTCATTTTGGAATAAATACGGCCCGATGATGCCGCCAGCCCATAAACCGCACCAAACAGTCACTCTTGGATTATCATTCGCCCAAATGCGGCAATTGTGCTTATTTACGAATCCACTGAGGTGAAAATGTGCCTCATCACTGAAGATGATTTACTTTGCAAATTGATCATACACTGTTGCCATTTCTTGAATAACTTCAACGCGTTGCTCGATTATGTCTCTTTCCATGGTTTAAATTGAGTTAGTCTGAAATTGAAAATGCCAAATGAAATGCAGAAAAAACTTGAAGTTTAGGTGTGGTTCACATTCAACATCGGCCCTTAACAAAAGCAAAGAATAAATTTTATAATTTTTTTACTTGAAAACATTTTTTTCTTATTCGACTTCGGCTTCGGCCTTCGGCCGACTATTTCCATTTTGCCGAAGAATCGGCTTCGGCAAAAATTCACGTTCGGTCGGACACTACTAATAACTAAATTTTTTTAAGAAAATTTTTATTATTGAAAAAAACTCAGAGTTTTTTTCAGAAAAAGTTAATTTCTTTCTTAGAAGGTTGGAAGAAGGAGGTTGAGTTCTTATTAAAACTAAGAAAGCGTACGACAAAGTGCAATGTACACATATAAATACTTCTATATAAAATTGATCAAACGAATGACTAATTTTGGTTAATTTAACTATTTTATATTAAAAAAGTCGGGACTTAAGGGTATTCAGCCTGCCAAAATACCATAATACCCTCCCATCCAACACGGTCTCGGTACGCCCCTGGTTTTAGTAATGCAAAAAAAAAAAAATCAAAATCGTGGTTCTAAGTTCTAATGAGCATTTTTTTTTAAATGTAGCTGAAAACTATTGTAAAAAGTTATTTAAAATACAAAAATATTCAGATTAGTTGCTGTTTTTTAAGCGTTCTCTAAGAATTATACATGTTTGAAAATATTGAACACTTACAGCCCGATTCTGTACACTTGATAAATTCACCTTATTGAGTAATTATCAATAAGTGATAATTTATCACGATTTTGCATTCTGTCTCAAAAAAAAAAGCTTTTTGTTTGACAAATTTGTCAATTTCTCATTTGCTTTTGACAAATTTTTTACTTCCAATTATTTTCCGACCAAGCTCATTTTATATAGAAACCTTGTTGTTCGCAGAATTCCTTTAAATTATATCAAAATGATCTCAAATGGAAGAAGAGCTCCTTTAATTGATGTTAATTTTTGAAGAATAAGATTATGAGGAGAAAAGAATGCGAAGCTGTGAATTGCGCCGATTGCTGGATGATGGTGAGCCCTTAACGTTGTCGGAAGAGAAGTCACAAATAATGTTCGACTTACTCGAAATCTTTGCCGTCAGCCTATCGCAAGTCTACAGCCCATGCGGCCATACTTCTCACAATTCGTGTTTTAGCAACATTGCTTTCTTGGCCCCGCGGCCACACAATTCGTGTTTAGCAGGAACGACATTATCATAAATGTGTTGGAAACATCTGCAATTTACAGATGACCCAATCTTCTATCTCACGGGCTCTGCGCTCTGCGATCAAGACTACCCTCTGAAGCCCTGTCTTCTAACCCCATTTCCCAATGCAAGCAATTGGCAAAAAAACACAATCCAACAAATTGCACGCTAACTCCAGGAATTGTATAGAGGGAGCTTCTGGCGTCTTAAAAATGCGATTCAGATGTTAGATGAAACATCGAGTACTTCATTACTCTCACAAGACAGATGGCGATATAATCGCAGTTGTATAATTTTACACAACATGATGAAAAATTCAGGTGCTTCTGAAGTTAACTTTAGAAATAATTTTGCTACCTCTCTATAAGAATCTATTGAATTTCTACAAAATAAAACAAATCTAAACATCTTTTAATATTATGTTTGATTATTTATTTTTTTAATTTCATCCAAAAATTGCGACATACAATTTGTAAGGGCTTGGAGTGCTTGCGCAGTATCTCGTTGTTGCTGCTCACGTAGTATATTTTGCCGCTGTTCACGTTCCTCTCGCTGCTTTTCACGCTCCTCCCGCTGTTTTTCACGTTCATCTCGCTGCTTTTCACGCTCGTCTCTCTTCTTCATGTTGGCAATGATTTGGTCAATGAGTTTTTTTCGTTCCAAACGGGTTGGACGCACTGTTGTCATTGACACATTCCCTTCTGAATCACTCTTAAGCATAAATACAATGGTGATTTTATAAAAAAATTACCCAAAAACTAAACTTTTTTTAAATTTCTTACTTGGTTTTCCGAAATCAATTCTTGTGAGAGAACTGCACCCGGTTCTGTAAGAACTACACTTGGCGATGAAACAGCTTGGCTGAGAAACGAAGTGTTGCCTTCCATTGAAGCACCTGGATTTGCCATTGCATCACCAAGACTTGGCAATGAAACTTCCACAGGACATTCGAGCGGAAGAGCTTGTTGTGGAAGCGTTAGACCAAAACTTCCGGAACTTGTTGCCCCTTCAACCGCTGCCATTCCGAAGGTGCTTAAGGTCAGCTCTTCAAACTCTGACATTGGATTGGCAAGAGGGCCACCACCAGTCAGTCGCTGGCTCATTTTGATGCGACGTGCCCGAGTACGCAGCTGGCTTTTCCATACGCCCAACGTCTGCAAATAAATGTACTTTTTACATTCATAGGTTTAATACAAACACATTTTTACCTCCTTCCATTTCATTTCTGTACGAGTTGGCCCTCGTAAGGCATTCAAGCCATCCGCCAGCTCGTTCCAAAGTTCCTGCATTTGCCGCGGCGACTTTGGGCTATTTTTTCCAATAAGAAAATGTGGTCGCTCGCGGCAAAAATGCACATAAAACTGTAGCTGCTCTGTGGTGGCTCGATCATATTTTGGCTTTCTATATAATTGAGTGTGAATTATTAGTAAATTAGTGAATTATGGAAAAACTTATTAAAAATTTTGTACTTACGATATTGGCGTATCCATTTCTTTAATATTTTAAATAATTTTTAATAAAAGTCCGCTGTCAAAGTAAATTCACCACTGCGGTGAATTTGAAAAGCTTTCAATTTATAAAGACAGTCACTGAATACCAAGTAAGCTTTGGCTTGATAAAAATCTTTACAAGTATGTATTGACAAATAAGTTATAAAGAAAACACAGCATAGGGCAGTTATTTTTTAATAAAGTTATCAATAAAGCCTTAATTCAATTTGACGTATGGTTTTTTATACTGTATTCATTGAAAGAAGCTTCAACCTTAAGCTCTAGTTTTAACCGCTTACTAAAACAAAAATGAAACCTAATGCCTTTAAATTCTGTTGTTTAACGAAGAAACAAATACTATCCTGTGAAAATGCATAATTTTGATATCATCATTATGACTTGTACACCATCAGTCAGAAGTCTGATCAGTGAGAAGTCTTCAGACTCATGATCATTAAATCAGTCACATAATCAGCCAACACTACATTTTGGCAAGCTTAGTCAGCAAAGAAGCTTCAGGCCGCTTATCTCCTGGGCATTGGTCAAATATTTTAATGCAGAAATTTATCTTATTTAGAAAAAATAACCGTTATAAGGATTAAAGCTTAGAAACAAGTTTCTTTACTCTCGTTATTTAATCCTTATACTTAATAAATGAAATTAAATAAGATTTATATAATATAATCAGAGAGAGTCTCAACTTTATAATGTCTTAATTTAGCTGAAAATGCTTTACTGAAAATGATTATTTGTTGTTGTGTTTAATTTTTATTAAAGGCTAAAAAATGCATGTGCTGCATTTTCACATAATGTTCGTGTATTTTTTATAACATAGATAAATTATTTTTTCATTGTCCAGCTGAATTTTCCTCACATGCTCTCAAACAGGCAGGTATTAAAAGCGCAAATGTGCTAAATTAATATGATTAAAAGCTTTTACTTGTGCTATTAAACAATCGTGACACATAGACTGGTCTTCGCTGCGTATGAGTTATATTAATTAAATTTTCTCGCCTTGCTATCAGCTGCAAACATGAAAGTTTTGAGAATTAGCCATAGTAATGCTTGAAAAGTGTCATATGCAGTATCTTAAACTAAATAAAAGTTTTGGAAACAATGTGTGGATCACATTTCGAAGGTGGTTGAGATGGCCTTGAATAGTCAATAACTTCAAATATTTTGTTAACATATGTTCCAATACAATAAATCAGATGTTAACTTTTATGATTGTGCAATAAAACGTAGCCTTTTAATTAAAATGCTTATTTATGAGTTTATTTTTAACATTAAAAGCTGAGTGGCAATAGCTGGTAGCAGTGCTTCCATAATACTTATTTGCGCATGAGTAGCAATTAAGTCATTATTGAAAAAATTTCATTAAATTGCTTGGAATAAATTTATGCTTAAATTTTTATATAAATTTGATAAAACTAAAGCAATTCATTTGAGGTTGCCATTGGCCTTGACACAGAGTTGTGTGTGTGTGTGTGTGTGTGTGTGTGTGTGTGGTCAGGAGTCGCAATGTAAATGCCAATTTATTTTATAAATATAAATTCTCTTATTGACATCATTAAGTACACGTATAGAAAGCTTTTAACTAGGTTTTCACTTGATTTAATTTGTTCTTGATTTTCTGCCAATTTGTGCTAGTTGGATGACCATGTTAAGCGTTGCGACTGAACAGCTTCTTAGTCTGCCACTTTAAGCCATATTTAGGTCAGGTCATTGAGAATTAAGTTATTTATAAATAGTGCAAGGGAATGCTTGAGTGGATTAAGATAAAGGTGGTGGATGGGTGAGCATGCGAGTAGGTTCTTATACGACATGCATGCATGCATAAGAAGATGAATTGGATGATTTCTGGTCAATGATGCAAGGATTAATATTGAAGCTCAGTGGTTTGTTTATATTAAAGCAGGAGTGGATAAGTTAAATATAATCTTTAATTATATTTTTAATACGCCACTTAACAACAATATAAAGAGCATGAGAAGCTTTTAAAGCTGCTTCATATTGTTTTACTTTAAGAAGCAGCACTATTTAATGTACACTTATATTGAAATTTTATTAGATTTAGAATATTTTTTGTTTCACTTAACATTGTCATTGAATGTTATTTACTATTTATATGTTATGCTTAGGTCATTAAACTTTATGCAACGTCATTTAAATCTGAAAAAAAGATGATCTAAAATGAACATTTGTGACCCAGTTAGCTCAATTATTTTTTTATCTTCTCAATTATTTATCTGCTATTCTGAGAATTTATCACGTAGTTAAACGATTTATTTCGATTTAATAAAGTATCTTTTATTTCCCATTTGATGACATTCGATCAGACTACAAATTATTTTTTTTATTATACAATTTATAACAATCACCATAAATTTTGGTTTTGTCGCCAATAAATTTTATACTCAGCCATCTAACCGAGTAGTTAGAAATTCAGTTAAATGTTGTCTTATATCCGTCAGAATGTTTCATGTATTAATGAACTAAAGACTTTTATTTTTTAACGATGCTTGTTAATTGAACTGTCAAAAATGTCTTGTTCATGTATAGATGATGTTTTTGACTAATATAAAACGCATTTTTGAAAGTCCTTAAATGCGTTTTTATCAGAACTAAAGCACTCGAAGCGCAGCCAGTTTTAATTTGATTGACTTGAAAAATGCCCACCTCCCATACACACAAAACAGTTAACAATATTTTAAAAAAGCACCTAAACAGAATTAAGTGGATTTTAAACAAATGAAAAATATATGATTATTTTAATAATTTGTTGGTTATTATTTTATTATGAAAACTCTTTTTTTATTGCTTAAAGTAACAACTGATTATCATTAATTCACAAAGGTCGGAAAAGGGCATTGTAGTGATAAAAATTAATAAATTCATAATAGTTTGATTTAAAATATGAGACGGCAAAATAATTGTGAAACAGTTTTAGATCAACGATCAAGGATAACCAATTTCATTAATTTTTTTTTAAAACAAAACAAAACCAAACTGACCATTTCAGCCCTTGAAAGGACTTCGACCAAGCTTCTAATGATCAATTTTGTTGTATGTTATTCGATTATGATAAAAAAATCGCGTTTCGAGAATGAAATGTGCATTTCTTCCGCCGTCGGGTTCATTTGCAAAACATTTTCGAACTTCGTTTTCGAAATAATAATCCGAGATCACGGACTCACCTCGAATTCGAGGTAAATTCGTTTGGTTTATTGGGATACTTTAAAACTTTAACAAAAACTTTTAAAAAAGAAATTAAGCGCCTTTGCGTTTCTTCAAAATAAAATTTAATGAAGTTTAATGTTAAAAACCCGAAAACACTTAAAAAAAATTGCATCGAAAAAAAGTATGTCTTAAAGAATTTGTTCTAAATTTGAAGGTTATTGTTTGAAATTTGTTTTTGAATAAATATTTTTAAACTTAAGAGGACTACTCTAAGACTATATTGGAAAACATTTTTTTAAGCGGAGGTGACACCTTAAAAAAAAAAATTTTTTTTAATGTTTTAAAATAGGTATAAGTTGAATAAAAAATAAGATATTATTTTGAAAAATTAGACATTTTTTTTATTTTGTTTTAAGCTCTTTATTAAAAACAAATTCGGTTCATATTAATAAAATTTAATTTTATTTAACATATATTTTCTTCAGTGTAAGTAAAAATCAACTCGAAAAGAACGCATGAATCTATTGAACAGTCCAGTATGTTTATATAAGACACCTGCCTTTCGGCTTCATTCTACTTGGTTAGGAGAG
Organism: Tetanocera ferruginea; assembly: GCA_958299015.1. Classification (NCBI taxonomy): domain Eukaryota; kingdom Metazoa; phylum Arthropoda; class Insecta; order Diptera; family Sciomyzidae; genus Tetanocera; species Tetanocera ferruginea. Next base: position 60,148,577 of record OY282640.1, on the reverse strand, counting down.
ACGGTTTTTCGAAACCAGCTCCCAACAGACGCATTCTCAGTACTCGGTCTCATAAAAAATTATACTGAATGCATTTATTGAAGTATTTATTAAATAAATAAAAAACAAGGGCAAGAAAAGGTTATGTTTCAGGAGCTTCGTCGTCTTCTGATATCGTTCTATGATTGCAGTAATATCGAGAATTGCTCTGAATTGAGTTGCGCTGCTTAACGGGGGACATGACATTGGCCGTTTTTTAAATCGACTTTTTCTGATAATTTTGTTTTTTAGTATATATTCTTAAGATTCTAAGAAAAAAATTTCATGGAAAAATTTTTACGTGTTCACATGTTACAGCCGGATAAGTGAGAGCTCATTTTTATTTTTCCTTGCATTTTTCAAACTTTGAACACGTTTATCTCGAAACCATGCTTTTCGTACTGGTTGCGGCACCAGCGGGTTCATTTGACGATTTTTTCTTTTTTTTTGTATTTTTTTAAACTTGATTAGCTATCGTATGACACAAGCTTTTTTTTAAATTTTTTTCGATTTTTTATGAATTTTTGAATTAATTTTTTTTTATTTTCTTCGAAAAAACACACTTTCAAATTTGAAATATCACCAAAAATTGAAAAAAATTTATAAAAAGCTCCTATCATACGATAACCAATTTTGTTCAAATTTAAAGAAGTCATTTTTTTCCAGATCGAACAATTTTTGCGACTCCCAGCGCTGCAACTACGAAGCCCCGTTTTTTTCTCTGCCGCCAGTTTGGAGCTCTATAAAACCATGTTGGAGTGAAAAATATACTTGTTAGATTTTCTTTTTTTTTTAATTTGTTCAATTCTCTACAATAATAAAAAAAAATGTTGGAAAAATGTTTGTTTTTGACTGAGTTGTGAATTTTTAAAAAAAGGTCTGTTTTCTCTGCCGCGAATGTTATGTCCCATCTTAAATAATCGTATTGTTGTTCATAAATATCTTTAATACAACATAACTTACGTTGATAAGTTGAATCATAAAATTAAAATTGAGTTCTATGAAATTCGAAAAAATCGAGATCGAGAAAATATTAAAAAAGAAATTAAATTTTCTTAAAAATAAAACTCAAAAATAAGCGCTACTCTCTGAATAAAAAAAAAAAACTTCAAAAATAAGTTTTATTTCAGATCGAAAAAATAAAGCTCAAACATGAGATTTATTTTTTGAGTGAAAAAATAAAACTAAAAAATTAATGCTACTTTCTGAATTAAAAAAACTAAAACTCCAAAAATTAGTTTTGTTTTCTGATTAATTACAACAAACCCAAAAAAAAAAATGTGTTGTACATAAACCAAAAAATAAAACTAAAAAATAAATAAGTGTTATTTTTTATGTAAAAAAATAAAAATAAAAAATAAGTGCTATTTTTGAGCTAATAAATAAAACTAAGCAATAACAGTTATTTAATGGTTTTAATATAAAACTTTAAAAAAATCTTAATATTTTTGAATAGCAAATGAATCAAGGATCAATTTGGTATACATGACATTCTTGCTAACTGCCTTAAACATTATCATTTTTTGCTTCAAAATTGGTGTTTTGGTTATTGATCAGTAAGACTACATTAATAAGTAGTAGAAAAACATTAATATTTTTTTAGACCATCCTTCGACTTAAAAAAACAGTAGAAATCCTTTGCGGTTTATTGCGAACAAGCTTTGTACATTCGATTGTTATAATTGTGCTCCATTCGTGAATCAAAGCATTTTTCAAGGTTGCTTTTGATGTAATATTGTGTGCTTTAACATAACGCTTTAGTAGAGCCCACAAGTGTTCGACAGGGTTTATATCTGGTGACTGCGTTCGCCAGTCCAACAAAGGAATACTGTTGTCTCTAAACCAGTGCATCGTAGTCGTTGATTTGTGGCAGTTAGCATTATCGTGTTAAAATTTGACTCCACTTTAGCAAGTGTCGCCAAAAATATGGGTTAACGTTGGCAAAGTGCAGTTTCTTGCAATTAATGTGTTTTTGGAATTCCATGCAGCCTTCGCAAATGAACATTTCGTCTGCCCCATCAGCATCCATGCAGACCCAGATCATAATGCTGCCTACTCCATGTTTAACGTGAATCTGAATGGTACATATCACCAACGCGTCGCCTCACAAACGTCACACTTGGTGTTCCGAATACCGGTAGCAAATAAAAACCAACACAATTTATAAATTGTTCATTATTTTTTTAAAATCGTACTATGTTAGGAAAAACTGGCTGTGGTCATATTAAAAATATTGTTTTCTAATTTTTTCTGAAAGCCCGGCCTTGGGTCCTTGCAAATCTGCTTCTATGCGTCTTCTTCTGACTGTTCAAAAACTAACATTTTTCTCAATATCATTCGACAGGACAGAGATGAGGTATAGGTTACTGTAAGATCTTGTCCTTTCAAATTACCTGAGTGCACATTCTACTGTTCACCATAAGCAACCCACCAATGTGGCAATCTCTATCTGAGACTTAAGATTTATATTATCTTTTTTTCGAATGAAAGTTCATTTCTTATCATTTGGCATTTGGATACGAAAATAGTATCTATTCACATACTTGATTTATACAAAAGTATCATTATTCCTTGCAGGAAACAGACGGAGTATTTAAACTACTTCTTAAATAAGTTCATTATAACTATCTGGTTTCATTTTTTTATGTGATAAGTATACCATGACTCTTCTTAGAATGTGCTTTTTAATAATAATGAACGTTAAAACACACCAGCTATGTATTTTTTTAAGCAGTGGTTACTTCGGTAGCTAGTTTTATAATAATTTATATCTTGGAAGAATGTCTCAATCTTTTGGCCAAGGCTGTAAATAATTTCTATAACTTAAATACTTTTTAAAATCAATGTCACAAAAGGTATTATTTGTTGTTTTTAATTATATGATAGAAACAGTATGTCTTATAGCTTAGAGTGTGCGTCGATCATTCATCAGTAAGAGCAAAGTTTTCTATATAAATATGTCAGATTGTCATCAATTAATTTTGCAATCTCCAATCCCAATTCCAATATAAAAATTTAGATTTAAATTGAAAGTAATTTTGTTTCGTCTTCTTAAAAGTGTTTTAAAAATGTTAAAAAAATCAAAGTTTTAAAATCAAATTATAAATAAAATATGCTTAGAGTGCTTTATGTATGGAGGTTGTTATATAAATCATGTATTATATAACAATTTTTTTTAAGACTTTTATACGATAAAAGCTTCAAAAGACTCTTAAACTTATTTTAAACTTATTTTAGATGATTGTATTTAAAAAAAAAAAACTCATAACCAAACTTATTCAATTTCATTTATTAGTGATTTAAGAAAAATACCCAGAATACCAACAAAATAAATATCGATAACCTTATTTAGTTGTCTATTTTGCATATTTCTTAGTATTCGTGCAACACGGCGTATGATGAACATTTATTATAATGCAGCTAATTAAATTAAACTAAATTTCTACGTTAATTAATCTAATGCTATAAATGTTGGACATTAAGTTAATTCAGCACATCATTAATGTTAAATCAGCCACAAAATAATTCAATTTTAATTTTCCCTTGCTTATGGAAAAACGTCCTTCGTGATGGCATCTCTTAAAGAATTTCATTAACTCATTCAACACATCGAGTCTAATCAAGCTGACATTGTCATCGATTAAAATGCTGCTTGATGAAGTCCTTAATGATGACATTGCTAAACCTATACAGGCAAACAAGCACAGAAATACACACACACACACTCATGTTAAAATGACACACAAATATAGAGAGTGAGACACACACCGACAAGCAGAACCCAGCAGCTAACATTGAATGAATCAACGTTTCAAGTGAATGTAGATAATTGCCAGCTATACATTTTATCAATACTCATACCTTCCAATAGACATTCACACGTACACATTAAACGTCATATTTGCCCAGCTTCAGCAGCAGAACGACTCATTATTTTTTCACCTGCATCCATCCCCCTTTAGGGTGCGGAACAGAAAATTCAATTACATAATTAATTTTATATGCTAATGAAACCGAAATGGTAAACAACAGTGGCTGCTGCCAATACAAAATTATCAGAAAAACAAAAGTTAGTAGATGACGAAAATGTGATAAGAAAGAGAAGCAGTGTATAAGAGAGAAAGGCGTATAACAATTAAACGAAAAGTGAACAATTTACTCAATTGAATTATAATTGTTAAAAAAACAAAAAAAAATATCAACATTTTATTCCCCATCGCGTGCAGAACGCTGCACCTGAAACGGTGGTCATGCTGTTCTTATTTATATTGATGGCTCGACGACTAACATAATAAAGCTGTTTTGTTATTTTTTGTTTCTATATGTGGGAGTGAGTGTGGGTGTGTGTGTCTGTGTCTATTAACTCTGTATGTGTAGAGGTGAAACGCATTCCGCCAATATGTTTTGAGCTGCTATTAAGTCATTAAATGCTGGTTTTATGGCAGTTTATATGAGCGGGAGTAAAGAGAGGGAGTCGAAGTATTTTCATCTTGTGGAGCGGTAAAGTTGTTGATGCACGAGCCAAATCAGTAAATTCAATTAAATAGTGTTTTCCTTATCCCTTAGATATGTAGACCAAAGTAATTTAGCTATTCTAGAGGCTCTGCAACGGTAATTTTCTTTAGTTCAATTATTGCGAAAAAAACACTTCATTCTAATCAAATGAAGTCAACGAACTATTCGAGTAGAGTGGTATGTGTGGAGCTAATTTATGGGAGTAATCTCCCAACTAACCAAATAAGCAATTCTATATTCCTAACTGGCGACGCGTTACTTATCTTGGCGACAGAAATTCAAATATTGGGAGATAATAGCTCGAAGGTAAAAATCTATGAGCTCACAAGTATTGTTTCGGTTTGAGTGTGAAAAAGAATATGGTAATGGTTATGGTTATGGTTATGGTTATGGTTATGGTTATGGTTATGGTTATGGTTATGGTTATGGTTATGGTTATGGTTATGGTTATGGTTATGGTTATGGTTATGGTTATGGTTATGGTTATGGTTATGGTTATGGTTATGGTTATGGTTATGGTTATGGTTATGGTTATGGTTATGGTTATGGTTATGGTTATGGTTATGGTTATGGTTATGGTTATGGTTATGGTTATGGTTATGGTTATGGTTATGGTTATGGTTATGGTTATGGTTATGGTTATGGTTATGGTTATGGTTATGGTTATGGTTATGGTTATGGTTATGGTTATGGTTATGGTTATGGTTATGGTTATGGTTATGGTTATGGTTATGGTTATGGTTATGGTTATGGTTATGGTTATGGTTGTGGTTATGGTTATGGTTATGGTTATGGTTATGGTTATGGTTATGGTTATGGTTATAGTTATGGTTATGGTTATGGTTATGGTTATGGTTATGGTTATGGTTATGGTTATGGTTATGGTTATGGTTATGGTTATGGTTATGGTTATGGTTATGGTTATGGTTATGGTTATGGTTATGGTTATGGTTATGGTTATGGTTATGGTTATGGTTATGGTTATGGTTATGGTTATGGTTATGGTTATGGTTATGGTTATGGTTATGGTTATGGTTATGGTTATGGTTATGGTTATGGTTATGGTTATGGTTATGGTTATGGTTATGGTTATGGTTATGGTTATGGTTATGGTTATGGTTATGGTTATGGTTATGGTTATGGTTATGGTTATGGTTATGGTTATGGTTATGGTTATGGTTATGGTTATGGTTATGGTTATGGTTATGGTTATGGTTATGGTTATGGTTATGGTTATGGTTATGGTTATGGTTATGGTTATGGTTATGGTTATGGTTATGGTTATGGTTATGGTTATGGTTATGGTTATGGTTATGGTTATGGTTATGGTTATGGTTATGGTTATGATAATGGTTATGATCCCAAATGAAATTGCTGTTCACCTAAAATGCAACGATGGTTCCGAATAAGTGTGAAGGCGGGAGAAAGTCAAACATCAGTGCGAAGTTTCCAAACTGCAGAAAAGTATGAAAATACAATTGAATCATCTTTAAACCATATTTGACTACAACCATGTTGCTTTTTAAAACTTCATTTTCTTAAAGTTTGCTTTATTTTTAAAGTTAATGTAATACTGAAAACATGTTGAACTGTTCTTTCATGTGAAACTGATTTTTGTATGATTTTTAGACTGAGTTTGCTTTCACTTTTTCTTCCTTTCTAGCGTGACTTTCGATTAATATCAACAAATAAGATAATTAAACTTTTGCCTGCTGAGCAAATAAAAATATATTGCAAAATATAAATAACTCTCGTAAGATAATATTTTAGAAGTTTTGTCTTGTGAAGCTTCGATTATATTTGTTTAGTTAACAATTTGTAATTCAAGTTATTTATATTTATTTATTTTCATAGTAAAACTTTGGCATTTGAGTAAAAGACAATCTTTGAATTAATGTTTTTAAACAATTATAGTAGCTTTCAACAATTCACAGACTGAAGAATGAAGAACTGAAGGACATATCCTTGCACTCAACCAACGTGGTTTGTAAACAAAGTCTAAGTAAACAAAATGAATAGAATGAAAACATAGGATATTAAAAACAAAGAGGAAACAGCGCATATCACTGATGTGGACACAGAGCAGGAGACATGAAAAAATGTGGAAATAGATCTCAAGGAAAATAAATGTACGGTGGTGCTAAGGTCAAGTGCAAGAATGCAACGCTGATGCTGCTGCTGCGCTTGTCTGGCAGGCTGCCTTCGCATTGCGGATAGACAATGTAATCAAACGCCTCCGGATTGTTTACTTCAACCTAGTTTTTCATGTGGTTTTAACATTTCTCTACTCTGCTCCACACACCACCGAAAGACGCTTTAGAGTTCTGCTTTAAGCCTTTTTTCGATCAGCTTTTTGCCGCAATTCCTCTTGGTTAGCCCGGCTGTCAGGGTTGTAAACGGTTGTTTTTTTTTTTTTTTTAAATAATTTTTATTTGTTTGTCTGCTGCTGTCTTCAGGGTTCTATACTGATGGTTTGCTTCGTACGCTTCGTTTATGGCACGTTTGTCTGTCCATTGATTGTTTTTCTGCTATTCACTGAAGTTGCCTGCAATGTCGCCGCGTGTGTCGACAAATTACGACTCTGTGGTTATGAAAAGAATAACTGTTTGGTCGCAGTATGACGTTTATCTTGTCTAGAATTGACATGCGTTTGCTAGAAATTTAGCTGACATTGTTTGAATAGAAAGCGAATGAAAAAGAAAAAGAAGAAGATAAGAAGCAGTTGATATTCAATGCCGATTATGAAAGTGAGTTCGGTTTTATATGTCGCTTGGGACAAAAAATGTTATACCGCTTTTGTTCTGTGCTATGGTTTATTGCAAAATTTTGATATATGTATATATTTTATATTAAATTTATGAAAACAAATCATGTTTGGACAGCTTTTGAACCATTTTGTTAGATCGTATATTTTAAAGGACAACGAAATAAAATGATCTAAGATTCTAACAAATTAAGTTTATGACAACTCTGTTTAAAAATTTGTTAAGGTCCTATAAATAAATTTGAATATGGTAATAAATATAAAATTAATACACTCTTAGAATTATTGCTAACAATATGTTATTGATATAATTTTAGACATTTTGAACTATTAAAATAAATATTTTATGTATGATGAAAACCTGTGAAACAAAATAATTTTATTTGAAAAACGTTGTTATGCATTCACTTCATTCAGCCAACCAATTTTAATTCTATTATTGCTACATGTGCTTTTATCTAATAAAGTAATGAGAACTAAAACACATATTATTGTTTTAATTATATAAAATTTTGTAACTATTTGCTATGCGTACAACTATACTGGCGTACAACTTGTGGAACTGTTTGTTTGCTGTGATATGTATGTATTGAAATTGAAAAACAACAAATATTTATTGCAAAATCACTTTCTTTAAAAATACAATCTCCTGAGCTAATTAAAATCGTTTTAATTACAAATAATTAGAAAAAAGATTAGTGTTTCTGACACCAAAATCATTCAAGTATGCTCAAAGCAAACTGGAAATGCGTTGAGACATTCTTTCATCTTTCGAACTCTTTAGAAAAGAATAATTTATATGAGTTCGAAAGCGTCTTAATTTTGAGTCTTACAAGAATATTAAAAATGAGAATTAAAAACATCTTTAATATCAGTGTAAAAAGAGATATAAAACAGTCATTATTATGAAACATACTTTGGAGCCCACAACCTACGATATATTTAAATATATGGGCCATTCTTTTAAACTCCGAACACCATTTTGATCGACACATTTTTGATTACCTTGCAATTTTTTTACGGGTTCTATATCGAAAAAAAAGGGAAACGTGTTCGAGGATTTTTTTTTTTTTTTTTTTTTAATAGAGTGCGTTCATAGTTTGAGATTTTCGTGATTTTTGCTTTGAAGTCTTATTTTCAAAAATTCATAGCTGCGGGTCTTTTTAAGGTGCAGAGAAGATTTTTTTTCAGTTTGAAGTTAAAAAAAATTAAGAAAAAAATAACTCCAATAAATTTCATATTGTTATAAGCAATTTAAAAGTAAACAAAAATGTTGCCACATCCCTTTGTCGAATAACGCCCAATTCGTTAATCATAATTAGTAATAGTTGTGAATACCCTTGTATTTTTAGTGTAAATTTCAATACTCTAGCGTCAATATTTACTGACACACAGTGTTTTTCTTATAGTGACACGCCCCTTTATCGAATACCGCTCAGTTATTTAGATGGGCACCTCTCCGTTTACGGTCTCCATATGTGACAAAAAACATTACGGCAGTCGAGCAAGTGTCTTAGGAGCAGAGTTGAGACAGCAACGCGAAGTAATATTATATATTAGGGGAATTCTCGTTGTCTTGCAAAACCCTTGCAAAGTGTAAGAATTACAAAAATTGCAGAATCTTGCAACCCTTGCAACGACACAACAACAAAATACAAGCGATAAAAGTTTTGCAATTTGTGCAACACTGACACCCATGATTTAAGTTGACGTGCAACAGTGCACCCTGACCGATACAAAATTTGTTCATTTTAATTGGTGTGCGTTGGCATAAGAATTTATTTTTTTTGTTTTCGTCAATTAACGGCATTTCTTTACAATATTTGCAATATTTGTGTTTCTGTGCGCTCCCGCAGTGTTGCATTTTTGAGTATTGCAAGGCTTCATTTTCACAAATCTTGCATCGCTGCTATACTGTGAGAATACCTCAATAGTTTCATAGCAAGGAAGCTAAACCTGCCGAACACCTCTAAAGCGGAAAACTCACATTTGTCTTTTCTCTACAAAAAAATGGGTGAAAATATATGTATGTGTTTCTTCAATTTTCTTTTCTTTTGGCAAAATCAATTCGCCGCAAATTAGCAGTTGCCTATTTAAAGTCTTGGAGAAAGGTTTTTACAAGAAATAAAAGTTAGTGTTTTGGTATAATGTATATATTAGTTAGATTTTAAAATCTTTAAACTTTTTGAAATTGTTTTAAAACAGACTTAATCTAGTCTTGCCATTATATGAAATGGGAATTCATTTAAATCTCTTAATTTTTTTGGGTTAAAGTTTCACTTTTACCATGCATGGCGGCCATAAGAACCGGTACAGAAAGTTGGGCAAATTTTCAACTTTTTTTTATGATTTTTCTAGAAGAAAATAGGCTTTTCAAGTTTTGTAGTAAATAATCTCTGTCATTTCTAAAAAGCTAGTTGTAATGTTCAGTCGTTGTTGTGAGAAAATTAACTCGAACAAGAAACTTCACAAAAAAGTTTTGGACATTTAAACTCAAAATCCCACAGTTACTTATTAAAAGCTAGGAAAACTATCTATAGCATCTTAACATAAAGCACGAAGAGTCATTTTGAGATTTAAGGAATCTCTCTGTACAAGATAAACCGCGAAGTCAGCGCCCGAAGAGGTCTGCTAACTTAAATCTTGAAATGGAAGTGGTCGCTCTGGTTAAAGAGAATCGATAACTGTCAATGCCAGAGATGTAGCTAAAAAAGCTAGGACCAGTCATGTTCAGGTAATTTGCATTAAGCATTGCAATGATATTAAGACGTACAATAAGAAAAAAGTACCAAAACGAAGCGAAAAATAAGCAGTAAGAAGCATTTCTTTGCCACTAAAATTGTACGAGAAAAAACTTGCAAACAAAAATTTCTGTGTTGTTATGGACGATGAAACGTATTTAAAAATGGATTTAAGAACTTTGGCTTGTCACCAGTTTTACTCCATGGCACCTGGAGAAGACATTGAGGATTCTAAAAAAACAATTCAAATAGAGAAATTTAAAAAAAAAAATTTATGTAAAATAAATTACTAAATTAATTGATTTAATTGCCAATGATGCCAAAGAACACAATAAAGTATTTTTTCAGACCTATCCAGAAACATTCTGCATTCCATGATCGGACTAAAAATACCAATGTTATACTTAAATACTAATGATTGAACTAAAAGACCATTTTGGCTATTTTTCGGGACACCCAACAAATTTTTCTTAGTTTTGGAACCCTTTCGACATAAGCTTTCATTATAGGGGTTATCTTTTTTTTATATTCTTTTTTGGTACAACATTTAAAAGAGGGTCTTGTAAGGAAAGTACGAACATATGGTCATCTCACAGTGGCACGGACGTGACATTCGCACGCTTTTAATAACTCGTAAAACAAGAAAGAAACAAAATGAGCCGATATGTTTTTTAAAAGTTCTAACGCGATGAAAGAGTTCTACATTTTATAAAAATATTGGCGAGATTTAGTACAAATTAGTGACAAAAAATATAAGTTTTTTTAAGCTCGTATGGAAATATGCAAAATTGAGTTAGTTTTGAGAACTTTTTTTTATATATAATATACATGTTAATGGAGGTCAAAGGATAACTATTCTTCGTAGACTTTTGAAATATTAGAATTACCTCTTACCTTTTTTTATAAATATAGCACGAATACGGACGCGACATCATGGACGCGAAAAATTTTTCCAACAGTAGTAAAATACAGTAAAGATGTTCATTATAAATTTTAATAAAAAACATAAAATTTAGTTAAATTCAAGTTACATAGCAGTAATACTAATCAAACTAAATAAAAAAAAATAAAGTAAAAAGCTGTTAGAGTGCTTTATTTTAATGTTTTCTTCACTTTTGGTGGACCTTTTTTGGAAGATATGGAAAGCAGCTCCAATAATCTAGTAATAGTTTTTGTGTAAATGTAATTTAAATATGTACGTAACCATTGGTAAAAATATGAATTAAATCAAATTCACAATTTCCTTATAAGAAGTATTTTTAATTTTGCAAAACTTTTTGTACCGGTTGCTTTAGAGTTTTACTTTTTTCCCATAGAAACATTAAAAAGTTGCTGCATTTTGTATCTTAATCTATTACTTAGTTCGGTGCGAGGTAATAAATCTTTAGATTGAATACGCGAACGTTTTGAAATTTGATTTTATGACTTATTATTTTATGATTGAGTGTTTCTGCCTTTATTCAAACCTTTTAGGTAAACACTATTGGTAAATTTGATGGCAGTTAACTGCAATTCTGAATACTCAGTTCCTTTCTTATCAGATCTTAAGTTAATGAATAATGTATGAAGGTGTTTGAATCAGGTTTGCGATTTAAAGATAGTTGGTTTCAATTTCATTAAAACGAATTGAAATTTGGCATTATTTTTAAACCATTCTTATGTAGAATACAGATCCACAAAAAGTACTTATTTAAAATACAAAATTAACTGCACCTACTAATATTGAATTGGTAGTCTCTTATTTGAATTATTTTTGGTTCTTTACTTTTTGTAATTGTTATTTGATTGCCATATATTTTCTGTTAATTAAATTTTAATTTATTTGATATATTAATTAATAAAATAATACCAAAAACAATTTAACTTCAGCTGTTTTATTTATTTTGTCCAATATGACAAAAATGATTTATAAAAAACAATAAATATTCTTTTATATCAAAAATCGATGTTGAAAATATCTTTTTTTTTTATTTAAATATTTGATTTATATGCAATTTTTTTGAAGCATTAAAGTGGCTTGGAAAACAATTTAAATACCTGCATTTGATGTATTGAAATCTAACAAATTGGCAACACTTGCTGGCACACTAAGGCGACTGTAAATTATTTTTCATGTGAAAAGAAAAAATAAAAATGGTTTACTGTTTTCTCATTTATCATGTTCTTCAAGGACGAGCCCGATAATTTTTTTTTTGATTTGTGATGTGTTTTTGATTTTCTATATCTTACATGAACGCTCTGTAATTGTTTTTAGGTTACTATTGTTGCTGCTGTTGTTGTTGCTGTTGCAGCTTTACGTGCCCATTTAGCTGATTGCTTCACTCGATGTTTTGTGTAGCTGCTGTCAGCATCATTTATTACAGCTACATATCACAAAAAACTGCAGCATTTTTTTACAACACCGTACAGCGATTTGAATATTCCTCTCAACTGTTATTGATTAATTTAATTGCTTTTTTTTTAATATTTAATTTTATTAGTAAATTTATTTTTATTTGCTTAATAGTCGTAGCAAGTTAGATAAATTTTTAAACCGTTTTTAATTTAGTAATTTTATTGCTTATCTTGTGCTTTCCAACTTATTGCTTGGAGCTTGCCAAACTTAGCCTTCAAAATGTGCCTATCATATATTAAATACTTTGAACTTCTGGTTAGCCTTTAGAAACACTTTCATGCAAACTAGTTGTAGCTCTTGGCCTTGAAATATGCCAGCATAAAAGTAATAATTACCATGCTTCCCCGACTATACTTCAACCTGCCTGTCTTTTTCTTCGTCTTACTTAGACATCTTCTTAAGCAAGGACTTGGTGGCTCTAGCGCCTGGCTACAGGGTTATATTCAAAACAAAAATAATAAAAACAACAACTCAACTTCATGTTGCTCTTGGCTTAAATACCTGAGCTTTACTTTGAGGACTATCGAGCAGACGCAATTAATTGCAAGGAAAAACAAGAAGAAACACAAACACACAGACAGCAGACAGTAAAAGTTAAGAACAGTTCGAGAACAAGGACAACAGCTCCAACGAAGGTTGTTGTTTAGCGAATTGTAACGCAGTATGCTGTGGAGTGAAGTGTTTGTTGTCTGTGGTTGAGCTGAGGTGGCAAACTTTAATTGCTTTACTTTGAATGCGATAAAAAAAATATCGATACGCGGATGGTGTACTTTTTATGGTGAAAACGCAAAAACAAAAAAAAAAAACCCAATTAGATAAGTGCGAAATTAATTGTTCAGACTGAAAAATAAAACCGGTTACTTCTCTGATAAGGATTTTTATGTTGCTAAAAAAAATAATAACAGGATTAAAAAAAAAGAAGTTCCAAGAAATTTATCTGGAGTTCATAGTCATCACTATCATTTCTGTGTGACTGTTTATGGTTTGTTTTTTTCAGAGTTTTAATGCTTTCGTATAGTTAACGTGAAGAGAACCCAACCAGAAATATTTTAGGAAAGGGTGATTCATTCAGACGTGGGGTACTTTGATTTTGTATAAAACACAAACAGTTCGGAATTTTTTTTCAAAATATTTTATTTCGTTCGAAAGATACAAGAGGATTTTCTGTGACAAATTATTTTGCAGATATGTTCATCGTAACTATCCTATAGATATCTCACTCTTTCGGTCATATTTTGCAGTATAGTCTCCGAAATGCCATGAATAACCGATGATACATTGCTTTTCAATCTGGAATCGTCTTAGGATCATTCATATTGCCTTTAAACTTCGTGTGCCCCACAGGAAAAATTCTAACGGCATCAAACCACATGATCTGGGCGAACAATTCATATCAACGCGACAAAAAAATTTCACGGTTCGGGAATTTGCTACGCAAAAAGTCAAAATTGAGGCGAGTTGTGTATGGTGTAGCTCATCTTGTTAAAACCACATATCGTCCAGACCCTGAGGATCAACCTCCAACATAGTACAACAAACAAGGTAGCTGTAGGGCTGAGAGCTGAAAGTCAGAATTGCCAAAAAATATTGAACGAAATGGAGCGATAAAACGAGACATCAAATAATTTGTATTGATTTTGAAAATTCTGACTCTGAGTCAGAGAGGATTGATAGCCCTGCAGCTACCTTGATTATTGTACTATGGTTCTCCAACATAGTTTGGTACCGCTCAGAGCTTACATTTTCGGTGTTTCTGACCGCATATTCGAAAGAAATGCGCAGATGATGCCTCCTGCGCATAAACCGCACCAAACAGTGACTCGTGGAGGATTTATTTTCTTAGAAAAAATCATCATCTTCAGCAATCATTTGCAGGGCTCAGTCAGCGAATGACCATGTAGTTTTGCATGATCACGGGGCAACAGCTGCTGCAACAATTGAACACATTTTGTATGTGTGTAAGTTCAAGTCCAAATGCAAAATTCCATGAATGGAGATCGAGGAAATTGCCAATTGTTGCAAACGATGGAATAGACATTTCGAGGGACTCGACGACAATAACATATAAAGCAGCAATAATCTCAATACTGCTAGATGTCAAGCTTCGCAACATAAAGTACAGACCCAGTTTGATCATTGCAAACCCCATTTTTGGTGAATAGATCGTAGCGTTTGCACCAACGACTTGGAATTTAAGATCCAAAATTCGACTTCAATGCGTTGTTCTTTCGTGGAGCGATCCATAACTGAAATGCTTTAATGTCACAATGACAATGACACAAAATATAGCGGATAAGAATCGATAATGCAGACTTTAATCGATAACAAAGTACCATACCTACTATTGGAACACTTTTTATTTTGGCATATTTCGCCTTCAAGGCTCAAGTAGTGGTCACTTTAATTTGCTTCAAGCTTCGGAGTTATTAAAAAGATGAAAAACAATTAACAATTTTGTATGGTCGAGTTTCTATAGTCCGGAGCCAGAATTGAGTCCTTGTTATTTTTTTTTCTTAAATAACAAAATTCGATGTTTTTTCTAAAAAATTTTTTCGGTTTATTATCAAAGAAATGTTATAAAATAAACCTAAATTTGATTTGCATTAAAAAAAATACAAGTTCAAAAATATGTAAACTTTTTGATTAAGGTTCTCTATTTGGATTATTTGGATGCCCGACGCCATTTATGTTGAACAATTTCGATGTTTTTCGCAGTTTTTTGGTTTTCTTAAGATTTTATTTCATTAAAGTAATTTTTAATTCGAAAGTTTTAATATCTTTCGATTGGCCATGTTCGGGCGAATTTTGAGGACTCACACTTTTAGGTAGCATCGTGACATTGTTGGCTTGGTATCGATCCATCGTCTGGCCAAATTAGTACTGTACCTTTGTGTTGACGCACAGTACTTTGAGCTCATACAAAAGTGAGGAAAACATTAGGTAAAACAAATAAAGAAAGTCTTAAGTCGATTTAGGCCGACTATGAAATACCCTAAACCAACTTTTCAAAAACAAAAAAATTTTTATTGTAAATGGGTGTCTTCGTGGGCGGACGAAGCCTATATTTTATATGCATTACAATGTTGATGACAAATCTACACATACCAAGTTTTATTCCTGTAGCTCACAGTTAATGCCTTTATTGTGCTTTCGCTATGGGAGGTGGGCGTGTTTATGGACGGATTACTCCCAATTTTTGAACACACCTTAGTTTTGGTATAAAATACATACATACCAAATTTAATTTCTCTATGACAAACATAACCTTATTTATTGAGTTTTAATCTTTTTGGGTTGTACGGGAAGTAGGCGTGTCCGTAGGCGGATGACGTCCATTTTTCAAAACCATCTTTCTCTTGTCATAAAAAACATATGTGCCACATTTTAACTCTTTAGGTTAAACAGAGGCTTATTTATTGCGTTTTCAATTTTTGCGTTGTATTGGAGGTGGGCGTGTCCGTAAGCGGATGATGTCCATTTTCCTAAGACATCTTTGTGTTGATATAAAACATATACACACCAAATTTTATTGTTGTAGGCTTATTATGAGCTGAGTAATGCAGTTTTAAATTTTTGCGTTGTATGGGAGGTAGGCGCGTCCGTGGACGGATTCCAAAGATATTCAATAGTGCATGTGACCATGTGTACCAAGTTTCATTCATTATCTCTACTCCTTCTTCTTATCCTGTGATTACGGACAACACACAGACGGACGGACATGAATAGCTCAACTCACGTGGTGACGCTGATCAAGAATATATATACTTTTCTATACCGGACTCGCTTCGTTCTATGCGTTACAAACGTTTGCACAATGTTTCAAGTTTATACCCTCACCTTTCAGGTTTAGGGTATAATTAGGGTAGTATTGAGAGAATATGAGAGTACGCTACATTTAACAATTTATGAATTCATTTTAAGTAATATTACAAAAAAGCTACAATTATTCAATTTGATTACTCAAAGTTTCTTTTGAAAAAAAAGTTTATATGTGAATGATGAAAAAAATTTATGAAATATTGATGAAAAAATTTCTTAAATTTCTGTAAAAAATTACAGTTTAAGTTTTCTCCGTAAGAGCTTAACTTTTATGAATTAACATGCTCTTCGGTTAAGCATAGAGTACAAAAAACATGTTTGCTTACTTTTTTTTATACATACACTAACAACATTTAGCTAATATTTGCAAAAAATTACTTTTATATCATTTTTGAAAACGCGATAACTCAAAAAGTAGTTCAAAGTTTGACAAAATATTTTATGTTCCTGAAAGAGAAATAAACATACAATGACATATGTCAAAATTCATGACATTTGTGTGACACTTGTAGACATTTTTTTTTTAAATGACTATGAAATGAAGTTCAAAGCTATAACTCTTAATTGATTAGAGATATAAAGCTATTTTCTTCAAAAAAATTATTTTTTATTGTATTATTTTGTTCAAAAACAGAAAAACAACATTTTAAAAAAATTTCATTTTGTCAAAGAAATCATAGAGAGGTAGCCGTGATTTTTTGATGGCACGGACAGTTTATTAATTTAGTGTCAAGACAAAATAAATGCACCTAAAATCCAGTTTTGACTTTGAAAGCAAATCAAAAATCCAATTTTGAGTTTTTGTTTTTTTACAACAAAAATAATTTTTGACACATATTTTGAGAATAAATCAAATTTGGTGGTCTCTTTTTAAAAGGAATAATTTAAATATAAACAAACAAAAAATATTATATTTAAAAGTTGTTTTAAGATAACTGATAAGACTTAAATACAAAAAGAAATAAATGAAATCTATTCACAGATAGCGGAGATAGTGGCTTCCTAATTTAGAACATTCAATTTGAGACAGTTTTTTTCTCTCTCTTGGCATTTGGTTGAAACACGCACTAAATAACTAAGGACAATATTAAGAAAATTCATTAAAAATACTTCTAGTTAGAACGCTGCTGTAACTTTTACAACATGTAAAAGAAAATTTAACAAACTTTTAGAAAAAATTAAAAGAATTGAAAAACCATTAAATCCGACCAAGATATTCACATGGAAAGTCAAATTTTTGAATTCAAAATACATTTTTTTACAAATTTTACAATTAACGAATGGATAAAGCAACATTTTTTAAGAAATTGTTACTTTAAAAAAAAAATTCAAATTCGACCAACTCAAAAGCACTCTCCCAACCAAATTTCATTTTAATCAAAGAGCGTGTTTTTTCTCAAAAATTTAATTTCTCTCTTAGAAGGTTGGGAACCCCCTCCATCAGATTTATATCATTTGTATATACATTCTGCACATCTGGGCAACATAACCTTTCGAATGATATAAGTTTCATTTATTTTGAGTTTTAATTAATACCAAAAAAGCGTACGACAAACTTTAATGTTCACGTATAATTATATATAAAATTCTACAAAAATACTGAATCCTTTTCTGATATAATGACCCAGTACAATTTTAAGTCGTCTTCATATAAAGGGGGCATCATAATTTTGAAGAGAAGTAAGCCAAGATGTCTACCTTGCGCTACACCCGAAAAGACAATAATCGTCTTAGACGGAATGCCATTAAATTTTATAAATTAGGATCTTTTACAAAAATTGAAAATGCTTTAGTCAATTTAACAAAGAACTTACTACACCTAAATTTCTAATTCCTTAGTTAAGATTCGTGATCAACATGATCAAAGACTTTACTAAAATCTTTATAGACTTCATCTGCCTTGGAATACTTTTTTTTCATTTTGATATGAAAATCTGATGCCATGATTGTAAGATTTGATCTTATCTTATGAATTGTTTTCGAAAACGTTGCGAAAAGCTGCTAACATTGCAAAACTTCTATAACTTTCAACTGATCTCTCATATTCGGCATTTTTATAAATTGACATAAGATGAGAAGATTTCCAATAAGATGGAAATCCACATGTTTGCAACAATTTATTTAAAATTATATATAAGGGTGTAATTAACTGTTCTAAATTTGGAACAAGGTCTGGATGTATAAACTTTTGGATTCTAGTTCTTTAATGGAGTTGGTTATGCCACTCCGTGTTATTTATTAATTGTACAAAGCAATGGTCTGTTCTGGATTTATTGTTCTGGCCATTGGAGTTTGATTTTAGGACAACAATCTTTTGCAAAACTTTCTGTTAAGAGATTACAAATCTCCTATGGGTTAGAAGATGTAAAATTTGCTATTATCATGATATTTGTAGTATAATTCAATTCAATAATATAAGTACCATTGAACGGTTACAAAAATATTTTGCAACAAATTGTAATTTATATGAAAATTTGTATGTTAGATATATAAAGAAACACTTATTTTAAGCAACACTTTTATGTTCAGTTCACCACATCATATGTATTCATACACTGATAATTTGTTCCAAATTTCAATTAATTTCACAAAGTGCTTGAAGAGATATGTATTTATTTCCGCTGTTCCATGCAAAAAAAAAAAAAAAATCCAGTTGATAGTATCTTATTTGTTTGATGGCCTTTGGCCATCACATGACTGTGAGATAATATCTCATTTCTTCATTACCGATTACTGATTATTCGTCGATGAAGTTACACAAACAGTTATGTGAACTTTAGTCACGTTGAAGGCTAACCAAAATAAAGGATATTTAGTTATTGTTCGACAATTAATTGGTTTACCTTTTGACCATTTCGAGACAAACAAACACGGCAACACCTTGAAAATAATATTGAACAGTAGCGAAGCATACTTTTTTGCGCCAACGCAATTGTTCAGTATCTGAGTTTATCTTAAGGCGCGAAACGATACAAACGTGACATGCCGCTATGATAGCGGAAGTGTCAAAAATTAACGGAACGCAAATAGTTAAAGAAATTCGCTGTCAATTCAAAATAACTCTAAATAAGATCTGCTGTAATAAACAAAAATTAATAAATTAAATTAAACGACATAAATTCATAAAAGAACAGCTGAAGCATAAAAGAAATTGAATAATTCACTTAATTAAAGAAGAAATATTAACGTAAATAAACCAAAACTCAAGTCATTAAAATGCCATCCATGCACGGCTTGTTGTGTGATTGTGTTTGTGTGTATTTCCGTTACAGACTCGTGTCAATTTCGAGTTCAAGTTGTTGCTGTTGGTGTTCTGCTGTGATCATAAATTTTTGTTTGAAAATGAATCAGAGACTGTTTAAATCAATTAAGCATAATTGTTTTAATTAAAATTTAATTGTATTGTAGTGGTTGATTGATGTAGTTGTATATTTATTTGATTTATGGTTGCAGTGTGTTAAATTCGTATAACAATTTCTTAAATATTAGGCAAGTACTTTAACCTGCCTTTTATTTGCGCGTGAAATCTTAAGATATCGTATTCAAACAAAGCTGATTCAAAATGAAAAATAGTTAATAAATGTTTTAACAATATATATCTTCTATAAATAAATTATACCTTTTTTTTTAATTATACAATTATAAATTTACATTTTTTCTGTAGAACCGCATGTAAAAACTAGCTTTTTGATAAGAAACAAATGGTATTCAAATAAAATTGATATTAAAAAAACAAACTGGAACTGCCAATTCTACATTCTGCAGTGTATTTAAATAAAAAAAAAAAAAAAAAACAAATTGGTCATTTCAGCCCTTGAAAGGCCTTTGATCGAGCTTCTTATGATCAATTGTATTGTGTGTGTTATTAAATGTTTGCACACAATTGACTGAGAACTGAACCTATATGTTTTATGCCGACTCTGTACGGCAAAAGTTCATGCTCTGAAGAAGCTTTACATGGCATTATTTACTCTCTGAGGTTTGCCATTGTCTGCAGAGAGGTGGTGACCGATCAGAAAAATGTTTTAATGAAAAAACTTTCCCGCGACTGGGGATCGAACTCGGGCTGCGAGCCACACACTTAACCTGCATGTCACGGTCACCACAATAAGTGTTTTTAATTATCTTAAAATATCGATTTGAGCGCGTTTGTAGGCAAAGAACATTCGACAACGCATGGTCGAACACATCTTTGCAGTATTTGCTATTTGTTGTTGCCTTGATGATCTTCTTTCTAAATATCTTGAAGATTCTTTGAAGAAATTTACCAATTCCTGCATTGTACTGTGGTTTTCTTCACCAACATCTTCAATTACAGATAACTCGATCTAAAACGTAGTGCCAATGGAAAACAATAACAACGATCTTTTGGGTGAAAGCAGTTCAGATTTTAAAAGATCTATCTCGGAATAAATCACTTAAACAGTTAGTGTCTTTCAATGAGTATACGTTGAAGATGCTCAATCAAGCTGGGTACTAGTTTTGTTGAAGAATCGATTAATTTTCTCATTTTCAGCTTACAATCGTTACCTTTGTTAACATGGTTCTTCATATATACTGGCATATAGAAACGCACTTCGCAGGAGCCATGAATCATGCAGGATTAACTTAAAGATTATTTAGAGTTTTTATTTAGAATTACGTCTTACAGCGCGGTTTTTATGGGGTCGTGCTAACAGATATTTTCAAGGCCATGAAACTTTTTTGACGAATGCTTTAGGATATACCTATAGCCTTTTATACTCATCGTTCAAAGATAATATATGTACTTAAATATCAGATATATCCTGCGCTGAATGAATATCTTATTTTGTACTTTGTCACTATTATAATAAAGTCATAAAACAGTAAAATATAAGCAGAAAAATGCATGTGTTTAAATAAGAAAATCAATCATCAGCTGCTTATGCTGTGCCTGCTGCTTTCTTTATTTTTGTTTTGTTGTTTGTGCTTGTATTGTTTTTGTTTTATACGAACTGATTCGCAGGCTTCTTCATGGGGTTCTTGTATGTACTACTTCTTTATAAGATTCTTGTACGTACAACTTAGAACTAAGTGTTCTTGTTTGTGTACTGAAAGTTCTTGCATGCACTACGGGTAACCTCTTTTCAACTCAGTCAATGCACTCAAACTGTCTAACTTAACCAAATGGGTCTGTGATCCGGTTAAATTTAACTCTTTTGAAAAAAAAGAGTTGGATCATATTTTGTTTTATGCGTTTACCAAATTGATGGCGTAAATTTAAATTTTTGTTTTTAATGCAATTTAATTTGGATTCCACGTCCCACTAGCACTAGTGAGTGGCTCGCAAACTATACATCAGACAGAGACAAAGGTGTAGTTCGCAAACTAAACATCAGACTGAGACGAAAGTGCCACTAATGGATAGGCCATGTGCTCAGCGTGAGACATAGTCACCATACGATTTTTTTAAAAAATCGGGGTCATCATTTCATTTTGAAATTAGTAGTTAAACTGACTGTAGCTCGAAAACTATACATCGGGCAGAGACGAAAGTGGCACCAATGAAAGTGCATTTGTCTCATTTTCTTTTCAATTAAGTCATTGAACTCAACAATTTTTATTTAAGACAAATGTTTATTTTTTAAAACTAAAATAAATGAATATTGTAGTCAAACATCGGGTTTTTAACTACCATTTTCGAAAAAATCAGTTTTTTTCTAAAACCTTCGATTAAAAGCTCAAAAAGTGACAGAGGAACATAAATTATTATATTTTTTTTGTGTTTGAATGAACTATAGAAACCGATTCATTTTGATTAGCAATAAAAACTTGTCGATGGATGAAAAAAAATTTTTGGGCTAATTTTTTTTTTAACCCGTGACCTTTTGTAAACGAAAAAAATCAAAATTTTTGCCAATTTTGCATGCATGGAAACATCATTATACTTAACCCAATTGCAAATATTTTCAAATTTTTGATGCAGATTGAAGGAACTTTTTCAGGCCTATAACTTGAGACAGTTTATTTGCTTACAACTATTACACTAGTTAATATATATACGGAAAACATGATTTTTGGATTTTTGAAGGCTAAAAACATGTTAAATTCTAATTAAAAAAAAAAACAACTTTAAACGGTGCTTTCTTTAAGCATCCATTCAACCTCTGATTTAGACAAAACCAAACTATTCGAAAATAGTACGAAAAAACTATTTACAAGCGTTTCGTCAACGAATCACCCCTCGCCACAATGTTTATTGGGAGAATTTAATATATAATTTTCATTGTATCTTGAATGTATTTTTATCAGACATGCACAACGAAATCAGCAAAATTTTTTCGTTTCGTTGAGACCGAAAAATAAATTATCAAAATTATTTCGTTTTTTAAATAACGTTAAAAATTTATCAAATCAAATTTCGTTTCGTTGAAAAACGAAAAATTTTCTATAATTTTCTCCTATGCTAAAAAAAATTTCTGCTGATACAAAAAAAAAAACGAAATTTTTTTGTTGAAATTAACGTTATTTTCAACGGTTGATTGGGAAAAAAACGAAAAAGTTTTATATCGTTTTCTCCGAAACGAAATAAATATTTTTCGTTTTTTGAATTAACGTTATTTTTTTATTTCGTTTCAACGAAACAAAAAAAATATTTCGGTTACCGTTAAAATTAACGTTAACGTGCATGCCTGATTTTTATTTAAAATCAAAAAGTATAAATTTAATATATTTGACAACCCTCCGAAATTTTCTATAAAAATATATATCTTGGGAACCAGATGTCTCAGATAGTAAAGTAGTACACCAAAATGTTTGTATATAAATTATATACAATTCCTACATACATTGTAATGGATGCTATGCCTCGAAATTTACAAAAGGTCGTGGAGTTGGGCCGGTCCTAACATTGCTTTTCATCCATCCATAAGTTTTTCTCGCTAAGGATCTTTGATCAGCGAAAGTAGAGTGAGATATTCCCTAATGGCAGTGACAAAATTTCGGACCTGGAATAGACTTGTTAAAAAACGTATCGTGATATCTACAATAAAATACTTAAATGAGAACATTTAAAATTGTTGAAAGAATATTTATTATAATTCAGTCCGTGGGGACTCATGACCCCCACAATCCCAGTGACGACTGAAACCAGCATGTCCTTGTGATTTTCAGTTATATTATCTGCTCCTTTAACCTCACTCCGATTTGGTCTCTTTAAACCGTTGTCGCTTGCACACGGAATCTCAGTAGCTCAACGTGTGATATAATCCGTGAAGCTATGTGACGTGGCATTCGTATAACCGCAATAAATATTATTTTGTAAAATTCGTCATATTTTAGTAGAGAAACATGTTTTACTTAATTTAAACGAGTTATCTCATAATTCTACACTGTTTCTTGCGGTTAAAAAATTACGTAATTTTTGCGATAACCCAACGTGAGAGTGAGTGTGATTCGGCAATAAACGCCTCACGTTACAGACGTTCGTACAACATACGTACAACTGTAAAAAATTTTAAAAATCTCGTTTTTATGTCTCAAAACTTATTTCCAATAGCTCGAAATTGCCTCGATAATTACAAGGTTATGTTAGGTTAGGTTAAGACACTGATTACAGTATTTATTTGATTCGTTCTAAAGGAAATTAAATCTTATCTGAGCGCTTTAGATTCAGGATTGTCAAAACCTGACGCACCGTCCTAAACCACCTTATAGTGGTTGTTTTCAGTGATAGCTGATTTGTACCAATTTGTATGTGATAAGTGGGGTGCCAATTCTTTTCATTTCTCTTGAAAAAATATTGGCAGTACCAGTTCAAGCGAGTTAATCTGCTTTGCAGTTTCTTGGAAAGTCTATATGTCCGGGGATACAGCTCTGCTTATTTATAATAATTTATAATATGTTTATTTTAACAGATTTCAGAGCATGCATAGTGGCTTGACTATCAGAGAGAATACAAATATCCCTAGCTGATATATCATTGATCTGAAGCACAAGTTTAGACTTCATGTATAGCAGTAATTTCCACTTGGAAGACACTACAATGGTCAGGGAGCCTAAAAGAGAGATTGATATTTAGTGATTCAGAGAACACTCCTCCCCCTACTATTCCATCCAATTTTGGTCCATCGTTGTAGATTTCAATTGCATTGCTAAGTGAAGGGCTTCCATTCCCATCCCATTAATTTCTGAAGGGAATGTATTCATCAAATTTTTGTGAAAAAAAAATTTTCCGTGATATTGTCTACGGTTTTGGGTATTGGAGGAACGAGTTTCCTAATGCTAGAGTGTCCTATTGTACCTCCATCCATTGAGTTGTGGCTTCCAGACGTATCTGTGCTACCAGCTTTCTGCTTTATAAGGTGGGCCATTGTGTCGAGTTTGTTTGTAGGAGTGGTTCTCAGTGATCCGCTTATGTACAATTTAGCTGATTTTTTAGCTGAACTCATTTGCATATTGAGGTGTGTTTGTTTTTCAGTGCAGTCCACCAGACTATAGCACCATATGACAATATTGTCCTAATAACAGCTTTAGAAAGCCAGTGTATAAGATTTGCCTTTTTTGCATTAATAAATGACCATATATAGTAACCAAATTAATTTCCTATCTAAGATGAGACCCACGTATTTTAGTTAATCCGAGAAATTAAGTCTTGGATTTCCCAGTTTTGGAAAATTGATTGCGAGTATTGCAACAATAGTTAAATTCTACTTTTATATAAGTATTTTTAATAATTTTATTATTGTTTGGTTCACTGAAATATAACATTAGTTTACAAAATTAGAAATCATGCTATGACCAAGATTTCGTTCTAAAATAATGTTTACAAGCTTTATTTACTATTTTTTTTTTTGTTTTGAATCTGTGACTGGAATATCATTTTATCCCTTAAGAAATGAAAGCTCCCAACGAAAATCGTTTAAAGAAATAACTTCCCAAAATTGTTTATACATTTTTAGGAGTAAAATTAGTTACCTACTAAATAATTTTAATATTATAAAATAAAATAATTTGGAGTTCACTGACTTAAATTGGTTAGTAAACCAATAAAAAATAAACTTACCAACTAGAAATCCTCCTCCTTCTTAAAGTCAATTAATAACAAGTAAAGAAAGTCTAAAGTCGGTCTAGGCCGACTATGAAATACCCTAAACCCACTTTTCAAAAACAAAAAATTTTTATTGTAAATGGGCGTCTCCAAGGGCGGATGAAGCCTATATTTTATATGTATTTAAATATTGATGAAAAATTTACACATACCAAGTTTTATTCCTGTAGCTCACAGTTAATGCCTTTATTGTGCTTTCGCTATGGGAAGTGGGCGTGTTCATGGACGGAATTTTTGAACACACCTTAGTTTTGGTATAAAATACATGCATACCAAATTGAATTTCTCTATGACAAACATAACCTTATTTATTGAGTTTAGAACTTTTTGGGTTGTATGGGAAAAAGGCGTGTCCGTAGGCGGATGACGTCCATTTTTCAAAACCATCTTTGTCTTGTCATAAAAAACATACGTGCCAAATTTTAGCTCTGTAGGTTAAACAGAGGCTTATTTATTGCGTTTTCAATTTTTGGGTTGTATGGGAGGTGGGCGTGTCCGTAGGCGGATGACGTCCATTTTTTCAAAAACATCTTTGTGTTGGTATAAAACACATACACATCAAATTTTATTGGTGTAGGCTTATTATGAGCTGAGTTATGCAGTTTTAAATTTTTGCGTTGTATAGGAAGTAGGCGTGTCCGTGGGCAGATGACGTCCATTTTTCAAAACCATCTTTTTTTTGTTATAGAAAACATATGTGCTAAATTAAAGCTCTGTAAGTTGAACAGAGGCTTATTTATTGCGTTTTCAATTTTTGGGTTGTATGGGAGGTGGGCGTGTCCGTGAGCGGATGACATCTTTGTGTTGATATAAAACACATACATACCAAATTTTATTGTTGTAGGTTAATTATGAGCTGAGTTATGCAGTTTTAAATTTTTGCTTTGTATGGGAGGTAGGCGTGTCCGTGGGCGGATTCCGAAAATATTCAATATTGCAGATCCTTGGGTGCATGTGACCATGTATATCAAGTTTCATCCAATTATCTCTACTCCTTCTTCTTATCCTGTGTTTATGGACAACACACAGACGGACGGACGGACGGACGGACATGAATAGCTCGACTCACAAGGTGACGCTGATCAAGAATATATATACATTTCTATACCGCACTCGCTTCGTTCTATGCGTTGCTTAGTTAATATATAAAGTTAATATACCCTCACCTTTCAGGTTTAGGGTATAAAAATATATAGCTAAACAAATTGCTGAGTAACCCAGGTAAAATCCTCAGCCAGACCGTGCTCAAATTTGATTTTCTGTTGTCAACATTTACACAAGCAAATAATTTAAGAAAAAATTGCGTACCGTAAAAATTTCATATTCTGCCATTACCGAGATGCGAACCGTGGACCATCGCATAAGAATCGATCGCACTAAAATTATGCCATTAATATGATGGCGAGTTAGCGAACAAAATAAAACAAAGTACTAACAAGACGTACACGAACAAAAGCATCAGCTAAAACAAAAACAACAAAGTGACAAACATGAAACAAGAAGAAACAGAACCGGTTTTTGTGGTTACTTTGTTTCGATAAAAAGTGAACTTCTCTATCCCGTCTTACCCGTTAAAGTTGTCATATCAGATTTTTTCATCTCTGACAATGATGTTTTTTTTAATTATATAAGGAAAAGTTTGCTGTGTCGAAAATTTTTCAAAACCCACATACTTTTGATAAATGTTAAATTCTACTTATGGCAAAATATGGGACAAAAAAAATCTGCATATTTTAAAGTAGTTTACCAAAAAGTTAGCAATTAAAATTCCTCAACATGTTTTTAGTCAGTTCTTTATAAAGGGATATTTTGCTGACATAGTCTTTTTGTAGTTGACCTTTATTCTCCTTTAGTGTTTTTTTATTATTATTTTACACACGTTTTGCTGCTTATAAAAATTAAATATTAATTTATAAAAGAATTACCTTGAATGCTTGGAATAAAAACATTCGTCTTTTGGGATCATAAGACATCATTTTCTTCAACTCTAGAGAAGACCATAAAATTCCTTGCAAGCTCTTTTCGAATAACTGTCTGTGTTGCCACATAATTCATAATTGCGACAACGTGCATTTTATATAAAAAAGGGAGGGGGGTGGAAATATGAATAAATGTAAATTATTGTTCTTTTTTTCCGTGTGAAGGCTCTTTTAAAAGATGTTTCTCTGCTTTGATGGCGGTCGACCAAAGATAAGACCTGCCACCAATTTTGTTGTTATTGTTGTTTTTATTGTTCTTAATGTTGTAACAACAACAACAAAAACAAGAACAAAGTTAGGCTTCAATTTCTAACAATGTAAAATTTACCAAATTATCATCATAACAAGTTGAGTGTGATGGCAGAAAATCTGCTAACTAATACCAAGACTTACCTGTGTAATCCTTGAAGATTTATAAATTCTCATAAAAAAAGCCTAGAAGTGCGAACAAAGTAAAAGAGAAAGTCTTAAAATTTTTATTGCGACACAATTGAGAGATGTTGTTACATTGAGAGTTAACCATTAAGCACTGTTATAAGTCTGATAGACTCTCAAACTGAAAATAAACACTTGCTGTCTTGGATCTTGTGAGTCGGGAGTCGTGTCAAGCGTAGTTGTGCCTTCGAATAAGTTGTTAAAATTTGTCCGTTTTCTCATGGCAGACACAGAGACCTAAACAGTAGAATGACAAAAAGGATATAACAGTGCTTAAGGGTTAAAACATATTTTCCATATTGATTTTTTTAAGCGTAAAATTTCGTACCTCTCATGACAAGACCATAAAAATAATGACACAAAATATGGAAGTCGCCTTGTAACTGTACCGCAAAATAAGCACAAGGTTTTATTGTTACCCTCAATTGAACTTTGCACAAAAAAATTTATGCAATTCAATAACGGAGATTCACAAATATTTGCAATTCAATTGCTAGCTGTTCATTTAACGATGCGTCATTATAATGTCGCATATATTAAAAAGTTGACGACACTCAAACCACCCGCTCCAAAATTTTGTCCATTTGAAGGATATATGAAGAATTAAGTTTCTGCATAGTTTTTGCTATGCTTGCCACAGCACATGCTATACATTTTCAGAGCCAAAACTTTGATTGGTTTTACAAACAGCAACAACAACAGCAGCAACAAAAACTTTTCCCCACCAACGATGACTGCTGTGTCATTGAGATCCTTCAATGCAATAAGTTCATTTAAAGTCAACAGTTCAGTTAAATTCACTGAATATTACACACTCAAAATGAAAAATTGTTGGTTATAAAAAGACTTTTTTTTTATAGGTATTTCATATCTTCTTGGTTAGCTAGTGCGTTGTTGGAAAATGTTATCATCAATGTTTTGTTATGGTTACGTTTATGGTTATGGTTATTACCAGCTATTGTTATTGTTTCTAAATTTATAAACTTTGGTTGTTTCTGTGCAACCGTGCATATCTTCGAGCATCCCTTTAAGTTAAACCCAACCATTGAAAGGTCAACGAAACAATGTCAAAGTGCAGTGAACGGTTTTAATGCTATAAAGAAGTGCGACAATGCTTGAGGTGGAGGAGGACTATGCGACATCCTCAAGGTTATTTTTTAGCAAACTCATGGCACCACAGCAGACGGACATCAACAACATGAAGAGCTCTTCCATAGAAGATGTACAAAATTATTCAGCTACACTGAATTTTTCCGAGCTGTGAGTCACGTTCTCATAAAGTTGGTGATGTTGCTGAGACTAGTACAAGTGTTAATATAAGAAAAAGAAAGACCAAAGCAAGTGTGTGCGACAGAGGACTATATTATTATGTGAAAGGGAAGGGAGAAGTAGAGAGAGAAAAAGAGAGTGAGACAGATATAAGGTAATACAAGTTTTGTGCCGGGATGTTCGCATAAACTAGGCTTTGGTTTTGATGTTTTATCATGATATATCATCAAACAGTTCATGTTCATGTTTGTCAGTCAGTTGGACAAAAACTGAATAACATGACATAATATGCAGGTATTAAAACTTGTGCGTTATCGATTTTTCGATTTTTTTTTTTATAAATTTCAGTTTTGCCAAAGTAATTTTCACTTTTCCGAGAGATAAAATTGAAATGTTCAATGCAGTGCAAAAATTTAAGATACAGAAGATTTCTACAAATGAGGTTTATAGAATCACAGTGTTTTATCTTTCCACATCTTATAGAGCATACAAGCTCTTATATACCAAAAGCAATTTGGAATTGCAATCACACGGTAAATTTAGTATGTTTATAAGTCGGCTAAAGAAATGTTATTTTATGCCAGAAAATTCCATAAACATTTGGAAATTGAACAAATATTAAAGATTAAGTGGACTGCAGTGCAAAAGATGAGAAAATACTTAAATTAAAACCGGAAAACAGACAAGGAAAAAGCAGAATTTTGAGCCGGCTACACAGAATGCAAACTATGCTTGAAGAAATAGGACTGTCCTGCCAAATCCTGGTATTAACAACATCCATCATAACCGGCATGTCACACTGAGTGTGACATTTTTAACAGTATACTTCGTTTGCAGATTGAAACCGAATTTATTGACTTTTATTACAATTTCCATTTTCGTTAATATATACGAGTCAGGCTCGTTTTTGCCAAAATGGCGTTAGATTTAAATTCGAAATTTTTATCATTTCGGTACACATTGTCACATGGATCCAAAGATCTGCACAATTGAACATTTTTGGGCTTTTCCCACGGACACGCTTACCTCCCATACAACATAAAAATTAAAAAATCAATAAATAAGATTTTGTTAAACCAACAGAGTAAAATTTGGTATGTATGTTTTTTATACCAAAACAAAGACGTTTTTGAGAAATGGACGGCCACCGACGACCATGGCCACGCCTACCTCTCATACTTTATAAGAGGCTTTTGTTTAAAATAAAATAAGATATTTATTCATTTGATATCAAAAATTAGACATTTGAAAAATTGGCGTCATCGACCCACGAGCACGCCCACCTCCCATACAACCCCAAAACTGAAAACTATATAAAATGGCTTCGCTTTAAACTACAGGCCAAAAATTTGATGCGTTTGTATTTTATATCAAAACTAAATCGTGGAATAAAGTGAGTGTCATCTGACTACGTACACACCTACTTCTCATAGTCAAAACTCACTTCAACCGACTATAGTGAAAACTCTAAAAAAAGGTTAATATTGAAGCTACAAACAAAATACAAATACAAATACAAAACTGAAATTTAGTATTTGTGTATTTTATATTAAAACTGAGGTGTTTTGAAAAAAGAACCTCCCATTGAACCCATAAAAGTGAAACCTTTATAGAGGCTAATATTTAAGTCACAAAACTGAAACAAGCACGAACACGCCAATCTCCCATACAACCCCCAAATTTGAAAATTTATAAAAAGGCTTATCTTTAAGCTGCAGAAAAAAATTTGATGGGTATGTATTTTAGACGTCATCAAAATAGTAAGATCTTTTAAAATCTCATAGAAAAAGCGCTACAATTCAAGATTGTTTTACCCTTACGAATCGGCCGTGGTGGTATTTTAACTTCGGCCAAGTCGAAGATATACTTTACTAGTTATACCCTAAACCTGAAAGGTCAGGGTATATTAACTTTGTGCAAACGTTTGTAACGCATAGAACGAAGCGAGTCCGGTAAAGAAAAGTATATATATTCTTGATCAGCGTCACCTCGTGAGTCGAGCAGTAATAAAACTTGGTATGTGTAAATTTTTCATCAACATTTAAATGCATATAAAGTATAGGCTTCATCCGCCCACGGACACGCCCATTTTCAATAAAAATTTTTTTGTTTTTGAAAAGTGGGTTTAGGGTATTTCATAGTCCGCCTAGACCGACCTTAGACTTTCTTTACTTGTTTAATATGAAGTACCTGGGCGACCGAGCTCCGCTCAGATTCCTACCGTTTATTCAAATGTTTTACGGTTTTCAATGTATCGAAAATGCCAACTTTATCTTAGAAACAACATAAAAGATCATATATTTCAAAAAGCTTGATATGCATTTTTATTTTATGATAACTTCGTTTTTCAACTGAACGTAATTTGTTTCGGTTTTTTTATCCCTTCACAAATACTAAATTATTTCGATAGATTACTTATGCCGGCCATTCTAAGCCTAAGCAAATTTTTTTTCCCAAAATTTACCTCCTGTTGCTTGCGATGGCATGAACAAAATATAAACAAAATACAGCTTTTATTACTCTTTTAGTTATTTTGTATTCAATTTTTAACCTATGTTACCATAATTCAAGTTGTATTCCCAATAAATTAAATTTACGTACAGCTTTGACTAAAAATATGTATAATATTTTTAATCGTATCAATTCTAAAAAAAAGGATTAAAATATGTATTAGTCCAATGTATTGTTTAAAAATTACTCTAAGATTTTTAACCGTAAAGTTGTTGTACTATGTGGTCTGTTCACACTAAGTTCACACTTTAAGATATGTACAAAATGTGAATTTGTCACTTCATCCGCCCCGACGGCCGATTGAAAAATGTTAAAACTGTTTTGTTTTAAGACCGATTAAAAAATTCTTAAAGTACATTTGATCTTAATTTATTTCGAATTTTTATAAAGCATTTAAAATTTGGTAAACTTACTGCAAATAAAAAAGAAGGAACTAAAAATTTTGTTCCAGCTTTTTACAATTTTATGGTCCAAGATTCCTTTATTATATTCAAAATAATAATTTGACCAAATAAGAAAAACATATTTGCTCCAGATTTTAAAACAATATGTCAAACGGTATGTGGTGACCGTGGCATGCAGGTTAAGTGTGTGGCTTAGCATGCTCGGAGCCCGGGTTCGATCCCCAGCCGCGGCGAAAAGTTTTTTCAATAAAAATTTTTCTGATCGGTCACCACCTCTCTGCAGACAATGGCAAACCTCAGAGAGTAAATAATGCCATGTAAAGCTTCTTGAGAACATGAGCCGTTCGGAGTCGGCATAAAACATGTAGATCCAGTTCTCGGTCAATTGTGTGCAAACATTTAATAACACACAACACACAATTGATCATAAGAAGCTCGGTCAAAGTCCTTTCAAGGGCTGAAATGGCCAATTTGTTTTGTTTTGTTTTTATGTCAAACGGTATAGAAGTTATGAACGATTAAGTGAAATGTATTGCAGAAAAAATTGAGATTACGAAAAGCATATCATTTGGCCATTATAATTTGATTTTGGTGGAAACTTAATTTGTTTCTTGAAATTACAAAAAAAAAGTGCACTTTTTGAGATGTGAGCAAATTAGATTTTTTTTCAAAACGTAGGAAACTCTAGCACAGGAAACTCTTACAAAAATATTTTTCTTTTTAAAATATGTTTAAGATTTAGTGTAAATTACTCTATTTGTAAGATTTCTTTTTATATCAAAAATTGGTACATCAAAACTCTACTAAAAACGCTTTTATAAAAACAAATAAATGAAAAATATAACAAATTCACCAAATCACTGTTTGGTGGAGCTTAAAAAAAAAAAAAAAATTTGGTGTGCACGCGGGAATCGAACTCACAACCTTGATATTATTGGACAGAAAGTCTATTCCCTCAGCTATCACTGCTATATCAACTTTAGCAAACTTAACATAACATATTCGGCAGGAAAATTAACGAATTTATTAAATGCGTGAAAACTCGGAAAAACAGCTTTTCCCAGAGATGAGACCTAGCTGGATCGATTTTTCAGCACCCTCTTAATCTATATTGTAAATTTCATCGAAATCGTTAGAGCCGTTTTCGAGAACGCAATTGCAAATATATATACAAATATTGCTCGTTTAATAGAATAAGATTTGCACACCATTTAAGGCATGAGTTAGTCAACGTTAAGTTCAAGCAGCGCAACTGCAAGCTTTTACTTCTCAGTTTAGATGCTCATTATGATGTTGATAATATCATTACTGCCCATATGTCGGCTTTATGAACAGCGATTTTGGCCAGAAAATGTGGAAGCCAATGAAATCAGTGAATTCTTAATTAATTTCATGATCCAAGATAAAAAAACTCAATGACTCGTTGGCAGTAAATGTCAGCTACTGTGCATTCAGCTCTTGTTTTTTCTATTTCCGCTGTAAGATTAGTGTTTCAGGCTTTTTCGTTTTGTCGTTTCGAAGGTTCTGAAGAATGCATTAGTTAAGAACTGAACGGTGCCAGTTCGTAGTCAGAAAGAGAATGATGGAAGTCATCTTTGAAGATCTCTGCTAACATTTTCATATCAAATTCAACCTACAGAGATCTTTCAATCAATAAAATCCAGGTCAAAATCAGGATCTGGGAACCTATTGTCATCAAAGTCGGGCGCAAGTGATGTATGTAGTTGTTTTTATTTTATTTTACTTAACAAATACTTTTTTGAAATTTCTAAAATAATGCACTATTTTCATCAATCTAAATTATATAACTATCTTCATAAATACAAAAGGGAATATGAAAATGTTGCATTCATTAGAGAGGAATTGGAATTTTGCCATCATTTTTTTTTTTTTTCTTTTGCTAAGTTTAAGATTCATAAGATCTCATACACATATATTAAAATTAATGTACTTCAAGACTTGTTTTAATGTTTCAATAAATTTTATAAAGGGCTCTTACGATGCGTTGAACTTATATCTTTTACCCATGCTTTATCTTTGAAACTTAATTATTACCTCTCCAAGTTCTGTTCGATTGCTTAAACAAATTTGATCATTAAGTATTTCTCTTTATTTTTCTTCGTTTTTACTTTTAAATTAGCCAATTCCGAAGGTCAAAAAACACATTTTTAGCGTACTATATAATGGTTTTATATTTTTTTCTGGTATTGCTATCTATTTTAATTCATAAAAAAAAATGCATTGACTTCTCTATGGTACGCATTGGCGCCACGAATTCATTCAACCAAATATATTGAAACTTTTAAAAACGTTACTCAGAATTTGTTAAATTTGCACAAGATGCGTAAAACATTTCCATTCCACACATAGTTGTTGGAACCCTGTTAGGCTTCCTTTTTCATTGCTGCTTTGTTTTCAAGGGAATTATGTGGGAATTGCGGCATGTGTTTCGGCGCCAATACTGCACGCGTAGTTTCAGCATGTAAACAACTGTGAATGACTTTGAATTTTATTTGTTTTTCTGCCTATTGTTGTCAAAGTCACAACAATACAAAAACACTAACAACATTGTACACACCAATAGACAAACATAAAAAACGATTAAAGAAAACAAACACTAACAATGTTAAATAAAATATTAATTTTAAGCTTCTGAAAATGCAACATTTAAAAACTGCTTAAAATTAACTGAGTTGAAAATTTCATGTTTTATTTGTGTACCCTAAACGTTAAAGACTTGATAATCTGCTTGGCAACACATTTTCTGGTAGACATTAAAATGAAAATATATCCATTTGCATAACAATGAGCAGATTAAAGCTTGATTAAAACCATAATACTGTTATAAAGACATTTTTTTTTTTTCCCAGCGAATGTGGTAGAAGCATTTTTAAAAATATGTATATCTCTGAAGTTATTAAATATTTACTTAAGCTGCTTGTGGATGTTGGAGTTAAACCATCAGTATCACATACGAGTCACGAACAACAGTACATATAGAAAAGATCAGCAATACTTACATATATTAAAAAAAAGCTTTGAATATTCGTCTTGTAATGCAGTATGAAGGGGGCTAATATCTTAAATTTTTATAAGTCGATTTTACAGACAGAAGAAGTTGCAATGTTGTTTTTTTATGAGCAAAATCTTTGTAGATTTCTTGACATAAACATTTTATTGCAGCTTATTTTATTGGTCTGCCATAAAGTTATAAAATGGGAATTCCATTTTGGAATTGCAACTTTTAGCAATTGATATAAATAATATTTTTATGTTTATAAGCTTCAAGTTCTGTTTAACACTTGATTTAAAAGTAATCTTTTGTAAGTACTCTAATACTTTCTGTCTAGAATGGGAAAAATAAGTGTATAAAATTGAAAGTGAGAGTAAGAAAATAACCGCTAAAAAAACGATTTTTCCCACATTAAACGGTTGGTAAAATAACAAGACGCCAAAAAGAAAATTTGTAAAAGTTCAGTGAACTGTTTGTTATTTTCACAGTTGTATACAATGAAAGAAAACACACTTGGTTTCAGTTTCGATTGTTTACAGCTACATCTACTTTTTTTTTGATGTATTTGTTTTGTTTTTACTATACATTCATTACTAGCATTCAATATGGAAATATTGCTCTTTTTGCTTGATTCGCTGTAAATGAACTTGACTGTTCATTTACTGTTTCACAGCAAAATTTCACTTTTGCTGTTTTAAAACATTTTACGTTGTTGCTTATTTCTATGATAAAATTGTAAAATATACTATAATAAATTTGCGTTTGTTCAAAATGTACATTGTTCATCCTTTAAATTTCGTTGTTCTTAAAAAACCATACAAAAATTATTAAAATTTCAAAGCTGAAGAAAGATCCCATAACGCACGTTTAGTTTCTTCACGAAACTCCGCCTAAGAGAATAGTTTTTTCTTAACCCCAAAGGAGCAAACAATTTTGGTCATTCGTTAAAATAGTAAAAATTTAGATATTTTCATAGCTTCTAGCGCTTTTAAAGTATGGCAAAATCTTCACTGACTCGGCTGAACAGGCGAACCTGTTGGCTGGATTGTTTTCACAGAAAACCTTCACAATCCCGACTAGTAATCAACCACTGCCTTTAATTGAAAGTAAACCTTTTCTAATGCAGAAGATATAAATATTTTCGAACTTGAACAGTAAAACGGGTTCTTGCAAATAACTCAATACGAACAAAGCCGCCGGTTTTGATGGTATTCCTCCAATTTAGCTTAAATCGCGTACTTCTACCCTGACTCGGTCTATGCACCTTTTCAACATCTCTTACAGAACGACGTATTTTCATTTTTTTTAAGATCGCAATTGTTCAGCCAGAACGAAAAAAGGGCGATGATCAACGCCCTCCAAAGTTATGCAGAGTGTAATAAACTTCAATCTCATGAATTATCTGGGGCACCATAAATTGCTCAGTGACCGTCAAATTTGGTTTCAGCAGGGAATGCTCTACTGGTAACCTGATGGCGTTCCTCGCCGAAAAATTGGAACAAATTCGTTTATATATTAGTTAAGTGCAGGATTGTTACTCTGTATATTTTAAAGGCGTTTGACCGAGTGCGATATAAAGTGATATTGTCAAAACTAATTGCTTATGGTGTTGATGACACTTTGCACGCTGAACCACATTTTTTTCTCAAGGACAGAGGCATACGTGCCGTGGTCGACGGCATTTGTTCAGAGAGCATTCCATCGATGCAAGAGTAACGTAGGATTCAATACTATCACCTTCTTTGCTTTTGGATCTTGTCAACGGCCTTTGTTGAACGTCTATAGTGTTATGAACGACCCATAACCAAACAATCCATTCATTTGCAGATGACATCAGCGTTATTCTTATAACGACTGAGCTATTGAGAGAAAGAAGCCTCCTTAACGACCTCAGAAAATCTCCAAGTGGCGTCTTGCTTATATAGAAGATTTTGAAACAAACAAGGTCAAAATCTGAAACAAACAATCATGGGTTGTCTGTTAAGTTACATGCGAATCTTCCTTTAGCTTCCTACAATGCACATATTTGGGTTTTAAGAACTTATTTGAAGCTTCTAGACCAGAGGTGCACATAAGAGCTTCGGGGAGCCCTCGGCTTTCACAGACAAGTCGTGTGTGCGAACCTGCCGAACTTCTTCGACGATAGCATTGAATCAGTTTACGTTTGATCTTCACGGAGTAAGCATCTTATACGCAAAGTGTTATGTTGAATTTTTGTCTTGTACACACATACTTAGACAAAAATGTTGCGTTTCTGTTGGAAGCTGTGCATCACTGTTCTAGACCATATTTAGAGTCATGTTATATATTTGATAGGAGAGGAAACCATTTCTTGTTTACTCAAATCTCTTGGGCGTCGACGCAATATTGATTGCTAAGCCTTCTTTCTGTAAAGGTGCTCCCATGAGAAGTTTACTTAGGAATTTTATGGCCTGAATCATCCAGATCGTGAGTTTTCTTTGTCCACTCGAGCAACTCTTCAAGCTAATTCCTACACCATTCACTTGATGCCCAACAGAACATCGCATTACCAAGATGATTCGTTCTTCCCTCACACGGTTAAATTGTGAAATGATCTTTCTGCGAACTTCATCCTCGGCAGATATATGTATATTCCCACTAAACTATCACCCTTCTTCCAAACAAATACAATGCTTTGACATCACTTGGTCGTAGGTTAAGTTTAAAATTAAATAAAATAAATGAAACTGCATTGACAATGACTTGTCCTTATCCTTCTTAATGATCCTTCAAATCTTGGTAGAGTGTTGTTGGGTGAAGCGTTACGCTTTTTTTTGAGGCCCACAGCACTTTCAAAAATTAGAACTTTTGAATGGTTTTTGAACATGTTTCTTAATTTCTATGCACTCGGATTTGAACATTTTCGATTTCGGCAAAAAAATTATGGGTATAATTCGAAAATGTACGTTTTTAGATATTTGAATAATGGTGGGGTGAAGCCTTTAACCAAAATATAAACATCAACATTAATTGATTTAATGGCCACGGGCAGGCTCCTAAGTCACCAAGAAACTAAAATATTGAGTAAAAGTCATCGAATCCAATACAAAATTCTTTTATTTGCGGTTAAAAAATGAATGAAAAAAATTTAATGAAACATTAGTTAAAAAACTACTGCAAATTTCGCTAATATCGAGGTCAGAGTCTCAGTTTCCACAGGTGCATTGAATAATTACAAATGCACAATAATACAATAATTACAAAACAAAATACTTATAATTATTCAATGCACAGGTGTAGCAGGTCATAGTAGGTGGTTGCATTTGTTGTAATGAATTGAACTGATCGAGTTAAATTTTTTTGGTATCATACTTCCTTTTGCGGGTTTGTTGGTAATTGTCACGCGAAGGTTTAGGAAAAATATTCGAAAAATTCTCAACAGGTGGCGCTGTACACGCACATTTCGTTTTTCTGTTCAATTTGGACGTTACTTTGCGCACATCTACTTTAAAACGAATGAACTTCATCGTGAAGCAACAAGTAAACGTTACTGTTCAATGCTATTTGTATTCAGTTGAGTGGCAGAAAAGAGGTTTGCCGCAGTAACACTTTCTTCTTTGGATGGTGGACAAAATTACACCAAACCAAATTGATAACATAATATCTGCCAAAATTCCTGATACTGACATTGATCTAAAGTTACACGAAGTGGCGAAGACCAATAGGCTCCACGGACCATGTGGACAACACAATCCTACTTAGGTTTGTATGTTTGACAATAAGTGCACAAAACGCTATCCACTTGCTTTTATTTGCGATACTCAAACTGGAAACGGTGAATATCCACTCTATCGGTGTCGCTCACCAGATGACAGTGGTAGAACATTCATCACTCAGTTGAAAGGAGCAGTTCAGTGCGATCGATTAAGTATGTATGTAAATACGTCTCCAAATGAAGCGATGTGGCGGTAATTGGCGATGAACAAAATGAAATCAGCAATTTTCAAATGGGCCGATATGTGAACTGCAACGAAATACTCTGGAGAATATTTGCCATTCATGGACGTCATCCGACTGTTGTGCATCTGGCAGTTCATTTGGAGAATGGCCAAAGAGTGTATTTCAACACAGAGAACGCAGCACAACGAGTGGAAGGAGCAACAGCAACAACATTAACGAGTGTTTTTTCAACTTGCGCCAGTGATTCGTTTGTAAGAACATTGCTGTACTCGGAGATGCCTCGATTTTATACATGGAATACATCGTCAAAGAAATGGTTAAGCAAAAAGCAAGGCTAATCAGTAGATGAATATTCTGGTGTGTTTTCAACTGATGCATGGGATGAATTTACACAATTCATTCAAAGAACGACGATTGCTTCTACCTTCGGTTGCTTTTGGTAAATGTGCGCGGTTTAAGTTCATTTGAGTCATCATTGAGTCTGCAATTTTTCGAGAAGCATGTCAAAAGCTTGAAAATTGCTTGAACAGGACAATCTCTAAAATCAAAAGCTGGACGATGCAATTGCTTCTTCACCTGCCAATGAAGTTCGTGCATTTCTCGCTATGATCATTTCAACATGTCAGCCTTCAAACCCACGTCATTTATGGGATACGAACATCACAGAAGACATTTTGTATCACTTTCGAGTCGCAACATGATGTTTCTTATTGCAAATAAACGATGCCATATACAATGAAGCGTTAGTGCTGATTGAAGATTTATGTTTGCTTATGAGTGGCAAACTATTGATTGAAACGCATAGGTCAGCACCAAATCGTCCAACCAGGGCTGCCGTTTTGGTAAAATATTACCAAATTTGGTAAAAAGATTTTAACTTGGTAAAATGGTAAATTTTTTTTTGGTTTGGTAAAAAATTTAAAATAAGTTACATTTAATAAAATGAAGGTATACAAATTATATCAATAATGCTCATTATGCAGAACCACCGTTATGATTGAAAATTATCTCTCAAATAAAGACGAATGTATCAAGTGGAAATTACACGAATGAACGCAAAGTAAAATGTCAAAAAGTTGAATTTGTCAGTTGCTAAGATCGTTGACTTAGGAAAGAAATTGATGGATCGCTAAGGATGGATTGACGTTTCAATCGACTACTTCAAATTGTCAAAAAATATTTCGATGAAGAGAGCGCTCGCTCATAAGCAAATAACATATTACAAAGGGCACATTCAGCATACTCAACATTGCCAACACTTGAGCAAAATTTAAGTTTGATATTACTCAGTAAAACTGATGAGGTGGGAGTCGCTAAAATGTACGCTACTATCTCAACTGTTCAAAAATTAAAACTTCAAGTTTAAATCTGTGTTAATTAATCTGTGTTAATACATATAGGCACATCATTCTGAGGTGGTGGAAACTAATTTTCAACATATAATACTTATCATTTGTATATGACTTTTTTAGAGTGCAATTTAATATTAGATATTTTTAAAGTACTTAAAAATCAAAATATGCGCATGAAATACCTATGTACTTAAAAAAGAAAATTATAAATAAATAGTTTAAGTTATTGTAATAGTATAAAAGGTTATAAATAAATAATACATAGACTATCATTTCGTCAACCCATTCGGCTAAAACATAGCTCACCTAGGTATGATAGTGTTGTGACAGCACAACAGTTGACTAAACTGAATGTGGCCAGTAACTGTTTTGCTTTGACTGCCGTTTTGGACAGCAGCCAATTCCCTTCTCAAGAGAAAATAAGCAGCTGTCAATGCTACCTTTATTTTTGTATCATGGCTAAGATATTATTTTTAATACATTGACTTTCTTAAAATTTATATTCTAAGCGATTATGTTATTTCTGTTTAGATTTATTATAAGAAATAAGGCGACCAATGTGGTGGAAAGTGAGGAAACATCTTCAAGCGTATCAACCCTGTAAAAGTGTATGTTTTTCCTTCTCAAGAAATGTTAATACATAATAAACGAATCTAACCATCCTTGTATAACGCACGCATTTCATAATATTGCCGTTTTAAGAACAGCTGATATGCAGGGCAACATTCTCCCCTGAGAAAGCTTCGCAGGGCAGAAAATGCGCCTTTTTTGCCCTGTGTGAGTGCGACATTTTAAGAAACGTACACAGAATTTTCTCACCCGTTTGCATTTAATTTAGAATCGAACACGAAAAAAGGCAAGGGCAGTGAAAAGGTAACATTTTTTGGTAGAACGAAAACGCCATTAATTTAATTAAAAAGAATGTATAATTGTTTTGTTTCTTTAACTTAAAAATACAGTTTTTTGTGTTTGGTAAATTATTTTTCATTCTGGTAAATTTTTGGATGAAATTTGGTAAAATAAAATGTTTGAGAGTGGCAGCCCTGCGTCCAACTAGAGATGTATTGATTCGTGAATTGGAACGAGAGTGTGCTTACGACACGAAAAGTTTGTAACAACAAGTACAAAGAAACATTTCTCTGTTGAATGAACAGCAAAGGAGTGCGTATGATCAACTGATGAAGGCTGTCGATGATAGCTGGAAATATTGACTTTTGTTCCTGATGCTCTCGGCGAAACTGGGAAAACATTCCTGATCATGATATAATAAAGAGGTACGGTAAAGAGATTCACCACACCGTCTACGAATGTCATGCACACGTGAAAATGAAAATTAGCGATGCCACTTTTTCTTTGAGTTGATAAATGTGGGACAAACACTTTGAGAGGGAAAAATATGAGGGTAAAAGGGATAAAATAAGAAGAAATGCATTTTTAGACTCGATATCGTTATTAAATCGTTTTTATATAATTTTTAAACTACTTCAGTTTGGGAAATAACGTGAAGAAATATCGATATCGATTTGTAAATAATAAATTGTTCTGAAATTAAAAGTAATTTTATTTCTTTGATGCCAGCAGTATTTATAATTAAATAAACTATGAACTTCATATTATTTGAGATGATATTGAGGGTATTCATGAAAAGCGGCAAGCTGATATTTTGGGCAATAAATTATTTTTATCAGATAGATTTGTGAAAGTCCCCTTAAGTTGATTGTGCATTTGAAGAGATAAGTCAGCTGTTATCTTGCAAACAGCAAACTTTCATCATTTCATTTCGTTTTAGTTTTTTGTAATAACAATTATTTTTATTGAAATTTTATAAGGCTTAAAAGGATAACGTAAGAACGAATGTGTTAAATAAGAAACGCTTTTATTTTAATTTTAAAGTTGTTTTTTAGCTTTTTTTTAGCTTTTGTTTAGCTTTTTGTATTCTTAATTTTTTATTTAAAGATTTTATTCTGGCATGCATTCTAAATCTAATAAATAATTTTTTAACATCGTTTGGCAAGGAAACGTGTATTGTAAACGTTGACTGTATCACAAGGAAACGTGTACTGTATCACAGAACGGATTTCAGTGAATGACTTACCTCATAACATCAGCAAATGTGGAGCAGCGAAAAAGCTGATGCATAATTTTTTAATTACAAAACATGTACTTCCCCGTTTTCTGCCCAAGTAATTCAACAAAATCACTGTGGACAAACATGGATATTTAATGAATGCTTTTTAAGATACGGCAGCACTGATTTTTTTTGATTTGACATTCGTAGACGGTGTGGTGAATCTCTTTACCGTACCTCTTTATTATATCATGTTCCTGATATCATTGATATTAGCAATAATATGTGCTCAAAGTGTCAAAGCGTTGCATCTCTCGGAATCGCTGCAACACTGTTGGAAGGTGAAAGAACGGCACATTCAGCACTGAAGCTTCCGTTA
Source organism: Tetanocera ferruginea (assembly GCA_958299015.1). Classification (NCBI taxonomy): domain Eukaryota; kingdom Metazoa; phylum Arthropoda; class Insecta; order Diptera; family Sciomyzidae; genus Tetanocera; species Tetanocera ferruginea. The sequence continues at coordinate 60,105,924 of OY282640.1, read as the reverse complement.
AACCTGCAAATCAACAAAAATACTGTTTGCAACATTTCAAAGTAATCAGCCAAGGCAAAAGTATTGAAATGTTGTAAATTGATCATATGGAATGAGTGCATGATGGTACACAAACGTTGATCGAACATTGAGAGATTTGCGCAACAATAATCGTCACTTTGATGGTGTGATGATACTGTTGGCAGGCGACTTCCGGCAAGCACTTCTCGTGGTTCCAAATTCAATAGCGGCGCATGAACTAAAGGCATGTCTTAAGTCATTGTATTTGTGGCGATACGTGAAAACCATTCTATTGACTACGAATATGCGAGTGTTGCTACAAAATGATACAACCGTAGAAATTTTCTCAAAGAACTGCAGAGAATTGGACATGAACAAATTCCTGTACATACTATGAGTGGTTTTATATCGATTACACCTGCCATTTGCCAATTCACTTCAACAAAAGATGATCTCATCAAGAATTTATATCCGAATACTAGTCAAAGTTATTGTAACTACGATTGAATGATTCAAATCAAATTCCGGGAGAATTGCGGTCATACAAATCGACAAATCGTGTAGAAAACAAAGACGAAGTCGTCAATTATCCAGCAGAATTTTAAAGCTCTTTGGATTTTTCTGTCATGCCAACTCATCATTTGCGTCTTAAAGGGCCTTTAAAAAGATACTAATTCCTAATTCCACGAATTCCTTTGACTTCAACCGATATGTCGTTCCAGTTCAAACGCATTCAATTACCAGTGAAACTTGAATTTGCAATGACCATAAATAAGTTACAAAGGCAGTCGCTGAAAGTGTGTGACATAAATCTGGAAATGTCATGCTTTTCACACGTCCAGCTAGCTCAATGTGACGTGTTCCCGAGTAGGAAAACTATCCTCATTATTCATTTACGCTCCGGAGAAGAAAACAAAAAGTGTTTAATTGAATAAAATAATTGTTCCATTCTTTTTTGTTGCAGTTCAATAAATCGAAATAGAAGTCAATGAAAGTTATCTACTCGATTTTATTCTATTTTCGCCAAATATTTGATGGAACGAAATCCATTGGGCCAACCGTCTGTATAAAAATGGGCTATGAATTCAATTGAATTCAAAAAGTGTTTTTTTTCAATCTATAATTTCAATTATACTATTGCGTCATGTGTTTCGTAACTAATTTTCAATACAAAAAAATTTCGGATGGAATCCTCGACATTAATTAAAAAAAAAAAAAATTATTTTGGGCAAAACGAAGTTTGCGGGATCAGCTTGTTAAATATATTTCATTCAATTCGGACAGGAAAATATAATTTTTAATTTATTTTCAGCACTTCTTACGTACAGAAACAACAACCAATTGAGAATTACATCGTGTGGTTGCTCATATTTTTGATGTGAATAAACAACAACAAAATTAATTTTTTAAAACAATGGCATAAACTGCAAATGTGAATAGCATGGTTTGAGATGGTTTTGAGCCCTATTGAGCCAATTTCAGTTTCAGTTTTTCAGAATTATTTTGCAATAATTTTCGAATTATTTTGCAACTTTCTTTGCGATTTATCGCTCCTTTGCTTTACTTATGACGACGTTATTTTAAATGTTTTTATTTTTATAATAAGTTTAAAATACTTTTTTTTTCACTTTAGCACAGTATCAAAATTTTTTAATACATGCCTTTTCCAACTTGTTTGGAAACTTGCGATGAAAGATACAACACTTAGGCCGCGTTCATAGTGGAAGCTGAAGCTGGCTAAGCTTTTTCAAGCGATATGATGACGCTTTTTCTTGCTGTTGCTGTTCATAGTGCGCGCTTTTTTTCGAGCTTTTAGATACTTTTTCTTGCTGTTGCTGTTCATAGTGCGCGCTTTTTTTCGCTCTTTTAGATACTTTTCCTTGCTGTTGCTGTTCATAGTGCGCGCTTTTTGCATGCGCTTGGCTTATGTTTTGTGTAAATTATTTCTTGTATTTTGGAAAGTTAATGCATATTTTGAAGTGGAAAGAGTGTGGGAAGGAAGGAAAGAGTTTTTAGTGCAAAAAACATAGTGTTACTTGTTGTTAAATAAATTTTAAACAGAGAAGATAAATTTTTGCCATGCGCCGAAAGTCAGAATTGTCAAAAAATACCAAACAAAATACAAAACGAAAAAAGTTGGAAACCTATCCTCTACAAAGCAACAAATAAAATATTTTGTCTATATTCTACGCTCAAAATAAAGATCAATAACATAAGATCATAACAACAAAACATGCATTCAAAGGAAATTGAAAACGTGCAACTCACACACATACCAAGAAATGATGCAAGAATGAAGTAAGCATCTGAAGAAGAAAAAGCGTCGAAAATTAGCGATGCCTACAAAAAATTACCAACAACAAAACGTGTCTAAACAACAACACGCATTGAGGCAAAGTCGGAATAGCGCACGATTCCATATTTGCGCATCGCATATGCTGAATTTACTAACAACAAAAAGACATACCAACAACAACATGCAATGCTGGCAGCGTCTGCGATCATGTTGACATTGTTAAATAGACAAAAACAACAACACGTATCAACTGATAATGCGAAAATAAAACTAAAGCGCTGGGCATTGCTGCCGAAAAGTACAAAAACAAAATCAGTGCGGCAAAACATAAACAAGAAATAAAAAAAACAGCCAAGAAAAGTGTTAAAAAGTATGAAAATAACCTACATCACAAAGCATACGTACGACATGAAACAAAAAATCAAAACTGTGTACACAAACGAGATGGAAGAAAAAGTGCCAAAAAGTATGTTCAAATAAGCTGAAACCCAAAGCATAAGTACGACATGAAACAAAAAATCAACACCGTGTGCCAAAGTGAGATAGAAGAAAGAACATCACAAAGCATACGTACGACATGAAACAAAAAATCAAAACTGTGTACACAAACGAGATGGAAGAAAAAGTGCCAAAAAGTATGTTCAAATAAGCTGAAACCCAAAGCATAAGTACGACATGAAACAAAAAATCAACACCGTGTGCCAAAGTGAGATAGAAGAAAGAAGTATCAAAAAGCCTCAAAACTGGCGTAACCTTGAATTTAAGCTGGCACTATGAACACTTCGCGCTTTTTCCATATGATTGTACATAAAGCGTTTTCAGCAGCTGTAAAAAGTTTCAGCTTCAGCTTCCACTATGAACGCGGCCTTAGTTGCACAGATAAGTTGCAAGGTTGAAATTGATTGAGTGGTATTAGAAAAGGGTATTATAGGGGAGATACTCTTAAGCATTTGTGCTGGAAGTTAATTTGGTCGTATTGATGTTTTGCTGTTCGACGGCTTCCTTTTCATAGTTGTAGAAATAATTATATAACAAAATGATTCTATGAAATGCAAAATTAGTAAAATAACAAAAGTGTTGATAACATGCTGGAAATTTCTCAATAATTTTGTCTCAAAATCGATTTAAAATAATTTAATCAAAAAAAGTACTCTTCACCTTTCAAAGAAATTCACAATTAAAGTTGCAAATATTGGGTTTTTCAAAACTTACGTAACATTATAAAAAGCAAATGAAAATAAGCTGCGTCACATCAAATTTTTACAACTAAATACAAAAACAATTTTCCAGGAAAATTCAGTTGGATGCGTAAAAAACTGAACACATAAAGGCAACGTTGTAGAAGAGAAATCGTTAAAAATACTTTATTTACAAATAAACAAAGAATTGACAGTAGCGGCAAAATTAAAACAAAAAACAAAAAAAGAAACACACAATAAATTTCATAGTTCCAAAAAATACTAACAGCACAAATACTTAAAATTGTAGCTTGTAAAAAAGTTAAATTTGCAAACGAGTCATTCGTGGTTAAGTGGTGGCAATAATTTTTGAATTTATATGCTAGAGTTGTTCTGACTGTGATAGTGATATTAAACTGCACAACAACAACAACTATAAGCGATACAGCCACACAGAATATAAAAAGCAACATGAGGAACTGGTTGTTGCCAATTTTAGCGCTGGTTGTGGCCAAGTATATTAAGTCAAAAATTGTTATTCATTCGGCGAACAAACTTTGTGAATTTTTATATAAAAAAAAAAATAATATAAACAAAAAAAAATGGCCTATATTGAAGGGCAACAAAAGGCAGGCTCATTGACTTAAAAATGAAATGAACGCCGTTACAGAAACACACACACACACAGACACTCATGCATTGGCAACAGCGGAAGTACAACTGTGTGTATCTCTTAATATGTGGAACTCGACTTTTATTCAAAATGATCAAATTTTGAATATTACCTATTCTCGTCATCAATGAAATTTGCTATCTCTTTCTAACTGCCGTCTCATTTGTACTTGCTGTTCAGGCAAGTTGATTTATAGCACTTCCCCGTATAAAATGACAACAATTGACGCACTGCAGACTATTTTGGACACTTGGAATGATTGTTAAACAGCACTTAAAACAACAACAACAGTTTTAAACCCACATATATTGCACAACCACTGAAATTACAAGTACAACAAAAATTTAGCGAACAGCAGCAGCAGATACCACCGGCATTTTCACTGTTGGCCATAGAAATTGTGAACTCGTGCAACTTATGTTACCTTGTTGTTGTTGTTGTTTTGTTTTTGTCGTTGCTATTTCTATCAGTGTTTTTGTTTTTGCTCAAGTAGATGATGATATTGTTGTTATTTTGGAATTTGCATAACATAGAAACTGTCTGTCCGTCGTCAATTGAATTCGAATTGTTCTGCTTCAATGTGGTTGGTTTCATTCATTGACTCATTCCGACTCCTAGCCCAACCAGCCAAGCTCCAGGTGAGTATTGAAGGCTATGTTGATGTTATTTTGTTACTTAGGTATATTATTTCGCATGCATAATGCATAAATTTTGAGCGATCCATTTGAAGTACAAGTTTTTCGAATTCCATGCATTATTCAAGAAATTTCAGTTAAGAACCTTTTCAGTGTGATGCAACCTCAAAACCAACGAAATAAAATTTAGATTGAGTCAATTTTAAGTAACTCAATTTTTACTTTTTTATATGTGATAAAAATACCAAGGATTTATTCTTGTTTGTTAGAAATACTGGAGAACAGTCCAAAATTATTTTCAGCCAGTGGTTAAATTTTAAATTTAATCAAATATTTAAGACGTTATTGCATGATGCAGGAATTTTCAGGGTTGAAACTTTTCATATGTTCGAAAAGTTCAATTCAAAATAATTTGCTTGCATTTTTCAAGCCTGGATGGGGAGGGATATACATTTTCTTAGCTTAGGCCCGTTAACTGATCTCCGAAGTTTAAATTCCTTAGTCCCGTCATTGATCTCAATTTTAAACAAAGTTTAGCTTAAACAAAGTTTAAAATTCCTTAACCTCAGTTTAAATTTTAACGCCGATACCTCATCTCAAAAAATCTAAGTTTAACTTGGTGAGGCAAGTTTAATTTTAAACACAGAAATTCTAGGTTTAAAAAATTTAAACTTAGATTTAGTCTCTGAGCTCAAATATGATCATATTTGTTGTAAACTTTAAAGCTTTTTTCTAAGCAGGATTTTCCATCTCTGGAATTTTCATTACTACTGAATAAAATGTAAATATTTTCACAAATTTTCAAGTTTTTTAGAAAAATATATAATTTTTTATATATTTATATAGTATAAAACATGAATTTCATTGGAAATAAACCATAGACTACTTTTGTACTAGATCATGATAAAATTACAAGCTTGGCCCGTTTGGGAGAGAATTTGAGAAGTACCCCTTATTTTGACAAGTAGCTATAATTCTGTCAAAAAAATATAAACAAAAAATAATTCAGCTCATTCTCAGAGTTTGTCGAGCAAATATTATCGTAGTTATGCTTTCCTACTTAAGTAACCATACAACTACTTTATAGTATATCTATAGTTAGTAACGGATGACTAGAAAACAATGATTTTTTTAAACAATCAATCGCTTATTAAAATATTTAATTCTTCAATTAATCCTACTTCCTATCTTAAAAATAATTAGAATTTAAAATAACATAGTTTATTTGAAATTTGTTCTCAACTTGAGATAAAATATATATCTGATATATATATGTATATTATACTATATCAGATATATATTGAAATATATATTGATATACTTAACCAAACATAAATAAAGTCCATGTATTCCTGTACAGTTTTAAGCAGTTTTCACTAATTTGGGTTGTATGCGAGTAGGACGTGTTCGTGGGCGGGTGGCGCCCATTTTTTGTGCGCACCTTAGTTTTGATATAAAATTCTCTCATACCAAGTTTAATACCTGTAGGCCATGTATGAACCTTTTTATGGTATTTTTATATTGTGAGTTGTATGGGAGGTGAGCGTGTTTGTGAAAGAATCACTCCCATTTTGTACAATATAGACTTTTGTACATGTCTTAGATTTTGTACAAAATACATAAATACCAAATTTGATCTCTGTAAGACAAACATAAGCTTATTTATGCAGTTTTCAATTTTTTGGTTTGTATGGGAGGTAGGCACATCAAAAAGACATTTCATCTGTTAAAAAAAACATACGTACCAAATTTTATCTTTGTAGGTTGAAAAGAAGCTTACATATTGAGTTCTCAATTTTTGGATTGTATGGGAGATGGGCGTGTCTGTGGGCGGATTAAACCCATTTTTACAAGACATATTTGTTTTAATATAAAGAACATACACACTTAACTTTATTGTTGTAAGTCAATTATGAGCTTAGTTATACAGTTTTCATTTTTTGCGTTGTATGGGAGGAAGGCGTGCCCATAGGCAGATTCCAAAAATATTCAATAGTGCAGATCCTTGGGTTCATTTGATAATATGTACCGAGTTTCATCCAAGAATCTCAACTTCTTCTTATCCTGTGTTTACGGACAACACACAGACGGACGGACAGACGGACATGGATAGCTCGACTCACGAGGTGACCCTGATCAAGAATATATATATTTTTCTATACCGGACTCGCTATAGAAATTCAACTTTTAAAATAGAAATTAAAAATTTGTTGGTTCTGATGAAAGACAGCACTTAAAACTATAAGATATCATATGAGCAGCCATCAGTCCAAGCATATGTCGCATCAAAAACCAAAATATATGTTTTTGGCCCCATTTTTTAATAAAAATAGAAAATATCCCCTTTTAACCTTTCAAGCGTTCTAAAAAATCGAGTTTTTAAGGAATGATAGCACTGTGCGACAATTATAGAGTCAATTGGAATAACCTCAAATATCGCAATGGTTTCTAGTAGTGCATGATCTAAATATTATGCCCTCATACTCAGTTTTATCGGATTAGGTCAAATAAGAGATAAATTCAAGGTCAAATTTCACATTTCAGTCACAAATTTTTTCTTATAACTCTTAAACTTAATTCAAATCCTATGTAGTAACTACATCTAAATATTTGCAATGGATGGTTCTTTACATTTTGAGAGCATTTTTTGCTCAAAGAGTTGCGTGGGGGGGTAAATTATTTCTTCGAAAACAGGGCTTTTTTAATAAAAAACTAAATTTTTAATAGTTCAGTTACTTTTTATTTGTCTTCAAAAACAATCAGATTTTGCTGAATTTTTGCACACACCTTAAGTAAAATAAAATAACCTACCACTGAAAAGATCATGTGCGCATCCAAATATATTCGGATTCAAAGATTACCAAAGATTGTAACTTCGCTAATGTAAGCCCTAGATTAAAATCATTCAGATGACAATTATAGATCCAACAAATTTCTTCAAAACTGTACTTAACATTTTTACCGAAAGAGTTACCGTTTTCAAGATATGCGCGTAAAATTCAGCAAAAATTCAGCAAAATCTGATTGTTTTTGAAGAGAAATAAAAAGTAACTGAACTATTAAAAATTTTGTTTTTTATTAAAAAAGCCCTGTTTTCGAAGAAATAATTAACCCCCCCCCTTTACGCAACTCTTTTAGCAAAAAATGGTGTCAAAATGTAAAGAACCATCCATTGCAAATATTTAGATGCTGTTACTTATCCGATAAATCCTCAGTCCTTAATAAATAATAATAATAAATCTCAAGTCCTAAATATATGTAATAATAATATTCCGCGTGTTTCTCGTTCAAACTATAAGTTACCTTGGTATACTCCTGGTCTCAAAAAGTTAAAAAACCTAAGAAATAAATTTTTTAAATTGTTTAAAGAAACGAATAATTCTTTTTATGAACGGCAACACACTCATTATGTGAGGGACTTTAATTTTCTAAGTAAATTTTTATATAAACAGTATATTTTGAATTTTGAATATAAAATTATCTCTAATCCAAAATCTTTCTGGAATTTTAGTAAATCCAAGAAGGATGGATCGCATATTCCAACATCTATGGTACTTAATGATAAACGTTCGCTGTCTCTTTCTGACACAGTTAATCTCTTTGCTGAGTTTTTTAAATCAAATTTTGATAATGATGGTACGAGGTTTGATTCTTCGGTTCTGGAGGGTGTTGACGAATTTATTGACCTTGGATCGTTGACATTATCTAATACTGATGTTTTAAATGCTTTATCATCTATGAAATGCTCTGTCAAAACTGATATTGATGGATTATCTTCTACTATTATTATCTGTATTTTACTCATCAATTGTGCTATAGCGTTTTCAAAGTCTCTTTGTTCTATTTTCAACAAGTCATTATCTAGTGGAGATTTTATTGATTGTTAGAAAATTGCCTCAATTCCTAATGTATGCTGATGATTTGAAGTTATTTTCCAGTATTTGCAGCCCTGATGATATCACATCACTTCAAGCGGACCTTAATAATGTGTTTAATTGGAGTGTTCGCAATGGCCTCCCGCTTAATATTAGTAAATGCTCTCAAGTAACTTTTAATAAATCCTTAAATTCTCTAACTTCAAATTATTTATTAGCTGGAATTCCTCTAGAAAGAGTCAACATCGTTAAAGACCTTGGTGTGATTTTCGATTGCAAGTTTTCCTTTGTTGATCACTTAAATTTTCTATTGCCTAAAGTTTACTCACTTCTTGCTTTTATCCGTAGGAATACCTCAGAATTTCGTGATCCACATACGCTTAAAACTCTTTATAATAGTCTGGTTAGGTCTAGACTTGAATACGCTGCCATCATTTGGAATCCATCATATGCGATCCATACCTTGAGATTGGAAAGAGTCCAGAAAACTGCCACTAGAGCAATGTTGAGATCTCTCTTCACTCCATTACCCTCGTATAATGTACGTTGCCTGCTTATGGGTTTGAAATCCTTAGAATCGAGAAGAAATGTTCAATCTTTATTATTTATTCATGATATAATCTCTTCTAAAATTGATTGCCCGGGATTGTTGCAGTTAATTGAATTTAATATTCCTGTAAGGCAGTTGCGGTATTTCAAAGTATTTTTTGTTAAACAAGTTCGTACAAATTATGCTCGAAACGAGCCAATTACTAGAGCTTTAATTCTTTTTAATGAATTGTCACTTAAATTTTCTCTTGATCTTTCGTTGCCAAAATATAGTTTAAAAAACTTTTTGTCTAATATCTTATAATGCTTTTAATTGTATACCACTTATTTTGTTTTTGTAGAAGTATCTTTTTAATTTTTAGTGTTTAAATTATATTTGTTTTTTGTTAAAATAGTCTGTAAGAATGTTATATATTCATAGACTGGAAATAAATAAATAAATAAATAAATATAAATCTGAGTTTGAGGGCATAATAAGTAGTGCATGGTATATAAAGGGTGATTTTTTAAGAGCTTGATAACTTTTTTTTTAAAAAAAACGCATAAAATTTGCAAAATCTCATCGGTTCTTTATTTGAAACGTTAGATTGGTTCATGACATTTATTTTTTGAAGATAATTTCATTTAAATGTTGACCACGGCTGCGTCTTAGGTGGTCCATTCGGAAAGTCCAATTTTGGGCAACTTTTTCGAGCATTTCGGCCGGAATAGCCCGAATTTCTTCGGAAATGTTGTCTTCCAAAGCTGGAATAGTTGCTGGCTTATTTCTGTAGACTTTAGACTTGACGTAGCCCCACAAAAAATAGTCTAAAGGCGTCAAATCGCATGATCTTGGTGGCCAACTTACCGGTCCATTTCTTGAGATTAATTGTTCTCCGAAGTTTTCCCTCAAAATGGCCATAGAATCGCGAGCTGTGTGGCATGTAGCGCCATCTTGTTGAAACCACATGTCAACCAAGTTCAGTTCTTCCATTTTTGGCAACAAAAAGTTTGTTAGCATCGAACGATAGCGATCGCCATTCACCGTAACGTTGCGTCCAACAGCATCTTTGAAAAAATACGGTCCAATGATTCCACCAGCGTACAAACCACACCAAACAGTGCATTTTTCGGGATGCATGGCCAGTTCTTGAACGGCTTCTGGTTGCTCTTCACTCCAAATGCGGCAATTTCGCTTATTTACGTAGCCATTCAACCAGAAATGAGCCTCATCGCTGAACAAAATTTGTCGATTTAAAAAGTTGCCCAAAATTGGACTTTCCGAATGGACCACCTAAGACGCAGCCGCGGTCAACATTTAAATGAAATTATCTTCAAAAAGTAAATGTCATGAACCAATCTAACGTTTCAAATAAAGAACCGATGAGATTTTGCAAATTTTATGCGTTTTTTTTAAAAAAAAAGTTATCAAGCTCTTAAAAAATCACCCTTTATATACCATGCACTACTAGAGACCATTGAGATATTTGAAGTTATTTTTTCCTATCGCACTGTGTAGTTAATAATGTTATTTTTTTTTTTGCTTAAATAAAACGAATTGAAACAGTTTTATTCCAATTGAATTATAGTTTGGTTTTGAATCTTAAATATTGTTAAAAATAAAAATTACTTTTTAAACAGAAGCATCACCTAGAAAACTCGTAAAAATCTTTACTCAAGCTCGATTGAGTGAAATAAAATCCAATTTTTTCGGATATCAGGATCCAAATCAGGTTTCTGTCGTAAAGTTAAAATTTTGAAAAAATTATAATGGAGATTTCTTCATACAAAATGAGTTTTCTCGGCAATTTCAACATTTATTGAAATTTAAACATAGAAAGCAATATAAAACAACCCTCTTTTAAAAATGTTTTGAACTACGACTAAAAGTTAACAAACAAAATACCACACGACACGACAAGTAGATTTCCTAAAACAGGCACTGTGGCACTGTTCACTGTTGGGGAAGAAGAACAAGATTTCAAATTTTGAGAGCCTCTATTCAACCGGGCTTATCTTGTTATTATATCATGGTACTAGATAATATTTCAATTAATATATATCAAATAAATATTTCCCTTGAACTTTCTTCAGGAGAAGATTTTTTAAAACATGTTTATTCGTTATATTAGATATATTTCTTGATTTCCTCATCTGCTGGTGTCTTTCTACGTTTTATATAACAATTTGAAGATATAAGTGGATCCGAAGACAGCAACAAATGAGATATACATCATCGGGATCCTCAGTTTTAAAAATAACTCTTTTCCTTAATTGTACTCCTGAAAATTTTAAAGCACAAAAGAGTTAAAAACTGACAGCTTTCTGAGTAGTAATTTTACACTATGTGTAATCAGAATTTTGTAATGTTTAAACCATAACTTTTCACTACTGAAGTTCTTTAGTTTTGATTTAATGTCAAAAAAGCTTATTTAGTTGCTCTTTTGAAAACAAGCAAAACAATCGGTTGACCCCGATTTGGTGGGTCTGTAACATAGAAATATTATGAAAACAAAGAGATAGAATATCGAAGAGGAAACATTGCCGTCTTAGAAATAAATAAAAAAAAACTTACTATTAAAAACATGGAATTTTGTCTATTACAATATTTTGTTTTTAATACTCAACTGCAGTACTAACCCAATAATAAAGTGAAAAAGAAATGTTTTATATAACAAATGAAATATACAAAGAAGAAATAATATTTTTTTAGTACTTTTGAGACCATTTTTATTAAAAAAAAAAAAAAAAAAAATTTGTGAACATAAATTTTATATTTCACGTAAATGTTTAATTTTAAAAAACAAAAAAGAAATAAAACTTGTATTTGCAGTTCCTGGTTATACACAATCCGTACTAGTTGATTAAAAGAAAAAATGCAGCATATGTATCAAATTATATATTTTCTAAAATTTTTGAATTCTATTTATTTACTCAAATATCTTAATATATAAAAGACAAGCGTCATGCTCCCTGCTCTATCTTTATCGCTCAAACTGTTATAGTTGTTATTGCTATGTACAGGCTGAACATGTTAGCCTGGACCAGAACCTGTTTTGCTATTACAATGCTTTTTATATGAAAAAATTGTTAGTAAGTTAAGGTATCATCAGCAAGGACACATTGACGATGACTGGAACAAAATAACATTTGAGGTGAATGAAAAATGTCATATCGTCTGCTACTTACAGACTTCTATGCTAGTTATTTATAATAAAAAAACTTTACTTCGCTTAGTTTAATCAAAACACAAATTTATGATTATTATTTGTTCAGAGAACCCAAAACTAATTGGTCAAAACATGATTTTTTAAGTATCTCAACTTTGAAGTGAAGACAAAATTTTCCCCCAAATGCTTTGTTTTATTTCATTGATGCAATTTCCTGTCGATTGATACTAATATTGCTAAGTTTCGAGTCAAAAATAATTTTAATTTTTATCCATGAGCCAACGCAGTGTGCTCTGGTCGAAAAGTGAATATTTTGCGATCAAATTTTCAGAATTTTCAGCGGCACGCTGCTGAAAATCGACCTTTAAGCAGTTTTGAAAAAAAGGCGAAAAAAGGTTGTCGTATTTATTTCGTAAAATAAATTTAAGTTCAGAATCATACAAACTACTGCATACAAACTACTACTGTTCTCATAGAACATTAATAAATATCAAGGACTTACTGGAAATAAATAAAATTTTTATTTTGTCAAAAAAAAAAAAAGGTCTATAAATAAAAACAGTTTAGCAGAAACCCCATATTTAATACAGACTGCAATAAAAATAAAAGCCAAATGACATATTTCACAAGTAAGCGAAGGTTCAAGGACTATTTTTATACGAAGCAATGAAATAACTAATGAATGAATGGCTTTTAAAAGTGCTTGTTAATGAATTATTGCAAAACGCAACTACAAACTCTTTTCTGTCTATTCTTTTTAGTTAAATGGAATAAATTAAAGACATGAGCTACTGTGTGTGATTCATGACTTCAGTAGTCACTGACTTCAGTAGCTACTGTTATTAAAACTATAAAAATTTAATAAACATTGCAACAGGTACCTCTTAAAATTTTGACGCAAAGGTTAAAAAAACCCAAAGTCTGAACATGAACTCCGTCGCAACAAAACTTGGACAGTGTTTGAACTTAAAATAACAAGGCCGTTGCCGCATTTTCGTGACCTTTGTTATTTATTTTTTTTTTTTTATCTAATTCTTTGTTAAGGTGAGAGGTTAATGTAGTTGGACACTTCTACAAGAACTTCGCGAAATAGCAAGAATAAATTTATTACCAATAGTTAGCATGCCTATCGCAATGACCATGAATTAATTAATCTAGCTTAAAGTACTTCAATAAAATCAATAAAATTTCTTATAGTTCTAACAAAAACACGCTTCTGTTAAAAAAATATTATCTTAACATTAAGTAGACAATTAAAATAAATTTAGTTACTCATTTAAAGCTCATCTCAATTGAGTGTCGAACTTAAAGTTAGCTAAGCTTTAAATGCCGCTTTTGAAAAAAAAATAATTTAAATGCACGTCATATTCCCAAAGCGATTACAACGTAATGTGCTTGGATTTAATCTGAGCTCGCTTGTGTGATGACGCTCGATAAACGTCAATGTCACAATGACAGCTGTTACAAAAAAAAATAATCAACAGAACAACTACAGAACAACAACAACAACAAATACACCAACCACAACAAAAGAAATGCAATAAAAATTCGATTTGAAGCTGAATGAATTCCTGGATCTAATGCATCGATTGAAAACGTTTTAGAACTGTTGTGTGAGGTGTTGCCTGACTGGGGACGTGGGGATGGAGATGAAGAGAAAGATGAGTTGGTTTTCACTGTTAGAAATATGGACAGGCCATTAAGTGTGCGTGTGCGTATGCGTGTGGTTTGCTGTAGAGCTTCATGAAACTGTTGTTGTTTTGAGCGCAACTAACACTATCAGCCAAATATTGACATTCCAGTCGAATTGGCAGTCGCATCACGTTTACGATAAACAGAATAAAAACAAAAATAACAACAAAATAACCATAGAGACAAGCGTTACTAAAACTTGGCCAAAAGGTTCTTTTGTTTTTTTGTTTGTAAAATTTTGCTGGAAACAGTTAACCGCCACAGTGAGTGAGAGTGGGTGTGTGGCGGCAATAGCAGCCATACACAAACATACATTTTTATTTCTTTACGTATATTTCATATATTCATGTAGAAAAGACTATTTATAATAATAAGCATGAGCTAAGAATACCAAATAATATTGGCATAACGGTTATAAAGGAATAAATAAAACTTTAACAATAAAGTACATTAAGCACTTGTGTTGCGTTTTTTTTTTTTTTTGTTGCGAAAGATATTAAAGAATGTTATCAATCCATGGAATGTTGTTTTAAGGTTAAGCTAAAAAATTTGCGAGTTTTGATATACTATAAGAAAAAAATGGATTCTTGGATTTAAGCGAACCTTTTTTTTTTTGTAATTGTACTTGAAGATTTAACTTTTGACTTCCAAAATATTATCTGCTCCTTTTCATAAATAAGAAAGTGACTTCTTTCGAAAATAAGTCAATTTTGTATGGAAAAATCTTAAAAATTTAGCAAAGTTAAAAATTAATTACGAAAAAATAGATTCTTTGATTTTGACGAAACTTTTTTGTAATTTTATTTGAAGTTTTATCTTTTGACTTCCAAAATATTATCTGCCCTTTTTCATAAATAAGAAAGTTAAAGAAGTTTAAAAAAGTGACTTCTTACGAAAAATAGTCAATTTTGCATGGAAGAGGCATTGAAAGCAAGGCGCAAGGGGTTTAAAAAAACCGCCTTAACCGTACCCGCAAATGCTCGAGGATTAAGTCTAATACGGATTTATTGAATAAATTGTTGCTGACATCTGATCCTATTTTAGCATCAAAAAGAACGATCAAATCAAAATCAAATGTAATTATTGATGAAGAAATTGAGCAGTTTATTATATGAGATGATGATTCTTATATTGTTTGTATTGATTCTGACGAAGAAGTCAGTGGCGATGAAGGTCAGTAGCGATATGAGTTTTTCTTCTTTTGTACACTGCACATATCAATTTTTTATTTATAACTTTTTTATTTCACATATTGTTAATAAAAAACAAGTAAAGAAAGTCTAAAGTCGGTCTAGGCCGACTTTATCTTCTTTTTCCTAAAATACAATCATATTATTGAAAATGGGCGTGTCCATGGGCGGATGAAGACTATATTTTATATGAATTTAAATGTTGATGAAAACTTTACACATACCAAGTTTTATTCCTGTAGCTCACAGTTAATGCCTTTATTGTGCTTTCGCTATGGGAGATGGGCGGATTCATGGACGGATTACTTCCAATTTTTGAACACACCTTAGTTTTGGTATAAAATACATACATACCAAATTTAATTTCTCTATGACAAACATAACCTTATTTATCGAGTTTTAAACTTTTTGGGTTGTATAGGAGGTAGACGTGTCCGTGTGCGGATGACGTCCATTTTTCAAAACCTTTTTTGTTTTGTCATAAAAAACATATGTGCCAAATTTTATTTGTGAAAGTTAAACAGAGGCTTATTTATTGTGTTTTCAAGTTTTGCGTTGTATGGGAGGTGGACGTGTCCGTGAGCGGATGACATCCATTTTTTGAAGACATCTTTGTGATGATACAAAACACATACATACCAAATTTTATTGTTGTAGGCTAGTTATGAGCAGAGTTATGCAGTTTTCAATTTTTGCGTTGTATGGGAGGTAGGCGTGTCCGTGGTCATATTCCGAAAATATTCATTACTCCAGATTCTTGGGTTCATGTCACCATGTGTATCAAGTTTCATTCAATTATCTCAACTCATTCTTCTTATCCTGTGTTTACGAACAACACGCTCGACTCACGAGGTGACCCTGATCAAGAATATATTTACTTTTCTTTACCGGACTCGCTTTGTTCTATGCGTTACAAACGTTTGCACAAAGTTAATATACCCTGACCTTTCAGGTTTGACCTTTCAGGTGCCTGAATGAGGATTTTTTTTAATTAACACAAATGAGGATATTTATGAGTAAAAAACAATATAATATTTATACTTTAATATAAATATAATATTTGATTGGAAATTAGTTATATTAAAAAAGCACCCGGAAAAACATTGTTGAAGAGCATAACATTTGCGCTTGTTGAATTCATAACTTGACGCCATGCAAAACAAAAAAATGAGTTCATTCATATCCACCAGAAAATCAATATGGCTTAACATGAACAAAGAACCTCAGAGCGAAGAACAACTTTTTCATTATCTAAAAAAAATTAAAAATTGCTTGCGGCCTCGGTAGTCGAGTGGTACGCGTGCTTTACCGTGTGTTTGGATCCCAGACAAGCCATGAGCTTGTTATAATAGCAAAAGAGATAGAACATAAGATATCGCAGAGACTGCATAAAAAAGTTGCGCCGATCTGTGCATCACGTGACGAAATACTAAGAGTAGCCAGTTTCATATTTGTATTAGAAAAAAACATACAGCTGAATTTCACATCAGATCTTTCGTTACGAAGAGAACTCATGCAACTTATGCGCTTGTCGAAATCTATTAGCCTTACGACTTGGAGACTTTTGTAGCAACTAGCTGTTAACTATGATGAAAGCCTTCATTAGTGTTGTTATTTGTGTTGTTATGTCGGTATAGTCGACAAACGTCAAATTCCCTTATATGCATTGCTAACTGATTGAACAGAATGATGTACATTAAGGTGCCTTGAAAAAAAAAGTTCTATTTGTACCCATCCTAAAATGAACCTTGATGTATTTTATGATGATTTCCAAAATATTTTGGCTATTCCGAAATCCGTCAGTGAGCTAAACCATTTTGCAAAAACCTCCAAAAATCATGTTTTCCGTATATATATTAACTAGTGTAATAGTTGTAAACAAATAAGCGGTCTCAAATTATAGGCCTGAAAAAGTTCGTTCAATCTGCATCAAAAATTTGAAAATATTTGCAATTGGGTTAAGTATAACGATGTTTTCAGGAATTTTTTTAGATTATTTTCACAAAAATTAAAATAACTTTATTATTTCTTATACGATCGCCGTTATCAATATATCGTTGGAAAGGTATGCAAGGATGTCATATATTTTGGACATTTTTCTTTGTTTAATAAAGAGTGGGTCTTATTTTATTTCTCCATTTGTGTGCAGCTTCCTGAAAATAAAATTTTCAAAATACAAAATACTGTATTTTTTTTTTAATTTCAAGCGTTTGTTTCAATGTAGAATTTTTGAAAATCATATAAAAAACTAAGAAAAAAATCATGAAAAACATCATTATCTTTAATCCAATTGCAAATATACACAAATTTTTGATGCAAATTGAAAGAACTTTTTCAGGCCTATAATTTAAGACAGTGTATTTATTTACATCTATTACACTAGCCTATATATTTACGGAAAACATGATTTATGGAGGTTTTTGCAAAATGGTTTAGCTCACTGACGGATTTTGGTATAGCCAAACTATTTTGGGAATCATCATAAAATACATCAAGGTTCATTTTGAGATGGGTACAAATTGAACTTTTTTTATCTTCATACAAGTCGAGGCACCTTAATGTACATACTTTGTAGTGCGAAGCAAAATCTGTTAGAAGTTATAATGTGTGGAACACATTGAATACGCACAGAATGTGCTCAATTTATTCAGAAGATTCGTTTGACGATTTACTCAGATGATTTATTTAAAATTTATTTGTGAGTCGAAAGCGTATTATTCTTCAGAGATTGACATCGAGTTCTTAAACCTTAACGAACGGTTCCTTTTTGTTCGGTTCGAGAGAGCGAACCAATCTCTATTCGGCTTTATGCGAATTAACCCAATAGGCAATTAAGCCAGCGCTCTTCAAACGAAGGCCTGCATTGACTGCTACTTTTGAAGACCAAACACATCCTTTCCTCGCTGCTCTTATGAGCCCTTCTTTTTCTGCACAAAAGGCAGCACAACAAACTTTTTTCCCTTCAAAGACTAACTTTTCATATACTTCACGGCAACTTTTTCGTTTAAAGTCAAAATATATATCAGTTTAAAAATATGACATAATAATGGCCCTTTTTACTGCTGTATCAAAGTTTATAGATTGAAATTAATCGGACATAAAAAAACATAGGAGAGAAGATAAAATCATAGATAAAGATTTATGATTCAAAAATCATAAAAAAAGATAAAGGTTTTACAGAAAAAATATTTTTTTAATACTTTTTGTTAACCCCTTCTTTTAGCCATTTTTAAGAAGTGCTTCTATCAGGCCTCTTTTGAGCTATCGGAGCAAAAGGCCTGCGAAATTTTCCCATTTCATAAAAAAAAGAAAGTATACTTGGATATGAGTGTGGAAGCACTTCGCAATCCATATGAAGGCCTGTTAGTATCTCTTCGAAGTGCTGCCATTGCCGACTGGGAAGCTCTTCAACTCAAACACAAGCACAATCACAACCACGCAGAAGAAAAAGAGCCTAATAAAATGGAAGAGGTTGTGCTGTTTGATCAAAAAAAAATTATTTGCTTTGTTGTGCTTTTTGAGCTTTTTGATCGTGATCAAAAAACCTTACCTTATGTAGCGAATGTTAGCGTTGCAGAACGGCGCCGTGTTGCAATCCCATATACCATAACCCCATATTGGCTTTATAGCACCAGCGATGTGTTATAGTCCCATATGGGTTTATTTCCTTCAAATAAGTGAGATAATACCATATTAAAAAATTGAAATTTATGCTATAACCCCATATTGGCTTTATTGCACTTTTTTCTGTGCGATAACCTCATAATTAAAAAATTTTGTATCACATGCATTATCTTATGAATAGAAATAACATAGTATGACTGATTTTAACTTTTCGTAAAAGGGAAAATTCCCTTCTATTATAATATTTTTTTGCAAAATTATGGTTTCCCCTTTTACGAAATGCGCAATATAAGTGATTTTAACTTTTCATATATTTTGAAAATAATCGAAATCAATCCCTTACAACTATTTTTTCATGGCATACTGAATTTTCTGCTGGGTTTTTTTTTGCAATCAATAATAGAGAGTGAACTAACTGTTAAACCTGTTTTGCATTGAATTGCCTAATAACTATGTTATCACATAAAAAGCGAATATTAAAAACAGTTTTGCGTATGCTGCTTAAAAATAAATATGGAAAATTTTAAAAGAATGGAGAGTAATCGTTTAAACGCAAGGAAGATCTTACTAAATAAAAGCGATATTATAAATTTTTCTAATGTTCCCGGATTTATAATTGATTCTTTTTTCGGAAAAAGAACTTATAAAGCGCAACTAATAGCTTGTGCTTTTGCTTTTGTTAATGGAATCAGCGAGTCGCAAATCCTTCAACTCATACGATGGATACCTTTCACAAAAACTCACGAAAAAAAAATAACAGAATTACTCTTATGGCTGGCATATTCTCCGAACGCTCACAAGTACTATAGCTATAATGTCGAACTTAATCAAGTAATATTTTGTAACGGAGATTTACGAAAATATGGCGTAAGAAAACAAAGAAATTAAATAAAATTTTTAATTTATAACTGTTCGTGGGGGCTAATTCGTACACCCTACAAAATCATTTGGTTTCATTTGTATACAAATGCCTAATAATACAATATGAGTTCATTCCCTTCAAATAAGTGAGATAATACCATGTTTAAAATTTAAAATTTGTGCTATAACCCCATATTGGCTTTATTGCATTTTATTTTGTGCGATAACCCCAAACCCAAATTATGGGTTTATAGCATAGGAAAAAGTGCTATAAAGCCAATATGGGGTTATGGTATATGGGATTGCAACACGGCGCCTTGCAGAACAACAGCAAAAAAACAAGTTGGCGCATGCTTCAATTTTAGAGAATATTATTTTGTGGATTTTTTTTAGCAGTTTTCGATGTTTATGAAGTTAAAGTTAAAGTTAAAATTAAAGTTAAAGTTAAAGTTAAAAAAAAAGTATTTCAGATATTTTGGACAATTGCGTGTGGCAGCTGCCATACAACTTAAACACATTTTGCGCTATATCTTATATATAAAAAAGATTTGAATAACGAAATAAAAAGAAAACACTTGCCATGTGATTTTCAAAAATTATAAAAAAAAATGTCAGCATGATTGGCCAAGTGGGCGTGGTAATTGTCATGCAACTTAAACACATTTTGGGCTTTATCATTGATATTAAATTAGCAACAATAACGAAATTAAAGGTAGATATTTAATATGTGCAGTATGAGAGTTATATGTTGTTGTTGCTCACTTGTTATTGTTGCTAACTTATATGAAATTAAACACTGTTAGCCGGCACACAGAGGGAAAAACCTATGGACTCAATACATAAATTAATGTACTCATCGCATAGTTTTCTGCACACAAAAATTTTACATTTTTCATGTATTGAGTACATGTTGAAATCTTTATTGACTACATAATGCTTTCAAGCGGTTATGTAGTCAATAAAGAATTTTATGTACTCAACGCATAAATATGTGTCGTGAATTCATGGATGTATGTGGTGAGTACATGCTCACTGTACTCATCGCAAACTGTTACAAATAATTTTATGTAATGAGTAAAGATCTTATGTACGTGTTACATAAATTATTGACTCAGTACATACATAATTTACTCATTACATATTTGGAGTACATAATTTTATGCAATGAGTACATACATTATTTACTCATTACATATTTTAAATGCATAATTTTATGTAATGAGTACATACATAATTTACTCATTACATATTTTTAGTGCATACATTTATATAATGAGTACATATATCATTTACTCATTACATATGTTAAAAACATAATTTTATGCAATGAGTACATGCATAATGTCTGTGCGTAAATCACTCTCTCAACACATGCAATTTATAAAGAAATGACTAGATTTCACAAAAAATTGGCAATTACTTATAGAAACCCAGCCATTTAATTCTTATCCAATAATCGCTTTTGTTCTAGAGTACAGTGGATAAACTCATTCCTGCTCTGATTTTCTAGAGGCTTTAGAGGTGTTGCTTATTTGAAAATCAAGAAACGAATGACATAAAACAGCAAAATCGTGTGCCGATGTGCAAGAGATACGTGTACTGAGTCCATATGTTATGTACTGAATAAATGTGTCACTTCAATCGTATAAGGGGGACGTGTACTGAGTCTATATTTTATGTATTGAGTAAAGTTTTTTTAAAATACTACATAACACGTTGATTGAGTACACGTTGCTTGTATCTATTGAAGTCTGCTATGTATTCAACACATAACATGATGTATTGAATACATTTTTTATTCATTTTAAAAAGTGAATAAATTGATATGTTGTCAGTACACGCTCCCATTACTCAGTAAATACTGCTCTTGTTGCGTTGTCATACAAGTTGCAGTGCATAGATTTTACATAGCTGTCTCTGTACTGACTAGGTACATAACTTTTTCCCTTAGTGCATATTTAATACAAAATTGTTGCATGCGCCATCATGTTTTTTGCTGTTGTTCTGCAACACTAACATTCCCTACATAAGGCAAGGTTTTTTGATCACGATCAAAAAGCACAACAAAGCAAATAATGTTTTTTTATCAAACAGCACAACCTCTTCTCTTTTATTCCGCTAAGTTAAGGTTTTTTCTATTCGATGGTTTAAGTGTGTCCTTTATTTGGACTCTTTTGTTTCACATTTTCCAAATCTGAGATATTTTCCCCGTCATTTGATGAAGAAGTGACGTCATATAAATGCATTTTTTTTTCAAATAAAATACTTCTTTAAGAATACACAGAATTTGTTTTTTAATACCTTCAACCGTTATTTCGTAATACTCATCTCATAAAAAAACAAAATTTGTTCACAAAAATGGATATAAGTTCTCTTAAAAAATCTATATATATAAAAATAAGTCCGTATATGTACGTCGCCGAACTACTCATAAACGCGTCGTGCGATTTCAACCAAATTTATACACTAGGTAGGTAGTGGCCCATATATGGTTTATATGAAGTTTGGTTGAAATCCGATAACGCATGTGTGTGCGGTGCGTATGTGAAGTGAGTGTGTTTTTGCCGCAGGCATTTTTTGTACCGCATACAGCATTCATTAGTATTGAATACATTTTGGTCGTCAGTGGAAGCGTTAGACAGGACATTGCAAGACTTGCGTAGTAATGATCAACAGATATTTGGTGGCGCTTTGATTCTGTTGACTGGTGATTTTCGTCAGACATTGCCTGTGATTCCCCGTTCAACACCAGCAGATGAATTAAAAGCATGTTTAAAGTCATCTCATTTATGGAGACATGTACAACTACTCAATTTGACTACAAATGTGCGAGTACAAATTCAAAACGATACATCGGCCGACACATTTTCAAGGCAACTGTTGGCAATAGGCAATGGTCAACTTGCTGTTGATCGTGAAACTGGCTTAATCACTTTATCAGATAACTTTTGTAATATTGCACCGACAAAAGAAGAATTGGTGTCAAGTGTTTTTCCAAATATTGCAGAAAATTATCGCAATCATAATTGGTTAGACGTTGGTCAAATGAATGCAGACATTTTAACCCATGTTCCTGGCGAGGTTGTAACATATCAATCAGTTGACACGGTTACGAATCAAGACGACGCTGTTAATTATCCGACAGAATTTTTGAATTCATTGGATTTACCCGGATTTCCACCTCATCGTTTACAATTGAAAGTGGGTGCTCCCATTATTATACTTCGAAATATAAATCAACCACGATTATGCAATGGGACAAGATTAGCGGTTAAAAAGGTCATGAACAATTTGATCGAAGCAACAATTTTAAAGGGGAAGTTTAAAGGTGAAGATGTATTGATTCCACGAATTCCAATGATTCCATCAGATTTACCTTTTGAATTCAAAAGACTACAGGTTCCAATAAGTCTTGCATTTGCTATTACAATAAATAAAGCGCAAGGGCAATCGTTGGAATTGTGTGGAATTGATTTAGAATATCCTTGCTTTTCACACGGCCAGTTATATGTTTCGTGCTCACGTGTTGGCAAGCCTTCAATTCTCTTTATCTACACAACAACTCATGGAAAAACCAAAAATGTTGTCTACGAAAGAGCTCTAAGATAGTTTAAGTGATACATAGTCTAAGATTGTAAGAAACTAGAATTAAAAGTTGAATAATAAGGAACAAAACCAACTTTATTAAACACAAGTGTGTTTCTTTTCTTATTTTGTTTTGCCGTGCGAAGCAGGCACCGGGCCCGCTAGTATGAACATAAAAGAATCATAGGCATTTCGTGTATTCCCTTTTTGTTGTGGTGTTTTTATGAAGTTGTTGTTTTTTTGTTTTTTTTTGTTTTGCTTTGCTAATAAATCAAATTTGCACAAAAAGAACAATATACCAACAACTGTTTACCAAAGTTTAACAACAAATACAATTGCAACTCTAACACAATAAAAAGTTGAAAGCAATCCTTGCCGTTATTGTCGTGCTGCTTAAGAACTTTGTGCCTGATAAACGGATTTAAAGATTTACAAAAAATCTAGCTCGAATCTGTTTATAGAAATGCTGAATCCAGCATATATCGCACTTATTTACGTTAACGCACGTTTATGTAAGCTTCAGACATATGTGTAAGTCGTGCTTCATGCATATCGAAAACTAAAAAAAAAACAAAAACTCATATCCATACCCACATAAACAGACAGACTTCTTCGAGTTCTACCCACTGACATATAAACTCGAGACTTCAGCGACATGTTGTGCATTTTATGTTGCTGACACCATTTCTTTTGTTTTGTCGCCCTCTTTATGTTCCGCTGTTTGGCTGTTTGACCCAAATGGGCGGTTACGAGGAATCCAATTTTTTTTTTTTTGTTTTAGCGTCTTTATTTATTTGCGCAAGTGTCAAGAACAGTTAGTTATTACTGGCAACAAATTCAACAACACTAAAAGAGTGCTTAATACGTTTATTTCGATTGTAACAACAAAAATAAATGGCTTAAATAAAGCTATAACTACAAGTGTACTAAATATTGTTGCTCTCAGTGCATAGAAATTGAGCACAAGACAAAGAAGAATTAGAAGTCTTTAGAATTGCTTTAAGCTTTTCAACGATTTAAACATAAATCTTAATAAAGCGCGATAAATTTACTTTATTTTCAACATCGATTAATTTATTGTCATTGTTTTTGCGATGCAATCAATTTTAAGATTCTAACAAAAATTTACCCTGTATATATCAAATTATTTTACATATGCATATGTCTGATTGTAAGAAATTACTTTGTTAAATTATTCAGTAGTTTCAATAATTTTGCAATTAATTAGATTAAAAATTGTTGCTTACCGGTAAAAGGTTATATTAACCACGTTTCTTAGTTTGATTAAGCTACAAAAACAAGTTTAATTGACATGAAAATCATGTGGTTAGCCTTTACTTAAGATAACGATTTATGTTGGAAAATTTTTACCTGAGATTTGGTAACATTAACTCGAGTTTTTTCTCTGTGTGTAGAGTCTTCAGAGAGTGGTGGCCGTGGCATGCAGGTTAAGTGTTGCTTTGCGTGCCCGGAGCCTGAGATCACGATCCACTCGTGGCAAAGTTTTTTTCAATAAAAACATTTTTCTGATCGGTCACCACCTCTCTGCAGACAATGGCAAACCTCAGAGAATAAATAATGCCATTTAAAGCTTCTTCAGAAAATAAACTTTAGCCGTTCGAGGCCGGCATAAAACATGTGCATAGATCCAGTTCTAGGTCAATTGTATACAAATATTAATAACACACACAACACAATTGATCATAAGAAGCTCGGTCAAAGTCCTTTCAAGGGCTGAAATGGCCAATTTGTTTTTGTGTTTTTTTTTAGAGTCTTCAAGTGCAATGCACTATCTTCTTTAGTACCTTCAAGAAGGCGTTTAGATCTGTTATCGCACTCTTCTCTGCTATAACGTGCTCGATATTTGCAACAAACACAGAGTGAAAAACCCATGGACTCACTTCATAAATGTATGTACTCATGGCATAGTTTTCTGCACACATAAATTTTACATTTTTTCTTGTCTTGAGTACATGTTGAAATCTGTATTGAGTAAATTATGCTTTTAAGTGGTATTGACTATATAAAGTATTCTATATGCTCAACACATAAATATGTGTCGTGAATCCATGAATGTATGTGGTGCGCACATTCACACTGTACTCATCACAAACTGTTGTAAACAATTTTATGTAATAAGTACAGTTCGGATGTACGTATTACATTAATTATTGACCCATTACATACAGTCAAGTAGAACATTTGTCATGAGTACAGTATGTCAAAACAATTTTCATGTACTCAGTACAAACAATATTTACTCATTACATATTTGTATATAATGAGTGCATACATAATTTATTCAGTGTATTTTTATAGTACATACATTTATGAATACATACATAATTTACTCATTACATATTTTTAGTACATACATTTATATAATGAGTACATAGAAAATTTACTCATTACATATTTTAAATACATTATTTGAAGTAACGAGTCTTTTGTACATAATTTCATATATTGAATATAAGTACACACAGTTCATGTCTGTGCCTAAATCACCCTCCCAACAAATTCAATGAATAAATAAATAAAGAAATGGCTAGATTTCACAAAACAATCGGCAATTACTAATATAAGCCCCGCCATTTATTTCTTATCCATTCATCTCTTTTGTTCTAGAGTACAGTGGATAAGCTCATTTCCGCTCTGATTTTCTACTGGCTTTGGAGGTGTTGCTTAATTGAAAATCAAGAAACAAATGGTATAAAACGGCAAAATCTAGTGTCGATTTGCAACCGGTACGTGTACTATTTAATGTACTCAATACATGTGTCACTTCAATCGTTTAAGGTGGACGTGGACTGAGTCTATATTTTATGTATTGAGTACATTACTTGCTTTCATTGATGTACACACGTTCGCTGTAATGAGTATATAGCATGTGTACGATGTCGTTTTGCAAGCGTAAAATTTACTGAGTTTATATTTTATGTATTGAGTACATTTTTCATTTTTTGTAAAAAATTGCATAACACGTTGATTGAGTAAAAGTTACTTGTATACATTGAAATCTGCAATGAATTCAACACATAACATGCTGTATTGAATACATTTTTCATTCATTTTGAATAGTGAATAAATTGATATGTAACCAGTACACTCTTCTTTTACTCAGTAAATACTGCTCCCGTTGCGTTCTCATACAAGTTGCAGTACATAGATTTAACATAGCTGTCTCTGTACTGACTAAATTTCTTTTTCCCTTAGTGAAGTGACAAAAACCGTCATAAAAATAATATTTAAAATATTTTCACTTATTGTTATAGTTTCTTAAAAGTGTATTTTAATACATACAGGGTTGCCCATATTCGACGGACCCATCTGGCAACGCCATAACTTTTGACAGAGATGTCAGATCGCTTAATGACATACCGCGTTTGAAGCGTCAGTCCAAGCAGATTTTTACCATGGAACAATACACGCCACGCGAGCGCTCTGAAATAGTTGAAATTTACATTCAACAGAAGAAGTCAATTGTGAAAACTCAACGTGCTTTTAAAATATTAAAAAATGTGAGAAGTGCGCCTTCTAAGAACACCATTAAGCGTTTATACGAAAAATTTTCGACTGGTGAGGCTCTTTCTAATCCGAAGAGGCGAAATAAAAGTCGACCAAGGCGATCGGCCGAGAATATCGCTGCCGTACGAGCCAGTGTTGAGAGGTCCCCAAGAACATCCCAAAAACGCCGTTCTCAGCAGTTGGGCATGGCTCGGTCCACTTTACAACGGATTATTCGCGTTGATTTGCATTTGTTCCCGTACAAAATTCAATTGACGCAAAGATTGTTGCCTGCGGACAAGCCTCGTCGATTGGAATGGGCCCAAAGAGTCATCGAAATGGCCGAAGATGACGAGCAATTTTGGAACAAAATTATCATGTCCGATGAAGCCCATTTCACATTGAATGGGACCGTAAATAAGCAAAATTGCCGTATTTACGCCACTGAAAATCCTCAGGAGATTCAAGAAGTGCCTCTTCATGACGAAAAAGTCACAGTTTGGTGCGGCGTTAGTGCGAAAACGGTCATTGGGCCGTTTTTCTTCCAAAATGAAAATGGCCATGCTGTTACCATCAACCAGGAGCGTTATCGCGACATGATGACCAATTTTGTGATGCCAATTATTCGCCGAAAGCGTATGAGGCAGTTCTGGTTTCAACAAGACGGCGCTCCACCGCACACAAGTCGCATAACAATCGATTTTCTGAAGAATTTGTTTCCGGGCCGTTTCATGTCGAAAAGTGGTGATTTGGACTGGCCACCGCGTTCGCCCGATTTGACGCCGCCTGACTTCTTCTTGTGGGGATATTTGAAGTCAAAGGTTTACGTTAACAAGCCAAGGACCGTAGAAGAGCTCAAGGACAACATTCGTGAAGAAATAGCCGCTATTCCGGCCGAAATGTTGGCGAAAACGATGGAAAATGCTGCAAAAAGGGCACAATACGCCATCAACGCCAGAGGCGGCCATTTGAGAGATATCCTATTCAAAAATTGATGTAAACAAATCTACTTGGAACAAATTAAATGATTAAGATTGCCAACCGCCAAATTTTTATTTTTTTCTTTGATTTTTTTAACAAAAACATGGGTCCGTCGAATATGGGCAACCCTGTTAAAGACAAGCGTCATGCTCCGTCCCCTAAATCGCTCACACTGTTCATAATTGGTATTGCTGTGCTTTTTAAAACCTTTTTAACCTGCAACAAA
Source organism: Tetanocera ferruginea (assembly GCA_958299015.1). Lineage (NCBI taxonomy): Eukaryota > Metazoa > Arthropoda > Insecta > Diptera > Sciomyzidae > Tetanocera > Tetanocera ferruginea. The sequence goes on along the minus strand of OY282640.1, from coordinate 60,077,903 downwards.
ACCTATTTCACTCATACTGTTCATAATTATTTATTGTTAAGCCATTAAAGTTCTGTTCAGCATGAATCAGAACCCATTCTTAAATTATGCATTGGAAACATGAAGACTAGCGTTTTAACTTCCAAAACCCCCCATGCGTTCGCACCTGACTCTATGGCATATCACAAAAATAGTAGAGTAAAAACTGCCACAGTGTGCCGAACAAGGGTTAAAATTGACAGTATTAAGTAAGACAAATTATTTATATATAGCTCGTAGAAGTATTTTTGGTGTAAGACAGAAAAATAAGTAAAACAAATCTCAAAAAGCTTTTAGTACAAACATGCAAGTAATTTTAAAGTGAATTACTTGAAGTTCGACCTCAATAACCGTGACCCCTTGGCCTGTAACAAAATAATAACTAAAATATATAATAACAACACTGCGCACAATAGATGTCATAAGTTAAAATGTAGTTAAAGCTATCTCATTACAAAGCCATCATTGCTAAATATTACTTTTAACAGGGGATCCCCTTTCCTACATGCATTGAAAGCATTACAGTCACAACAACAAATTATCTTCAAACTAACGGAAATGGCCGCCAATTATGATGCATATCATATGCAAAGAGAACATAAAAACAATCTAACTCCATGAAGAATTTGAAATATTATCAGTTAGCACTGTTGTTAAGTCTACCCCCCTTCCTCCCCCCCACAGAATGTTGATTGTGCTAGCTATGACAGTAACATAGAAGCTCACCGCTTTATGTTACTGCAATATTTAATTTTAATTTAAATAGTTTTATGCAAATTAAACGCAGCCAACATTGACAGTTGAACAAAAACTACAAAAACAACTAACTCTGTTGTTAATAATGCGCATAACGTATTTTTACATATTCTTCGAATTTGTATGAATAATTAAAAGAAAAACTAAAAAAAACATTAACTTTAACTGAGAATCGCAAACGAACGAGCACATCATCGAACCGTCTCGATACGAAGTGTCAAACGACGGCTGACACTTGGCCAATCGTGCTGTCAGTGCGATGGCGAGCGTGCGTGAGACCTAGTGTTAAATGTGTCGGCTTGCATTAAATAACAGACAAATTACAATTTAAGTAAAGTTTAATAAAATAAACCAAAATAATTTAAAATCCTTATCATAAAAGTAGAGAACAAGTTTTTATGTTTAGCTGTGAATTTTGTACACATTTGTGCAAAAAACAAAAAATGTATAAAAAATTACAACAGATATCTGTTGATCTGTATCTGATATATAATGAAGTTGTAAAAATGCTAAGCCAACGATGCTATAAAGGCTACGCATGCGCAACCCGGCCGCAACTTGATTAATTGACGCACTTCAAATAAACAGCGATTAAGTGCAACTGATTAGCTGCGCTTGAAGTGCAAAGCTGTTGTACAAGCAGATAAAACAACAACAACAACAGCAACAACAACAACTAGTTCACATAAATAACAAACCAACAAACACAACATAAGCAACAACGTGTTGCCAATAATTGCTAGTTACGCAAACAAATTTGGAATTTTAATTATTTTATTAAGTTGGTCACCTTTTTGTGCATCGATCGCTAAATTTAACAAAAATGTACATAAATTGTTGTTGCTATTTTAGTCGGTAAAAAAAAACAAGTGTTTCTATATTCATTAATGTTGACATGAAGTTTAATAAAATTAAGTGAAAATTAACAATTGTATTAAGTTCGTCTTCAAGAAGTGATCAAAATATATTAGTGCGAATTTAAACGCGGTGTAGCGTGGTTTTCAATATCAAATCGAAACATAACTTCCTCAAAAAGTAGAATTTGCTTTTTCGAAAAAAAAGAAACCTCAACAAACTGTATCGGCGGCATGGTACAAGCCATCGATATTGCAGCCATCACAGGACACCATGAAGCGGTAACTATTTGTAAAATATAATGACAGTTTATAAAAAGCAGAATCGATAGTACAGATAAATACAAGTTTATTTTATGAACAAGCTTGTTTAAGTAGAAATCTCACAAACAGCAGCGTTTCTTTTGCCTTAATATAATCGCGATAACAAATTTTCTGAAAGGAACGACAAGAAAAAGGCTGACGAAGCTAACGTTGTAGTGTTTTTCAGTCCACATCACAATTCTAGAACGAACTTACAAAATTAATCCAAATTGTTATAGGATTATGATTTTTGTTCTTACTATGCATGAAAAAAATATTGGGATTATTTTAAAGCGAAAGAAACGCATATCAGTGAAAATTGACTCAAGAATATCCTAATCAAAGTATAATCTTCCAACAACAGATAACCACATTCTGGTTTTCGAAAAAAGTTGGTTACTAATTTGACCAAATATTAAACACTTTTTTCTTATATTTGAAACGCGCTTTATGAAACCAAATATGTGCCAGTTTGATCGATAACCTTTTGCCTTATTGAGCTAGAGTAAGTTTAAAAGTATTTTAATTTTAATAAAGATCTCTATCTAGATATTTTGCGTTAGTATTTAACACTTTTACCGTCGAATTTAATGGGAACCACTCCAGTACTTTTTCTAATTTGAATCGAAACTTTAAGAAAACAATCTCTTAAAAATTCCGTAAAATACTTTTATGTGTTGCAACTTTCTAATATCCTTTTTCTATTATAATTCTATAGCGTTGAACAATTTTTCAAAAAACTTACCACTATTCATGGCACTATTCATGGCATTCATATTGTTCTCTACCATGTCTTCTTGTTCTTGCCAAGTGCCAACTTGACACCCGCTGTGAGTTTTATAAATTGCAACAATTAGAAACTTTAATGCCAGCAACAGCTACACAACCACCCGCTATGCCACGATGAGAAATAAAAATACGTTTTGTAGGGGTTGAATACCAACAGGCAGCAAAGATTGCGAAGACGGCGCATGTGACATTCATGTGTCAGCAGCAGAAATTAATCCATTAATGTGTCTGTCATGTGAGCTCGATTTCATAATTCATTATCCTAGTTGGCTAAATACAGAGCAGAAAGAGTGAATTGTGAATAGCGTGAGGTATGGAGGCGTAGCTTAGTTTAAGACAAACAATACAAATCACATTGACAATAAAACATGACATTTCAACAGAAATTTATTAAATATATAGATATTAAGAAGAAAATATCAAAATAATAGTTATCTCTGTTCAAGGAAAACCGTGTTGACAGTGAACAGTGAGGTTGAGGACAATTTATGAAATGTGTTGAATAGACATAGTGACGAGCAGAATTAAATGTTAAGTGTTCAAAGAAAAGAGTTGAAGGATATGAATACAAAGAACTGAAGTTAGTAGGTCTGGAATAATGATTTGGAGCCTAATAAAAGAAGTTGTATATCATTATTGGAGGGAACTCATTCTGCAAGAGTTGTACAGAAAGAGTAAAAAATAATGTAAAAATTTCAAACACAAATTTCCATTCATGAAACTCAACTGCATATATTTCTTGGTGGCTATTTTCTCTTTTTGAAATAAAATGTTCTTCAATTAATAAATTGTCACATTTACGAAGAAATATTTCTTCACTTGTGAAAAATGGAAATATGTATTTCATGTCTCTAATAACGACAAGTAAAGAAAGTCTAAAGTCGGTCTAGACCGACTATGAAATACCCTAAACCTACTTTTCCACAAAAAAAAAAATAATATTATTGAAAATGGGTGTGTCCGTGGGCAGATGAAGCCTATATTTTATATGCATTTAAATGTTGATGAAAAATTTACACATACCAAGTTTTATTCCTGTAGCTCACAGTTAATGCCTTTATTGTGCTTTCGCTATGGATGGTGCGTGTTCATGGATGGATTACTTCCAAGTTTTGAACACACCTTAGTTTTGGTATAAAATACATACATACCAAATTTAATTTCTCTATGACAAACATAACCTTATTTATTGAGTTTTAAACTTTTTGGGTTGTATGGGAGGTAGGCGTGTCCGTAGGCGGATGACGTAAATTTTTCAAAACCATATTTTTCTTGTCATAAAAAACAAACATGCCAAATTTTAGCTCTGTAGGTTAAACACAGGCTTATTTATTGCGTTTTTAATTTTTGGGTTGTATCGGAGGTGGACGTGTCCGCAAGCAGATGACGTCCATTTTTCAAAGACATCTTTGTGTTGGTATAAAACACATACACACCAAATTTTATTGTTATAGGCATATTATGAGTTGAGTTATGCAGTTTTCAATTTTTGCGTTGTATGGGAGGTAGGCGTGTCCGTGGTCATATTCCGAAAATATTAAAATATTACTCCAGATTCTTGGGTTCATGTCACCATGTGTACCAAGTTTCATTCAATTATCTGAACTCCTTCTTCTTATCCTGTGTTTACGGACAATACACAGACGGACGGACGGACGGACATGAATAGCTCGATTCACGTGGTGACGCTGATCAAGAATATATATACTTTTCTATACCGCACTCGCGTCGTTCTATGCGTTACAAACGTTTGCACAAAGTTAATATACCCTCACCTTTCAGGTTTAGGGTATCAAAAATATCGGCTTGACCGATTTTAATGAAATTTTTTTTATATTTAGTAAGTATGAGAATAGGTCGTAAAGTATTTTTCATATTTCTACCCGCGAGGGGCGTGCCATTTTTCCAAAAACACACATTTTCGGTTTTATTTTCGTCTGCAAGTCGTATATCAATGTAACTCGGTACGAACTTCTCCTATTGAGACGTGTCCTTCAACTGTCGAATTTGAGCGTTCTTTGGAAAGGAGGCTTGGCACTGCTCATACAATTCAACTTTTTGATATTGAATAGATTTTAAAGTAAATATTGTATAACAATAAGCTCAGTATGAAGTAACTGATTGGTCAGGTCTTGGTCAGGTCTTCCATTATAAAATAGACACGGGCATTGAGAAATGAAAATGAAAATGAAAAATAAAATGGAAAAATGGGGGGCGTTTCCACTTATACAACTCAAATTTTCTACACAGAATAATAGCTATGGAAATAAAAGTGACAGAATATTTTAACTCAGAATGAAGTTACTATTTGGTGGTATCCTGCTACTGGAAAATTCGAACGGGCATAATGCAATGGGTGGCTCCTCCCATATAAGACAAATTTTTTAAATGAATCTCGCCTTAGAAATAATAGTAATAGATCAAAGAAACTCGGTTTGGAGCAACTATTGATGATATCCTACTACTCGAATAGGGTGGGAGGGATGTGGCTCCGCCCATAAAAGACAACTTTTTATATATAATAGCTTTGGAAATAATGGTCAAAGAATATTGAAACTATGATTGGAGTTACTATTTGTTGATAGCCTTTTATCGGTAAACTGGAACAGGCATTGGAAAATGGCGGCAGCGACTATAGTTATATATAAAATTCTTCTGTACATGGCTTTATCACTGCACTCCTCCTAAACGGCTGGACTGATTTGAAATTTGATATGTGTGTGAGGCTGGGTCTGTAGATGGTTTTGGTCTAAAGTTTGACCCGGTAGGTGGCACTATTGTTGCTGTGGCAGTACTTAAAGGAGTAATTGGGATTATAACTCAGAAATGAATTGAAAAGCTGTCACAATTTATTCACATAACCATAAATTTTTATTAAAAAAAAATTACAAACTTAATAAAAATAATTAACTAGCTAGTAAGGTATATCTTCAACTTGGCCGAAGTTAAAATACTACTACGGCCGATTCGTACTGGTAAAAAACCTTAAATTGTAGCTCCTTTTGTATGAAATTTCAAAAAATTTTAATATTTTAATGACGTCTAAAATACATTCATATCTAATTGTTTTCCTGCAAAGTAAAGACAAGCCTCTTTATAAAGTTTTCAATTTAGAGTTGTATGGGAGGTAGGCATGTTCTTGAGTGGTTGGCGCCAATTTTTCTAACACGGCTTAGTTTTGATATAATAAACACAAATACCCACTTTCAGTTCTGTACCTTAAATATTAGGCTACTTATAGAGTTTTCACTATTATGGGTTGTATGGGAGGTGGGTGTGTTCGTTAGCGGATTACTCCCACTTTTCTTCCACAATTTATTTTTGTTATAAAATTTAAATGTATCAAATTTTTTCCTGTAGCTTAAAGAGAAGCCTTTTTGTAGAGTTTTAAATTTTGGGGTTATATGAGAGGTGGGCGTGTTCATGGGTGAATGACGCCTTTTTTTTCTAACACGTCTTATTTTTTAACATAAACTTAATACATATCTAATTTCATTTTTGTAGCCTCGACAGAAGACTATTTATACAGTTTGCAATTTTCGTGTTGTATGGGAGGTGGGCGTAATCGTTGGTGGATGACGCCCATTTTGAAATGAAAACGACTTAGTTTTGATATAAAATTGATAAATACTTATTTACTGAGGTGGCCATGAAAACCCGTTGTCGGGTTACGGCCGACTTCGTCAGCTCTCGCCAGGTGTCTCTGATTCGCGCGCGCCGTCTCCAACCACGGCTTTCACCTCAAACACCTTTTTCGCTGGAGCTTCTTTATCCATACGGAAGACATGACCCAGCCAACGTAGCCACTGAATTGTTATACGCTGAACTAAGTCAATGTCGTCGTAGAGCTCGTGCAGTTCATGGTTCATTCGAATACGATAGTCGTCGCCAACTCGAACAGGACCAAAGATTTTGCGTAGAACTTTCCTCTCGAACACCACAAGAGCGGCTGCATCTGTTTGCGGTACCACCCATGCCTCAGCGCCATAGAGACGTACAGGTATGATGAGCGTCCTGTAGAGTGTTAGATTTGTTGATCGAGAGAGGGCTCTGGAACTTAATTGCTTACTTACCCCGCAGTAGCACCTATTAGCAATTATTGTTCTTCGCCTTATCTCCAGGCTGAATTTTTTGCTGCTGTTTACTGCGGTGCCAAGGTATGTTAACTCCTTGACAACTTCAAAGTTATATTTGCCTACTGTAACATGGGAGCCTAGACGCCGTGCTTCCCTATTTGCAGACAGCATATACTTTGTTTTGCCCTCCTTCACCGTCAAACCCACTTTGGCTGATTCCTTTTCGATAGTGGCGAAAGCAGCAGATACATCTCTCTTGGTTCTGCCGATAATATGGATATCATCAGCATACGCAAGGAGCTGGACAGCTTTGTAGAAAATGGTACCATTTCGATCTACACCTGCCTTTCATAGGATCCCCTCGATGATGAAATTGAAGCGATCGCATGATAGCGGGTCGCCTGGTCTGAAACGTAGTTCGGTAATAAAGGTTTCAGAGAGGTCATTTTCTACCTTGACAAAGCTTCATGTATTGCTTAACGTCATCTTGCAGAGCCTTATCAACTTTGCAGGTATACCGAACGCAGACATTGTTGCGTACAGGCAATCCCGAATCGGGCTATCGACAGCATCGTCCTTTTCCTCCGTTGGGACATGTGCGCAAATTAGACTTATGTGGAAGAATTTAGCCTTGATGCGGATTTTCGCCAGCCTTTCGTTCACTGGTGTGAACCGGGAAACAAGATGGCGTAGTTTCTGACTTACGACGAATCCGCATCCAAATTTGCTCTTCTCCGTATGGCAGCTGTAGTAATAGATATCGCAGTCTGCTCTCTTAGAGCAGCCTTTTTCTTTCCATCGCATCTCCTGGATGACGGTGATGTGAGCTTTTATTTTTTCCAGGGCTTCCGCCAGTTGGACAACGGCACCTACCCTATAAAGGGTCCGAACATTCCATGTGCATATCGTAAATCATTGTCCGTTTTTCGTATGCTGTGGTCGTCAACGTAGTTGGGGTTCATATCCGAGCTGTTTTGGTTTTCAACTGGAAATTGTTAATGTTGTTGGACCCAAACCCGATTTCGACATGGATACTGCTGGCTTAGCCAAATTGAGGCAATCAGACACGTTGCCATGTGAAGATCGCCCTCTTGTCTCCCTCTTAAATGATTTAGTTTTGATATAAACTACATACATTCCGAATGTTATTTTTGTGGCTTAAATGTGGTCTTGATAAACCATTGATAAGTAGGCAATATCTCAAGTGGTGCACCAGATATTTCTGCACACTTAACAGAATGAGTAATGCTTTAAATCTTTATTAAGTTTTCAATTTTGGGGTTGTATGGGAGGTAGGGGTGGTTTACATCCGATTAAGCCCATTTTCGAACTTCATCTTCATTTTTTAAAACTGAGCTTAAATTTCAGTACGATAGCGTGAAAATTACGGTTGTATCGTATCCACAGATACACTCAGAAAAAAGCTGCCATGTAAAATTAACGTTTTTTAATGTTATTTCCAATGTAAATCAGAAAATGTGGATTTTACGTTAGAAAATGTTAAGTTAACATGTATTGTGTTGAATTGATAAGAAAAATATCAAATTGATAATGTAATGTTTTACGTTGCAATATCAATTATTAATGTTAAAATAACATTTAAAATGTTTTTAGTTCATCATTTTTTACTGTACAATTGATATTATTTCATATCCATTTAACATTATAAATGTAGATGTCAACAACAAGCAGATGTAATGTTTATTTAAGAGCTGAGCCGTTGAGAAATACAGGTGACCGTGGCACACAGGTTAAGAGTGTGGCTTTGGATGCCCGGAGCCCAGGTTCGATTCCCACTCGGGGAAAATTATTTTTCAAAACATTTTTTTTTATCTGCATTAATTTACTGATACTTTTTGATATTTTAAGTGTTAAAATAACATTATTATGTGACAGTTATACATTTTTAAATGTAGGTTTCGTAATGTAAAAAGCACATTACGATAATATCAATTTTAACATTTTTTAATGTCGGACGACTTTTGTCAACTAAAAATGTCAATTTTACGGTTGTTTAATGTACTTTTTTTTCTGAGTGTAGTCAGACAGACGGACGGACAGACAGACGGACATGGCTAAATCAACTCAGGTGGTGATGCTGATCAATAATATATTTATATAATTTTCTATACCTACCACGCCTCATTATGCGCGTTACACACGTCTTGACAATATGAATATGCCCCCTACCCAGTACACGTGGGGGTATAGAACTGAAATTAGTTAAATTGGTGACATAAAGTTAGTTTAAACTGAGGCATGTTAGAAAAATTGGCGTCAACACTTCCACCTCCCATACAACCCCAAAATTGAAAATTTTATAAAGAAGCTTATCTTAAAGATACAGGGAAAACAATTTGATATGTTTGCATTTTATAGGTCATCAAAATAGTAAAATCTTTTAAAATCTCATTCAAACTAGTTACAATTTAAGAATTCTAGCGCTCACGAATCGTCCGTGGGAGTAAATTTTTAATTTCGACCAAGTTGAAGGTATACCTTACTAGTTTATTTTAAATTTTTGTTTATATTCGAGTCAAGTTCTTGCATTTTAAATAGATAAGTTATATGGGAGTTGTCATACGCCATTAACCAATGGTAACAAAATATAGGCATAAACATAACTGTACTAAAACACTACATTATGGTGAAAACTTAAGTAAAATCTGTCCTGGATTTCAAAGTTAATCGGATTCAATCGTAATTGCTACAAACAATATGTATTTTATATAAATAGACATAAGATAAATAGACAAATATATAAATAAACACAAAGATATTCTTGTCGAACTAAAATCAACGTAGATTTGACAAGTTTTTTTAACAGATTTGATGCAAAATGATTACTTTGGTAGCCATGTACGTTTATGTAATTTCATTATTTTTTTTTTTTTTTTTTATACTTTGATTAAGTATCTATGTGCATAAAATGACCATTTTCATTAAAATACTTCTCTAAAAGTTTATTTTCAAAGAGCGTTTTCAATGCTATTCAATTATGCTCTAATTTATAATCGTTCTACCATCTTATAACCGTGCTTAACGGTTTATGTGGCTTGCGGTCCAGTGTTTTTTGCTCATTAATTTTGTATACAAAATTAAACATTTAACTGATAACACGATCCTTTGCGGGGGACGGCATCAAACGCCGAGAAACCAACCACTTGCCAAAGTTTAACCCAAAATAAGCTGAGTCCTAAAGTTGTTGACGTAAATGTTTCAAACTGATTAATTAAGCTACCGAAAGTGTGGCTGTTTTTTTCACCTTGACGCCGTTTATATTCCGTAGGAAAATAATTTCCTGCGAAACTTTGGAAACGGCCAACTTCTTTTGCCCTTCTTTTCATGAGCCTAACAACAACCAAGAAGCTTTTTGTGGACAGCATTGTGCCAGCATTATTGAAGTCTGCATTATCAAAAAACAAAAAAAAAAAAAAAAAAAACTAAATATAAAAGAGGTAGAAGAGATTGCCTACCATCTGCATTACTCTGCAATATGTCAAGAGAGCCTTAAACTATGCCAAAGAAATGCTTATGATAATTTATAATATCCTGGCATTGAGTGATTTTTTGCAAATTTTAGCTGTAAGAAACTTGGCAGTTCTGACGCTCTTTCCATTTCTCGTGCAAGAACACGTTTTGGGCAAATAATCAATAGATAAAATAACAAAATATATACAACAAAATAGTATTACAAACTTCGTTTTTATTATGAAAAGTTTACTTTTTTCTCTGCTGTTTTCTTTCGTAAATATTTTTGTGGAAAATGAAAAAACTTTCTTTATTGCGCATACTTTAAGAATTCTTATTAAGTATCGTATTGCTGCTTTTTAATTTTTTTTATTTTGCAGTGTAGTGTATTAGAGCAAATACTTTTTTATATTTTGCAGCTACTACTTTTTGTTTAAGCTACTTTGTGAATTCTCTCTCTGCAATGCAAAAACTTTTTTGTGAATTTTGTTTTTCTTTTTTTTAATTAGCATAGAACCAAGAAGTGAAAAGAAGTGACAATCCTTTTTTTATACTTTTCATATGATCTATATAATTTTGTATTTTTCGACCTTTTTTACACTTGACCTGTTTTACAGGTTAAAAAAAAAAAAAAAACAAAAGCGTCAAAAGTTGTATAGAACTTTCGAAAATAAACCAAAGAAACATTATTTTAATGTTTTAATTGGTTGAATGATAACACACATCAGCAATTATTTTGCTGAGTTTGCCCAGAGTTGTCAAGAGTTGTCAGTTTCTTTAAAGGGGAAGATATCTTTTGCTGAACCGAGTTAAAGACTGAGTGTGTTTTTTTTATTTCAATAAAATCCTTGTTGGGAATTGTGGTCAATTCTATTGCAATTAAATACATAAATAGTTTTTATATATTGGACTGCATTATTTTAAGGAACTTTATATTGATTTACAAGTTTTGAAATTTTTTTCTTCTATATGTGATAATATTGTTGTTGTTTTCTTTTTGCCTTGCAGGACCAAACAAAACGCACGAAAACCTCCGCTTTGCGACGCACGCTACACGCTTTACGCCAGCGCATTACCAGACGCAGTCGTGCCAAGCCGCCCGATTGGTTTCTGGAAAAGTTTTCAAATGCCAACAATACCGATAAGATTGGAAAAAATCTATCAGGAGCGACGGGGACACCGCGCGCTAGTGGAGCTGCCAACGAAAATGACGCGAGCGAAATACGCGGCACAAATCGTTTGTGCAACAGACTGTCGGTGAATCCCTCGCTGCCATCGCATTACAGGGTGAGTTTATTTATAATTTTATTTAAAGAAACAAAACTTTATAAAAGAATAAATTCAGTTTAATTTACAAATAGAACGATTAAATATAGTATCAGAAGATGATGAGTTAATTTCCTGAAGATATTATCTATAAGATGAAATAAGTTAAGATGTAAAAGATTTAAAATGAAAAAAGGTTTCTTTAATGATAAGCAACCATTCTTCAGTAAAACTCATAATTTTTTTAAAATATCTCTTATTCATTTTAACTCACTATCCCTTTTAGTACTCAAAAATGTCATAAGAAAAGTAGTTCTTTAACTAAAATTTTAGTGTGTTTCGCCAAATACGAGGGTTGCCTTTTTAGTTTTGAGAAACAAAAAAAAAATTTACAATCGGAAATGAATTTATTGTTTTGTCAAAATATTCTCCATGAAGATTGATACACTTTTGCATGCGCTGGAACCATTTTTCGAAACACTTTTTGCACTCCGATTGAGGTAGCTCCAAAACATGCAATTTGAATGCAACCGCTTCTTCAGGTGTCAAAAAACATTGTCATGGCAATTTATTTTTGATCTGCGAGAATAAGAAGAAATCATTGGTTTTCAAGTCAACACTGTACAGCGGATGGCCCATCAATTCGATGCTTTGAATTCTCAAAAACTTTTTATGTGAGCGAGCTGATGTGCAGAGCTTGCATTCTCGTGGTGGAGACTGATTTGTCCTCTTCGATTGCTTGCCTCGATTTTCCCGAACACTTCTTTTAAGCAAATAGTGGTGTACCATTCAGAATTGGACATTCTTTGTTGCTCTAATGAAATGGTGAAGGCAAGTTCAGTTATTTCGAAAAAAACAGGCAACCATTTGCTTCGAAGTGCTGCCTGCACGAACAACTTTTGTTGGTTTTGCCTCATCTTGAAAGACTCATATCGATTGTTGTTTAGTTACGGGCTCATATGCATAAATCAATGATTCAACATCTGTTACTAGGTTACAGTCATTTCCTGAAACACAGCGATTGTATATTTTTATAATTTTTTTCGACCATTAATGCAAACAAAGGGGGCTTTCGGGGCTTAAGACCTCCCCAAAAATTTTTATAGTACCAAGCAAAATAGGATACAATCAAAGTGAGTCACATAAAATGTAATCACATGTCTTATTAAATGAGTGAAAACCCAAATGTTGATTTATCTGGTTGTTGATTAATTTTTGTTAAACTCTGATTATTTTATCATCTGATGTCTTTTCAACTTTTAGCGTGGAACCCACTAAGGCAGCTGAAATATTTGGCAAAAACTTAATTCAAAAGTAAAAAAAAAATAATAAAGCCTGAGTTTGAGGACAATCGGTTTAGTCTCTCGCCGAAAAAATTAAAGAAATTCCCTCTAAAATTTTAAATTTTCATCCTTTTTTTAAACCATCCTTTCATGTCATTCAGTAAAACATTAATTCCGATAGATTTACGAAACTGGAGAAAAAAATTTACAATTCATCATTTTATATCATACTTTTCCGAATCTGTTTCATAAAAATTTCTCTAAATTGCAAAATATTATCCGATTTTAAGAAGTAAGGGCTTATTAGAAAAACAAGTGATATATTAAAATTATACCAATAAGCATGTATAAGCAAATGCTGACTTCTATCGAAATAATATCTTTTAAACGATAGGTCTTCACGACACTTCTCCAAAGGGGGATTTTTATGAAACATTTTTTTTTTCAATCCAATGAAAATTATGAATTATAATATATTTTTCACCAGTTTCGGAAGAAAATCGGAAATATTTTTGTACCTTATCATGTGGCTTTACTGGATATTTGATTCCAACAAAGAATTTGGGTTCGTATGTAAGTTTTGAAAAAAACTACGATGTAAAATAACGATTTTGGAGGAAATTTTACCGGTTATTTAGGTGGTGAGCCGTTGCACGAACAGTGACGGCAGAGTTAAACAAATTTTATTTCTATTCGCCGAGAGATCAAATTTGTCGTGGACAAGATTCCTTTGTTGAAATATTATACATATTGACTGAAATATTTCAGTTTATATAAAGGGTGATTTCTTAAGCTTTTGGTTTTTAAAAAAAGAAAAAAGACAAACAGATTTTCAAATGCGAGTAAAATACTTATTTGAAGCTATACATCAATGCCTGTAATTTACTTTTTAAAGATCATTTCAAACATCCATCCATCATGTAAGTTACGTTCATCATTACGCTCAACCCGTATTGCAATTTTGGCACACTTTTTCCAGCATTTCAGCTGTTATCTCACAAAAGGCATCTGTAATGTTGTTTCCAGGGTTGCAATTGTGGCTAGTTTTTCTCTGTATATGAGAGACTTCACGTAGACCAACCAAAAATAGTTTTGTTGAGTAATATCGCTTGATCTTGGTGGGCATTGGACTGGTCCAAAACGTGAAATTAATTTCTCAAAAAACTCGCCTCTTACAGATAAATTCTGTCGCGGAAACTTTAATCTAATTACCGAATAAATTCACCATTTAGTAACTAATACTCCCTTTTGGTATTCTGCAGCCACTCGTTACCGGTGAATGTTGTTACCATCTATTTAGGTGGTAACAAGCAAAACAGCTGACTTATTATTGCTTAGATTAAGACACGTGCTCGAAAACTGATAAAAATTTATAAAAAACTGTAGCTGCGCCGGCGAAGCGCGTGCATATTTCGTGCTAAGGAAAACAAATATATTAAAATTTCATAAAATGCATTTAATTCCATGTATTTACTTTTCATTTTCCATTCTTTACATATCACCACACTATAAAACAGAATTGCCAGATACAAGAAACGAACTTTATTTTAATATGGTAAGCTTTAAACATTTGACAGCGCTACCGAGTGCACAGAATACCAATTACTAATACCGGTAACTAGTTTCGGTACCAATATTGCTATTACCGGTAACACACAGAATCGATCTGTTACTAGATCTATGGAATTGCGTGCCGTCTGGAATGTGGCCCCGTCTTATTGAAACCACATGTCAAGTAACAATAAGTCCAACTCTTCTATTTTGGGGACAAAAACAAAATCGGTTATCATCGCACGGTACCTTGTTCTATTGACTTGAACGTTGCGGCTTTCATTATTTTTGAAAAATAACGGTTCACTGATGACGCCAGCACAGAAACCGTACCAAACAGTGCCTTTTTCGGGATGCATTGGCAGCTCTTAAACTGCCTCTATCTTTAATTTACCAAATTCGGCAATTCAGTTTGTTGACGTACCCATTGAGCCAAAAATGAACTTTGTCACTGAAGCGTGGTCTAATCACGCGTGAGGTGTCAAAAAAATTCCCTGAAAAACAAATACCAAAAAAATCTCCCTTTATTAAGAAAACAAAATAAGTTTCTAAAAAGAGTGTTTTATGATGACTCATTAAATTGACTCATGAAAGAGTCTTTAATATGATTGTTAAATGATTACTCAAAAATAAGACTCATACAGGAGTCATAATTGTATCTGGTTTATGAGTACACATAAAACAGACTCATTAAAGAGTCCTAAATAAGACGGTGATATGATTGTTCATAAAAAAGACTCATAAAAGGATCATATATTGATTGAAATATGCGTATTTATACAGAAAACTCATAAAAGAGTCTTATATACGAGTGTTTCATGAGAAAATAGAATCGGATTATTGCAAAAGAAACATATCTAATAAATAAATAAGAACTTAATAAGCATATTCTTTTTTTATTTGTATAAAACTTTGTTACTGTCCATTAAAAGAGTACTAAATATGAGTCTTAAAAGAGTACGTAATATGAGTCTTAAAAGAGTATCAAATATGACTCTTAAAACCGTCATTATTATGAGTCCAAAAAGACTCATAAAACAATAATTTTTATGAATCATATTTTGGGGCCCACAACATACGAAAATTTACTCATAAAGGAGTCTTTTTTGAGCGCATTATGATGATAAACCCTCATTTATATGAGTCTTGGAAGAGTCTTTTAAGAGTCATAATGTTTGCTGGGTATGCTTTGTTTGAACATTGTTGAAACTTATGCTGTGATATGAACCCTGCAAACATTTTCTGAGGCTCTCCAAAAAATGACTCTAAAAAGAGTGTTTTTTATGCATGTTTTATGATGACTCATTAAAAGGACTCATGAAAGAGTCTTTAATATGACTGTTAAATGATTGTTCAAAAATAAGACTCATAAAAGAGTCATTATTGTATCTGATTTATGAGTACTTATAAAAGAGACTCATTAAAGAGTTCTAAATATGACGGTAAAATGATTGTTCATAAAAAAGACTCATAAAAGAATCATATTTTGATTGATATATGCGCAATCATAAAGAAGACTCATAAAAGAGTCTTATATATGAGTGTTTCATGGGAGAAAAGAATCATATAATTGCAAAGGCACCATGTCGAATGAATAAATAAGGACTTAATCGAATATATTTTTTAAAAATTTTATTAAACTTTGTCACTGTCTGTTATGGATATATCCTGGCTATGCTTTTCGGAGAATTGTTTGTTTGTGGCGATATACATGCATTAAAATTTAACTACAACAAATGTTGCATAAGACTTCTTATATTAGTCTTAAAAGAGTATTAAATATGAGTATTAAAAGAGTACTAAATATGAGTCTTAAAAGAGTACGCAATATGAGTCTTAAAAGAGTATCAAATATGAGTCTTAAAACCGTAATTATTATGAGTCCAAAAAGACTCATAAAACAATCATATTTATGAATCATATTTTGGGGCCCACAACATACGAAAATGTACTCATAAAAGAGTCTTTTTTGAGCGCATTATGATGATAAACCCTCATTTATATGAGTCTTGAATGAGTCTTTTAAGAGTCATAATGTTTGCTGGGAAACCTTTAAAAAAAAAAAATTATTGCTTGCCCTGCCTGATGTGTGAACAACGAACCTAAGCCCGACATTAGATAAAACCCTTCCAAAAAAATTCCAGGTTGCGCCCCTGCTTTCGACCAATTGACGAGAGATGTTTTTTTTTGTGCGATTGTCAATTTATACGGAATCCAGCGTAAAGAAATTTTTTTTACAGCCAAATGTTTATGCAATGTATTGAATGTTTGCTGGTCCCACTTATTCCCAAAGATACTTCTATCTCACGGTAGGTCAGAAGACAATCTGATTATATTAGTTCATGCACTGCATAAATGTTTTGTGGCACAACAGCGGGTTTTGGACTACCTTCACGAAATTCGTTCTGTAGTGAAATGGGACGGGAGGGAATGGGAGTCAATATTGTGTGTTAATGAATGTTTGTTCACAACTGTTCGAGAATTGAACCTAGATTACATATGCCGGCTTTGAACGGCTAATTTTTATGTTCCAAAGAGCTTTTACACTGCAATTTTTACTGTTTAAGGTTTGCCATTGAAAACAGAGACGTGACGACTCACCAGATATTTATCTATAGTATATTCAAAAACATTTTTTGTTAGCACTCCACGTACTTAGTACTGATAAAATAAGTTATTTTAGGAATTATATCGAGCCATAACAATTTGCAAATATCGAGCCATAGCAATTTGCAAAAATTTGTTTTCTTATCAAAACTTATAATTTATTTCATTATCAGTAATCTATAATTAAAAAATAATAGTTACTTTAATAATATAATTATTTATATGCAAGGATTGTGTAAAAAAATTGTCATAACTAAAAATCTTATGCCGAAAATAATTAAAAGAAATCTTCTCCTTTAAAATTTTAGTTTTGATGGTTACATCTTTTTCGCTGTTATGGCTCGATATATCCAAGTTTTTAGGAATTATATTTCCAAAATATTATTAAGTATTTTTCACTCTACTTTTACATTGCTTTCAAACCACTATATATTAAGCACCCTGAGGAAATCTTTATGATAGCAATTTTGAAAAAGACTTTCTTAACATTTATTTTGAAGAAAGAAAGAAGCATTTTGTGGATAAAGTTTTTGATCTTTGGACGTATAGTCTTTATATAATATACATACGTTTTTTTGGTCATTAAAATTAGATTACAGATATCTTCTAACCAGAATTTTTTTTTCTAAGGTTTTTTCTTAATTTTAAAAGAAATGGTAAAATAAAATGTAAGTTTAATTAAAAGTAAAAGTTAAATAGTTATCAAAAAGTAATTGTATTAATAGGAAAAAAGTAAAACTTCATTAAAAAAATGTTTAAATTCCAGTTAATATATTACCAGTATACGAATTTTTATTTTTATTTTCATAACATTTTTTATAACATTTATTATATAATTTTAATGAAAATTTCACAATATCCTTATTCCTAGTGGCTTGCCATCGTGTCCTTAGCAGTGCTTTATAATATCATCTTCGTAGTGGGACGTTCCGTCTTTTGGGAAATAAATCATCGTGCATCGCCCGTATGGTACATTCTGGATTATTTATGTGATTTTATATACTTAGTTGATACGCTAGTTCATATGCATGAAGGTGAGTACCTTGAAAATTAATCTTTTGCTATATGTATGCTATATATTTTGACTTAAAGTTAATAAACAAATATGGAACAGATATGCAGAATGTATATATAAATGTTATATCTGATGGAGGGGATTCCCAAACTTCAAAGAGAGAAGGATTTTTTTTTTTAAAACCCACTCTTTGGTCTTTATGAAATTTGGTATGGAGAGAGCTCTTGAGTTGATCGAATTTGTTTTTTTATTCAAAAGCAACAATTTCTTCAAAAAACTTAGTATTATATATTTGTTATTTAATATTTGTTTTAAATTCAAAAGTTCAACTTTCCATGTCAATATTTTGATAATGATGCAGAAGGCAACTTAACAGAAGATGAAACAACAACACAGAGGGAAAAACCTATGGACTCAATACATAAATTTATGTACTCATCGCATAGTTTTCTGCACACAAAAATTTTACATTTTTCATGTATTGAGTACATGTTGAAATCTTTATTGACTACATAATGCTTTCAAGCGGTTATGTAGTCAATAAAGAATTTTATGTACTCAACGCAAACTGTTACAAATAATTTTATGTAATGAGTAAAGATCTTATGTACGTATTACATAAATTATTGACTCAGTACATACATAATTTACTCATTACATATTTGGAGTACATAATTTTATGCAATGAGTACATACATTATTTACTCATTACATATTTTAAATGCATAATTTTATGTAATGAGTACATACATAATTTACTCATTACATATTTTTAGTGCATACATTTATATAATGAGTACATACATCATTTACTCATTACATATGTTAAAAACATAATTTTATGCAATGAGTACATGCATAATGTATTCATTATATATTTTTTGTTCATAATTCCATGTATTGAATATATACACAATTCATGCCTGTGCCTAAAGCACCCTCTCAACAAATGCAATAAATAATTTTATAAAGAAATGACTAGATTTCACAAAATAATTGGCAATTACTTATAGAAACCCAGCCATTTAATTCTTATCCAATCATCGCTTTTGTTCTAGAGTACAGTGGATGAACTCATTCCCGCTCTGATTTTCTAGAGGCTTTAGAGGTGTTGCTTATTTGAAAATCAAGAAACGAATGACATAAAACAGCAAAATCGTGTTCCGATGTGCAAAAGATACGTGTACTGAGTCCATATGTTATGTACTGAATAAATGTGTCACTTCAATCGTATAAGGGGGACGTGTACTGAGTCTATATTTTATGTATTGAGTAAAGTTTTCGTAAAAAATTACATAACACGTTGATTGAGTACACGTTGCTTGTATCTATTGAAGTCTGCTATGTATTCAACACATAACATGATGTATTGAATACATTTTTTATTCATTTTAAAAAGTGAATAAATTGATATGTAGTCAGTACACGCTCCCTTTACTCAGTAAATACTGCTCTTGTTGCGTTCTCATACAAGTTGAAGTGCATAGATTTTACATAGCTGTCTCTGTACTGACTACATAACTTTTTCCCTTAGTGAACAACACCAAAGCCACCACCTATTTTTATACCTAACGTATCGAATATAAGTAAGATGATATCAAATATATCTAGTGTTATTTCTAGTAAAGAATTTAACTACAAATCACTTAGAGATGGACAAGTTAGGCTTATGATAAGAACCGTTAATTCTTATTGAAATATTGTTAAGTACTTAGAAACTTGTAAAATAAACTTTCACACCTATCAACTTAAGCAAGAACGTGCGTATAGAGTAGTTATAAAAGGTCTTCACAGTACTTCTTCTATTGAAAGCATTAAAGCTGAATTCAAAATATTAGGACACGAAGTCAGAAATATAATTAATGTTAAAAGTCGTATAACGAAGGAACCCTTAGCAATGTTTTTTGTAGATCTCGAACCAAAGTCTAATAATAAGAAAATTTACGATATACGATACATCGAAAGCGCTATTGTCAAGTTCGAACCACCAAGAAAATCAAATGACCTTGTTCAATGTCACCGTTGTCAGCAATTTTACACTCCAAAAAATACTTTAAGAAACCATACAGTTGCGTCAAATGTGGTGCTGACCACCCAACTGCTGAATGCAAGAAAAATATAAGTTCACCTCCTCGCTGCTTTCATTGCCAGCAAAACCGTACTGCTAATTACAAAGGTTGCAAAATATATAAAGAACTTCATAAAAAACTATTAAATACTAGTTCGCGTATACAGGAAAACCGCCGACGCGATCCACATTTTTCTATTAATGAAAATGAGTATCCACAACTCAGCTCAGTTAATAATAACAAAACCAACACAAACACCAATACGTGTACTAATCATATATTATATTTAGACACCTTAAGAGGCAACAGTTCGGATAACAATGCTAATAGATTGCTGGAAAAAATAGAAGCTATGCTTACCAAACAAATTGAGCTTACGAATTCTCTTATGAATATGATGTCAATCATAGTAGCTAAATTATGCAATTGAATTTAAGAATCACATTATGGAATGCGAATGGGCTTTCCAATCACACTCAGGAAACTGAATCATTTCTTTATTTAAATTTTATTGACATTTTTTTAATTTCTGAAACACATTTCACTAGTAAAACATATTTCAAAATCAAAGGTTACGATTTAATAACAGCTAATCATCCTGATGACACAGCGCATGCTGGATCGGCGATCTTAATAAAATCAAGTTTAAAATACGAAATACAAGAAGACTTTATATACCCTTTTCTACAAGCTGCTGGCATTAAAATAGCATGTAATGATAATGACGTATCGATCTACGCTATATACTTTCCACCGCGTTATAATATTAATTGTAAAGATTATCATGACTTTTTTAAAAAATTGGGATCGAGATTTATTGTTGGTGGTGATTATGATGCCAAACATCCTTGGTGGGGCTCTAGACTTACAAATCCAAAGGGCAGAGAACTGTATAAATGCTTATTAAAATACCACTACTCAGCTTTATCCTCTGGAAGGCCTACGTATTGGCCAAGTGATCCAAGAAAAGTTCCTGATTTGCTGGACTGGTGTCGTTCAGATAGGGATAAATGTCACGCTTTTTCCAAACACTTAGAGCAAACTTTTCAGCCACATTCATTCAACAACCCTTCGATTGAGAGCGAAATACTGCAATTTTTAGACGTTCCTTGTCAAATGGAGTTTCCCATTAAACATATTTCACCTAATGAAGTCAAAACTGAAATAAGCAAATTGAACTGTAAAAAGTCTCCTGGTTACAACAAACTGGATGCAACAGTCGTAAAATGTTTACCAAAGAAAGGGATTATTTTTCTTACGCTGTTATTTAACTCGATCCTTAGACTTAACCATTTTCCATCTCAATGGAAATGTGCGTAAGTTATAATGGTATCCAAGCCCAACAAACCCGAAAACATTGTGACATCTTACCGAACGATTAGCTTGCTGGTAATTTTCTCAAAAATATTTGAGAGAATATTTCTTCGACGATTGTTGCCAGTTTTGGAAAAATACAACATCATTCCTGAATATCAATTCGGACTTCGGCACAAACATGGAACCCCTGACAATGCCATCGTATTGTTAATGTTATTAGAGATACCTTGGAGCGAAACAAATATTGCTCAGCGGTGTTTTTGGATGTTCAGCAGACATTTGATAAAGTTTGGCATCATGGAATGTACTATAAACTAAAAAAGCTTCTTCCTGCACCTTTCTATATGGTACTAAAATCTTATTTACACGATGCTTTTATGTAAGAGTCAACGAGACGATGTCAAAATTATGTGAAATAAAAGCTGGTATACCGCAAGGCAGCGTATTAGGCCCAGTCCTATATACTATTTTTACGTCAGATATGCCTACTTTTGATGGTGTTACCATTGTCACGTATGCGGACAGCATTAGTTACTTCCAATGAATCCCCAATAGAAGCCTCTAATATATTGCAAGGAGAACTTGAAAAATTAGAAACCTGGTTAAATAGATGGAAAATCAAAATACATAATGAAAAATCAGCACGTATTACATTTATATTAAGAAAGAATGATTGTCCTAAAACTACCCTCAATGGCTCTTTTATACCTCAAGTAAACAGTGTGAAATACCTTGGAATTCATCTAGACAAAAAGTTATCTTGGAAACAACACATACTAGCAAAAAGGCTACACCTTAATATAAAAACTAAAAGAATGAACTGGTTGCTGGGTCCAAAATCAGAACTTAGTATAGAAAATAAAGTAATACTGTATAAAATAATATTAAAAGCAATTTGGACGTATGTAATTCAGTTGTGGGGAACAGCTAGCAACTCAAATATTGAGATCTTACAACGATATCAATCCAAAACGCTAAGACAAATAGCTAATGCACCATGGTTCGTATCTAACAACACGATTCATAATGACCTCAACATTCCAAAAGTTAAAGGCGAAATAAACAAATTCAGTTTAAAATATCTGGAAAGACTTAGTAATCATATAAATCCATTAGCTATTTGCTTACTCGATGAAAACGAAGAAATAAATCGTCTCAAAAGACACCATATTCTAGATCTTCCATTTAGATAAAAATTATCTTTTCTTTTCTATGTTTTAGTTTGTACAAATTTATATTTAATTCATATCTGTAAATATATATTTATGTACATAGTATAATTGTGCTCAATGGAGCCCAATTAATAAGTCAATTTATCATTTATAAAACTTGCTTATTATTGTAAAATAGATAGCAAATAAAACGAAATTTTAAAAAAAAAAAAAAAATTTTGGTCGAATTTTAACGGTTTTCCAATTTTTTTATATATTTCTAAAAGCTTGTTAAACTTTTTTCAAATTTGATAACAGTCACTATGGCAATCACTAACAAAAGTATTTTTAATGAATTTTCTTAATATAGTCGTTAGTTATTTATCGAAACAGTATATCAACGAAATGCCAAGAGAGAATAAAAAACTGTCAAAATGATTGTTCTGAATCTTTGAAATCTTTAAATTTTTATAAAGCTTACAAAAAAATTATAAAAATTGTACCGTTACTTTTTGTTTAAATTTAAATTATTCCTCTGAAAAAAAGGACAAAAAATTTGCTCATTTTTCAAAATATGGTATAAAAATGATTTTTGTTGTAACAAGAGAAAAACTGAAATTTGTATTGTTGATTTTCTCTCAAAGTTTTCTTTATAGAGCATTTGATATAAATTTATTTTGGTAATAAACTGTTCGTAACCAAAATAGCAGCAATAAAACTGTTGAAGTATTGAAAAATACTTTTTGTTATTTATCAGAAGTGAGCATTTCATATATGTATATATAAGTGATTACATATCATTTCGACAAATGTTTTTCAAAATCTGACCTTAGTGCTTCCGATTTTTTTGAAACTTTGTAGGTTAGAAGTTCACATTAAAAAACATATTCTGTGTTTTTTATTATTGCGAAATTTTTTTTTTGCAAAGTTATACACTGTCAAAAACATTGAAAATCATACATAAATTAAATAGATGCATGTATTCAAAGAGCTCTATCTTCTAAACTGTAAGTCGTACAGAAAATTAACTCAAGTATAGTTTAAGTATCTTGAATGGGTCTTTCTGATAGTGTCATTTTTTTAAAGTACTTTAATGGCAAACATTTTGACGTAGAATTACGTCTTACAGCGCGGTTTGTATGGGGTCGTTTTAACAGATTTTTGAAGGTCATGCAACGTTTTTGGCGAATACTTTAGGGTATACCTACAGCCTTTAATACTTATCGTTCAAAGATAATATATAAACTTAAATATCAGATATATCCTACGCTGAATGAATATCTAATTTTGGATTTTGCCACTATTATATGAAAGTCAGAAAATAGTAAAATATAAGAAGAAAAATGCATGTTTTTATATAAGAAAATCAATCATCAGATGCTTATGTGCCTGCTGCTTTCTTTGTTTTTGTTTCGTTGTTTATGGTTGTATTGTTTTAATTTTGCACGAACTGATAGGTTCGTATTCAGCTTCAGAATGATTCTATGGCCAATCGGATGCAGTGGGATTATCTGAGGTCATAGGCGGGTCATTGGTACTATGATGGGTTCCATGGAACATTTGGACCAAAATGGATGATTCAATGGCCAATCGGATGCAGTGGGATTATCTGAGGTCACAGGTGGGTCATTGGCACATTTATGGGTTCCATGGAACATTTGGACCAAAATGGATGATTCATGGACAATCGGATGCAGTGGGATTATCTGAGGTCACAGGTGGGTCATTGGCACATTTATGGGTTCCATGGAACATTTGGACCAAAATGGATGATTCTATGGCCAATCGGATGCAGTGGGATTATCTGAGGTCACAGGCGGGTCATTGGCACTTTGATGGTTTCCATGGAACATTTGGACCAAAATGGATGATTCTATGACAAATCGGATGCAGTGGGATTATCTGAGGTCGCTGGTGGGTCATCCCACATTTATGGGTTCCATGGAACATTTGGACAAAAATGGATGATTCTATGGCCAATCGGATGCAGTGGGATTATCTGAGGTCACAGGCGGGTCTTTGGTACTTTGATGGGTTCCATGGAACATTTGGACCAAAATGGATGTTTCTATGGCCAATCGGATGCAGTGGGATTATCTGAGGTCACAGGCGGATCATTGGTACTTTGATGGTTCCCATGGAACATTTGGACCAAAATGGATGATTCTATGGCCAATCGGATGCAGTGGGATTATCTGAGGTCACAGGCGGGTCATTGGCACATTTATGGGTTCTATGGAACATTTGGACCAAAATGGATGATTCTATGGCCAATCGCATGCAGTGGGATTATCTGAGGTCACAGGTGGGTCATTGGCACATTTATGGGTTCCATGGAACATTTGGACAAAAATGGATGATTCTATGGCCAATCGGATGCAGTGGGATTATCTGAGGTCACAGGCGGGTCATTGGTACTTTGATGGGTTCTATGGAACATTTGGACCAAAATGGATGATTCTATGGCCAATCGGATGCAGTGGGATTATCTGAGGTCACAGGCGGGTCATTGGCACATTTATGGGTTCTATGGAACATTTGGACCAAAATGGATGATTCTATGGCCAATCGGATGCATTGGGATTATCTGAGGTCACAGGTGGGTCATTGGCACATTTATGGGTTCCATGGAACATTTGGACCAAAATGGATGATTCTATGGCCAATCGGATGCAGTGGGATTATATGAGGTCACTGGTGGGTCATTCCCACATTTATGGGTTCCATGGAACATTTGGACCAAAATGGGTGATTCTATGGCCAATCGGATGCAGTGGGATTATCTGAGGTCACAGGTGGGTCATTGGCACATTTATGGGTTTAATGGAACATTTGGACCAAACTGGATGATTCTATGGCCAATCGGATGCAGTGGGATTATCTGAGGTCACAGGCGGGTCATTGGTACTTTGATGGGTTCCATGGAACATTTGGACCAAAATGGATGATTCTATGGCCAATCGGATGCAGTGGGATTATCTGAGGTCACAGGCGGGTCATTGGTACATTGATGGTTTCCATGGAACATTTGGACCAAAATGGATGATTCTATGGCCAATCGGATGCAGTGGGATTATCTAAGGTCACAGGTGGGTCATTGGCACATTTATGGGTTCCATGGAACATTTGGACCAAAATGGATAATTCTATGGCCAATCGGATGCAGTGGGATTATCTGAGGTCACAGGCGGGTCATTGGCACATTTATGGGTTCCATGGAACATTTGGACCAAAATGGATGATTCTATGGCCAATCGGATGCAGTGGGATTATCTGAGGTCACTGGTGGGTCATTGGTACTTTGATGGGTTCCATGGAACATTTGGACCAAAATGGATGATTCTATGGCCAATCGGATGCAGTGG
This sequence comes from Tetanocera ferruginea, assembly GCA_958299015.1. Taxonomy (NCBI): domain Eukaryota; kingdom Metazoa; phylum Arthropoda; class Insecta; order Diptera; family Sciomyzidae; genus Tetanocera; species Tetanocera ferruginea. Next base: position 60,052,012 of record OY282640.1, on the reverse strand, counting down.
GATTATCTGAGGTCACAGGTGGGTCATTCCCACATTTATGGGTTCCATGGAACATTTGGACCAAAATGGATGATTCTATGGCCAATCGGATGCAGTGGGATTATATGAGGTCACTGGTGGGTCATTCCCACATTTATGGGTTCCATGGAACATTTGGACCAAAATGGATGATTCTATGGCCAATCGGATGCAGTGGGATTATCTGAGGTCACAGGTGGGTCATTGGCACATTTATGGGTTTAATGGAACATTTGGACCAAAATGGATGATTCTTTGGCCAATCGGATGCAGTGGGATTATCTAAGGTCACAGCTGGGTCATTGGTACTTTGATGGGTTCCATGGAACATTTGGACCAAAATGGATGATTCTATGGCAAATCGGATGCATTGGGATTATCTGAGGTCACAGGTGCGTCATTGGCACATTTATGGGTTCCATGGAACATTTGGACCAAAATGGATGATTCTATGGCCAATCGGATGCAGTGGGATTATCTGAGGTCACAGGCGGGTCATTGGCACATTTATGGGTTCCATGGAACATTTGGACCAAAATGGATGATTCTATGGCCAATCGGATGCAGTGGGATTATCTGAGGTCACAGGTGGGTCATTGGCACATTGATGGGTTTAATGGAACATTTGGACCAAAATGGATGATTCTATGGCCAATCGGATGCAGTGGGATTATCTGAGGTCACAGGTGGGTCATTGGCACATTTATGGGTTCCATGGAACATTTGGACCAAAATGGATAATTCTATGGCCAATCGGATGCAGTGGGATTATCTGAGGTCACAGGCGGGTCATTGGCACATTTATGGGTTCCATGGAACATTTTGACCAAAATGGATGATTCTATGGCCAATCGGATGCAGTGGGATTATCTGAGGTCACAGGTGGGTCATTGGCACATTTATGGGTTCCATGGAACATTTGGACCAAAATGGATGATTCTATGGCCAATCGGATGCAGTGGGATTATCTGAGGTCACAGGTGGGTCATTGGCACATTTATGGGTTTAATGGAACATTTGGACCAAAATGGATGATTCTATGGCCAATCGGATGCAGTGGGATTATCTGAGGTCACAGGCGGGTCATTGGTACTTTGATGGGTTCCATGGAACATTTGGACCAATATAGATGATTCTATGGCCAATCGGATGCAGTGGGATTATCTGAGGTCACAGGTGGGTCATTGGCACATTTATGGGTTTAATGGAACATTTGGACCAAAATGGATGATTCTATGGCCAATCGGATGCAGTGGGATTATCTGAGGTCACAGGTGGGTCATTGGCACATTTATGGGTTCCATGGAACATTTGGACCAAAATGGATAATTCTATGGCCAATCGGATGCATTGGGATTATCTGAGGTCACAGGCGGGTCATTGGCACATTTATGGGTTCCATGGAACATTTGGACCAAAATGGATGATTCTATGGCCAATCGGATGCAGTGGGATTATCTGAGGTCACAGGTGGGTCATTGGCACATTTATGGGTTCCATGGAACATTTGGACCAAAATGGATAATTCTATGGCCAATCGGATGCAGTGGGATTATCTGAGGTCACAGGCGGGTCATTGGCACATTTATGGGTTCCATGGAACATTTGGACCAAAATGGATGATTCTATGGCCAATCGGATGCAGTGGGATTATCTGAGGTCACAGGTGGGTCATTGGCACATTGATGGGTTTAATGGAACATTTGGACCAAAATGGATGATTCTATGGCCAATCGGATGCAGTGGGATTATCTGAGGTCACAGGCGGGTCATTGGTACTTTGATGGGTTCCATGGAACATTTGGACCAAAATGGATGATTCTATGGCCAATCGGATGCAGTGGGATTATCTGAGGTCACATGCGGGTCATTGGTACTTTGATGGTTTCCATGGAACATTTGGACCAAAATGGATGATTCTATGGCCAATCGGATGCAGTGGGATTATCTGAGGTCACAGGTGGGTCATTGGCACATTTATGGGTTCCATGGAACATTTGGACCAAAATGGATAATTCTATGGCCAATCGGATGCAGTGGGATTATCTGAGGTCACAGGCGGGTCATTGGCACATTTATGGGTTCCATGGAACATTTGGACCAAAATGGATGATTCTATGGCCAATCGGATGCAGTGGGATTATCTGAGGTCACAGGTGGGTCATTGGCACATTGATGGGTTTAATGGAACATTTGGACCAAAATGGATGATTCTATGGCCAATCGGATGCAGTGGGATTATCTGAGGTCACAGGCGGGTCATTGGTACTTTGATGGGTTCCATGGAACATTTGGACCAAAATGGATAATTCTATGGCCAATCGGATGCAGTGGGATTATCTGAGGTCACAGGCGGGTCATTGGCACATTTATGGGTTCCATGGAACATTTGGACCAAAATGGATGATTCTATGGCCAATCGGATGCAGTGGGATTATCTGAGGTCACAGGTGGGTCATTGGCACATTGATGGGTTTAATGGAACATTTGGACCAAAATGGATGATTCTATGGCCAATCGGATGCAGTGGGATTATCTGAGGTCACAGGTGGGTCATTGGCACATTTATGGGTTCCATGGAAAATTTGGACCAAAATGGATAATTCTATGGCCAATCGGATGCATTGGGATTATCTGAGGTCACAGGCGGGTCATTGGCACATTTATGGGTTCCATGGAACATTTGGACCAAAATGGATGATTCTATGGCCAATCGGATGCAGTGGGATTATCTGAGGTCACAGGTGGGTCATTGGCACATTTATGGGTTCCATGGAACATTTGGACCAAAATGGATGATTCTATGGCCAATCGGATGCAGTGGGATTATCTGAGGTCACAGGTGGGTCATTGGCACATTTATGGGTTAAATGGAACATTTGGACCAAAATGGATGATTCTATGGCCAATCGGATGCAATGGGATTATCTGAGGTCACAGGCGGGTCATTGGTACTTTGATGGGTTCCATGGAACATTTGGACCAAAATGGATGATTCTATGGCCAATCGGATGCAGTGGGATTATCTGAGGTCACAGGCGGGTCATTGGTACTTTGATGGTTTCCATGGAACATTTGGACCAAAATGGATGATTCTATGGCCAATCGGATGCAGTGGGATTATCTGAGGTCACAGGTGGGTCATTGGCACATTTATGGGTTCCATGGAACATTTGGACCAAAATGGATAATTCTATGGCCAATCGGATGCAGTGGGATTATCTGAGGTCACAGGCGGGTCATTGGCACATTTATGGGTTCCATGGAACATTTGGACCAAAATGGATAATTCTATGGCCAATCGGATGCAGTGGGATTATCTGAGGTCACTGGTGGGTCATTGGTACTTTGATGGGTTCCATGGAACATTTGGACCAAAATGGATGATTCTATGGCCAATCGGATGCAGTGGGATTATCTGAGGTCACAGGTGGGTCATTCCCACATTTATGGGTTCCATGGAACATTTGGACCAAAATGGATGATTCTATGGCCAATCGGATGCAGTGGGATTATATGAGGTCACTGGTGGGTCATTCCCACATTTATGGGTTCCATGGAACATTTGGACCAAAATGGATGATTCTATGGCCAATCGGATGCAGTGGGATTATCTGAGGTCACAGGTGGGTCATTGGCACATTTATTGGTTTAATGGAACATTTGGACCAAAATGGATGATTCTATGGCCAATCGGATGCAGTGGGATTATCTGAGGTCACAGGTGGGTCATTGGTACTTTGATGGGTTCCATGGAACATTTGGACCAAAATGGATGATTCTATGGCAAATCGGATGCAGTGGGATTATCTGAGGTCACAGGTGGGTCATTGGCACATTTATGGGTTCCATGGAACATTTGGACCAAAATGGATGATTCTATGGCCAATCGGATGCAGTGGGATTATCTGAGGTCACAGGCGGGTCATTGGTACTTTGATGGGTTCCATGGAACATTTGGACCAAAATGGATGATTCTATGGCCAATCGGATGCAGTGGGATTATCTGAGGTCACAGGCGGGTCATTGGTACTTTGATGGGTTCCATGGAACATTTGGACCAAAATGGATGATTCTATGGCCAATCGGATGCAGTGGGATTATCTGAGGTCACTGGTGGGTCATTGGTACTTTAATGGGTTCCATGGAACATTTGGACCAAAATGGATGATTCTATGGCCAATCGGATGCAGTGGGATTATCTGAGGTCACAGGCGGGTCATTGGTACTTTGATGGTTTCCATGGAACATTTGGACCAAAAGGGATGATTCTATGGCCAATCGGATGCAGTGGGATTATCTGAGGTCGCAGGTGGGTCATTGGCACATTTATGGGTTCCATGGAACATTTGGACCAAAATGGATGATTCTATGGCCAATCGGATGCAGTGTGATTATCTGAGGTCACAGGCGGGTCATTGGCACATTTATGGGTTCCATGGAACATTTGGACCAAAATGGATGATTCTATAGCCAATCGGATGCAGTGGGATTATCTGAGGTCACAGGCGGGTCATTGGTACTTTGATGGGTTCCATGGAACATTTGGACCAAAATGGATGATTCTATGGCCAATCGGATGCAGTGTGATTATCTGAGGTCACAGGCGGGTCATTGGCACATTTATGGGTTCCATGGAACATTTGGACCAAAATGGATGATTCTATGGCCAATCGGATGCAGTGGGATTATCTGATGTCGCAGGTGGGTCATTGGCACATTTATGGGTTCCATGGAACATTTGGACCAAAATGGATGATTCTATGGCCAATCGGATGCAGTGGGATTATCTGAGGTCACAGGCGGGTCATTGGTACTTTGATGGGTTCCATGGAACATTTGGACCAAAATGGATGATTCTATGGCCAATCGGATGCAGTGGGATTATCTGAGGTCACAGGCGGGTCATTGGCACATTTATGGGTTCCATGGAACATTTGGACCAAAATGGATGATTCTATGGCCAATCGGATGCAGAGGGATTATCTGAGGTCACAGGCGGGTCATTGGTACCTTGATGGGTTCTATGGAACATTTGGACCAAAATGGATGATTCTATGGCCAATCGGATGCAGTGGGATTATCTGAGGTCACAGGCGGGTCATTGGTACTTTGATGGTTTCCATGGAACATTTGGACCAAAATGGATGATTCTATGGCCAATCGGATGCAGTGGGATTATCTGAGGTCACAGGTGGGTCATTGGCACATTTATGGGTTTAATGGAACATTTGGACCAATATGGATGATTCTATGGCCAATCGGATGCAGTGGGATTATCTGAGGTCACAGGCGGGTCATTGGTACTTTGATGGGTTCCATGAAACATTTGGACCAAAATGGATGATTCTATGGCCAATCGGATGCAGTGGGATTATCTGAGGTCACAGGCGGGTCATTGGTACTTTGATGGGTTCCATGGAACATTTGGACCAAAATGGATGATTCTATGGCCAATCGGATGCAGTGGGATTATCTGAGGTCACAGGTGGGTCATTGGCACATTTATGGGTTCCATGGAACATTTCGACCAAAATGGATGATTCTATGGCCAATCGGATGCAGTGGGATTATCTGAGGTCACCGGTGGGTCATTGGCACATATATGGATTCCATGGAACATTTGGACCAAAATGGATGATTCTATAGCCAATCGGATGCAGTGGGATTATCTGAGGTCACAGGTGGGTCATTGGCACATTTATGGGTTCCATGGAACATTTGGACCAAAATGGATGATTCTATGGACAATCGGATGCAGTGGGATTACCTGAGGTCACAGGTGGGCCATTGGCACATTTATGGGTTCCATGGAACATTTCGACCAAAATGGATGATTCTATGACCAATCGGATGCAGTGGGATTATCTGAGGTCACAGTTGGGTCATTGGCACATTTATGGGTTCCATGGAACATTTGGACCAAAATGGATGATTCTATAGCCAATCGGATGCAGTGGGATTATCTGAGGTCACAGGTGGGTCATTGGCACATTTATGGGTTCCATGGAACGTTTGGACCAAAATGGATGATTCTATGATCAATCGGATGCAGTGGGATTATCTGAGGTCACAGGCGGGTCATTGGCACATTTATGGGTTCCATGGAACATTTGGATCAAAATGGATGATTCTATAGCCAATCGGATGCAGTGGGACTATCTGAGGTCACAGGTGGGTCATTGGCACATTTATGGGTTCCATGGAACATTTGGACCAAAATGGATGATTCTATGGACAATCGGATGCAGTGGGATTACCTGAGGTCACAGGTGGGTCATTGGCACATTTATGGGTTCCATGGAACGTTTGGACCAAAATGGATGATTCTATGACCAATCGGATGCAGTGGGATTATCTGAGGTTACAGGCGGGTCATTGGTAGGTACTATAATGGGTTCCATGGAACATTTGGACCAAACTGGATGATTCTATGGCCAATCGGATGCAGTGGGATTATCTGAAGTCACAGGTGAGTCATTGGCACTTATTTAGTTCCAATGGAACTTTTGGACCAAAATGGATGATTCTATGGCCAATCGGATGCAGTGAGATTTTCTGAGGTCACAAGTGGGTCATTGGCACTTTCACGTGAATACGAACTTCACGTGTTGTTCGTGAATAAAAGACACGTGTAGTTGAGTTTTGTGTTTTTACTTGATTTTTTTAAAAACACGTGAACACGTGCTTACGTGAAACTGGAAGTTCTAGTTCGTATTGATAGCATTGTAAGCATTGGTTCGCATTGGGTGTATTTATGCACTTCTGTTCTAGTTTATTAAGTGCTCTATTTTGAAACCAGAGGTCATGAATCTCTTTTCAACTCAGTCAATGAACTCGAACTGTTAACTTTAACGAAATGGGTCTGTGATCCGGTTAGATTTAACTCTTATGAAAAAAAAACGAGTTGGATCATATTTCGTTTTATGCTTTTACCCAATAGATGGCGTAAAATTTTAATTTTTGTTTTTATGTGTTTAATTTTTATACAGTGTAGTTCGCAAACTATACATCGAACGGAGAGGAAAGGGTAGCTCGCAAACTAAATATCGGACGAGAGTGGCACTAATTGAAAAGGCATGTGCTCAGCGTGAAATATAGTTACCATACAATTTTTAAAAATCGGGATTTTAATTTTAATTTGAAATTAGTAGTTAAACTGACTGTAGCTCGCAAACTAAATATATATCGGGCAGAGACGAAAGTGGCACCAATGGAAAGTGCATTTGCTTCGCCTTCTTTTCAACTAAGTCAATGAACTCAACCTATCAAACTTAACGAAATGATCGAAAAAATTTGAAATTTTTCTTGTTTCTTTTTGCTTGCTCATTTAATCATACTTACTTTTTAACTTTTTCTTTGTTTTGGCCTCGATAAGTAGTCCATAATTGAGTGTTATTAATTAATTTGTTAATTTTTGTAAGATCAATAAAAATACGTGCAAAATGAACAAAACAATCATACCAAAGAGACAAATTAGAAGAGGTTACAACTTAAACGGAATTCTACGTCTACACTTACGATACTATCGAAACTGTGTCTTTTTTTGTTTCTTATCCCGAAATTTACCATCATATATTTCACAGTCGTCGCAACAACTTTTTCACCATTTTAATAAAATGTAGTATGCAGGCATTCATTCTGAAGGTTTGTGTAGAATTTTAAGTTGGATCTCCTACGATTGCTATTTTTAATGAATTTTTTAAAAAATGCCTGCTAAAGATTTCATATATTTGTATACAGATAATTTCATTTTAATATAAAAAAAGATATTGTTTCTTATTAAATATATGCAGTAACTCTTTGATTTGAAGTAAGTCCTTCAAATAGATCATCATAAAAAATTAATATGTTCCAAATTTATGGCCATGTGTTTTACGACTCAAAGGATCAATTGAATGCGCTTTTGTTTAACCTTCCATACGTATATTTTCTTAAATTGTTCAATTATTTCTGTCCTTAAACTGCATAGTCTTAATAAAGATACCAATCTAATGGCCTTGTAAATAAGTAAGTACTGCTTTGATGAAAACAATTCAGTATTAATGTTCTTAAGTTTTTGGACACCAAATTATAAAATTTTTAAGGCGAAGGAGCTGAAGTTTGATTCGTTGAGTCGCAGTACACATGTCCAAAAAATATTTTTTTTAAGATGATCAATCACAAGATTCATTGGTTGCAAATGTACCTATATAAAGTAAGGAACAATAATTTTTTTTATATCAAAATGAAATTTTCGATATAGAAATATAGGAAAACTTAAGTAGGCATTTTTTTAAAAAATCATTAAAAATAGAAATCGTTGGAGATCCAACTAAAAATTTTGCGTCAACCTTAAGAATGAATGCCTTAATGCGGTATTATATTAAAAAGGTAAAAACGTTGTTGCGCCTACTTTCAAAAATATGATGGTACATTTCGAGATAAAAAAAAGAAACTTTTTTCTATAAAAGAACTATAAACAAATGACACCACCAGAAAGATCCTTTCAAGGTTCTTAAACTATACCTTGTCTGTGCGACTTACAGTTTAGAAGATAGAGCTGTTTTAATACATGTACCTATTTAGTTTTTTTATAATTTTTAATGTTTTTGAGAGTGCATAACTTTGCAATAAAAATTAACTTGCAAAAAAAAGTACGCATTTATTTTATTTTTCAGATGAACAATCCACCAAAAAAGTTTCAGAAGTTTAAAAAAAAATTATGTCAGAAAGTGTGCCTTTTGACATGGAATCACCGATATATGAAAGCCAATTTTTTCTAAGATGCTGCGGCGACTTTATGAAGATTTTGAAAATATTTTGTTCGCTGCAAAATTTTAAAAAAAACAGAATTTATACTAAAATTCAGTATTTTCACTCGGAGCTAACAGTAAGAATGTTGATTGAAACGTTTAGTGTCACGAGCGTCCATAAAATTTCTTTGAGCACGCTTCTGTAAAATTCTATCACTTGACGTTGTTAAGTTGTTACATGTTATTTTTCCTCATTTTTTTTTCTTTATGTTTTTTACTTTCGCTCCTTAGATGATTATCAAAAACATCACGAACTTGTCCAACCTTGACCTTTGAAGCATCCAAACTTGTTAACAAATAGTTAAGCTTTCCCAAGCCTCTATTTAAGCTTTATTGTATGTTTTTTGTTTTTTTTTTTATATTTTTTGGCACTTTGACCTGTAGTATATGAAGATGAGTGCGTTTAAATTGCCACAATTTGTCTCTTAAGAAGTGTGGTTATTTATGTTTGTCCATTTTATGGCTAGTCATAACATTCACTACAAGCCGGCATGTTGTTTTAGCTCAAACATATTAGCTTCTTTTAATTTTTTTTAAAGAAACTAAGCTAATAAAAATCAGCTGTTTACATACTATATTGACATAAATTAAAATTTTATTTTTGTCAGATGTTTTAATTCACTTAGTTTAATAATTTTATTCTGCTTAGTTTAATTATTTTATCCAGAAAATTCTTATTCTTTAATTTATTAAATCCTCAAATTTGGTAAAAAACAGTTATCTTCCTGTCTACTCAAGTAAAATGAGTACATTGTCACTCTTACATATAATTAATCACACGAATATAAAGCCTGCTTAGATCGAAAAAAAAATATAATATTTGTAAAACTCTTCGCGAATATGACAAATTTGTATATGAAAAACATGAAAATATGCGCCATTATTAAAGTAGTCATGCATCATTAGCCACCGCCTTGCAAATTGAGATCTTCTACAAAATTTATGTTGACGCTCCGAATACTACCAAACTATCACACAAACATATCGATTTTCTCATCTCTATACATACATAGATATCAACATACTACAAGTTTATACATTATGGAAATGCTACCCACATCATACTGAGCACTGGAACGTCTTCAGTTCTATTTTTTTTTTTCTTTTTCCTTTTTTTTTCTGTCCACTCTATTGATGATTACAGGACCATGAAATCCATTAGTTTTTGGTAAAACATTACCAAACTGTCAACTGCTACTCGATTTATTTGAAATCAGAAAATTCCGCTTGATCTCCCAGCTGTCATGCTTTGTATGACAATTATTAATGGTTTTTTTTTATGTATGCAAAAAAGGCAGCATACAAATTATATACTTAACAGAGATACACTTAAAGAAAAGTGCTATAAATGTGCACTTTATATTTAGCATAAGTTTTATGTGGTTATACAACATGGGTCTTTAGACTAGCAATGATGTCATCAATAATGAATGAAATAAATCAATTAAATAATAAAGAGGAGATATGAGTACGATGATAAAATTAATTAGGAAAATCAAAAAATAGTGGAGAGGAAATTGTTTGGAAATTTATGTTGGTCATCAATTTTTTAATTATTTAACAAGCCAATTTATCGAATAGTTAAATATATGAACAGTTTTTTCTTTCTAGAACATTTTTTTTTCCTTACCAGATTCTGCAAGAAAAACTATGTTTACATAGAAAGTTACCCTACATTAAACATTTTAGATATTCTTAAATATAACAAAAAAAAAAATAAACTCTGTGAAACGGAACTTACACCGTAAAAAATATGAGGAGTTACTCCGGAGTTTTTTCGTGAGTTAAACGATTTTTTGGCAAGTTAAATACATTTTGTCTCAGTAAAACTCATAAAGAATTGTACTAATATTTGTTTTTGTTAATTTAAAGATTTTCAAACAGAGTTTGTTTATTTTACTAAATATTTGGCGTAGCCAGAAAAATCACCGAGATCGCTTCAGCCGAAAGTTGATAAGTTGATGTAATATTGATAAACATTTTTAAACCTTCATTTTCATTTTCAGTACTTTCCAAGACAGAGAAAAAAACAGACAGGTCCTCGTGGTTGCAGCGCTGGGAGTCGAAAAAAATTGTCCGATCTGGAAAAAAATGACTTTTTTAAATCTTAACAAAATTGGTTATCGTATGACAGGAGCTTTTTGTATTTTTGGTAATGTTCCAAATTTGAAAGTGTGTTTTTTAGAAAAAAAATATTGAATTAAGAATTCATAAAATATCGAAAAAAGCTCGTGTCATACGATAGCGAATCAAGTTTAAAGAAATAAAAAAAAAAAACAATATTTCGTTAAAAAATTAACCCGCTAGTGCCGCAACCAGTACGAAGAGATAAACGCGTGGTTTCGAGATAAACGCGTTCAAAGTTTGTGAACAAAGAAAAAAAGGCGAAAATTAAAAATGCGCTCTCACTAATCCGAATGTAACTTTAAACCCGTAGGAATTTTTCCATAAATCATAAGAATATTTACTAAAATACAAAACTATAAAAAAGTCGATTTAAAAAAAACGGCCAATGTCATGTCCCCCACAGATATACTTTATTATAAATTTATAAATTGAAAGATTTGTTAACGAATTGCTTATTTGAAATAGAAACATTCGTTAATGAATTATTTTCTAAGATTTGGCGGCACGTTCACGAATTTCTTTTGTCGGTTTGAACGATTCGTTAACGAAAGAGGAATTTCTCCTTCCTTCCTTCCTCCTTCTCTCAGCGGAATTCTACGTAAACGAACATGGTACTAGGCTTAAAGCCTAGTTCGTTTGAACATAGTTCTACCTAAAACCTAGTACAGTACTATGCTCGTTTGCGTGAAATTTCGCTGGTAACATCCATTTAATTGTTGCATGAAAAATTTTACAGATATCTTGTTGCGAACGAACAGCTGATAAATTTCTACAAGAAGTTAATAAACAGCTAGAATTTAAGCATTTAAGTTCTTTACTTTTTACTATTTCTGATTATATAAATAAAAAATAAATATTTATACACGTATGCATATCGATGATGTGCTTTGTTGTGGAGCAGGACAAATCATTAGTTTATGCGGTAGTCTGCCAGCTGCAAAGTTTTGCGACCGCCAACACCGCGAAAAGGTGCATCTAACAACTGTAATTATTAATTGCAAAACTTAAGAAAGAGTACAAAAATATAATTTTAATTAGAAACATTGTTCTTTTGATTGTACTGTTTCTTAAGTGAAATGGCAATTGTCACTTTTCAGGGCAAAATAAATGCTCGGTTCAATTAAATTGCCATGAAAACAATGTTGCAAGATGCATGTTGCGGAATATATTACTAGATTTTCCGCAGCGAAGCATAGTACTGCTTTGACGAAAAAGTTGTGAAATGTTCACGGTTGTTTCACAGCTGTCATTGTTTGTATGGAGATTTGAGTGGAGTTTCACGTGAAGCCGAACAGAGTACTAAACTTAAGACTTAAATCTAATCGGATTACTAAAACGCAAGATTAATTGAAAACGAAACTCGCATATCTACAGCTTTGGACAAATGTGTGAGAACACCTTTCCGTTCGAACTTTTGAATAACTGTTTTCTCAGACCATATTAGGTAACGGTACTTTTTTGGCGTCAATATGTTGACTATTAAACTGACTCAATATGAGAGAAAATTTGAGCTTCTGTATTATGTTTATTGTTTATTGTGGTGACCGTGGCATGCAGGTTAAGTGTGTGGCTTAGTATGCTCGGAGCCCGGGTTCGATCCCCAGCCGCGGCGAAAAGTTTTTCAATAAAAATTTTTCTGATCGTTCACCACCTCTCTGCAGACAATGGCAAACCTCAGAGAGTAAAAAATGCCGTGTAAAGCTTCTTGAGAACATGAGCCGTTCGGAGTCGGCATAAAACATGTAGGTCCAGTTCTCGGTTAAATGTGTGCAAACATTTAATAACACACACAACACAATTGATCATAAGAAGCTCGGTCAAAGTCCTTTCAAGGGCTGAAATGGCCAATTTGTTTTTTTTTTTTTTTTGTTTATTGCTTCTAATAATTTACGTTCAAGCTGACACTCAGTTAACACAAATTGCCGTGTTTATCAAAAAAAAAAATTGTAAGTTCAATTTCTGGCATAAACTGCGAATGTGAATGTTTTGTGATGGTTCTGAAAGCATTGAGCTTGATTTGAGCCCATTTTCTTTTCTCCGTATATTGGGTCAACCTATTTGATAATGTTAATTTACACAAACACAAAAGATTTTCTGATCTATAAAAAAAAAGTTTCTATATCGAGACAAAAGCTAATTCAATTTTGACAAAATAAATTTGAATATAACAAAAAACGATGTATCGGAGAATTTTGCTTTTCATTTTTCATAGCTGCAATGAATAAAAATGGCCGATACTGTGACGATTTTTCTAATCCTTTTCCTAAATGCTTTCCTTTTTCTTAATTTTTCTTAAGCCTTTTCCTGATTACTAATATTTACTCCAAGAAACTGATAAAAACTCCTTGTCTAAGTTTTCCGTTGTAAGTCCAATTAGATTCGAAGATGCCCCAGTTGCTTATTTCAGATTGTATTTCGTAGTAAATATGAAAATTTCTACTCCTTTATTATGTAAATATTTTGGTTCTCTAGATATAGTTTACTTATACTGACAATTGAGTATTTTTTTTTATAGTGTAGGCATAACAGTTTTCGCACAACATCGCAGTTTATTACTGACTGTTTGTTTTTGTTTTTGTTATGAGGTAAAATGTGTGTGTGTTCCGAAGTTGAGTATCTTTGTGTAAGAAAATAAAAAAAATGGTATTCAAAATAGTAATGTTTAGTACGAGAGCAAAAAATCAAGGAAATAAATTATAAGAGATGGTGTTTTTGTTCAAGGACCGAAAAGTTATGTAATGTGGAATAAGTTGAAAGGGACCTTTTGTCAAATCAAACCAACCATATTTATTTTAATTGTTTGTATTTTTGGGTATTCATAGACGGCCAGATTCTTTGATTTAACTAATATTAATTTTCAAATAGCTTCAATACTTCAATAAATAAATCTAATGATAAAGCTTATGCTGAAGCAACAAAAAATTTTAAGGACTTTAAAATTTAAAAAATTCTACTATTACGTTAACACTTTTATGTAACTACTTTTATTGATAAACAATATTTGAATTTTGTTTTGCAAAATGCAATAGCGGCGAAAACAGTAACTACAAATATGCTGCTCTTGTCCGATTGCCGACAAGACAGTTCTAGCCAAATCAAATTTATTTTATAAAAGTGATTGAGCATTAGCCTTAACACTAAACTCTTTGCATACTCCGTATATAGTTCATAAATTTTCCTGCTTTTTAAATATTTAATTATCTTAAAAGAATCTATATAATTAATAGGCTAAGGTTTTTTTTGTGACTTCAACTCCTCCCAGACCAATGGACCGATCCTATCGATTTAGATGTCATTAAATCAGGTTTAGGCTGTATATGTGCAAACCACTTTTAAAAATTGTGATTTCACTTCAGGGGGTTCCCAACCTTTTAAAACAGAAATAAAATTTTTGTGCAAAAATCCGCGTTTTAATCAATTTGAAATTTAGTTTAAGAAGAGCTTATAAATTGATCGAATTTTAATTTTTTTCAAAACTAAAAATTTATGACCAAAATTATCTTTTATGCATTCCTAAAATGTCAATTGTCCGAAAAATGCAGTTCCAAAATCAAAAAATTCCACTTTCCGAGCAAACAACTTAGTCAAATTTTAACGGTTTTCAAATTTTTTTTGTTTTTCTAAATGTTTGTTTAATTTTCTTTGAAATGTGTTGGCAATTACGGTAATTATCTTGCCAAATGTATTTTTAATAAATTTTCTTAATATTTTCTTTAGTTGTTTAACGTGTATTTTTACAAACGCCAAGACAGAGAAAAAAACTCTCTGAAATTTAAAGTTCTGTATTTGGAAGCGAATATCTCTGCAACTTTTTAAAAAAATTCATTTATTTCTTTTTTGTATTATATTGCAATTAATTGACTCAAAAAAAAAATTTAACATTTTTACCGTTACTGTATTCCTTATATTTTAATTATTGCCTTTAAAAAGAGTCCAATAAAATGAATGTTTTCTCAAAAAATGTATTAAAAATTGTTTTTGTTGTAAAAATAAAAAAAATTAAAATTTTCATTTTTGATTTTCTTTCATTATATATAGTTTATTTAGGACGAATTTGTTTTTGTTTGACAGAAAAATTAATAAATACTATGTGTCATCGAAAAAACAAGGCTACCCCCTATGGTTTTTTGCTCGAAATTTTTTTTGTTTTAAAATGTTGTTCTTATATTTTTTAAATCTTCAACAAGCTTCAAAAACAATATATTTGAAAAAAATTTCATTATAGCTACAACCAATTAAAAGTTATAGCCACGAATCTGTTTTAAACATCCTGCCTATCTATCTATATAATAAATAGGCAGAGGTTTTTTTGTGACTTCAACTCCTCCCAGACCAATGGACCGATTTTATCGATTCAGATGTTATTAAATTAGGTTTAGGCTGTAGATGTGCAAACCACTTTTAAAAATTGTGATTTCACTTCAGGGGGTTCCCAACCTTTTAAAACAGAAATAAAATTTTTGTACAAAAATCCGCTATTCAACCAATTTGAAATTTAGTTTGAAAAGAGCTTATAAATCGATCGAATTTTAATTTTTTTCAAAACTAAAAATTTTTAACCAAAATTATCTTTTATGCATTCCTCAAATGTCAATTGTCCGAAAAATGCAGTTCCAAAATCAAAAATTCCACTTTCCGAGCAAACAACTCCGTCAAATTTTAACGGTTTTCAAAAAAATTTTTTTTGGGTTTCTTCATCTAAATGTGTTATAAATCGATGTTGTAGGTGTTCTGTAAGTACCTTTTATTAATTTCTGAAATATATCTTAGTATTATTTCTTAAATCTATTTTTTACTGCGTTTTTTTTTAACATTAGTTATGTTTAATAGCTGGAAGAGTTAAGCTGCGATGTTTTTGAATAGTAATAATGTTTATCTCAGTAGTAATATTAGTATAAGTCCGTCTTCGTATTTTGACAGTTACATTAAAAAATTTAGTGTCAGGTCATACGTTTCAAGTCAAACCATTCTGATATCGTTATTGAGTATAATAGCTTCTTGAATAGAATATCATATATTAAAGGTCTATAATGTTTCTAACACTTAATTTTTATTGAATTGCTCAAATTCGGGCAACAGGTTTAATAGAAATTATAAATAGGCAATCAATAAATTGGTCGAATTTCGACCCCAGGCGATACTAGTTGAAGTAAAACGTTTAACTTCGAGCAATTGCTACAACCTTCTGAAATTTTGATTAAAAATTTATATGTGTTCATTGCCTCCCTCAAAATGACAGCAACAAAACTCATATAACTGATGATTAATTCATGATTTCAAGTTTGCTGTTATGTGTTGCAGCAAAAATTCATTTATTTATTAACTGAATTCATAAAGTTTCTAAGCACTTAAAACAAACAGGGATGCATCCAGTTGATCTCTGGGCAAAAGTGCTTATTCTTTGCAGTTCAACAGAACACTTCATTTCATTTCATTTAGTTTATTAATTAGTCAAAAAATTTAACAAATTTCTTACTGACTAATCTTAGACATTAAGTTATGATATCTATACATATATACATATTTCAATACATATATATATATATATACATACATACATACATAATAAATTTTTTATTATGTTTTTTGAAAGAGAGAAATCTATATCAAAAGAATTTGGCAGACGATTAAATTCAAGTAATGCCCTATTAATTGGAGCATTAAGAGCATAATTAGTTCTACTGAAACCAACACTGAAAAAGTTGATGTTCCGCAAATGTCTGGACGGAATATTGAAATTAATTTTTTCTAAAAGAGATGGGCAGTCAGTTATTGCGGAAACTATATAATAGATAAAAAGTAGAGAAAGAATAGATCTTCTACTATTTAAGGTTTTGAGATTCAAATGCAAGCATCTTGCATTGTATGATGGAGTCAAGTCAGTAAAGTGAACAGAACGAAGAGCGAATCTTAGAAAGCTTTTTTGAATGCGTTCGAGTCTATTTATGTGGTTATGATAGAATGGTCTCCAAATCACTACGGCATACTCGAGTTTCGAGCGAACGAAGGAAGTGTAAAGTAATTTAAGGGTGTAAAGGTCGGAAAATTCTGAGCTATGCCAAATTCGTACAAATGCCAAAAGAGCATACGATTTAGAAACAATATAACTAATGTGGGAAGTAAAAGAAAATTTCGAATCGAGAACAACACCAAGATCCGAAATTTCATTGACATCATTTAATTTGGTATTGTTAATGAAATAAGAAATATCGGCCACAGAAACGCATTTAGAAAAACAAATGTGGAAGCATTTATTGATATTAAGAAAAAGCCTATTTTTTGGCACCAGTTATAAAGATTGTTCAGCTCTAATTGAAGAATATCTGAATCTACAGTGCTTTTTATGGGTGAATAGATTTTCAGATCGTTGGCATATAGTAGATATTTGCAATGTGAAAAACAGGAACTAATATCATTAATGAAAAGCAGAAATAGCAAGGGGCCAAGGATGCTGCCTTGAGGCACTCCAGAGGTAGCAATGAAAGGTTGCGATCGAAAATTATCAAGAACTACATAGCTAGTTCTGTTAACTAAATAAGATTCTAGCCATAATAAAAAAAATGAGTGAAAACCCAGCTGTTTTAATTTCATAAGCAATATCTTATGTGAGACCTTGTCAAAGGATTTAGAAAAATCTGTAAATATCGCGTCAACATAATATCCAGACGGGAATGCAGATATGCAATCCTCGGAAAAACACAAAATATTAGAAGTAGTTGAGCGACCAGCAACAAAACCATGCTGAAAAGGACAAATGAGATTTTTTACTGAAAAGTACATTTTTTGTTTAATGATACTTTCAAATAATTTAGATATTGTCGTAAGTTTAGAGATTGGACGGTAGTTAGTAACATTACTTTTGTTGCCACTTTTAAAAATTGGCTCAACAAAAGCATATTTCCACGCTTTAATAAAAATGCCTGTCGAAAGGGATTTGTTAAAAATTTTAAGTAAAGGATACGACAGAGACATGATGCAATTTTTTAACAAAATAGGGGAAATGCCATCGATATCTGTTTGAAAAGATGGTTTGAGTTTAAGAATGGCGTCAGAGATATCTTCAATGGTAAGACTTAACGCTCCGAAGTCAAGAGGAGAGGATTCAATGGGGAAAGAATCCTGTTCAGAAAACTCATCGGAAATCTCATCCATAGTAAAATTAGAATTAAAAAAGTCTGCAAAAAGGTTTACTGTATCCTGTGATGTACTTGCATGCAGATTGTTAAAATACACCGAAGACGGAACAGATGAAGTTGATTTTTTAGATTTAATGTAGCGCCAGAATGCATTTGGGTTCAATTTGATGTTGTTTTCAAAATTATAAATATATTTTTTATGAAGGTACCTTTCAAGAAAGTTAAACTCTTTCGAATGGAGCAGATATTTGGACCTATATGATTCCAAATTGGAAGTCTTATATTTCTTAAAAAACTTATTTCTTAAATTCTTCAGCTTGTTTAGACCACTGGTATACCATGGAATCTTATAACGTTTTTTGGAGTATTTCGGGATATTTCTTAAACAAATATCATTTAGTTTGGATTTGAAGACATCAAAACATTCATTGATCTCTCGATTCTGAAAGAGGGAATCCCAATCAATATGAGAAACTTGAAAATTTAGATTAACAAAATCGCAGTATTTATATTTAAAAGAAACTGAAGCAGGATCTTGTTTGATGGAATTAAATTCATAGAATTCCAACTCAAGAACTATTGGCAGATGATGGGAATTAGAGGGAGAGAGAGGGAAACCACACTCATGGATGTTAAAATTGATATTATTAGATAAGAATAATAAATCTAAAAATCTTCCTAGTTTATTTTCCAGAGACTTCAAATGAATAAACGAAACAGTTGCCTTGACAATTCGTTCCTTTAACATTTTTTTAATCGTTTTTTAAGACATATTCGTAAGTTTGAAGTTGGTAGATAACTATTTGGAAAACCGCTTGCGATTTTTTTGGCAGAATATAGCGTTTGTCTTTAGGTAGTAGGCTTTAAAATAAAAGTAACAAGAGCAGCCCGCACCCTTACTACAAAAAGCACAAAACTTTTACTTTGATAAAACCACTTAATTTGATTAAATGACATTCAACTTTTAAAGTCCCGAAAAAAACAAACATATTTTGTGATGTGCTGAATCTTTTAACTAAAATTTAACGTTAGTGAGAAATATATTTCGTAAATGGGAAAGCATCATCATGATGATGAAGAGAGATGCAAGCAGTAAGAAGCGGACAGCAGCAGCTTAACTTGTCACATTTAAAATTTATCAGTTTTATGGTTTTCACTTCATAAGCAGTGCGCAATGAATGAAACTTGGATTAAAAAGCTTCGCTTCAAAAATTAAAAAAAAAAAATATGAAAAACTTCTCAAAAACTTTCAAAAATCTAATAATTGTCAATCGCACAGTGCAACACACATTTTCGGGGTTGAACAAAACCGGGGGTAAAACTATCGGGGGATTAGGAGGGTAAGCTACCCCCTAACTTTTTTAGAGTTGACCAAATTGTTATTTTTTACTGAAACTTGTTTTAAATGTTGATTTTTATTTACAATAACTATGAACGCATCAAAATCAGTCGTACCATTTGTTTCCTTGTTCGCCATCAGCCATACCAAAAACCAACTTTAGACAGCTATTTCATTTCAAGACATATCAGGACAATCTTCAGTCAGTCAATTCAATTTCAGTCGTACTAAAATGAATTTCAGTCGGCCAAATTTGTATTTAACCGTGCGCAAAACCAACTGCATTTAATCCCAAACCCCAAATATCAGTATTTTTTCTTTTTCAGTCGGTTATTTCTTTGGCAATACTAAATTATTTCAGTAGTACTATTCGTTCAGTTTCGTTAAAAGTTATTTTTAGCTGCTCTCTATCTTTTTTAACGGCTTTTAATCGTTCATTGGTAGGATTTTTACGACATATAGTAGTGCCTCAAACCAACTTCAGTTAAGGCGGTCTTCTCATTCAAAACCCGTTTTTTGGACCCCTTTTTAAAAAAATTCTCATTTGAAAACGCAAAGAATAATTGAAAACTTTTTTATTTATTGTATTACAAAAGTTTCAAAGTAAATAAAAAAATTTTTTTTGCCTCGATACGTGGGCTGTTCAAAAAGGAATGAGACTTCAAAGTTAGTGGTGAAAAAAAAAGTTTTGTCGTCACGGCGGCCACGATTCCGGGTCTCCGGAGCGTCTGAAATGAAAAAAAAAGGGGTTATAATCAGTAAAGATGTAATTCTCGGGTGAACCACAAGCTTAATTTTGTGATTTTTTTGACAAAATGGCGGCCATTCAAAAAAAAAATTCAATTTCGGGCTTTTTTTTTTAGTTTAGTGTAAAAAAAAAATAGTAAAAAATTTTTTAAAATTATGGTCGCGGTTCACCCGAGAATGGTGACAATTCTGCGTCGATTCCACTTTGTTTCATGAAAATCGGTTCAGTTGAACTGGAGATATCATGGCCGCCAGTTCGAAAAACGTGGTTTCGAGATAAACGCGTTTAAAGTTTGAAGTAATGATGCTTTCAGTTGAACACCTGGACTCAAAAAATGCTTCAACCCCTAAAATAAGCAGAAATGTGTATTCGTATGTTTGTATGAATATGTGTGCAAACACGTTTTTACCTAACAATAAACATTTTCAACAGAATTCGGTGGTTACTTTATGCCGCTTCGTTCGAAAATGAGGCGAAAAAAATAAGCTCATTTTGACGAAGACCTTGCTTCACAAAAAAGGCTGTATCTTCTAAAGTATTTCGAATTTCTAAAAATCCTTTTAGGGGCATATTCACAACTACCCAAGCTATAAATAAATGCAAAAAAGTCGAAAAAAAAGTTGCTCAATGAGAAGACCCCTTAATTAATTTTAATATTTTGCTCAGAAATACATACGTCGGCCTAACTCTAATAAGACGTTATTTAAAATTATCTGAGGCTTAGCAGGCGAAAAAAAACCTCTTCATTTTATGTATGAAGTTCATACTCGTACTATAATGTATTATTTTAAACGTTCTATAGCCATTTTTTTAATACAAACGCTACAAACTAAATTTATATATTCCAAGCTAAGCCTTTGAGGCTTTATAGCTTTTAAAAATTAGCAATATACAAGCAATTAATTATAATAATATGTAACAATTTAAAATATAATACAGTAACAGAAATAATAATATTTTAAAATTGACAATGATTTAACCAAGACAAACATGGTTGTGTATGTAAAGCATCATGGTGTCGGCCTAGAACGGTGGGTGGTATCAAGACAAACAAGGTCTGTACGCCACACTGATAAGTATAACCATATACATAATACGTATCGTTCACAGCAAGGTGGTATTTCGACAAACAAGTTCATATTTACCACACCAATTTACTTAGAAACAAAGAAATGGTTGCGAATGCTGGCACTGAGACAACGAGGTCTCTTTGGCCTGTCGCATTATTATATTCTCACTGATTGTAAACGTCAGGTCCATTCAGATGTATGTGTTGTGTTATGTATATCCATAACCAGGTGAGAATTATATATTGGAAGATCATGATCAGAATCACTGTCGGTACTGCAGATAAGCTATAATTTAATTGTTAATTGAGTAAATAGATTCATTTAAAGATATAACATTTGAAACAGAATTAAAGTATCCGCAAGCGCCTGGTTGCGGTTCATTTTGCAAGTAATTTGTTCTACAAAAGTTCATAAAAAAATAACTCAAAAGATCTTATAGGACGAAGTGGAATATTTAAGTAAATTTTACTCAATAAATATGGACTGTCTACATGTCCATGTAAAAGCTTAACAATCCAACTAACGTTAAGCATAACTCTCCTATTTTTCAAAGTAGGAAGATTTAATAGCTGTAGGCGATATTCATAAGGTGGTAGATTAAAGTTAATATTGCAATAAAGATAGTTCAGGCAGAACAAAAGAAATTTTTTCTGAACAGAATCAATGTCATCGATGTAACAACCGTATCGTGGGCACCATACAATTGAAGCATATTCTAAAATAGGCCGAACTAGACAAGTGAATAAAGTTTTCGTAATAAAAGGATCATTAAACTCTTTTGCCCAACGTTTAATAAATCTTAGGGTACTATTTGCTCTATTTATTATTTTATTTATATGAATAAGAAATCGTAGTTTAGGATCAATGGTAACTCCAAGATCAAGGAAACTATCTAAGGATTCTAATGTGTAGTCACAAATTTTGAAATTACACTTTAAGAATGGTTTTCGCGAGAAGGTCATGTGCTTACATTTTTTCATATTAAGATTCATTGGATTTATTCTGCACCAGCTATGAAGATTGTTGATGTCAATTTGCAAGAATAAACCATCATATTCATTTTTAAAAGAAAGAAATAGTTTAACATCGTCAGCGTACATCAAGATGTTAGAATGCTTTATGACCGATGGCAAATCATTTATATAAAGTAGAAACAAAAGTGGCCCAAGATGACTTCCTTGGGGTACTCCAGAGATAACAGGAAACTCATATGAAGTCACGAGTTTAAATAGCATAGATGTAGTAAATAAATAAAGGCATAGATGTAGTTTTGTTGAATCTATCCAAATTGCTAATAACCATTATTTTCAAAATGTTGACTTACGTCGTATTAGAATTAGGCTGATATATAATTTCTGAATGTATACATAAAAAACGACGATTCCTTCATTGGATATTTGTGAACGAATCCAGACAATTAAGCAATTTCTTAGAAACAATAAAGCATTGGCATGAACTCTTTAATCCAATTTTATTTTCAACTTACTTGACCCAAAAGTGAATTCTAGAATCAATAAAATTGTTACTAAAAAATTGTTTGGTGGACTCTCTTCAATTAAAAGCCGACTTAGAAGTATTCTATCATCTATTCGAAGGCGTAGAATCTCTGAAGGGTGCAGCTAATGTTTCAGAAAGCAATAAAAACTCCCCTTAATCCCTTAAAAGTTACAGTCGCAGGACATGAGATATTCGCATTATTATTACTTTAAATATTTAAGAGAAAAAGAGTTACAGAATTAGTAAAACTCATTTTATTTTCGCACACATGGGCATTTCCAAACTGGCGTTATGTACGTTTTGTACGAAAAAATTAAAAAAAGAATGAAAAAGTCTAAGTTTTAAAAAATTTTTTTATATTTGCGTTGTAATTAAGGTGCTCTATATTAAGAAATAAAATTATAACAATCGAATGTAAGAATTAAATGATATAAGCACTGGCGTGACATTACAAAAAACAGGAGTGGCTTTCGACTAAGATTAGAAAAGTTGCAAAAATCTGCGAATTGGGCAAGACTTTATATACAAAACTTAATTTGGAAGAATTTAAAATAATATGAGTTTGCAAATTAAAAAAAATCTTTTCTCCGTTTTTTTTTATTAGGCTAAGTCATCTGGCGTGATGGTACTGACATAACGTTACTTAAATTTCCATCCGAAGTTAAAATTTGTCTAAAAAAATATTTGACGTAAATAAAACATAAAGTTAAGCATCTAATATAAAAAATCAAATGTTTGTCTGTTTGTCTGTTTGTCTGTCTGTTCTGTATAGGCTCGCGCACCGTTTATCCGATTGTGCTGAAATTTGGACACCACGTACGTTTCATAATGAGGAAGCTCAAAGAGGGTGTAAAAAAGTGGGCGGAAATATGTGGGCGTGACACTCTATAATAACTACTAAATACCTGGACCTATTTCAATGAAATTTGATATGAAGGTTCAACTGCGCCCAAGATATAACATAGGCTAAACAAATTCCAAAGATTTCCGCAAGAAGGCGCTTTAAGTAGTGCATTTTTAAGACTCAATAACTCTCAAATGACTTGAACGATTTTATTTAAATTTGGTTCGTGAAATAACTTGACCCTGCAACTTAATTGAAGCTACTTAAATTTCAAAAACTTCCGAGGAAGGGGGCCTTTTTCAAACAACTAATGTCAACTAATCAACTAATGTCTGGCTCATTCACGTCAAAACGGCCAATTTTGATGAAAATTGGTAAACATATCGCACACTAAATACAAAACAGTCACAACTCAAAATTTTTTTATATCGATTTTTTGTTATAAATCAATTCACAAAACACATATCTCACTATTTTTTCATTATTTTCTTCATTAACTGGAAGAATGAAGTTTGTGTGTTTAAATGAAAATTGCTTTTCTTCTGCAGTTTCAACCAGATGGTTTTATTTTTCGCTTCTCCTGAAAAGTCATTTTTTTTGAGTTGTGACTGTTTTGTATTTAGTGTGCGATATGTATCTGTTACTGAAATAGATCCTAGTGCTTGGTTTTCACTTAGTCATTTTTTGTTTGACATGAAATTTAAAAGTTTAAAAAATCACATAAATAACAACTTTTTTGCAATTTTTGGTATAAACATGTGAAGAGATCAGTTTTTCCTATTTTTCGCGATTGTCAAACAGAAAAAAAATGACAACATGTTGGCATTTTTCATGTGGCTGACAACAACTGACCATTGAAATTGACATAGTGAAAACCAGGCTTATGATTCTATACATTCTTTCGACAAAAATCAAGGAATGAGCCGAAGGCAAACGAAGTCAAGAACGATCCCAAAAGGATTTGTTAAAATTAGAATTTTGTTTTTGAGATAAAAATCCATATTTAATGCATGCTAAGAAAAACTTCTCGCATTGTTCACGAAATGACTTTTTCAAACTGCGTGACCATTGTACTCAGAACCCAGATGTCAGATCTAGACGTTGAAGATGTAATTTTTTTTTTTTTATATGACCGGCAGGTACTGTTTTACGGAAATTAGACTACACACTTTTGACGGAGGGAAGGGGAAGAACCCCAAAAAACGATAATTTTAGACAATAAAAAAATTCAATTGATAATTTAAATAATGTTAAAATGAGAGCAGTTTTAAAAATCGTACTTTTCCTGTTCTCAAGGCACAACCCCGGGTAACACCGGGTAACATCCGCTAGTATATTATATTTTTTTAACTTCACCCCATCGACCAGTGGAAAAAATTTCACTAAAATACCTGCAACCAAATTCAGTAACGAAATTAGGCAAACTTCGAGCAATTTGGCGTGACGTTACTCACTTTTCAAATTTAATATAAAATTTACAGTTTTTCTCTTTCACATTTTTTTATAAAATTTACTTAACTTTATTAAAATTCAAAATTTCTCGCACGTTGGAACGTCAGAGTAGGAAAAAATAAAACGAAATGCTTTTTTGTCTGGCGTGACCTTACCTCAGAATTTCATTAAAAGCAAATCAAAATTTTACCGTTAATTGATATTTGTTTGCTCTTTTGCATTTAATTTGCGGTTAGTTGTTGTTGTACCGAAAGTTTTGCAAAAGAGTTCTTAGAAATGGAAATTGTAAAGCGAAAATGCTCATACAAATAATCAAAACTGACCAAAACATTAACTTTAACTTGGTAGCCCGATATCTTGCCAACGCAACATGGGAAAAATTTGAACTCTTTAATTAAATTAATTTTGAATATTACTCTTTTAATAATACAAGTAAAAAAAATGTTTGTTAACTTTTAATTTTTTGGTCACGGTAGACTTTTCTTCAGAAATGCCCATATACAGAATAAGTGCGATGGTTAAAATAAGTTCGTGGCTATACTATTAATTGATTTGAGACATAAAGTTATTTCCTTCAAATAAATTATACTAGAATTTTATTAATTTTGAAAAAAAAACAAATCATTTAAAAGAAATAATTTCCTCAAAAAATCATGCCTTAATTTTTTTATGGAACGAACAGTTCATTACATTTTTAATGCGCTATAGACTTTGAAAGAAAATCAAAAATGCAAATTTGAGTTTTTCTCTGAAAAAAAATGTTTGTGGTCCTCTCTCTCAAACAGGTATAACTTAAATATAAACAAAAAAGGAACGGTAAAACTTAAATAAATAACTTGATATAAATAAACTGCTCAGTCTAAAATAAAAAAAAAAAAATAATAAAATCTAAGTATTCAAAGATGGCAGAGATATTTGCTTCCCAATTTAAAACATTCAATTTGAGAGAGTTTTTTTCTCTTTCTTAGCTTTTGTGTATTTCAAACTCTAAATAACTTAACTAAATAGCTAACTAAGCTTCACAGTGATTTTTATCACATTTGCAGGAAAATTTAACAAACTTTTAGAAATAATTAGAAAAACTGAAAAAACGTTAAAATTCGTCCAAGATATTGACATGGAGAGTAGAATTTTTACAACTTTGACAATTGATGAATGAGTATAATTAAATTTTTTTAAGAAAATTTTAAAAATTTAAAAAAACTCATATTCAACCATTCCATTTCCATTTTGATCAAAGAGTGAGTTTTTTCTTAAAAAGTTAATTTCTCTCTTAGAAGGTTGGGAGAAGGAGGTTAAGTTCTTATTAATATTAAAAAAGCGTACGACAAAGTACAATGTTCACATATGGGCATCTCCCAAAAAAGGTCCACCAAAAGTGAAGAAAAACATTAAAATAAAGCACTCTAACAGCTTTTAACTTTATTTTTTTTTATTTTGATTAGAATTTCTGCTATGTAACTTGAATTGAACTTATTATGATGTATTTTTATTAAAATTTATAATGAACATCTTTACTGTATTTTACTACTGTGGAAAAATTTGTCGCGTCCATGATGTCGCGTCCGTATTCGTGCTATATCTATTTAAAAAAAGATAAGAGATAATTCTTTTATTTCATAAGTCTACGAATAATAGTTATACTTCGACCTCCATTAACATGTATATTATAAATAAAAAAAGTTCTCAAAATTTGCTAAATTTTGCATATTTCTATACGAGCTTAAAAAAACTTCTGTTTTTTGTCGCGTCCGTTCCATTGAATGATTGCTTATTACTTTGTACTAATTTGTACTAAATCTCGCCAATATTTTTATAAAATGTAGCACTCTTTCGTCGCGTTAGAACACTTAAATACATATCGGCTCATTTTGTTTCTTTCTTGTTTTTCGAGTAATTAAAACCGTGCGAATGTCGCGTCCGTGCCACTGGGAGATGCCCATATACTACTATATAAAATTGATCGAACGAATGAGTAATTTTGGTTAATTTAACTATGTTGTATTTCAAAAGTCGGGACTTAGGGTATTCAGTCGGGCAAAATACAATAATATCCCCCCAACCAACATGGTCTCGGTACGCCCCAGAACAAAACCAATAACGATAGTATTTATTTGACACCAGTACCAAAAATCCCTGTTACACTACGTCACAATTTTTTTTTACAATAGTCTTAAATTTAAAAATAATGCTCAAATTAATTGCAATATAACTCTTTTTCATTTCAGGTTATTTGGAACAAGGTCTTCTGGTGCGCGATGCCTACAAGCTGCGCAAACACTACTTTTCCACCAAGGGCTGGTCAATCGATGTGCTCTCAATGCTGCCCACCGATGTGGCCTATATCTGGTGGCCGCCCAGCACATGCAGCTCCACCTTCCTGCCATGTCCAGTGATAGTGCGACTTAATCGACTGCTGCGACTGCCACGCATGTGGGAGTGGTTCGATCGCACGGAAACAGCAACCGGTTATCCGAATGCCTTCCGCATCTGTAAAGTGGTGCTAGCCATATTGGTGCTTATCCATTGGAATGCTTGCATGTATTTCGCCATCAGTTATGCCCTCGGTTTCGGCACCGACAACTGGGTCTACAATCTGAACGGTTATCGAAATAATACGCTACAGCGTCAGTATATCTACAGCTTCTATTGGTCAACGTTGACGCTGACGACCATTGGCGAGACGCCAACACCGGAAAATGATGCAGAATACCTGTTTGTGGTAGCGGACTTTTTGGCGGGTGTTCTAATCTTCGCCACCATTGTGGGTGAGTCATTCATGCTTCTAAATTTGGTATAGTTAAGTGGCATTTGTTTATACAATGGTGACACGTTGCCCAGCATGTCGCAAATGCCGCATTGAGTTTAATATCTGAACACTTAATTACCAGCATTATGGCAATTTCGGTTATTAATCGAATGCCAAACCGCCTAGAGTGAAATTTCAGTTAGCTGGTTTCTATGAATGTTGTTGTTTTCGTTGTATTGTATATTGAATTAGCCGCAGGTTAGGTCATGAACTGACGAATGATGGATTGCTAAGCTTGTTGGTATTGATGGTTGGCAAAATTAATGTTTGACACGTGTTATCAACTATTTAAATGTTGACATTAGCAACGAGCATATTATTCAAGGTCAAAAACAATGTCTTCTTCGTTGCTGAGTGCCGCCAAATAGATTAAGACTGAAGTGAATGTAAAAATATTGACTTGTATTATGTTTTGGCAACTTAGTTTAGTTACGTAAAAGTGACGCGTTATATTAGAACATAAAAATTCAAGGTCAAACTTTTAAAAAATGTGAAAAGTTAATTTGCAGGTCAGTGCTCTGAGAAGAAAAGTTACAAAACCTACTTACTTATTTGAAAGGCGCACTAATGGTGATTGCGTTGACGTAACTTCCGTTCCATGGATTGTAGAGCCTATCAGCCGTTTCAGCTATTCACTTATTTGTTGTTTGACATCTGAAAAATAGTTAATGGGTTAGAGGAAGAAGAAAAAAAAACTGACCGAAAATGGAAACAAGTTTTAAA
Organism: Tetanocera ferruginea; assembly: GCA_958299015.1. Classification (NCBI taxonomy): domain Eukaryota; kingdom Metazoa; phylum Arthropoda; class Insecta; order Diptera; family Sciomyzidae; genus Tetanocera; species Tetanocera ferruginea. The sequence goes on along the minus strand of OY282640.1, from coordinate 60,023,454 downwards.
TACAGTATTCAGGGGGTTCATTTAGATTTTTGAATTTGAGAAATAAATTTTTAGTTTAACGTCTTTTCATTCTTCAGTTTCCTTAATGCCTGCATATTTTCCAACCACCAGTAGGCATGGGCAACTAACAATTTTTTTTTCATTTAAAATTCGACTTAACTACGTTGCGTTAAGAAGAAAACTTCAACTTCATTCTACTATAAATTCAAAATTTTTCAAATTATCTGGAAACCATAACAAATATGAAATCTCAGCGCAAGCAGCTCTCTATACAACTTTGCAAATTTGGTCTGACAAAAAAAATTTTAAGTAGTATTGCCCATGATATAATAATTTTACCAGGTTGTGTTGACAAATGTTGATTCTCTCAGTTACAAGTAAACGAACTCATCAAAAACAGCTGTTCGTTGTTATATTCGTTGGCCACATTCAGCTGTGTCAACTGTTGTGACAGCAACACATCGGGGAGCGCTATTATCGGTATTGAAGTTTCAGAAAAATTGTCAAGTTTATGAAATATCAAGCTTTGTATCAAATACGAATGGAAATTTTACCGACAAATTAAAAATTTTCTATTTTTAGATGCATTTTAATGCGCAACTTCATATTTATGTGCATCAAGTTTTGACTTAGCAGTTGGCAACTGTTGGGTGCGCTGAATGTGACCAGTGAAAATTAATTGTATGCTAAGACGGATTGTCAGCGCTCTCTTTCTCGTTATATTTTTTGACAAATGTCCGTTTCCAACAGAAACGTCAATACTACCTTGGAGTAATTAAATCATGAGTATTGCCAGAAAACTAATTCAAAATGCTTTTTCAGTGATTTAAAATAAGTAATTTTTTATAATTTTCTTTACACTGTGTAAGAGTTTTTTTTTTCTGAAATTCATACTAAAAATATGTAGTCTTCAATTTTTTTAGTCAGCGAATTCGAATCAATATTTAGAAGTTTTAACTTAGAATCGATTAGAAAACCAATTAACTAACATTTTATATGTTAGACTTTCATATTTTATTGACAGCGGATATAATCCTCTGACCTATTAATATTTATTGCCTTTTTTAGCCCTGCTGTTAGGTTGAGACCATTTGGTCCAAATTTTAGGTCATTTTGTTCAAGAACTTTCGAACGATAGAATTTAGATAGAAACGATTTGTTAAAAGAACTAGAAAAATGCAAATCTTCAGGAAACGTGAGTGACCATTTAAAGATAGTTTTTTGCGAAATGTGTAAATATATTTAAAACTTTTTGCGTGATCTTATAATAGTGAGCCTAAGACTTATTGTACCCATATAATTTTATACTAAAAGCTTTTATATTTAATGGAGAAAAATGTATATTTACTGCTATGACTGAAACGTGAGTGACACTCGATTTGTCGATATTAAGGATTGTCTTAATTTTTAATTGGCCGCAAGTTTTAACTTGAAAACTAAGGACATTGTTTAAACACACCAAGACATAAGAAGTCATCAAATGTCTTGGAATTCCATTGAATATTGCTTAAAAGAATATCGGTTATAGAAAGCCATGACCAGTTCCTACAAAAAAAGTTAACAGCAAAGTGGATAAAAGAAGTTCCTTACAGCTCGTGAATTGGAAAAGTTGTTGGCATTAGGAAGAAACGAATTGTTCAAGGCTAGCAAAGAAATGTTTTATTGTGGAAGTAGTCAAGTGAGTTATAACGACTGTTAATCATATAAAATTTTGTAATTTTTTTTTTTGAAAAAGGTAAATTTTCTCAGAAAGTGGTATTTTTTTCCCAAATAGTGGTAAATTTCAGTTCCGCTCTCTGGCAACACTGCTCTGAACGGCTAAAGTTCATGCTCTCAAGAAGCTTTACAAGGCATTATTTACTCTCTGAGGCTTGCCATTGTCTGCAGAGAGGTGGTGACCGAAAAAACTTTTCGCCGCGGCTGGGGATCGAACCCGGGCTCCGAGCATGCAAAGCCACACACTTAACCTGCATGCCACGGTCACCACCGGCTCACAATATCATCAAAACTGAGCGCAATTGTAATCATATCTAAAGCATCTTCCGACATAATAGCTGGAAAATAGATCGAAAAAACTTTGCATCGAACAATCCATGCATCTTCATATTTCCAACTGCTATAAAAAAATTTTAAAATAAGCCATTAATTTTAAGCAAAATAACAAAATTTTAAAAAATACCCATATAATCCTGCAAGAAGGAAACTTCATCAATATCCTTCCATTTGTGGGCGAGAAAAATATCAGAAAGGCTGACTGTATATCACAGCATCTGGATACTGCAAATAGAGTAGGACCCGGAATATAGTATATAAGAATATAGGAATTGGGCTTCATACCATTTTGTTTTTGGCAACATACGAAGAGGCAAGCTTGTTGCAGTGACATGTTGTTCAAAGTCTTATTCACTTTCTGACTCTGAGGGCCAGTTTTTCAGTGCGGGTTTAAACTCTAGTCAAATTAAACCGAGGTTAACCCACCAAAATTGGACGTTTTAGCTCGGTTTAAGCAAAAAAAAAACACATCATATGGTATTTTAAGTCAATTAAACTTCAATGAATGGTACAATTTCTAGTAAAACAGAGTTTTAACGTCCATTTTCGGTGAGTTAAGCTTGGTTTAATTTGAGTCGAGTTGAAGCTCGCACTGAAAAACTGGCCCTGAGTCACTTCTCTAGAAATTTTCTGGATTGTAATCAATATCTGAAATATCTGTGTCACTTTCATTTTCAATACTATCATCAATACTCCCTGTTAAATAACGTGAATTTGTCATTTCGGCAAGCAGTAAATATTTGAAAAAGAGTCGGCACACGTCGAAGGACATTCACATACGAAGAAGTTTTTTTGTAATTATTATGTTTCGTATTTTTTAAACCAAACCAAAATAGCTAAAAAAATGAGTTCTAGAAAAAATTTTTTATGAAAAATGCATTAAGGACCTTAAGATAAGCAATTTCATCTTGAAATTTTAAGCTTTTTTCTAGGGGTCAATGATGGAATTGAACGGGATTTTTCATGCAGCAACCAAATTTTTCAGGCATTGCTTACAACTCAGAAAATAATTAATTGAGTAAATTCTTTAAATTCCAGATGATAACACTCAGTAAAGCACAATAAAATATGCGGCATAACACTAACATTTTCCTGGAATTGTATAGCATTTAAGACATATTTATTGCTGCGCCTAGCTTTGTTTTTTATAATTTCCGCTTTTTTCATTGAACACTGTTCTCTTTATATGTCTTCAGGTAACATTGGCTCCATGATCTCCAACATGAACGTGGCACGTGTTGAATTTCAAAATCGCATGGACGGTGTCAAACAGTACATGGCCTTTCGGCGAGTGGGTCACGAGCTAGAGGCACGTGTAATTCGTTGGTTTGCCTACACGTGGTCACAGAGCGGTGCACTCGATGAGGAACGCGTGCTGGCTGCGCTGCCAGACAAATTGAAAGCGGAGATTGCGATACAGGTGCACATGGATACGCTTAAACAAGTACGCATATTTCACGACTGTGAGCCGGGGCTGCTGGAGGCGCTGGTGTTAAAGCTGAAACTGCAGGTCTTCAGTCCGGGTGACTATATCTGCCGCAAGGGCGATGTGGGCAAAGAGATGTACATTGTAAAACGTGGTAAGCTGTCGGTAGTGGCTGACGATGGTGTAACAGTGTTTGCAACACTTGGTGCTGGTTCGGTGTTCGGCGAGGTGTCGGTGCTGGAAATAGCCGGAAATCGTACGGGCAACAGACGCACAGCCAATGTGCGTTCGCTAGGTTATTCGGATCTCTTCTGTCTAGCCAAGCGTGACTTGTGGGAGACATTGTCCGACTATCCTGAGGCGCGTGCAACGCTAACGGAAAGAGGTTGTCAATTACTGCGCAAAGATGGACTCTTAGATGAGGAAGTGTTTGCGGGTGAGAAACGAAAATGCGTTGTTGACATTAGCATTGTTTGATATTTATTTTTTTTGGTTTTGTTTCTTCTTAATCTCATAGATTCGCAACGTGTGCACGATAGCATCGAGGGTGGCATCGAGAAGTTGGAGGTATCTGTAGAGAATCTGAATGTGCGTCTGGCACGTCTGTTGGCCGAATACACCGCAAGTCAAGCAAAAATGAAGCAACGTTTGGCCAAACTGGAGCTAAAGTAAGTTAAAATAACAATTCATTTCAAAGCATTGCCATTATTTTGCTATTAAATTAATTTTTAACACTTTTTCTTCTTGCTTTTTTTCTGTCTTCTTCAAAAGCTATCAAATAACAAACTCCGCCAGCAACGATATACCTGAGGAGTCGCAGCGTACACGCAGCGGCCGCCTGTATTCGTTACAGCCAAAAAAACGTCCAAGACCGCGTCCAATAACAGCATCGAAATCAGTCGATAACAAGCAGAACTCACTGTGAACGCCAAACATGCACACATAAACCCTCAAATGCCACAAAGATGGCGTCCACTTAGGCCCACAGACGCAGACAGTGTTGCCAGCTGTAGGTTTAAATAAAATTTAGCTGCGTTTGCATTATAAATGGTGATAAATCAATTTAAAAAATTAACAAAAACAAAAACAAAAGAGATAAAGTTTTAACTTTTATTATTATTTTTTTTTATTTTTAAGTTTAAGAAATAGCTTTAAGAGTTAAAACCAATTAACTTAACTTAAACATTTTTCTTTGTTTTTCAATTTTAAGTCACATATTCTGCTGAAAAGTGAAGAAAAACAAAACAAAACAAACAACAATTAAGAGTAAAAAGTTTTTAACTAAACAAAATGTGCCTCAAGTAGTAACTGTGTATAATTTAAAAGAAAAATACTATAGAAAACAAGCAAAAACAAACAAACAAACACACATAAATTAGCCTTAAGTTAAATTCACAACTAGCAGTTTAAATTTAAAATAGCTTAAAAGACACTAACATACATAGAAAAAAAAAAACAAAAAAAAAAACAATGTGAACACATTCAAAAGGTTTCCTAAGCGTTACAAGAGCCCACTAAGAGTCCATTAAAGATGAAGATGACAAAAGAAAGTTATGTAACTGCATGTTGATATTTATGTTGAATTGAAGGAAGTGACTGTAAGTAAGTAATTTTTTCAGTGCAATATTTTTGATAATTCGCAATTATTGGATTTAATGTTAACAATACCTACTATTTAAACATTTTTTGTTTTTTATTATATTTTTACATTTTGAATTTTTCTTATTAACAAATTGTTTAGAGTGAAAGCTACCAAGTTAAAAACATAAAATGTTTTTAAAGTTAAAAACATAAAATGATTCCGATTCAAAAACCACAACCTGTTTGTCCATTCTTCTTTGAGAATATCCACGTATTTTCAAAATCTTTCCAAGAACCACCCACAAAGCAGATATGCTTTTTATATATTAACCCTCTAACCGGCCAATTTTTGATTTTTATGAACAAATAATCATAAACTAATATTGGGTAGAGAAACACAAATCTGAAATCAAATTGTCAAAAAAGTGAATAGGTAACCATCCACAGGTGAATTCATCTACCCCGCCTTTAGACAGACTATAACGTATAAAAACTCAACTAAATGAAACATAGTTTTTATGAATTTTTATTAGAAAAGAAAGTAACAAAATGATGAAAAAACGATGAAATGAGCACTATTATTGTTTGTGAAACTGTTGAAAACATTTTTTTGTGGATGTCAAGCACACATTTAAATTACATTTTGTGCAAAGCATTCGCATTTCTGATGTACAGCCAGGCATTCTGCAAAATCGTTTTCCACTTCGATCTAAACAATCGGTCATATGATTAATTTCATCGTAGCAGATGGTGGTTCGTATGCCTATTTTTACCTATTTTCTCTTTCACTGGGCATTCATTCGATGGCCTTCCAACTGGTTTTTTAGAATTTCTATTTTGAAGCGAGCACAAGACTTCATCAACTTTTGTACGAAAATTGGGCAGCTTCAGTCTACCCACGAATTCAGTATCTTCTACATGAATGCGACGATGAAGAATATAAGTATTCATCTAAGCCATATCCACGAGGTGATAGAAAAGACGAAACGTCCAATTTCTTGTTTTCATACGAATATGATAGCGATGCAATAAGCCATCCATGAGATCGACGCCCTCCATGTGGTGATTGTATTCTCGGAATACTTTTGGGCAGTCGACTTCCATTTTTGTTTTTATCTTTTCTATCATACCTGGTTGTTTTGGTTGGTTGAACTTGGTCAGCTGCAGTTAGAATTGGCTTTATAGCAGCGTATGTTGAAGCTAAGCGTACACATTTTGTATCTTTCCATAATACAGTAGATCAGTGCTGTCAGGTGTCAGCAAAAAAAAATCCCCATTTTTGCATACACAAAAAAAAATTTCTCCGTTTTTTACTTTGAGTTTCCCCGTTTTTAAATTTAGAAAAAAGTATGATTTTAATGTAAAAAAAAATAAAATTATTTCATTTCATTATAGCAAATGTAAGTACATACATAGATAAAATACGTACGTATCCATAAAAACATACAATAATTATAAGAGATATATTATCGATATTCGGGATAGAACCTTAAGGGTCTGAGATCAACCTTACAATTATTGCAAAAATTGTTTAAATTTATTTTAAATATATACATTATTATTATGAAGACTTAAACATTCAATATTTATTTTCATTTCAAAACATTTTTGAAATTTCATCAAAGATTTAGTGTGAAGAGTTCCGGATAGAGAGCTATTATCAAGAGAGTTCTTTATTTTTGTTTTGTTTAAACCCTGCAGAAAAATGGAAGATTTAGAATAGTTCTGAACAAGTTCCAAAAAGGGATAGTACTGGTCCCACTTCAATACCGTTTTTCATTGAACGAACTGATGGTTTTTACGCGTTGATGTCATAGGAAAAGACAATTGTCCCTATAAACATTCCTTTTGCCCTATACCTGTGCTAGTTCCATTGTCAATGGTTATAAACTGGTCCGTTTTAATACAGTCCAGAAGTGGTCATTCGTAAGCCCTATTATCAGCCTTATTTGGAACATGGGTTCGTACAGTATAACTAATTTAATTATTGTATAGTTTTAACTGTACATATTTACCATTTACCACTTTACTATTTTCATCGAATATGTTTGCGAAAGTTAAAAGGAGTACGGAATCTTAATAAAAAAACGGGCCACAACACGTGTTGAGCGTGTTTAGTTTTTGATTTTGTTAGTTAGTGCCTGCTGACAAGAAAAACTAAGAATATAAAAAGATATTCAAACTGTTCAATGCTGAGCGTCTTTTGCACTAGTTCCAAGCTAACTTGAATTTCACAAGAAATACACTAGTTGGTTTTTCTAATTGTCTCCAAAATAACTGCTGGGAATTAACAGCGATAAAGCCCTTTCAGCAAATTCCGCTTTGGTGAAGGCAAAAAATAAACGAAACTAATTTTTTTTTTTAACATGGAAACGTGTGGAAAATAAGAGGCCATTGGACTGATGACGAAAATGATTTTAAAATCAAATAGCTTCAAAACTATCATTCGTTAAGTCAAACTTTTTAAAAATTTCTTCGCAAGCGGCAATAAGGAGTTGTCTACAAGATGGCATAAGAAATTACATATTTTGCTTCGACAAGGTAGCTCTAAAATATAAAGCAAGGTACTTTACGTTTTATTTTTATTTTCCCCGTTTTTATCATTGTTTTCCGCGCCATTCCCATTAGAACGAAAAAGAGGAATATCCCGCCATCTGGCAGCTCTGCAGTAGATATATCGATATCGTACAAGTTGACTTTGATAATGTTGAACAGTCTATCGGAAAAGTATTTAAAACATTGGTATAGTGTTTTGAATTCCTTAAAACGAACAGGTAAAATTCTTTCGCCACGAAACACCACCGCATTCTGATGCATTTGCATGAAGTAAAAGTGTGTGTTTGGAAAACAATATACAAGTTCGCTATCACATTTAGAAATAACTAAGCTACTTACCAATGATTTTTTCACTTTGATTTGAGTACAGAATATATTAATTTTTTTTTTTAAAATGCATTTTGCGCTAAAATAATTATTTGCACTGACTTTCACGAAAATTTTACTTTGACAGACGCTAGTGCGTGAATGAATGCACTGGCAGATGATAAATCAACAGTGTTGCATACAACGTATTTTTTTTAGAGACACAAAAGGGGATTGGTATTAAAATGTTTTTTGGTGGAGGTGCTATGGGGCTTTTCCTTAACCACGCCTTAAGGCGGACTTGCCGGTTAAAGGGTTAACATTGTATTAACAAAAAAAAGAATACTTTTCTTTAGCTTTATGCAACAGTTGTAACTTTTAAGAATTGTACATAAAAAATTGCTCTAAAGTTTCAAAGTTAAAAGTCTAAACAACCATACAACCATATTGAAGACAAAATTAGAAAAGTTGGCAGTGAAACTTCTAGATATACTCCTAAGAGATATTCGAGGCACAACAACCAAATAATGAACATTAACAACTAGTCTATAAAAAATTGAAGTTGAAGTTTGACAGATTTTTGATTCAAATCATTTCTGATAGTAACGTTGTGCAAAACGGGACCCAATCACCTGTGAAAATTGTGTATCTCTCATTGAAAGCTAAGAAAGCTTAGAAGCCAGAGAAGGTCAGGCAGATCTTCATAAGTCAAGTAACGAAATCTTGAACAGAGGCACATCTCAAAACACGAAATTCTTAATCTCCTCAGCTGTAATGGTGTTATGATATTGACAACAACGTTTAAAAAGGTAATTTTAATGTTTGTTATAATTCAGCCATATTTAACGAGCTTAAATAAATATCTTTGGACAAGCTTAGTCACTGAGGCATCGACTGCAACCAATGAATTAAGATAGAACTACATATTTCTTACCACGTGAGCTAAGGTGCCACACTGCGACCACCGAAAAACGGTCAAACTATAATACTTATTACATAGTGCAACATAAATTGTCGGAGACAAGCCAAATCAGTCTCATACGATAGTATTTATTTTCAATAACAAAAGCCCCAATCTTTTTTTTCTCCACTACGTCACAATTTCTATATACCGTGGTTCGACATTTGAAGTTTCTGGTCAAAAAGCAAAATAAACTGTATGAATAATCATATGTAAAACTTAATTCATGGTGTTTTTTGGCTTCGAAAACCTATATTAATATATTTTATCAAGAGGACATGTTCTCCTTTTTCATTTAAAATTAAATGCTTTCCTTTAAGTTACCCATGTCCATCGTTTTTTAAATTTTAAAAATATATTGTAATTTTTTGCAATGGTTTTTTTCTCTCTATAGGCAACACTACAGTTCTTATTCTCCTTTCTGTTTTCTGCCATACCAACACTCCCCTAATTTACGATTTTGTGCTTCAAATTAAAAACCTTGTAGTATGCAATTTGACAGCAGGGCAACTAATTTTTCTATGGAATATACTTTTTATTTTTAAAATATTTATAATTTCTCTTGATGTCCTCCTCTTTGTTTTCTGTTGTTCACCTAATCCAAATTTTGATCTTGTAACCCTACGTGCTGGTCATTTTGGGCCTCTTTTTGCTAAAAAACTATCTAAAAACTCAACTTTGAAAGGAGTTCAAGGGTTAATACTTTTCACAAAATATTCTCCAGTAACTTGCATTTAAAGTTAAAAAGTAAAAACTTTGAGTTATAGGGGCACATTAAAGAGGAAATAAAATAAGAATACATTTATTTTCAATTTTATTTATTAATTTGATAGCTTCGTGTGATGACTTAAACCATCATTTGAACAACAAAAATAGTGCTATTTATGTGTGTCACAAGCCATTTTAGCCTACGACACTGATAATACTCAAGTTGAGTATCAATATCTCGTGGGTAAACCAAACCAATCTCTAACGGTAGTATTTGACATCAGTAACAACCGAATCAGCCAACCAAGCTTGTTTGTTTTCAGCAAGCTTAGAAATGTAAACCTGAAGCTTTCTAGAAGGAAATTGTTGAATGTATGACTTTAAGAATGCATGAATTCTTCGTCGAAAAAACAGAGAAAAATGATAATTTGAAAAAAAAAACATTTGAAAGTAACGAAGTAAGTCTTTACTTGGAATAAATTCTTAAACTGAAAGATTTCATAAAAAAGGTTGTTGATGAACTAACATGAATCTAATTTTTTTCTTTTTCTCAATTGTTCCATTGCACAATGGATTGCTCCATCACATTTCACTATATGGTATTGCTTTCAAACGTTAAAAATCACGTTGGATGGATGATCATCTGGCAAAAACAAAAAAATTTAAAACATTACACGAGAAGCGTGCTATCATTAATTTATTTTCTTAAAACTACACCAAAAAATGTTGCTTCAAACTACAAATTGATAAATTTAACAAGAAATCGATTCGAAAAACATACACTTTCTCATATATTCTTTAGTCATATAAGAAAAGATACATATTTTTTCAACAAGGATTTTATTCATGATAAAAACATGTCATATTTCCAACATTCTTTAGGAACGCAAAATGGGATGCATGATTTTTCTATGACATCGCCGTGTAAAAACTCATGAATTCTGGAATGAATAAACCATAGGGGCAATACATTCTAAAACACATTCCTACACTGAGAAAAAAACACATACATACCTTGCTCCGGTAAAAAATTTCTCTATTTTTGATAATAGCAATTTTCTCTTTTTCAAATAAAATTTTCTTCAATTAGAATAAATTGTCACATTTTCGAAGAAATATTTCTTTACTTCTAGGAAATGGAAATATTTCAATGTCTCTAATAATGATAAGTATTTTTCTCGCACAAAAAATTTCTTATTTATTAAGAAATTTTATTGAAAATGAAAAACTTTTCTTATATTTTGATAAAAAATTCACTATGAGAAGTATTTTCTTCAATAAAAACAAATATTTTCTCAAAACAAAAAAGTATTTTTCTCTAAAAACGATATATTTTTCTATTTCATGGAACCTTTTTATCATTTTTAGAGAATTTTAAGTATCGCAATTAGAGAATTCATTCTCTGGAGCAAAGTCTTTACCATTTGTCTCTAAATATGATGCCTTTTTTATCATATTCCGAGACACTTTTTTCTGAGTGTATACATTACCATTTCCTTCTGGGTTGGAAAACGCTTTAACTAACGCTTTAACTGTAATTGTACGATAAAACGAACCCTTGAAATAATATTCCTAACTTCAAGCTAGGAAATATGTAAGTGTTTCAATTGTAGCTTAACTCCAATTGGCACAACAAAAACAGAGGAACAAAGTTCATTTTTGAGTTTATTTACATTTTCACAGTGAAAGTGGAAAGCAAACACCAAACAGTACTATCTCGAAATCGATATGCATGCCAATATCAACATACCGATATGATCAATATGGAAACGAAGGATTTAAAACCATCAAATTTGTCTTCATTATCTTGTTCCTCAAAAGTTGCTGAATTTGCTGTGCATGTGTACAGTTCGAAAATTCAATATATTTTCGTTTTAAAGGGGAAATTGTACTGATAAAAATTTACAAGATATTTAAAAATCATGCATCAGAGACAACAAAAAGAATATTTCGCTTCAAGATAGTACAGAAGACTTTCAGCATTGAACATTTTAACATTATTTTTATTTAATTTTTTTTTTTTTTTTTTAAATTTGACTCGGCAGTTGTAAAGAAAAACATAATCATTCTGTACATACTTTTAGATGTATCAAAACGGACCAGTTTAAAACTATTCATAATGAAACTAGTACAGATATAGACAAAAATTAATGTTAAAGAGGACAGTTGGACCAGTAGTGGCTCTTTTTGGAACTAGTTCAAAACTACTCTTAATTTAATCAATATTTTAGAAAGATGTTACAAAATTTCTTTTTTATTTACAATAAGACATATTTTATAAAAGAATTTGAAGGGCTTATTGTAAAAACATGATATGCCACATAAAAAATATTTCCGAAATAATCGACCTTAAAGTTTTTAAAAAATGTATATTTGTATGAAATCATTGAAGTGCTTAAAAGAACTATTACGTAAAAACCAAAACTTATCGGGTAATGGTCACAATATTTTTAGTGGATATTGATAATGCATCAGGAAACGTAAGGAACATAAAATTTGAACTTTTAAAGCAGTGTGGCTTATCATGTTTTTGCAATATGCCCTTCATTTGAATTCCTGACCTGAAAGTTTCCTTAAAAGAATCCACTCCAAACTTTTGGTACATATGAGCAGGGGCGTCAAAATCTTGTTTGGACCGAATTCAACGTCGTGTATATATTTGATAAGGTATCAAATAATTTTTCTCAACTCTTTTTGGCATCGACGTAATGTTGGTTGCCAAAGCCTTCTGTACAGGTTCTACTATGGGAAGTGCCAAAAAAAATCTGTGGCCTGACACATTCAGCTCGTGTATTTTCTAAGTCCACTCGTCCATGTCTCCATTAGAATATCTTATAATCTCTCTGTGAGAGTTTTCTCTGGAAGTTTAGAGCTGTACAAAATTTACACAATTGTTAACTGACACTACTCTTGTTTCCCATTCCTTCCACTTAACTATAAACTCTTCTATAGAACTAGCACAATTACGCGTTTTTAGGGGCACCCCTAGGTATAAAACCAAATCTTAGTATCAGCTAAGTTCTATCTTCAATTTCTGTTGTAGAGAAATGTGTAATATTTATAATTTTTTAATATTTTTTGTATTTAATATTTAAAAAGTGATGATTCGAAATTGTCCAAGTAAGTATTTTGACCCACGAAAACTTTCCTTCATTATTTCATAATCCATTCCAATTTATGAAATATTTTCATAAATTAGCAACATAACTCCTTCTATAAAGTATGAGTTATTTAATTAATTATGATCGTAGCTTTTTTGTTTTCATTTTTATAACTAGTGTTTCTTTTTTGAAAGTACTTTATTTATATCTTCTTTTAAAAAGTCTATATATTTGCATTATCAAAAGTATTACACTGAAAACTCCACATTGCTAGGGAAAAACAATTATTTTTTATAAAAAATATTTGAATGCATCCCGTTAAACATCCTATATGTGACAAGTAGAAGCAAACAGTAAACGACACAATAAGCTTAACTCAAGCTTAAACGTATGTAAAGTATAAAATGGTGTACCTACGACGACAACAAGTTGACCTTTAAACAATGTAAGGAAAAAATAAATTATAAAAATCTATTTAACTATTACAAAATTCTATAAGCAAAACTTGCTGAAATTGTTCATGTAAACAAAAAAATACATCTTACTAAGTATATATATATATATTTTTTATTTTAACTTTCTTAAATTAGGCCAAAACATAGAAATTATTACAATTTAAAAGCATATCGAAACAATATGGTAACCCAGTCCAAAGTTTTATTGCAAGTTAAAGAGCAGCACTTAAATTTTAAACAAAAGTATTTAAGAGTACTTTTCACAAACTATGTGATCCTAGGATTTTCAGTTTCAAAAGGAGAGAAAAATGCTTAGAAACCTTAAATTTGTAAAAAAAATTAACCACTATTAAAGGATTAAGTAGGACTGGAAACTGAAGTGATTAGCAAAAACGAAAGCAGAAACGATGACAAAACGAATACTATACAAATACAGAAACATAGAAAGAAGCAAAAACAAACACTAGGATAAATAAATACATACTATACTGTAAGTAGGAAATGTTGAAAACGCTTAAAGCGATACTATTTAAAATTCGACATTTGGCCACAGAAAATAAGTGAAGGGACAAATTATCCTGTAAAAGAAACAGAGTGGTAAATGTACAGTTATAAGCAAACACAGTATAAAATTTAAAATAAGAAACTCAAATTATGTAAAAACTAAAATATTTATAAAATATTTAAATCTTTAACTAGAAAATCGAACAATTTATTTTAAAATAAAATTAAAACAAACAAACACACAACAAAACAAACACAACAGAAGATAAGCTTATATATATATATATATATATATATTATAAAACATATTTTTTGTAATGAGAAATATAATAGAAAGTATTCAATATTATGATAAAAGTTTAAAAATGACTAAAATAATAAACTATATAAATAAATAGCGAGAAAACTTGTAAATGAAACGAATGCAAAATAAAAAAAAAACTTAAATTGAATAATAAATTATTTTAATTATTACAAAAAGGAAGCTGAATGAAAGGTTTGTAAGGGATGTCACATTGGAAAAAATTTCAAGAGTTGAATAAAGAAATTCTTGTGTGATTTTAAGGTTGCATAATGCTAACTAACAATTGGCTCAAGACCTCCTTTTACCTTTGAAAAATTGTCTTTTCGAAATTTTTATTTTTTGTTTATATGAACTGACATAGTTTTGTGAACATATTGTAAAAATTTCAATCAAATCTAATTAGTCGGTTTCTTTCGGCAAATTTCTTTAGGCAGGCTAGTCAGGCACAAAATCATACAATATGCACACTAGGGTGGTCCTAGGTTGTATGGAAACAATTTTTTTTTGTTGTACTTTTCACGCCGCTTGCTAAAATTGTTCCTTTAAATAATAAGATACTGTTTGCAAAGTTTAAGGCTGATCGAATAAAGGGAAGGCGTGGCGCATACCCTATCTATCTTGTCCTTACTGATTAACCGATCAGTAGACTGCGTCATAAGCTAAAATATTTGGGATTTTCCTTGCCCCCGGAATTATAAACTATGGTTGCGTATGAAATAGTTTGAGCTATTAAAAATTCTAGAATTCTGCTCAAGACCGGTCCGGTTTTTTGGCAACATTTTAAAAAAAAATTTGGAAAAAAAAATTATGAATTTGAAATTTGTACGATCTCAAAACGTAATGACGACATGGAAGATAAAGAAGGTCCTTCTCATTTTTTTGCTCTAACATACCGCATTTAAGCAGCCCATATTCGACGAAGTAATATCACAGCATACTGCCAGAACTTTGTTAGCCAAATCCAAATTTATTAAATAAGTCAAATATTGCGTTCCATTGTTGTTTTCCTGTGCCGGTAGAAATACGTGCAAGTCCTAGCAATTTTTCACCATCGGTTAAACTTATCAATGTTGGTAACCAATCAACCAATTTATTATCACTTAATGATGGCAACAATTTTCCATCCCAATGCAGAGCAACTGTATCTCCTTTTATTGCAATAAATTTTGAAAATTTTGTCCCATTTTTTTCGTTATTGTGTACGGCAACGTCGAAGACTTGATCTGTTGACCATCAAATTGCTTAAATCATGATCAAGAGCTTCTGCAGTTGCAAGAAAAATTCGCACGGCATCTATATCGCTTATTGTGCATTTATTCAGCGTGGCAACTAATTAAGGAGTAATCAAAAATTTTTAGCTCGGAATCTTAAGACTTTGCTTCAACCGACTTGAAGACTTTGCCTTATTCTCTGAATCTCTAGCCTTAACTGAAAAATTCTGTACTTTGTCTTGTACTTCTTTACTGTCCGGAGTCGTTGGTCACCAAACTTTCTATAAGTTAACAAACCTGTTGAAAATTTGACCCAATCGACTAGGATATAAAAATGAGTTTTGAGTTTTTCTTGTCGGATCTATCCCTTTTCTTCACGGATATTTTTCATAGTTTATTTTTGGTGTAAGGGCTTCCACCCATCATACAGCCAGGTATACCAGGTGCTTCCTTTGATTTTCAAGAACATTTTCATATTCATCAAACTTTATCAAATTTAGTGCATCGCCATGAGCAATATCGAAGTGCATCATTATGATAAATTAAGAAAATTTTCTTCCCCCTGAATTTGAAGCTGACTTACCTTTCCAAGCTTTTCAATACAAATATAGCTCTTCAATCGAAAATTGGATCTGAGCATTTATTATTATAAATATATATCGCAAAATCCAATTTGCGTACGGAAATGCGTGCTTCCCCCCAAAACACCTATATTTATTTTATCACAAGATGAGCACTAGATCATAGATTCATTTTCACCTTTCTCATGTTGTAAAACAAAACACGTAAAGCTTGACCATTCGATGGCAATTTGCTCCTTAGAAGGCTTTCACAAAAATCTAATAAATAGATATTCAGGCATGTCGTGGAATCTGATTGTTGTCGGAATAGGATTTAAAAACCATCTGAAATTTCACTTTGCTATCGTGCAATCCGATCTTATCGGTTTAATGTTCGTATTGGATTTATTCGTTTTGGATTGTGTCGGTTTTATATGTCGCATAAACCGGTTTATCGAGTTGTTTTTCGGAAACAAACTGACGACCAGCTGATTGCTAACGATGGAACATAACATTTTTTTTTTATTAATATTACAAAATTTATTTTCAGGAGTTTTACAAATGTTCTTATATCTGTTAGATAGTTTGTCCTTACTTCGCATCCAAGGGATTGCTGTGATCTCTTTGAATTCGACGTTTCACTCTTTCAGGAAGTTCTTCTTGCAGCAAGATAAAAGCCAAAACAGCTTAATTTTTTGAACAATTTATTAAATCTTTTATTAAAATTTGTGTTAATTTTGCTCAAAAATTGTTTTCAGAACTTTTGTTTATTTTTGTACAGCTGATTCTACAATCAGTTTTATTTATGCTCGAAAGGCGCTTAAATCGATTGGAATGGGCGGCACCAGTTTTGATCGGAATTGATTTAGCAATTCCCATTCAAGCAAAAACGAGTCGGATTCCACGACATACCTGATTGACTTGCTTTTTTGTATTTATTCGAACGGTATAATTCTTTCACAACACTAAATAAACTCACAATCAATACAGAACGAACTTGTTTTACAATTTATGTCGGATATCGAGATATCGATAAGCCAAGGCTTGCATTGCAAATTCTCAAATGCTCAATCAAGTTGGAAAAGGAATAAAAAGTTGTTTTTGTTATGTTTACAGTTTTAAGTCATACGTTCTTTTATTTTGTTTTTTTTTAACTAGATTCTCAATTTTTTTGAGAAATAAGCTAGCTATTCGAATTATGTCCTGCATGCGCCTTGCCTTCCACTTATTCGATCTCCCTGAAATTTTGCAAACCTTTCTTTTTTGTCAAAAGGAACAATTTAAGGGGGCGGCATGCTAAATAGTCTCAAAATATAAATATTAGGACCAGTCTAATGCACACTTACCATAACTTTAAATACGATTATACGAGTTATCGAAAAAATTGTCCGATTTTAATAATTTTTGCACCACATACTTTGAACAGGAGTCATTCTCGTCGCTACTAAATTCATGAGGGTTGCTTCAAAAACAATGGAGCTGGCCCTATTTTCAGCCTGTCTTCAAAAATACCTGCTTTTGTAAATGTTTACTTTTGGAAGCTATAGTTCCGTTATTTGTAACACAGACGATAACGTCATTAATTCTCAACGTATTCTCGTTTTGGTTTTTATTTTCAAATGAAGCACAAAAACTATTTTGATTGCACCCAGCGGCATACCTTTTTTTTGTTGGCCTACTTTAACATAACATACAAACACCACAACAACAAGAACAGCAACAGGAACAATTTTTAAATTAACTTTGATAGTTTTTCTATTCATTTAGAAAAACCACTTGTCGATATATTTTATAACTTTTATAAAATTGAATTTTTAGCGAGCATTACATTTTGTGCCTCCAAGATAAAAGATGGCCTGAAAAACAATTCAAAAAATTGAAAGGAACTTTCTTGTTTATTGTACTTATTACAACAAAAGATCGGAAACGTTATATTATTTATACAACCAAAGATCGGAAAAAGACAGACCTATTTTAAAAGTATATCTTATTTTGTGCACCTACAAACAAAGGTTTTCATTTCCGGTATTAAAGATAAAAAGAAGAAACTCGTAGAAACTTTTTTATTTTACTTTACCATTAGAATATGATAAAAATTAATTTTATCATAAAACAAATTTTGGGTAGGACATTTTTTGTAATATAATATTATGATCATACCGCAAAAACATTAATTTTCGAAATGTATTACCAAAAATGGTCGATTAAATCGCTGTTTTCAAATTCTTCATAAGCGGCATTTTTCAAAAATTTAGACCAAAAGACATTTTGTTTGTAAGATAAGTTTATAAAAATAAAATATACAAAATTTCCGTACGTTCATTAGTTTGCGAGGTATAAACCAATACGGGTCAGTAATATGATTTATCGGATGGACTTTTGTTCATTAGAAAATTAAAATGTCATAGGCAAAAAATGTCCACAGGATCATCACTTTTCGAGATATGTAGGCCCAAAATCGGTCGGATTTTTTTTTCAAATAACGCGTAACAGGGTTTTTTAAAATGTAGACCATAAGGAATTTTTTTAAAAGATTATTCTACTTTTAAAAATGTGTTAGCCAAAATTTCGTGTAATCTTTAATTTTTGAGATATAAGACCAAAAAGGGTCGGTTAAACGGTTTTCATAATAATCTTGTAAAGGGAATTTTTCGATAATTACAGCCGAATGGAATTTTATTCATTAGATAGGTTAGGTTAGGTTAGTCCGGTTGCCTCTCATTAGAGTCTCACATAGACCATATGGTCCTTAGTGGTGCCGGTTTATGAAATCCTTGAGGGAGTTAGTGGAAGTCTTTAAAGATTTGCGCCTTATTCGCAAATCTTAAGAGGGATTCTAGAGGAATTTTGGCTGCATCCTTAAGCGACGATAAAGTCGTCGAGCCTAAGTATTTAAGTCTCGATCTAAGTAAGGCGGGGCATGTGCAAAGAAGGTGCTCCAGGGTTTCCTGGGCACCTGGTTCCTTGCACTTCCTGCAGTTGTCATCCATAGTTATACCCAGCTTTTTGGCGTGGGCCGCCACCATGCAGCGACCTGTGAGAATTCCCACCAGTGTCCTGCTGTCCCTTCGGGTGCGAGCCAGGATAAACGACGTTCGTTTTCCGCATGCTGCATCGCACATCGTTTTTGAGATCTTGCATGTTGTCGTATCTCTCCATCTGCGACTCACTGCTTGTTTGGCTACGGTTTCGAGGTTTTTGTATAATTCCTGTAGTGGAATAGCTACGTGTTCTGTGAACTCTGATCCCAGCCCGGCACCTTCCTTTGCTAGTTCGTCTGCCATCTCATTTCCTTCAATGCCCCTGTGGCTTGGAACCCAAAAGATACACACTCTCTTTGAAGTGTTCAATGCATCTAGTGCGTCCTTGCTTGCTAGGACATTTCTGGAGTTGACGGTATCGGAACGCATGGATTTGATTGCCGCTTGGCTGTCAACAAAGATGTTAATTAAAGAGTGTTGAGTGTTTGTACTAAGAGCTATCTCTGCGGCCTTCCTGATGGCAAAAACCTCCGCCTGGAAGACACTGCAGTGGTCCGGTAATTTGTATGCTTGCCTTATATCGGGCTCTGCGCAATACACTGCCGCACCTACTCCCGTATTCATTTTGGAGCCATCTGTGAATATGTTGACCGCCCTCTGGGCCTGTTTGATACCTTTGCGCCAGTCGGTTGGTCCTAGAAGTGTGGGTATTTTGGGTTCGAGAGTTGTGCTAGGGATCATGTAGTCTGTGCTACTGATTGCATCATTGCCAATTCTACAGTGTCCAAAATTTTGTTTGCGGAAGCTACCAGCTGCCAAGCCGCTGTGCGGTTTTACTAACCGTTAGTTTTGCATATATGTCTAGAGGATCCACACATAGAATGGTTTCAAGAGCTTTCGTAGGAGTTGACTTCAGCGCGCCGGATATGCATAGCGCAGCTTGTCGCTGAGCTTTTCCAAGTATTTAAGATATGTTGACTTATTCACCGCCGGCCACCACACAATGATACCGTAGAGTAGAATTGGACGAACAACCATTGTGTAGATCCATTGCATTAGAGAGGGTGAGAGGCCCCAAGTGCTGCCCAGCATCTTCTTGGATGCATATAGCGCATTGGTAGCCTTCCTAACCCTCTCGTCCACATTGAGTCTCCACGTCAGTTTGCTGTCGAGTACAACTCCCAGGTATTTCGTGTGAGTTTTCGGGATGAGCCGAGTGTTGTTTAATCTTGGTGGAATCCATGGTGGTATCTTGTACTTATTCGTAAACAATACCAGATCTGTTTTCTCTGCGTTTATACTGAGGCCGACTGAGTTCGCCCATCTGAGTACCTCTTTTAGTGTATTAAGAGCTTAATGTCGAAATGAATTTTCCCACTATAATTATGCTAATATCATCCGCATAAGCTGTTATCTTTGGGTCTTTGCCTTCAAAGTTTTTAAGTAGTTCGTTAACAACTAGATTCCAAAGTAAGGGTGAGAGGACTCCTCCTTGGGGTGTTCCCCTGCGCACTTCTCTTACCATGGTTGTGGAACCCCACTCGGCTTGGACTCTTCTACAACTTAGTAGGTTGTCTATCCAGAGGTCGATTGCTGGTGGTGTATCGATCGCGCGTAATCCATTTAGAATGGCCGTAGTTGACACATTGTTGAATGCACCTGAGATGTCTAGGAAAGCCCCTAGTGCGAATTCTTTGTTGTGGAGCGCTTTCTCTACATGGACAACTAGGTTGTGTAGTGCTGTCTCCACCGATTTTCCTTTCGTATATGCGTGCTGGTTGGCTGCAAGAATCGGCCGGTTAGTGCCGTTTCTTATGTGCAGTTCTACTAGCTTCTCGAGTGTTTTGAGTAGAAAGGATGTTAGACTTATTGGCCTGTAGTCCTTTGGATACAGGTGGTTACTACGACCTGATTTTGGTATGAAGACCACCCTAGCTGTCCTCCAGGCTACAGGTACATAGTTAAGTCTGATGCACCCTTTATATATTATCTCAAGCCATTGAACGACTTTCAAAGTGGACGTTTTTAACATGGCTGGAAATATGCCGTCAGGTCCTGGGGATTTAAATTCTGAGAAAGAGTTTATAGCCCACTGGATTTTGTCTGGTGTTATTAGGTTCAGCGGAGTCTGTGACGGGATTGTCCAGTCTCTCTCTGTGACGTGAGTGTCTGAGATTTCGGTACAGCCTGGAAAATGTGCTTTTAGAAGCGTCTAGAGATTCCTGACTGTTTTCCGTCCATTCGCCATTGTCCTTCCGGACGTGACTCTGAATGGAGGGCTGTTTTGAGAGCAGCTTCCTGAGCCTTGCTGTGTCTGTGGTTTTCTCAATGCTCGAGCAGAAGTCCTTCCATGAGGATCTTTTTGCTCGCCGGACATTGCTTTTGAAAAGTTTGAGTCTCCATTTGTATTCCCCCCATATTTCCTCTTGGTCGGCTAATTTAGCCAGTTTGAAGAAATCTTTTAGGTCGCGTCTTTGCTCTGCGAGATCAGGATTCCACCATGGTGGTCTGATTTTCCGCTTTGTTCGCGTGGGTTTACAAGAGGAGTGATAGGCTTTTATAAGTAGGTTTGAGAGAGTCTTTAGGGATCCTTCTATGTCGGATTTTGTGTTTATACGTTTTGGGGAGGGTAATCTGGTCTCAATGATTCTTTTAAACTGATTTCAGTTTGTGTTCCTGGGGTTTCTGAAGATCTTTTGAGCCGGAGTGTAGTTAAATTTGATATTAAAACTAATATATTTGTGGTCTGAGAAGGAAGGCTGTTCAAGCACCCTCCAATCTGTTACAAGAGTGTTAGTATTTGACGTTAACGTAAGGTCTAGTACGTTAGAGGAGGTTGGACCCACATATGTGGGTTCCTTACCTGTGTTAACTACGTTTAGGTTAGTTTCTAGAATAAAGTTTAGCATGGACTCACCTCGATCGTTGATGTCAGGGCTTCCCCACACTGATGTGCGTTGGCATCTGTGCCGATGACAATCGCTCGTTTGTTGCTGCTGTTTGCGTTGACCAGCCTGCAGAGTTCGTTTGGCGGTGCATCGGTGTCGTGCGCCATATAGCAGGATGCGACCAGAACCGTCTCATCTGCCTTGCTCTCTAGCGCCACAACTGTGAGATCGTCAGTGCTGTAATGAGACATTAGATAAGTATAGATGCCTTTCCTTGTGAAGATGGCTGTTCTTGTTCTACTTACTGTTGGTGCGTAAAAAGTGTTGTGGTTGGGTGCTTTTAAGCCGGAGACCACATTACCCGAGGCTACCCACGGCTCCTGCACTACTGCCACATCGTAGCCTCCTTCCTCTAAAACGAGAAGGAGTTCTGCGCTTGCTGTTTTGCTCTTGTGCAGATTAATCTGGAGGACCTTCAGCTGCATTATGCTGAAGGCTCCTCCACGGGGTCCACTTGCATGCTCGGACCACCAGCGTCATCTGCATCGTCGAGACTGAGCTCCGGGGTGGCATCAGTTACCGCTGCGATGCCGAGGTCTTTTTCGACCTCCCCGGTCTCAAGAGTGTTCTTGTTACTGTCTTTGGGGTGACGTTTTTTGAGACGCAGGTACACACTCCCTACGCCCCACGCCATCTTCCCGAAACGAGGGTACAGAATATCCTCTGCCTCCTTGTTGATCTGTAGGATGTAGTGTTGCCCGCCGCTACTACCAGGTAGCTGCTCAGCAACTTTCAACACCCTCCAGTCAGCTGTCGGCACGTCAGGGTTCTGTTTTTGTAGAAGTTTTAGAGCTGATTCTTGTGGCACCACTCTGGGGAACAGCACTTTCGCTTTCGGTAGAGACGGGATGTCCATCCTGTCTACTACTTCCAGCTGGGCGCCGTCCCATAGGCCATGGAGCGTCGGTGCAACTCCCTTTACCCACTCCAGAGTCGGATCATCGTTGCACTTGAGAATCTTAACGTCGTTTAACCATCCTGCACCATCGAAGGTGGGCATGGGAGCGTCAGGATGGGTCTCCATTCTCGCGAACATCGCCTCGAGCAGCTTCATCTCTACCGATTTCCACCGCTCGAGAGACATTTGCCCTTGGGGATCGCTTCGGTCAATGAGTGCCACGATCAGATGTCGTTTGGCTACGTCACTTGCCTTGCTTTTCACCTCGGCTGTGGGCTGCGGTTTGTTAGTAGAGACCGGTTTTTGCTTATGCCGCTTGCTTTCAGGAGCTACGACCTTTCCGTCCTCCGATCTCTGGCGCTTTTGAGCCACCTGCTCTTCGATCTTATTCGCAAACTGCGATGTCGTAGGCGCAAAGTGTGGTAGGCTCGCGAAGAATTTTCTGCCCTCAGACACTTTCTGCTCAGCCCAGGCGAGCTTCTCCTTCTCTTTGGAAGATAGACCGCTCTTACCCGAAAGCCGGCTGCAGATACTGAGAGCAGCTTTGTATTGAGCTTTGGCTCTCAATCCCTCCTTCGATTTCGTCTTGGGCCCTACCTTACTTGAGGTACTGGAACCCGCTGACTTGTCGGGGGAGAGAAGGAGCCTTTCTTCGTCAGCCATGCTGACTGAGGATGTGCTGTCGCGATCCGAGTCTTCTTGGACAACGGCATCTACGCGTTTGAGGTTGTTTTTGTTGTTGGCAGTAGCAATACAACCACTATGGCCTGCTCCAACCATAGAGGAGGTGTAACCGCTGGCGACACGCAGTGAAGATTGCTCCTCACCGTGCCCGCCGGTGGTAGTAGTCACGCATTTCACCGACGTTTGGGTTGACATCCCAACCCGAGTTGAATCCCTATACGACTCCATTATGAATCAATTTTTTCTGGGTGACTCGGTTCCCATAGCGATTTATACCTGCCGCCAGGTAGGGATAAGTTTTAGTTCATTGCTCCACAACAGCCTGTATGACATGGGTGGCCATACCAGAAACCTTCTCAGACGCGAAGGCTTCCGTCATCATAGCCCGTTGCGTCATTGCAACCTAAGCCTCTACACCACGTCAAGGTAGTTATCCCAAAGTAGTAGAGGTATTCATTAGATAACTTTACAGAAAAAGGTAATCATACAATACTTTCAATTGCTTTCAAAGAGATAAGACCGAACAGGATAAGGTAGGGTGAATCGCTTTTTCCAAATATCTCAAAACCGGTATTTTAAAAAATATCGCATTTGCTCCTTAGATAGAATAAGAGTTAAAATAAAGATTTTGACAACAATTTAGGACAAGGGAGTATACAAGAATAATTCAAGAACAATTTACAGAATTATCATTAGGACAAGTATTAAGAAGTTGGTATTTGAATTTTCACTTATTGGAAATTATTGGAATTTAGATAATATGGATACGCCCTCGAAAACGAGGACCTTAGTATAAATATCACCAACTGGCGTATAAATTGGCAAAGATAAACTTGCAGAAATAAAGACACAAGCAGACTCGCTTAGACAGGCGTTTATTTATTTATATAAATAAAATTATAAAAACCAAACTCAACACAGCAGGCCTCTATTGTATTAAATAAAATACAAATTTAATAATTAAAACACTCGTCTTTTATTTCTTCGTCTGTAGTCTCTCTTCTCCACGCGAAAGCACGCTGGCCAGCGGACACTTAATACTACCCACTAGGGCTTCGAATTCCGGGACTAAATCTAAATTTCGGGATTTCGGTATTTGTCATTAAGAATCCCGGGATTTGAAAAACAGAGAAAACCCAATTTTTTCAGATAGACTTATGCTTTTTTCCACAAAAAAACTCAGAACACTTCGTCTGCTCCGTTGAAAGTTTCTGTTGCTGATTGGAGTTTCAAAGAAATTTTCTACGATTTTAAGTGGGTTAAAAGTCCTCCCTTTGTTTTTATGATAACCCAACACTTTTGCATTTGGCAGTTTCATTATTTTCCTTGCGCACCTCTAATTAGTACTAGGCTGAGCTTC
The DNA here is from genome assembly GCA_958299015.1 of Tetanocera ferruginea. Classification (NCBI taxonomy): domain Eukaryota; kingdom Metazoa; phylum Arthropoda; class Insecta; order Diptera; family Sciomyzidae; genus Tetanocera; species Tetanocera ferruginea. The sequence goes on along the minus strand of OY282640.1, from coordinate 59,998,858 downwards.
TGTACGCCGCACATTGGGAAAAATATAGTCAAAACGCTCGCATCGTCTAGCAACTAATTAAATTCTTGAATTCTCGACATTGCTTAAAAAATTCTTCATTTTTGTTTTTCTTCAACAGCGCCTACAGCCAGAATTTATGACTTTTAAAGAACTGTGCTGTCAATGAAAAGTCAAAGAAGAATATAAAGCTTCTGGTATTGGATTTGAAAAGTTGGTCAAAATAACAACACCCATGTCTCAGCATTTTTTAAGTTAAGGCATAAAAACTCTTTATATGCACTTGAAAATCGTCATTTGTGGAAAATAGTTCATAAAATTTTTATGTATGGAAATAGTTTTTTCATATTGAAAAAGTTTATATTTTCGTAATTGTACACTGACAAAAAAAATCAAACAAATTCAAGCTTGAATTAAGACAAACCATGCTTGAAAAAGCATCGAGTACGATTTTGAGTTATTTTAAGCAAGTTTATGGTTGAGTAAAGTGAAAAAATATTCTTATTTCGAGCACACACTTGCTTGAAACAAGAATTTATGTCTTGAAAGAGACAAAAAAAAAAGAAATGATTTATTTAAATAATATTTCTTGTTTAAAAAAGATCAGAATTATTTATTTGAGATGTTACACTAACTTGTTTAGGGTAACACACCAAATATTGTTTCTCTATTCAAGCATCTTTTGAATCATAGATTGCAATCGAGACTCTAATAATGTATTAATTAATTAATTAATTAAATGAAAATTTGTATACTTACTCAGGCGGTGTTCGAACCTATGTCCTCCGGGTGCCAGTCGATCACTCTTCCACTGAGCTTATTATGTTTAAATTTGATTTTTATGAAACGTGTCTTGAGGCACTCTTGCGGGTTAGAGGCTTAAGTATCTTCATTTAATCTGATCTCGTTTAAAACTTTATTCAGTATCGTTAAAAAATGGTCAAAGCAAATCAATGTATGAAATCGCATTTATGCTGAATTGAAAATAAGACAGACAACAAATTTAAAACCTTAATTGATTCTTATTGACCTCGAAGTGGTTAAAAACTCTGTAGTACTCAATAATTTTTGTTATCTTGCAATGAAAAAAAAAAAAAACAAAAAACATAATTTCTTTCATACTAGATATTTTTTGTTTCTTTACACTTCATTTCGTCGATAACAAATCCAAGGCTTTGGCTAGCAAATGTTCAACATCAGACGCTGTCTTAATTTTTCAACGTACACTTCAATGCTTCACAGTTGCCAGACAACAACAACAACAACTCGTCAGCAGCAGCCTGTCAGCGACATTCACTGACATCAGCTACTGCCAAGCATAGCATATCCTGTTTCCAGTTACTGCATCTTCTTCTGGCGCTGCGCATCAATGAACTCAAAACTTAAACCTATTTAATGCCTTACAATATCTAGCAATAAAAATAAAGTGAGCTCAAAATAAAAGGGAAAGTAAATAAAAAACAAAAACAGAAGAAGAATATTAAGAAAAACAAGAGAAGAGCTTGTCTTTTTATAAAGTACACAGGATGTGGCGCAGGATATGCCGCGATGAGGTTCATTTATTCCGAGGCATTGTAACGCTGCTTATGGAAATTGGTTTTTCATTATGGCAGCAATTTTTCACCAACTACGTCTGCGTGCTGTCAGAAAAAAGTCATGCATACTTGCTCACAACCACCGCACACACATACACATACACATACACATACACAAACGTACACGCTCATCATGCATATGTCACACTTGAAAACAACATGGCGTTCATGTTTGCGGCAGATGTGCGAATATCTTGTGCAAACGCCTTAAGATATGCTTGAGTATTTTTTGGCAAATCATGCGTCAAAAGGTGTTAACAAAATTACACCTTCAAGTAATCGGCAATTTTTGCCTTAAGATATTTATTTTCTTTTTACCTTCATTTGACAATTGATGGAAAATGTCAATAATTTAAGAAGAGCGTTACCTTGAGAACAGCGTCTGCTTTATGAGTTGGGCAGATGAGGTGTTGAAAGTTTTTTTTTTTTTTAAGTGCAAAGTCGTCATTATCTGCAGTCAATAACATTGTAGAAAAAGTTTAGAGTGCTACAAAAATAATCTGCATGAAGGGTTTAGTTAAACAAATTTTTAGCGAAGAATTTTCCATTTTAAATTTTCACATTTCTTACTCAACATCTACACAACACAATCAATCAATCAAAATCAGTTGAAATGCGTCAAAATCGAGACGAGTAAACAAAATATTTTACAGCGAATCTTATGCTCTCTGGCTTCCTTCCAAGGATCTAATTTATTCAAGTGGACAATCCAGTCAGTTGTTTGTTTGACTACTGAAGACATAAAAAAGCACGTGCGAATCAGTTTGCGCTTCAGGCACAGCATTTGTTGTTGTTAAAAAGTTCATCGAACTTATGCCAATTAAAGGCTGGGTCCTTTTGTGAACATTATTAAGAATGCGACGACGTCTGATTGATAAATATTGCTGCTATGATGTAAACAATTTTTGCAAGCTTTGAGATTCAAAATTTATTCTACAACATATCTTGTTTGTTGTTAACTTGACTTTTAATAAGCTTTGAGGAGTTCAAACGTAAAAGGAGCATTTATTGTTAGAACTGCAGATGTAGTAATTTATTCTATCGAAACATGAACATATTGAACCATGAACCATTAATGCATTAATAGTATACTGCGTAAAGCAACCATGAATGAAACATGAATGTATCATACTGCGTAAAGCAAAATGGAACAAAACTAAAATTTGTCTTAAAAAGTGGTGTTTTGAAATGTTTGACTAGACGTTTGAATAATAGCTGAATTACAATGCAGCAGTGGCAGTGGCAGTAGTAGTGTCAGTGGCAGTGGCAGTGATCAGCTGTTTTGTATTTTACTGTCTGAAAATTACAATGTAGCAGTGGCAGCGTCAGCATCTAAAACAATGAATGTGGAATTTTTCTTAGTAGTTAAATTATTTGCATGTTGCCTCCCTGAATATTTTCGTTTATTTGTATGGTAGCACTGCGGCAGTGGCAGTGAATTTAGATCCTAAAATAACAGCTGATCACTGCCACTGCCGCATTGTAATTCAGCTATAAGGTTAACAGAAAACCAAATGCATAGATATGAAAATATATTTTCTAGTTATATCATAGTCAAGGGGGACAAAGGGGGGCGATCTTCACATGATAACGTGTCTGACTGCCTCAACTTGATGAGGCCAGCATTATCTGAAAACGAAATCGAAATCAAAGTCAAAATCGTCTCAAGTCGATTCAAACCTCCACGTGGTCTCTCCTGGAAACGTCAAAAACTATCGCTCGATAGACTTTGGCGGCTAATTTGAGCTGCGGGCCATCAAGCAAAGGTTGTGCGTTGGGTTTGAAGCCTACCATGTAATAATAGAATTATTTCAATGAAAAGTTTAAGAATAAATAAAAGAATGATCCCCAAATCTGATGACGACTACCGCAAATGAAAAAATGATAATGATTCACTGTTATGCAATTGGAATGTCCAGACCCTAAATTGGGATGGTGCCTCTATCCAACTGATTGATATCTTGGGAAGATATAATTCTGATATCACTGCAATACAAGAAATGCGATGGAAGGGACAGGGTTGCTTACGGCAAGCATCCTGTCATTTCTACTACAGCAGCCATGTGGAGAAGCACGAGTTTGGATGCGGATTTGTAGTTGGCAAGAGAATACGGCGCAAGAGAATACGGCGAAAGACTTGCCATAATCTGCTTAAAGGCTAAATTTTTTAACATGAGCCTAATATGTGCGCACGCTCCGATAGAAGAAAAAGATGACAAGACCAAAGAAAGTTTTTACGAGTGCCTTGAAGACGCATACGAGCGCTGCCCCCGTCATGACTTAAAAATCGTGCTTGGTGACTTCAACACCAAGGTGGGTAAGGAAAACATATTTAGTTCAACAGTCGGGAAGTTCAGCCTCCACGACAACACACCCGATAACGGAATGAGGTTGATTGACTTCACCGCAGCTCGAAACATGGTCGTTAGTAAGATTCAAGCATCTCAATATTCATTAGGCCACCTAGCTGTCCCCTGATCAAAAAACATGCAACCAAATTGATCACGTTTTGATTGACGGAAGGTACTCTTCCTGTGTACTAGACGTACGCACGATCCGTGGTGTTAACAAAGACACGAATCATTATCTTGTCGCAGCCAAGATCCGCACACGTCTGTGCGCAGCTAAGAATTCTCGCAATCCTACACAAAGACTGCTAGACGTCGATAAGCTCCAATCAAAACGGACGGCCGAAGCCTTCGCTACTCGACTCTCACTACTGCTTCAAGAAAGCACTCCTCCGATGGACGATATATGCACACAGTGGATGCACATATCCCACTCTATGAGTACGGCTGCCGAAGAGGTGATAAGCTACCACCCCGCCCTCGCCAAAACCTACAAATCTACCCTGCAGTCGATTATGTTAAGGAGCGATACCAAGAGAAGAGGAGGGAAGAGAGACGTATTTTCAGGCGAAAAAAACGAGAGGCGGAAATGCGTGAGTGCGAGAAAATTAAGATGCATGGCGACAGGAATGAGACTAGAAAATTTTTCGAAAAATAAGAATCCTGGCCGATAGTTTTAAGACCGGAGCCTCTTCCTGCAAGAATGAGAAAGGGAATCTAGTGACAGATATCCAGAGTACACTGATGTTATGCAGGGAACACTTCTTAAGTCTTCTAAATGGCGACGCTGACAACAATCCCGCTAGTGGGGGTGCTATCCCGGAAACACCAATTATGGAAGACAGGTCCTGTCGAGCGTATTGTATGAAAGACTGAAGCCAATCGTTAACCAACTGATTGGACTTTATCAGTGTGGCTTTAGACCTGGAAAGTCCACCATTGACCAGATCTTCACGCTTCGACAAATCTTGGAAAAGGCCCTGGACAAACCCTGTACAAATCGACACACACAATCTTTTTGACGATTTCAAAGCCGCCTTCGACAGTCCAATAAGGAGTCACCTATATGCCATCATGTCTGAATTTGGTATTCCTGCGAAGCTAATACGTCTTTACAGGATGACATTGAGCAGCACCAGCAGCGCAGTGAAAATCGGGAGGGACCTCTCTTTCCGTTAAATACCAAGTGAGGTTTTAGACAAGGTGATTCCTTATCGTGCGACTTCTTTAATATAGTCATGGAGAAGATCATCCAAGCTGCTGACCTGAGACGCAGTGGCACAATTTTCTATAAGAGCGTTATGCTGCTGGCGTATGCAGATGATATTGACATCATTGGCCACAATACGCGCCAAGTCAGTGCAGCATTCTCCAGGCTAGAAAAAGAGCCGAGTCGAATGGGTCTTGCAGTGAACGCAGATAAAACGAAGTATCTTGTTTCAACAAACAAACAGTCCCATCGTCTTGGAAACCACGTCACTGCTGACAACACCTCCTTTAAGGTAGTGAAGGACTTTGTTTACCTGGGATCCAGCATTAACTCCTCCAACGATATCAGTATTGAGATTAAACGAAGTATAACTCTTGCCAACAGGTGTTACTTTGGGCGCAGTAGGCAATTGAGAAGCAGAGCTCTCTCTTGACGAAAAAACTTTGTAATTTTAATTGATTGTCGATTGAGACAGGGCTCTCCAACCCTATTGCTTACTTAGCCAGTAGAAGCACCTATTAGCAATTTTTATTTTTCGCTTAATGTCCAGGCTAGGACTGTTATTGCTCTTCACGGCGGTTCCAAGGTATGTATACTTTTTGACTTTGTAAACTCCTTGACTACCAAGATACGTAAATTTCTTGACTAGTTATATTTAGTTGCTGTAACATGAGAGCGTTAACTCCGCGGTTCCCTATTTGCAGATAGCATATACTTTGTTTTGCCCTCGCTCACTGTCAAACTCACTTTGGCTGAATCCTTTTCGATAGCGGCGAAAGCAGCAGTTACATCTCTCTTTGTTCGGCTGATAATATCGATATCATCAGCATACGCAAGGAGATGGACACCCTTGTAGAAAATGGTACCATTTCGATGTACACCTGTCTGAAATCTCATTCAGTATTAAAGGATGTCATTTCCTACCTTGACGGAGCTTCATGTAGTGCTCAACGTCATTCTGCAGAGTCTTATCAATTTTGCAGAGTCTAACCAAACTCAGAAAATGTTGTGTACAGGAAGATTCGCGAACGATTCGCCGAGAGGAGTCTTAAGCGATTCGCCGTGAAGATTTGCCAACGAATCGGAAAAAGGGGTTTTTGCTTGTTGCAGAGCATCGTTGTTGAATGTTACAAATTGTTGCAAGTTTGAACTAGCCTCCTCTTCAGACGTTGTTTTATCCCAGTTTCATGAAGTTTTTTAAAAGTTTAATTTTTAGATTAATTTAATCTATTTTTCAGAGCCTGCTTCATATTACAATGAAAAAGCAATCTTCCAACGATCGCCGGAATGAGCGAAGGAAGATTTTGAAATTTTTTTATTGCGCATTCATTCCTTGGGCGATCAAAAAGCAATCCATCTTCCAACGTTCGCCGGAATGAGCGAAGGAAGATTTTTTAATTTTTTGAGAATCGCGCATTCATCGCTTTGGCGATCAAAAAGCGATTAATCTTCCAAAGAACCCTTAGGCGAATCGCTAGCGCGTCGCTAAATGATCTTATCTGCCAATCGTCTTCCAAATGTTTGCAGGGTATATATCTGGGTGTAAAGGTGGGTGTCGTTTTTATTTTCGTTGGGTTTCTCCAGGATTTGGCATGGTGCATAAATCTGGTCTATGATGGACTTTCAAGGATGAAAGCTACACTGATAAGATCAAATCAGTGTTTTGGTATGCGGCTTCAATCTCTAACACAATATGAATGAGAGAAACTTATATGTAATGGAGAAAAGACTGATACTTCGGTAGTTGTCGCACTGTACTAATATATGACAAAGCACACTGAGATTGCAATTTTTGGCATGCTTTCTTCCATCCATATTTTGCTGATGAGTTGATGCTTACACCATATCCATTTATCGCCGCTAGATTTAAACAACTCAGTTGCCAAGATGTCAACACCTCCTTTTATTTTTTTTGAATCGCTGGATAGCATCACGAATCTTATCATTGCTAGGTGGTGTAGTTTCCCCTCCATCATCTTCGATTGGCAGTATCAATCTGCAATCTGTTGATAAAATTTTCGTACAACTTTTTTGACCTGGTACATCTCTGTTTCCTCATGCTCACCCTCTTCTTGGCACTATTTTTGCGTCAGAAAAGGCACTTCTCTTCTTTCTTCTTTTTGCGGTGGTTTTCACGCAGGGCTTGATCTGTCGCTGACTGTAGCGTTTTTTTATAGACGGCGTGTTTTACTAAAGATACTGATCTCTTTGCAACACTCCTGGTCGGCTCATTAGTTCCGAAGTTGAGTGCACCGAAAACCAATGAATTCCTCTGCAGCAGTTCACTTAGAGTAAGATATATATGGCCAAAGCCCGCCAGCGACATTGATTCCAGAGGTTGGTTGGTTGAGGTTAACCGGGAGCTGAGCAGAGTAGGCCTTGGAGTCCATATGATTACAGTTTAACGACATATAGTTTTCGTTACATACATGCGCTTATATTCTTTGCATTACACATTAGAATTTGACTGCAACAGGACTGTGGTCGGTGTCAATATTGACCAAACAATATATGCGCACATACAGAATGCTTGAAACGTGCCCTTCGTTGATCACAACATGTTCAATTTGATTTCTCGATTTTACTTACTACAGAGTTTGCTACAACTTATAATGCCGCAGCAAAGTCAGAGATTGAGCGGGCCAGCAGTAGAGCCAAATGCCTTTTGTCTTCAGACCTTCCCGTTATAGTCCTCGAGGATTGTTTTCACTTCGGCTTGCGGTGATCATACAAGTTATCTAGACTCAAGTCCTTAGATCCTTAGATCAAGTCCAAGATGTAGATCGTAGGCATCCGTTCGTTGAGAGGGATAAAATAGAAAAAAAAAATTAAGCGTAGTTTCTGGCTTTGACGAAGCCTCATTCAAATTCAACGCATGGAAGTTGAAGTTAATATTGCAGTTCGCAATCTTAGAGCAGCCTTCCCATCACATCACCTGGATGGGAGTGATATCAGCCTTTGTTTTCTTGAGGGTTTTCACCAAGTGGACGGAGGCATCATTCCAAGTGCATATTCGTAAATCATAGTCCATTTTTCGTTCGCGTTGGTTATCAACGTAGTAGGGTGCATATCCCAGGTTGGTTTGGTTTTAATTGGATCATTTCATATGTGGTGGGTCCAAACTTTACACTCATTCTATTTTTAAAGTCTTAAGAAATGAAGTTAAAGACTACTTACTTACTTAGATGGCGCTTACAACCGTTGGTCGGTTTTGGCCTGGTCTAAGAATTTGTGCCAGCCTCTTTTGTCGTGCGCTTGCTGGCGCCAGTTGGTAACTCCAAGCTTTTTCAGGTTATCCAATGCCTGGTCTTTCCAACGGAGATGCGGTCTTCCGCTGGGTACCGAATCCAATATTTTTGTTTTTTTTTTTTTTTAAAGGAGTTAAAGACAATGTCCTTTAAAGGTCCATTCAAGTTTATTCAACGACTAAAGTGTTTTTAAAGTGTTTTTTTTTAAGATCTTTGATTAAAAATATGTATTAATATACCTGGAATCAGTATTTTAATAAAGCACTTTCAATATGCGGTGGACACGATTTTTCGAAGCTTGTTGATGCAAAAAACAAAGAAAATAATAACTTATGTTCCTCTGAACCACACGCCTTTGCACACCCTAGCTGGTCACCAGCTCTTCTAATGCCAATCCTAAAAAACACAGCACGAAATTACTGACGGAGATTTGTTTCATTTTCATAATTAACATTCTTCCCAAAGCAAACCTGCCTAACAAACTTGTTAGTTTGCTGAACTGGATTCAATGGGTTCTGAAAGATCCTACGGAATACTGACTGAAGCTGGCGATTTCAAGCAATTCAAAAATTTGGTGCTCGAAAATCGTCGATTGACAATTAGGTTCCTTGATAATTCTTCGAACATTTTATTTGGATCAACCCAAAACCCTTTCAATAGAATTCTTTTGTCTGAAACCCGTTTAATTTATACTAAAAGAAACTTTTCTTTTTTTTCAAAAAGATTGGCAATGATTCATTATATTATCTCCTTGTTTATCCAATTTAACTCCCAGAGATATCGTTTCGACTATATTAAGAGGATAAAAGACAAATCGAAAAAAGGATGAAATGTCATCTCGTATAAAGACTCTAGCTGCTTTGAGGATATGAATCGTTGGCATAGTGCATTGTATTGGCCGGGGAGTATTTTAAAAAGATAAGGCACAAAACAATTTCTTTAAAATTTCTTTGTTAGTAAATTAAATTTTCCGTTATTATTTAATATGCATTATGATTTAATTTAAGCAGATTGTAAAATACTCTATTTTTATGATTAAATGAAACCTGATTACATTTAAGACTTTCTAGAAGCCTTAACTCTTTTTCTAACCAGCTTTGTTGCTTATTGTTCTCTTTTGATTGAATTAAACTTAAACCTGAATGTCAGGATGTCTGACACTTAGACTAATACTTAAATCAAAATAGGTAGAACTATTAAGTGTGCTGAACATATTTGTGTGCACGTAAGACACATCCAGAATGGTTACAAGATGACCCTTTAAATCAGATCTCACTCTCTCAAGTAATAATGTTAAGATGGCTGAAAGGAATGTTACGCCTACATAAATATTTGCCGTTTTCCTCTTTTCTATTCACTTAATAAAGTAAGTATCTTTAATCGAAAGGACTCTGCCAACCCGTTCACTTCAAATAGCATCCCAAGCTGACGCTAATCTTAAAACGAGTACCAAACGACCCGCCAATAATACATTCTCTAACAAATTTAGTGATTAAAATCTGGATGGCTGCTTAAAGCTGCTACTTCTCTTTTTCCACCTTTTAAAGACCCTTGAAGTTATTTCGCAGCCATTGGTGGTCTATCCTTCGCCTCAAATTGTGTCCTGATGATGTTTAACTACCTTTTTTCTTAACGTTATTCATGCAGCAAGACATACAAACAAACATAATGGCTGCGTTCGATTTTAGGTTTGAAAAGATTTTAAATGGTTTTAGTTGTGGTTGCCGTTGCCTCTTTTGTTCTTTGGCGCTCAAGCGTTGAGCAAGTGATGCAATTCTTTTCTTGGTATTAAGCTCTTAAATGTTTTGCTTTTTTTATATTTTGTTGAATAGATCTACGCAGGTGTCGCTGATGACTTTGAATTAAGTATTTAATTAATTTACTTTTAATTATTGTCCTTTCTTAGAAGTTATCCTCTACTGATGAAGCTCTTTTTGATTTATGTGTTTTTTTTATTGACAATGTAAATCAGTCGCCTGTTCATTGAGCTGTTACACCAGTAGCAACAACAACAAAAATAACAACAACAGCAAATGTGTTTTAACCATTATCCTGGCATAGGAATGTGCCAGAGTTTAATAAACTCGGAGTACTTTTTTTGCGGTGATGCTATTCATTTATTTATGTCTGTGGAATATGTGTGTGTATTTGCACATGTATGTGTGTGTGTTTTTGTATTGCATGTCTTCAACTTATCTATCATTGTGTTTCGGTGGTTTGGCAGCTGCGTTTGCTTTCTTCCTAATTTTTATTGTTGTAACTTCAGCAGGAGTCCTGCATCAATAACGATGAATGGCTTTCATTCGTTTGTCGTTTCTCTTTGTTATTCTTCCATTGTCCCGTTGTTCTTCAAGCCACCACAAAGCCATGAATGTCATGTGCTGATATTTATTACCATTAGGTAATTGATGTGAAGACGAGACTATTTATTGTTTATTAATTGTTTTTTATATTGGTTCAATGGGATCCCTTAAGTGGTGCTCGGCGTTAGCCTTAAAGTGGCCGCCTCTCATTCGTAATTTCTGGATATGAAAAATAACTCAAACTTGACAATGTGGTTATAATACTTTTTAAGGTTTTTATTTAGAATCAAATAAAAATGAAGCTGAGGCATTTCTTGTTTTCGGTAAAAGGAAGCAACCTGTCACAAAAAAACTTAGAAAACAATATGAATCGTTCAACTGTGCAGCACATTATTCAGCGCTTAACTAGAGAAAATCAATCGCAAATAAGCTAAAAGAAAGCAACAAAAATTTATTTTCAGATTATTACTTGGAACGCTTATAAAAAAAAAGACAAATTGGCCATTTCAGCCCTTGAAAGGCCTTTGGCCGAGCTTCTTATGATCAATTGTGTTGTAGGTGTTATTAAATGTTTGCACACAATCGACCGAGAACTGGACCTACATGTTTTATGCCGACTCCGAACGGCTAAAGTTCATGTTCTCAAGAAGCTTTACATGACATTATTTACTCTCTGAGGTTTGCCATTGTCTGCAGATAGGTGGTGACCGATCAGAAAAATTTTATTGAAAAAACTTTTTCGAAGCGGCTGGGGATCGAACCCGAGCTCCGAGCATGCTAAGCCACACCCTTAACCTGCATGCCACGGTCACCACTTGAAACGCTTATTATTCGAGAAAATAAGAACTCTCGACGGAGAAAGAATCCATTTATTAGCTTGCAAATTTTGTAAAGAACTCCTAGAGTTTCTACAGAAATATGTTCCTAAGGACCTATACTATCAATTATTAATATTATTATTTTATTTTTAATGGTGTACATTAAAACTTGGTCTTTTATATTACTACATAAGATGTAAACAATGGTATTAAAAAGTGACTTTAAACTAACATTAAATTAAAATGATTTAAAGGATAAATTAAATAAATAAGAGATTAAAAATTATGATCTAAATGGCTATTAAAGCTAAAAACATAACTAGAAGAAGGTAATTTATAAAGAGAGAAAGAGAGCTAGGATTGGCCAGAGATAAGTTGAGAAAAATAGCAGTAAAAAGAAACATATCTGTGTCGACAATCAATAACAACTAAACTCATTTTCAAAATTTCAGAACAGAATTTTTAAATTAAAATCGCTTTCTTATATAAGGATACCCGGACTTTTGCTGTTTAGATTTGATGGCCTCAAACATTTATTTTTCAAGGTACAACTATACAAATTTGCTTACTAGTGTATTTCGTTGCGAAAAAACGCAATGAAAGTAACAACCTCACTTTGTCCTAACTCGACTTTAGCGGTTATATTGTCGATACAGATATATTTATTGATTAAAAGTATTGAAATTATTAAAGATGGCAATTTTGAAGCTGGTTCGTGAAGTGATTTGTTTTAGAGTATTGGGTAATGCATTGGGTAGTCTAATGGCACTGATGAAGAAGTATCTACTATATTGAGATAGCTATACCTAGGAACAATAAGGTATTTTGACTGGTGAGACTGTTTTGAGTTTGCATAAGATTATATAGGAATAAAATGTTGCGGATGTTAATATAATCACGTAAACCACATCCCAGAATGTCGTTACTCCTTTGAGAGTTATGATCAAATCGTCTGATCCTATATAAATACCTAGCCGCACTATTTAATGCAACCGGAAGTTTATGCTGGGATTGTGAATCTAGCTGACTATAGACAACATCAAGGAAAGTAATATGAGACATTATTAATTGCACGACTAGTCTGCGACGAGTTTCACGAGGCGTGAAGTTACAGGAAGTGCGTAAGTAACGTAAAGTCCCGTAAATTGTACCTATTGTGCTGTTTATATGGTCAATGCAAGTCAGGTTAGAGTCGACTATAAATCCTAAATTTTTTGCCTTAAACACAAATACAAGCTACTGAGCTCCAATATACAAAAGAGGAATATCAACAAAACATAAGTCACTCGTCAAATTAACCGTTAACCGAGCTTTCATCAGAACTCTTCCTATTGTTTCGGTATTGAAGTGGATATTCGGCTTATCTTTTACCTTCTCAGTCAAATTTTGAGCAATAAAACGAGACTTCTTCTTAATTTATCGAATAAAAACTTCTGATTTCTTTTTGAAAACACATTTTTGCTGCTTTCTTTCGCCTTATTTGCGAAAGATTTTCTGTAGCAAAGCTATCAATAATGTGTTGCATAGTATTTCAACACTTACGGCCTCTGGATAAAGAGGTTAACTACGTCTAAACAGTTTTGGATAAGCAGCGGGTTACCAGTTAGGTTTTGAAAGAGCGTTGTGTTTTGAACAAAAAACGCACATATCCTGTAACTGCCATCATCAAGGCAAGGTGAAGCTGCATGAAAAGCTCCTTATCCAAAACTCCCTGTCTCCTATAGACTCTAAGCTTGTGGGGTCTTTACAAGACTTTAAAACGGAATGTGCGAAGGGCTTGGGTTCCATCATATTATAATCGCCTTATGAAAACGAAACCAACCTTGGAACCACCGGTCATAGGAAAGGTGGCATTGTAATGTCTCTTATTCTTCAAACGATTGCAAGATACCAGTGTTGTTCTTTAACAGTTTTCAATTATTTAGGTTTCAACTTTTTAAAAAAAAAAATGTGGCAAATTTCGTGGGCAACCGAGGATCTTCCTCAAGGATATACTGTTTCTTCACAAAGTTGCGAATTAAAGTCTTCTGCAGAAAAGCAGTTTTTGTTTACTACTGAAAACGATACGATACTGAAAAAAACTAGTGGCAGTACCAAAACTATGGCTTTTGACAATGTTCGTTACGACCACGTTTGAATATTTGAAATACCTGTTTTCAATGTCACTTTCTAATGAATCTGAATCTTGATTTTCTGTAGAGCTTGCAACCTGGATAATTCATCTATACTATTATATAAAATTTAAGTGGAAATATTAAGTGTAAAATAGACTCCAAAGCTACTAGACCGTTTTTTATGAAAAAATTTTTAAAATATTATATTTGTGCTACAGAATGCCATAAGCGGGGTTTATTTAATAAAATTTAACAATAAATATATTTAATATTTAAGTTGTTAAGTTTTTTAGGAAAATACCAACGATGCTAAGCATTGCTTGGTCGTTCGTTTGCTTTTCACGCGTTTGTGTTACGAATGTTTCAACTTCATGTTGCTATCAACCCTTCTCTTTAAAGTTTTTGGATCTCGCTCTCGCTCTCCACACTCATTCGAAGATTAATAAGAAGCAGTTGGCGCACTTTGACGTGATGGGAATACAAGTTAAAAAGAGCTTGCTGAAAGTAGTCGGCAAAAACCATATATTATGAAGACATTTCATCAAACCAAGTTCGTCTACAACCAAATTCTTGCAAGGCGCCGAGATGGGCACGGACCATCAGGCCTCGATGCATGATAGAATAATAAGGTAGGCTCATTTTAATATGGCTGCTCAAATGTCTAGTTTTACACAAACAACGCTGGGAGTGCACAAACGTCAAACGAAAAGGTAACAACAACAATTAGAACAACTCAAATTCGAACAGCTGATTTTGACATTTAGCTCACTTCCTCTCCAATATGCGCCTACCTACCTCCAATATGCGTTATTCTATTATGGCCTCGACGTAAGACAAGTTTGACAAGGTTAACAAGAAATGCAAGAGCGATGCTCCACGCTAGGAGAGCAAGAGCAGCGACTCAAAGAGAAAATGGTAGGTAAATTATGCCTGAAAATGATTTGCTTGCTCGACAACCTGCGATTGGAGTGAGGTCTGCTTTTAACTATCGACCTCAAATTAATTATGAAGGTGGGTTATCATTATAGGAAATGCAACGGATATCCAAGAAAAATTTATTATTCGGCCGAGAAGGACACAAATTAAATTTCCTATCCCATGCGATTGGAAGCAGGGATGATATTTGTAGTGGATGTCCACTTTTTTACCTCCTTTCGGAAGTCCCCAACTCCTTTCAGCCCCAAAAAAGTACTTTCGGAAACACTAACCATCAGAAAAAGTAAACGTCACGCATGATTAAAATATTGTTCTCAATATTGAGACCGAAAAAATTGTTCTCTTAAAATACATTCACAAAAAGAAGTTTAAGAAGAAGAACAAGATGATAGAAGTTATAGTGGCAAATAATGTCGTTGATGTCATCGAAGAAGACGAGGAATATGATAGTGAGGATATCGGCAGCAACGTAAATCAAGTACGTGCTCATCCAGTTAACATTGTTGGCTTAAAAGAGGTAAAAAAGCTTCAAATGGCATCGGAGAAAGTGAATCAGGAATTTGCTTGCATCGGATTTTCACCTGATTTGATTGCTACCGATTCAGAAACATGGACTGAGCGCAAAGATTACCAACAGCGGCAAGAAATATTGCGTAATCTACACGTTGTCAACGACGCCACCAAAAGAGGCGAAAGAATATTTTTTTGCTTCAAGTCGTCGCCGAAAATCGAAAGAAATTTATATCAATCTCATGAAAAAAAGAAATTAATTTGATTCAAATATTCTTACAATTATAATTACAAATTTTCTTATTTCTGATATACGTCAGGTATGCTCGATACAAATTTGGAGAAGAAAAGTTAATGTGCGTCGGTTTCTCATTTGAGCCTTTTGAAAGATACCCTGGGAGCAATGGAACCCGATTTTAGAAAAAAAATTTTAAAAAATATGTATAAGAGCCCCTTTAAGGGTTAGAAATAGAGGGCAGGTATGTTGGCATAAAATGTTGGAAGAAAAAACCAATCGTGGTCAGGCACACATTTTACCATACTAGGCGCACCCTGGAAGCGGTGGGGTCAAAATTCCTAAAAATATAAATTTTGTTAAGGAACCCCTTTAAGGGGTGGCGATTGGGGCAGGTATGTTCCTGAAAAAATTCGGGGAAAAAAATTGAATGGAGGTCGGTCCAACATTTCACCCATCTAGGGGCACACTTGGGTAGTTATGGCATTTTTCGTCTAATTTTCCACTTTTCAATAATCTTTTGCACCGATATGGCACAACTTAATCCCACGTGAACTCTAATTTGTTTTTATCAAAATCTCGTTACTAAAGATCTCCATATATCACTGTCCCACCCCTGGTGCCATAGCAACAAAACAAAAGCTTATTTAATCATACTAGTATCGGCTGGGTTCGAAATTCGACCTATTTTTTCTTTGCCTTTTTATAATTATAAATACAAAATATTTGGTGCACTTCTTCTTTCCACTCTAAATCATAAAAAAATTAAACAATTATCAAAATCGGTGGAGAAACGCCAGAGGAAATCGTTCTTACTGTTTTCGCTACGCCTATTTATAAATAGATTACCAAAAAGTACTCTCACTTCCGAAAAAGTACTTTCAGAAGAGTAAAATAGTCCCCTCCAAAATTATCAAATATCAACACTGATTGGAAGCAAAATGCTGCTTGCGCGACGTCGACACATGAACAGTGTAAGCTACTTCGTGTGGCTTACGATCGTGTGCATTCGGCTGTTGCTTTGTTTTTATTTTGGCAGCAAATCAAGTCAGTTGCTTTTCAGCATTTGTTGAAATAACATATCTTTGCACAATTTTTTAAAATATAGCGAGAAAATACTTAACGAATGTGATAGTATGTGTGTGCCATCGCTGATTTAAACTCATTTATTGTATTTCAGTAAAAATTATTTTAATATATGTAGAATACACCAATAAATAAAAATTAAACAGCTAGGAACTAATTATTGCGGTTTTTATATACATGTACAAAAGTTTTAACAAATTTACAAAGTATCTTCCAAAAATCATGAATTACATTCTGAGATACTCACTTAAATGATTAATAAAAGATAAATAAAAAATAAAATCATTAAAAAATTATCTTCGTCTTGCCCGAAGTGAAAATACTCCGGTTGAAGTTTATTCAAATTTATTTAGGTTATATTAATTTGATTACGTCTCTTTGTATGGGGGGGATAGGCGTATTTTTTTCATATTTTTCATATTTCAAACTCAGAGAACGTTTTGTTTATCAAGAAAACAAGACTAAATCATGAACTTTCTATTCAACACATTAATGTTAGTGTAAATTATGAAGGTTTTGATATTTTGGTAACGTCACTTTCTATGGAAGTATTCACAAAATTTTGTTGAATTTCAACTTCAGGGTATATGTTTCAAATTTGGTTTTTTGGTTTGGTGGTTTACCGATTTAGCGAACACCGATTTAACGAACTTCCAATATAACGAACCCTTATTAAATTTTCATTGTTGACTCTATATTGCAAACATTTAAAATTGTAGGTATTCTTTTTAACAAACATTTGCTTCTCTGAGCGTGCTTCGTTTGTTTTTGAATTTGTAATAACATAAATATGTATTTACTTATCTTATTCTCAAATAGTAGAAATAGATTTTGGTAAATATATTTCGGTAAAGCAGAAAATCAGATTTTTTCTAATTATAAGGAAAAAGGTAATAAGGAATAAAAGGTAACCAGGCCAATGAATCAAAAAACGTTGTTTATACTGATTTATTAAAAAACTAAAATGAAAATATCGCACACCTTCTTCAAGAGTGACACAACTCAAAATTTTTCAATTTTGACTTTTTAATATAAGCCAATTCCTAATGCACATCTCCATCGACTGTTAAAATTTTGTTTTTATCTGATTACTCTTTCATTTTTAAAAAATCATTTTGTGTTCTTCTTTTGTATGAAGTTGCTTTAAAAAATAAATCCTTTTTGGCTCTCCTGAAAATTTCAAAATTTTGAGTTGTGTCACTTTTGAAGATCGTGTGCGATATCTTCACTTTATTCTCATTAGATATACTATTTATTATAATTTGCTTCCAAATACAAATATTTTAACGTTTTTTTATTACTGAAATTTTTCATATTTAAAAAAGTATTATTGATAAAGAGAAAATGTTCGTGGCAAAGCCTCGGACGACTGTGGCCTGCTAGTAATACATAAAACACGTTGTAGATTTTAGTGCCACCAAAACGGTAGTGCAGTACCGAAGCTGTGCATAAGTGTCACGTGTTTTTATGACATGTGGAAGAATTAAATGCACAGCGCCAAATAGGTGGACTTCCGTGGACAAATAAAGCTTGTTTTATAAAATCTTTCTTTTGACAATATCCAAACTGCAAATAATAAAAGTTTTTATGTTTTTGGAACACGTTATTTTGGAAGACTTTTAAGGTATGATATACCTTCGTTTTGGCCGAATATAAAATGCCTCTCGCCTCTTTATTGGGTTTTCAGTTTTGGGGTTGCTTGGCAGGTGGGCTTGTTCATCTGGCGGATAAAATACCATTTTTCTAACACTTATTTGCTTTGATAAAAAATACTTACATACCGAATTTAATTTTTGTAGCTCAAAAATTATCCTCTTTATTGAGTGTTCACTTTTTTTGGTTCTGTGGGAGGTGAGTGTTTAACAATTAAATTTTTGTGTATAACACATTAATATGTCTTTAAAGAGTTTTAAGTTTTGGGGTTGTATGGGAGGTGGATGCCTTACTTAAGATATACCGAATATTTATGTGTAAGTTTTTTGTTGGTTATATATAGGTTGGTTATGGGTTGGTTGTTGGTTAAATATAAGCCTCTTTATAGAATTTTCACTATTGTGGGTTGCATGGGAGGTAGGCGTGCTTTTTACCCGATTAAGCCCACCTTTGAACTTGATTTTTGCTTTTTAGAAAGAATCTCGAACATTGAATTTCATTACGAAAGCTTGAAAATTACGGCTGTAATCGCGTCCACAGACGAACAGACAGACGGACATGGCTAAATCAACTCAGGTGGTCATGCTGATGAAGAATATATATACTTTTTTATACCTATCGAATGAACAGGTACATTATGCCTTCTTCGTGACAAACTTAATATTCCCCTTTACGCAGTACGCTTGGGGGTATAAGAATAACAATGTGGTCTAAGAATAGTTTATAAGAAGGGTTGGTTACTGCGTTAATAAAGTGAAGAATATTAAAACTGATTGTTTTTCGTTGGGTCACCCGGCGAAAAAAAAAAAATGCAATACTTTTCCTAAGTAGTTACATAGACTTCTGATAAAAATAAAACTTTCCTAAGCTTTCACTCCTGACACGATCTGTCACTATTTATGGTAAAAGTGCCGTAGTCGGCCTAAGAGCAGTTGGTAAGGGTCAACTGTGCAACCCTTCAAAATTTGGTCAGTTGACAATAAGAACAGGACGGGTCTCTTTAAGTGCTTAGTAAAACCACAAAAATTTTTCCGAAATTCTAATTTTGGTCTGAGAGAAATGGTACCGTATTTAGATGTCAAAATGGAAAAATATATTAAAAATTTCAAAATACAACGGAGTCCCTTTGTGAGATCCATAAATTGTCTAATTATAAATTTCGAATTCTTAGCGAATAAAGTTTAAAAGCCCTCTCTGCCTTAATTCTTTGAAACTTATTTAAATATGCAGAAACTCACGCAATATAAGAAATTCATATTTTTTTCAATTCTGTATCGACAAGGAATAACAGCTAAACTCATTTTCAATACTTCAGGAGAGCATTTTTAAAATTAAAATTGCTACTTAATATTAGGCCACCCTGACTTTTGCTGTTTAGATTTGATGGCCTCAAACATTTAATTTTCAAGTTACAACCACAAAAATGTGCGTACTAGTGTTTTTAGTTGCAAAAAATCTCAACGAAAGTAAGTACCTCAGTTTGTCCTAACTCGACTTTAGCGGTTATTCCTTGTCGGCACAGAATTGTTAATAATAAATATTATTTTTTTGGGTTGTAAATTTTGGTTGCAAATTTTAAGCCAAACATGCTCGAATTTTGTTCTATTCGAACTATTGAGGTAAAATATGAAAAATGTCCGAAGTGTAGAGATGTCCGTGTTACTGCACTCAGAAAAAAGCTTATGGGAATATGATAAAATAGGCATCATATTTAGAGAAAAATGGTATAGACTTTGCTCCAGAGAATGCTATTCTCTAATTTCGATACTAAAAATGGTAAAAAGCTTCCATGTAAAAGAAAAATATATCGTTTTTTGAGAAAAAGCTTTTTATTTTTGAGAAAAGATTTGTTTTTATTGAACAAAATACTTCTCTTAGTGAATTTTTTATCAAAATATAAGAAAAGTTTTTCATTTTCAATAAATTTTTCTCTATAAATGAGAAATTTTTGTGCGAGAAAAATACTTATCATTATTAGAGACATTGAAATATTTCCATTTCCTAGAAGTAAAGAAATATTTCTTCGAAAATGTGAAAATTTATTCTAATTTAAGAAAATTTTATTTGAAAAAGAGAAAATTTCTATATCGAAAATAGAGAATTTTTTTACCGGAGCAAGGTATGTGTTTTTTTCTCAGTGTGGGAAGTCCAGTATAGCGAATGTCCGAAAAACGAGACTATACTGTAATTGTTATTCTTCCAAAATATCTTTTTCTAGTCCAGCGTACTCCAGATTATTTGCCTGCAGCATAAACTATACTGTCTCTTAATTTTAAGCTCAAACCCATTTGTCAGTCTCTCTCAGTGTATTGTCTTCTTTATGTCTGTTCTTTTTTCGGTTATTGCTTATTCACGAACTGAAATGAGGTTAGATACTATCATAATATACTTTCATTTTCAATGTCCCCATAAGAACCTCTTTCTAACTGTTGTTTTACTAAGTAAAGTAACGCAATTCACATTTAAAAATATATTTATACAATTTTTAAATGCTCTACCTATAGTAAAGTATTTAAAAAAAAATTATAAACTTACATTGAATATCTGTGGGATTGTTAAAACAAGAGAGCACTGCTAAAATTTTTTTTTTCAACAAGAACCATTAACTAACAAAGAGAAGAGAGTTGTTTTTATATCTCTTTCTCACCTTCCACTACCTACATTTAAACAAATAGTTTTGAATATATAACAAATTCCACGATACTTGCATCACAATAATACAAGAATACTTCTTCCTCCCTATAAGAAGAAAGGGTAATTTTTAACCGTTCAGACCTGTGGGTTTTTTGAGTTGCTGTTCCACGTTAGATATTTAAAATATTGAATTCAATATGGTCTCATACACAAAATTGTGCACGTATTGGAACAATTATGTATATTTTGACTGCCTTATTGGATTAATAAATTTTCAAATTATGCATGCCTTTTAAATCAGGCTTAGCTACTCCAAAAACTCCAAGCAACACAATGCTGAACAATATATTTAGCAATAAATATATGTGACTTTAAGGGTTAAGGCATTTTTATAATTTTTTGTTCTCTTGAAATAGTTCCCCATACCCCCCCATATTTTTATTCCATTTCATATTTTTAACCTTCGCCGTACCAGAGATTTTTATACACGTCGTTTACCAATACCCACCCGGGTGACCCAGGTGATTTTGGTATAGGCATATATCACAAATTTATTCTAATTTTCACCTTGCTATACTAATGCTTGAGAAATATTAAAGTTTAGCGTTAAAATATTTACGTAGACCAGTGGCTCAGCAGGGATTTGATTAGGGGGATAGATCCCACTTGCACATAAGGGTAATGGGGGAAATATTGAAAAAATTACCATTAGCTACGTAGAGATTTAAGGTTAAAAATTTGGCAACAAATTATAACGTGAATAGTTAAAATATGTCCCCCCTTTTCTAAAACTTTGTCTACACCACTGACAGTGTTACCGAATAATAATAATATTTGCTTTTGTTATGCTACAAAATTAAGCGGAATTTCTTACTGTAAATAAAAAAGCACTCAAAACTTTTTTATAAGGAAAGTAACTGTATGTGGTGACCGTGGCATACAGGTTAAGTGTGTGGCTTAGCATGCTCGGAGCCCGGGTTCGATCCCCAGCCGCGGCGAAAAGTTTTTTCAATAAAAAGTTTTTCTGATCGGTCACCACCTCTCTGCAGACAATGGCAAACATCAGAGAGTAAATAATGCCATGTAAAGCTTATTGAGAACATGAACTTAAGCTGTTCGGAGTCGGCATAAAACATGTAGGTCCAGTTCTCGGTCAATTGTGTGCAAACATTTAATAACACACACAACACAATTGATCATAAGAAGCTCGGTCAAAGTCCTTTCAAGGGCTGAAATGGCCAATTTGTTTTTTGTTTTAACTGTATTTCCAACGTTTTCTGCTTGTCAATTGCAGTACATGCCATCCAAACCATCTAAGTACGGTTTTAAAATCTGGTGGACCTGCTATTCTGCGACATATTATCCACTACGTGGGCAAATATATAGAGGAAAAGTTAATCACATCAGGGACGTAAAACAAGGTGGGCGGGTTGTAAAGGATCAGTGCCTACAAAAAGTCAGGAAGAAACGTAACCATGGACAACTTCTTCATAACACTGCCATTGGCCAAGGAGCTGGCAAGTTGGAGCATGTCAATTGTTACCACTTTAAAGAAAAATAAAAGCTATGTGCACAATGAGTAAAGGCCATCTCGTGCCCGAGAAGTGACATCAAGCTTATTCGGCTTCTCTGAAAATATAACAATTTGCTCTTATGTGCCTGCCAAAAATAAGTCCGCGATTTTGTTGTCTACAGTACACAAAGATAGTGCGGTATCTGGGCCATAAAAGAAACCTGCAATAAATTTGCATTACAACAAAACGAAGGGCGGTGTAGACACCATGGACAAAATGCTATCCCAATACACCACCAAAAGAGCAACACTGCGCTGGCCTCTGGCGATGTTCTTTAACATTTTGGACACGGTAGGCTTTGCCGCTTTTCTAATATATAAGGAAAACAACTCGGATGGGTCTCGGATGGGATATTTTCTTGAATGTCTTGGCGAGGATCTCTGTAATCCTCTTATTTTGAAGAGGTTGAAGAACAATAATATTATTGGAGGGTTTCCAATAAGAACGGCTATTGAATGTATTTTACTTATTTATTTTTATAAGATTCTGTTGGTGAACAACTAATTGCAGGTTTTTTACAGGAAAGCCTGTAACCGATGTATGCAACAACGACCAGTTTGAGGATAACACAATTTCAGATCGAATTGCAACTGGCCGCAAAATGAACAAAACAAGTGCAATATTTGCCATACAGACAAAAAGAAAATAAGCACAACAAACTTGTGTCAGTTGCAAAAAATCCATTTTTGCAGAGTATAGCGTCACCCAAACAAAGTGCGAAAATAGCCATCTTGGTCAATCCACAACAACAAATTGCTTAAGACATTGAAAAAATATAAACATATGTACATTTTAAATTTTTTTTTAAATTATTTTAAATAAATCGAGAATTTGTTCACTGACTCCAAAGCGTATTTAGATTGGATTGAAACCGGGGGAGATATATAGAAATTGAATACAAAAAGGTCACCCAGGTGGGTATTGGTAAGGCGAAGGTTAATTGCCATTACCAGATACCCTATTAAACTTTTGTGTTGAGTTATTCAGCTGTGTGGTGAATTTCTGTAGCAACATTTCCTAATGGGCAAATCTGTGTTGACTTCACGGATGATAAAAATTTAAAAACTATACATTTTCAAATTTATTTCACAAAAAATATCGGTACAAATATATGTATCATTGAGATTTCTTTCGGTTACGTCATTTTTGTCAGTGCAGTAAACAAAAATTCCCATAAAAATAGAATTTATCACGAAAATAGTTCCGTTTGTAAATTTGAAATAATAAATTTTATGAGTTCATACCCAATGACAGTTAAATTCTAAAAAAAAATATTACAAAAAATTTAATGTTTGTTTGTGTCCACCAATAAGAAACCATTGAGAAGGATGAACCATGGAATACTCGGAACGAAATGAAACACATTTCGTACGCTGCCTTAAATGCTTCAAAATTCTTAAATGTTCACGTTATGACACAACGGCGCTGTTGGAGCACATCCGCACAGATCATCCAGAGATCGAGATCGTTGAGGGTGCAGGTATTGGTGGTGGTGGTACGACAAATTCGCCACAAGCAAAATGTCAAAGTCCTAGAACGAGACGAACGGATATGTCTATACGTTCAGAAAAAAGTGGGTGTGGCTTTATGAAGAGCATAACATAAAAAACTATAAAATTCTTTCTCTCTCTATCTCTAAAACACAGTGGGCTACCGCCAAGATGAAGAAAGTACCAATACCAGTAGTAGACTTAAGGAACTACCCGAGATCAAGACCTGTGACTATGATGCAGATGATGACGCCAACAATGGAGGCCACCAGCAGGATAATGCCAAGGTTATCTACACGCGTCGCTACACCGTTAATTCACAGTCTGCGACACCAAGTCCGCGCAGGCGCAGCCACTATCGTACATCTATCGAAAAGTGGCGACCGGCCAAGGGCACCATCTATTGTCCGAAATGTGGTTGCAATAAACGACCACTGATCAGAACAAACGCACAACGTGCTTCGGATAATCCATGCGGTGCCGCTTGCATTCTAGGCTGCTGGCCATTTTGTTTTTTACCCTGTCTTATTCCTGGAGACAACAAGGAATACCTGCACTGTGCCAACTGCCAGAATTTTCTGGGACTCTACGATCGCCAAGCGAACTGTGTCAAACCGAATCGCGAGTTTGTGGATAATAACCCGGAGCCCGAAAATCTTGGCGAGGAGGTAACCTGCAACTAAGTAAGCATGCGGCGAATGAACGGTGTTGGCTGCTTTCGTGTCTCTGTTAATGTGTGTGCGTTGGAAAATAATGGCGCACAAAAGCTTTTCTTCTGCTGTTGACGTTAAACGTTAACATTTTCTATGGTTTATTTAATAATCTTTCTTAACTTTTATACTAACCGAAAGTTTTTGCTGAAGTAAGCTTTTTGGTAGCAAAACTTAAGTGAACATCCGAGCGATTTTGTAGCAAAATAAATAGCTTTTTTTAACACAACTTTTTACAGGCTCTTTATGAATATACATATATCTACTGTAAGCAGATGTAGAAGAAAAAGCTTTTCTTCTGTTATAACAAGAGTGGTTTTAACATATACTAAAAAATAAAGCTTAGCTTGCACAACTTGTGCTTGAAATTAAACCATTGAGTGCGAAAGTGAAGTACGATATATAGAGGAATAAAATTATTTGAGGTAAGTATTGAGCTTCGAGTTCTTTTAAAATTATTTGCCATGCTTCTTTGAAACTGAACTTGTGTAAATAACCATAATGAATAAACTTTTTAATGTTAAGTACAATCAGACGTTTGAAATAAGGACATTCATCCACACTGTTAAAATGGAAAACGCCTATTTTCCTGATTCCTATTATGTGAAAAAATACACTTGGTTTATATCGCTTCAGTTCTTGTTTTGCATCAGCACTGCATTTAGCTGATGTTGATTTGCTTTTGAACACCATTCGACTTCTCGCGTTGGTAACATTCCAAACAATGAAGACTTATAGAAATCACAATCGGCACAGTGTACAGACCTCTGTCACAGTAATTACACAACTTTGAAAAACCGTCAAAATGGCATTTTTTATATTAGTTTTATAATTCTTAAAAAACATATTTTTTAAGAATTATTTTTAGAGCTTGATGCCAAATAATTTATTGAAGCCAAACAGGTTGCTACAACAACAATGTTCTTTGCAGAACAAACCGAGCAGACTAGACCATGGTTTCGTCGGACGCTACTCCGACTCATCAGTAGTCTCTGTGGTTTATGCAGTCCACTAACTTTGATAAGTTAATAGGCTTAACTGCAGTAAAACCAAAACGGAATTACCCAAAAAGCTTTTCACTTGTCAAGTAGTGTTTTTTACTCTTTTGCTAGTTGCAAAATTTCAAAAATTGACTACATTTATTCTGCATTTTTTATAACCTGCTTCTTATGTTCGATCTTAGGAAATAATATTTAGTTGAAATGGTCTTAATTAGTACTACATTCTTCTCTCAAAACTTTTGAACAGAGTTTACAATTCGAACTTGACTTCAAAAAGTTAAGCTTTTTTAATGGTACATCATTTCTTAAGATCGGGCATAAAATACATAACTTAAAGAAATAGGACCATTTTCCTCTCTGAGCTCTCGTCTCAAAAGGGAATCACCGTCTAAGAGGTTTCACTTCAAAAATTATTTGAAATCCAGAATATATCCATTGATATTAAAACTAGTAAGGAATATCTTTGACTTGATTGTAGTTAACCTTTATTCGGCACACTGGGATCAATTACACCCCACTGTTTTGTGTTTTTGCATGAAATAAACATTTTTATGCTTTTATAATAGGGTAATTCACGATCCTGCTGTATCGTTGCAAATGCAAAATAAGTTGCTTTTAAAACAACAAAAAGCATTGATATGCATTTGCAACATTAATGCATGTGCTATAAGATAGGCCTGCTGTTGCATATGCAAATCTTATATTATTGCAATACACTATTGAACACCACCACAGTGCTTTTTGAATAGAATCTCCAGATCAACTGTTTGCATTTTTAGCGGATTTCATTATTACACTCAGTATTTACATTTAAATTAAACAAATTTCCATTAACGAATCATGACAAAAATGTAAACAAAAACAGCTATTGTTGAGCATTTGCAACATAATAGTGATTAAGGTCTGCTCACAAAAATTTACCATTGCAAACATGCATTTGCAACGATACCCTATTATCTTTCTTGACTTACCACCCGACCCCAAATGCAAGTACAAGTTCTAAAAACACTAAAATTCAAACATACACTCACAATCCACTAATCTCTACTGGCAACGAAATTTCATTGGAAGTTTTTTTTTTTTATTCGATTTAACTTTTTGAATTTGGAACAACACTAGATACAGTGATTTTAAAAATTGGTATAAACTTCAGGGGGACTTTAGAAAATGATGTTTTATGGTGATTGTATGGAAATATTCACAATAAAAGTGCAATCCCAACTAGCAAGGAACGTTCAAAATTAGGATTCTACAGCGAATTCTCAAAGTTGCTTTGCAGTGTTAGTAGTCCCAAATTTAAGTCATTTTTATACTTTGTGGCATCGATCAGCAGAAATCAGGTGCACCTAAATCACATGTGATAATTTCCAAAACGTACCTTAAAACAGCTTTAGGCGTGACAAGGTATACAACGGACCATTAAGCAGCTTCGAAGTCTCATGGAACTTATATTGCTTCTGCTTTTAAACAGTTTTAAAGGAACTCATTAAAGCCGCTTCAGACTATCTGATAAATCAAACAGCTTTTTGCATGTTTTTTTTGTCAAAGTTCTCAAAACATCTGACAGGTCATAGCATTTTCTTATAATTATGTTCGCACTGTCAGAGATTTTCTATAAGAGAAAAAATAAATTTTGGAAAACAGAACTAAATAATTGCATAACATATGCAAGTTATTTACTTACCCATTTCATTGTATATTTCATATTATTTTCCATAATTTTCAGATGGTCTAAAACGGCTTTTAGAAGATTTGGACTAATTTTGCTGGTTGGGTATTGTTTAAATTAAATACAAATAGAACTGCACATAGAATAGTTATTTGTGGTGATAATTTTACATGAAGTTTCACAATATTTAATGAAATGATTTTTTTGAACAAAAACTATTTCTTCCATTGATTCTATGTGGCTTTTCAGTTTCGGAACAGCACTAGATTCATGTGGTTTTAAAAGTGATAAAAAGCTGTCATCAGACAAATTATGCGGTCGTTTATTTTTTTATGTTTTTTTTTGTCGCTTGTGTTCAAAGAAGTGAAGTGTGCCGAATAAGGGTTAAATACCCCCACAGCTGTGTTGAAGTACACTCAATAACTTTGATTTACTTCAACACGGTCTTATTATTTCTATGACGTCACATTGTCATTGTCCTATCCTCCATAGGCGTAATTTTCATAAAATTTTTCGAAATATCAAAGTCAGAGTATGTTTAGAAAGCAATACTAATGCGCGAGACATCAAGTAAATAAATTAATTTTTCAAGAATTTTATGAAGGTCTTAGATTTTGAGTAGTCACTTTGTATTCATCGATTTTATTATTATTATTCATCGAATTTAGAAGAGTTGAAATAAAGCGCAAGAGTAAATTCAATTGGTGTGAGTGGATATGCATAAAGTACGAATTAGAGAAAAAAATGTGGGACGGACTGTATTTTTCATGCATTTTTATTGACTTTTCTCGCAATTCGTCACTCTATCCTATTCTCGCATATATATTAGAATTGTTAAATACACTTATTGTCTTGCCCACGTGTCATTTGTTTTCAGTAAAAAAAATTGGACAAGAAAATGAAGTATCATGCGGACTTAAGGCAATTTCTGAATGCACAATTGACATTTTTGGAATTTTAGTTGGAGTTTCTGAGTATTAATTGATACTTTCTGAATATCAAATAGAATTTCTGAATTTAAAATAATCTTTTCTGAGTTCCAAGTAATATAATTTCTGAATTTCAATTCATCCTCTTTGAACTTCAAATGGAATTTCTGAATATCAACGTTTTTTTCTAAATTCCAATTGTTAAACAAAAGTTAAACAAATAAATTCTTAGTAAGTTAATTCTTAGTTTCCTTTCGTAAAATAGTTAAGGAAGCCACCCTTCTTATAGACCGGAAAATAAGATCAACTTTTTCGGGTAGAATAAAGATGGAGTTTTCAGACGTTGGCATTTATTTGAACATATATCTGTCTACATAAGATCAACTTTTTCGGGTAGAATAAAGCTAGAGTTTTGAGACGTTGACATTTATTTAAACATATATCTGTCTACATGATACATAATCTTTTTAAAACAAGATGGCAGCGAATATCACTAAATCCGCCAAATGCGTCTATTAAGACTACGTGCACAATAGCAAATGCTGAGTGGATTTGAAACATATAATGGTAGAAAATTTAATAATTTATTGACATGTTGCAACTCTTAAATTTTGCAAAAAAAAATTTCTAAGAATATGTGTAATTGTAAAATATACGACGAATACTCGTGGATTTTCCTAGCAACAAACATTGCACCTCATCCGGAAATATGATTTTTTTTGAGCAACATCACCGTTATTTTTCGACAGCTGCTCCAAGTCCCTTACAAGGAAACGGTATCCAAGGAAATAGTCATTTGCTTTCAATTTCTGAATTGAAGCTTATAAGCGAGTTTGCAGAGGCATTTATAGAGAATTTACCTCAGAATAGTACAGGTAATGCTGAATTGTCGAAAACTGCGTCGAGTTGGTGGCCTCGTGATAAACGAGGTATTTTTATATAGATAGGTCTTAAAACTAATCCACAACGTGATCCAAATTTGCAATCTATTTCGTGTATGAAAAATACTGAATACTGTATGAAAAAATTGTTTGTAAAAATGATATTGTTTCAAAAAATGTTTTTCAGTGAGGCCATATTGGGTTAATTTAGGTTTTTTTATTCGTCGCTCTTAAAGCTTGTTGTACAACATGGTCACACACGGTTGGTTTTGGCAAAACCAAAGAAAAGCTTTTCAAGAGAGCCGAGAGAAAATTGTGTTTGTCCAAGATTTTATTAGTTCTCCAGCAAAACCAACAAACAGCTAAACAATTTCTCACAAGGTCAAAATTCCAAACCCGGATAAGAATAACGCGCAAAACTTTAGGTGTTTTTTTTAAAAATGTTTTTATTAATATTTTAGAGCTATTCACTGTATAATTCTGACTATAAAAAAATATATAAAATATAAAAACCATTTAAATTCCAACAAATTTTGCATGAACATTTTACTATGAAGTTAAATCGTTTCATTTTTTATTTTTTATTAATATCACCAACTTCCGGCGACAACTTCATTGCTTTTTCAGCTTCCTTGGCAGCGGGCTTTTCGGCTTTCGGCTTTTGCTTGACTTCCGCACGTTTTTCCTGCATGCGTTCCGTACAATCTTTATGCTGCGTTTTCAGACTCAGCTTGCCCTGAGCGGCTTGTTGGCGAGCACGTTTTGATATGCACCGATCGCCACAGCTAAAGTCAACGAAGCGTCCAATAAAACAGCCGCAGTGGCTACAATAGTGATTGACGTCATGACGACCAACCCAATTCTTGCTGACATGTTTTTTAAAATAATATAATTCAAACATTATTCTAACTAAATGCAATCAAAATTTATTAATCTTTAACCTACCATATTTTAGTGAGCGCCACAAAGCGCTGCAAACATGTCACCTGCTCTAGACGCACCGTACTCAGTCCAACATGTTGACAGGATATGCAGTGAATTTGTGTGGCTTCCTGTTGCAGGAAACCAATATTTCTCAGCTCAATTTCGCGTACCAAGGGCGGCTGTGATGCGGTCTGTTGCACGTGTTTGGCCTCAACGCTAGTCATGTTTGCTTGGTTTTGCGTTGTTTTAATTTAACAAAAACAAAAAATATTTTATTTTTCCATGTAAACAGTCCGCAGCATACGTCGAAGTGGCAATCTAAACTGAGCATAGTTTTTCCAGTTTTCATCCAGCATTGCTGGTCAGTGAGGAAAATCCATTGCTTCAAAGTTGAACAGTTTTGAGATATTTCTGTTTTGATTTCTTTGGTGCATGTGAAAAGCTTTTTTTAGTCAACTGAAACTTTTGCTGGAGTGAATCTGCTGCACTCTCTTTATCTTTTCTAGCTGATCAATGATTACTCTTGCGCCTACTCTTCACATAACCTTGTTTCTCTTCAATTTATTCTCTATTTTAAAAAATTTTTTTAAGCATAAAAAACTTTGCCCACTCTTTTTGCAAAAAAATTAAAAAACATTTTCTATAAGCTTCTCTTCACAATTGTATCATTGTATAAATATTTTGGCACAGTTTTCGCCTCTTACTTATACCGAATGACCGCTTTTGTTTTAAGATTCGCTCATCTGACCCGCCCAATTAAGCCTTCAATGTCGGTCGATGCTACAAACAATTTTGATCTGCGTGACCTCACCCACTTTTATTTTTTGTTTTTTTAATTCAAATAGAACGTATTCTTGTTCTATTTTTATTTGTTGCTGCTACTTACGAATGAGCGCATAAAAGTACACAGAGAAATGCGTAATCGAAAAAGTATGCCTCAAGTGTTTCCAAGCAGAAGATATAAACAAGTGGACAGACCGACCGCCAGCTAGTCGAGTAATTAATGATATGTTTTTTAATTAGATTTTGAGACGATGTTCCAAATTTATATCCAAGCATATCTTAGTGACCTTGAGTAGGTGGTTTTTAAATTAAAAATATTCCAGAGTGTTGGAGCTGTGTTATGCTTTATTTTTAGTTCCGTAACCTATGGTAATGATGCATAACGTTAAATCTCCACGAATTTACTACAGTTATTAAACATGAGTTGAATACTTGCTGGTATAACTACTAAATTCGAACCTCAAACCGAAAAAAGATTTATCAAAAAATAATCCTAGATTGAATTTTTTATTGATTTTTAAGCCTTCGAATAAATTTTCGAAAATAACATGGTATGGCTCGTATATGAACAAAAACCGCTATAAGTAAGGTACTTTCCAAACTATGAGAATGAAATTCAGGATGCAGGATAATAGGTATCTGACAAGCTTTCTCGTAAAATTGTTTATTGAAATATGACAGTAAAATTAAGACATCCTCTTGTTCTTACTCCGGCGTTATACATAAAGGGGTGTTTTTTTAGAGATTCCCTTTTCCGATAACGATTAATCGCAACGCTTTTATCAATTGTGCTCAGTTTGATTTGAAATTTCATCATGAATTCAGTTTAGCCAGAGCAACGCTTGCAAATTTTGCGAGTTTATTTTGTAAATCATGGTTCAGTTCGAGAATGTTACGTGTTAGAAGCTCTAACTCTAAATGATAATAGGTACCCGCAGAGATGTTATACAGTCCGTAACATAGAAACAATTACTGTAGAGAGTTTTATT
Organism: Tetanocera ferruginea; assembly: GCA_958299015.1. NCBI lineage: Eukaryota > Metazoa > Arthropoda > Insecta > Diptera > Sciomyzidae > Tetanocera > Tetanocera ferruginea. The sequence goes on along the minus strand of OY282640.1, from coordinate 59,967,221 downwards.
GAGAAGGACCCAAAAGAATCGATTCGTCATCGCACTTGATATCGTTCTACGACCTTTTAAGCTCCAGGTGGTGCAGGAGTTAAAGCTGATTGACCATTATTAAAGCCGAAGGTTCGGTAGCTGTGTACAAAACCGTATCAAAATTATGATTTAGCCAGACAACGACTCAAAACTGAGAAGGACTCTTGAAAACTATTTCTGCATCATTATGTTTAGATTGAAGATATCCCAATGAAGATGGATACTGAACCCCTTTTTTGGCTAACATAAGTATACCCAAGATAAAAAGTAACGATTTTCACAATACGCAGATATTGTTTAAAAAAATGTTGATACTTTTACAAAGACCTAAAAAAATCGATATTTCGATATAATTTTTTTCAAAAAAAATTTCAGTAAACACCCGTAAAATATACACTTTCATGGTATTCACATACAATATTTTCATTAAAAGGAGATCTTTATACTTTTCCACTAAGCTAAAGCATGTGAATACTATGAAAAATACATATCTTATTGGTGTTTCTTTAAAAAATTTCAAAATTTCAGTCATTACTTGTGTGCTATGGAAATTGGGGCTTCCAGTCCCAAGAATACGGGATTCCGGACTTTTTTCGGTCCCATAAGTCCATAAAGCCTAAAATCCCGGGACTTTCGGGATCATGGGATTGCCTTAAAATTTCTGAATTTGGTTGATTTATCCGAACTTTTCCATAAATTAAGATGAAATATAAGAATTTGTAAAACAGTTCATTTCAAATAATCAAAATTATTTACATATAAAGATGTACTGGGATTCTATGGGAAATCTGCGTGGGCTGAGCTACAAGCTGCTGGATGGGTCACAGGGTGAGAATAGGGGACGGCCTCTAGATATAGTGGTTAGCCGCTTTTTATGGTCTCGGAGAAGTAGCGGGTAACCAGCAAGGATGTGGAAGGGCGTAGTGAAGGACATGCACTGCGTCTTGATCGAAAAAAACTACGTAGGGTTTAGGTACCAACCACATTATAACATCCCAATGAAAACAAAACCAGCCTCGTATATGAACTCCCACTACTTTGACGACCACCGCAAACGAAAAACGGACAATGATTAACGGATATGCACCTGGAAGGTTCGGATCCTTTACAAAGAAGGTGCCTCTGTCCAATTGGCGGAAGCCCTCGTAAAAAAAAGGATGACATCACGGCCATCCTTTGGCCATCTCGGTGAACCAAGATTATGTGCCGTCGTATGCTCGGAGCCCAAGTTCGATCCCCAGTCGCGGCGAAAAGTTTTTTCAATAAAAAAATTTTTCTGATCGGTCACCACCTCTCTGCAGATAATGGTAAAGCTCAGAGAGTGAATAATGCCATGTAAAGCATCTTGAGAACATGAACTTAAGCCGTTCGGAGTCGGCATAAAACATGTAGGTCCAGTTCTCGATCAATTGTTTGCAAACATTTAATAACACACACAACACAAGTGATCATAAGAAGCTCGGTCAAAGTGCTTTCAAGGGCTGAAATGGCCAATTTGTTTTTTTTGTTTTTGTTTATCACCGCCATCCAAGAGATCCAATGGAAAGGACTAGGCTGCTCTAAGAGTGCCCCACCAGTAAGTAACACCGGATTCCCACACCTCGATATCCAAAAGGCCACCAGGCTGTCCCCGGATCAAAACACACGAAACCAGATTGATCAGGTTGTGATCGACGGAAGGCACGCTTCAAGCGGACTGGATGTGCGCACATTGCGGGAGGTTAATATTAACTCTGAACACTATCTTTTTGCGGCCAAGATCCGCATGTGATTCCTCAATGCAAAGAAAATACGCACATGTATGCAAAGAAAGCTAGATGTTGATAGGCTGCTATCACAATGGACCACCGAGGCCTACTCCGCTAAACTCTCGGTTAAGCTCAACCAACCTTATTCTGAACTCGATGACGCTGGCGAACTTTGGATGCATACATCCCACTCTATGCGCACTGCTACTGAGGAAGTCATTGGTTTTCGGCGCCCGCAACCTCGTAACTAATGGTATGACCAAGAGTGTTGCGATCCATTAAATATAGCATTAAAATACGCCGCATATAAAAAGACGCTGCAGTCAGCGAAAACTATCGCGAAAAGAGGAAGGAATAGTGATGCCTTTTCAGATGCAAGAGCAGGAATAGCGTGAGCGTGAAAAAATTTAGGTGTAGAAAGGCAAAAAGGATGTTTAAAAATTCTACCAACAGGTTAAACGTCTTACCCAAGGTTTCAAACCTGGAGCATCCACTTGTAGAGATGAAAATGGTGATCTGGTTTAAGATGCGCAGTGTGCTTTGAGATAATGGAGGCAGAATTTTGTCCAATCTGCCAATTGATGATGATGGAGTGGAAATTTTAAAGACAAGCCATGACGAGGTTAAAGTTGCTATCCATCAACTCAAAAACAACAAAGCACCAGATGCTGACGGCCTGGCTGCTGAATTGTTTAAAACCGGCGGCGGTAATTGATAAGGTGCATACATCAACTCATTAGCAAAATATGGCTAGCGAAAAGCATACCCAACAATTGAAATCTCGGTGTACTTGTCCTATACTAAATAAAAGAGACCCAATATTCTGCGCCAACTACCGAAGTATCAATGTTATTTCCATTGCTCACAAGGTTTTTTCGAGCGTATTGTGTTAAATATTGAAGCCGAATACTAAAACAATGATTGGACCTTTTCAGTGTGGGTTTCGTCCTGGCAAGTCCACCATAGACCAGATTTTTACACTATGCCAAATCCTGGAAAAAATCCACGAAAATCAAATCAACACTCACCATCTCTTTGTCGATTAGAATGCTATATGTTCGATTGCTCTATTCGGGATTCGTACAGACAATCCCGAATAGAACAATGTCTGAGTTAGGTATACCTGCAAAGTTGATAAGGCTCTGCAAGATGACGTTGAGCAATGCATGCAGCTTCATCAAGGTAGGAAATGATCTCTCCGAAACCTTTAATACTAAACGAGGTTTCTGACAAGGCGACCCGCTATCATGCAATCTCTTCAATTTCATCATGTAGGAGATCCTACGAAAGACTGGTGTACATCGCAATGAAACCATATTCTATAAGGGTGTCGATCTCCTAGCATATGTTTAAGATATCGATATTATCGGCAGAACCAAGAGAGATGTAACTGCTGCTTTCACCGCTATTGAAAAGGAATCAGCCAAAGTGGGTTTGACGATGAACGCGGGCAAAACAAAGTATATGCTGTCTGAAAATAGGGAAAGCGTGGCGTCTAAGCTCCCATGTTACACCAGCTAAGTATAACTTTATATGTTGAAAAATTTATATGTTTATTCTACATAAAAGCAAAGCGGCTGTCAGAAGCTCAGTCTGATACTGATTCTTGATGCACAAAGAAGATAATGAAACTGCCAAATGTTAACAACGTCGGACAGTCTGAAAAACAAGAACAGGATCAACAAACGGCCTATTAATCACTGAAATCACACAAAATTTCTTTGAAACGCGAAACCAAGGATTCACATGAGGACCAACCAATCAGCAACAGCAACTTCCAACGGGTGCAGACCAAGTGTACTGAGTTCTTTGTGGTGAAAAGCAATAAGTCTTTCTTAGAAAAAATTGGTTTTTCTCTTTATTTTAAATACCGGGACTAGTCCCGGGATCCCGAAATTCTTAGTTATAAGTTCCGAAATTGATATTCAGTCCCGGAATTCAAAGCTCTAATAAAAATCTTTACTTTTTTGCTTATCTGGGGTATGCATTCTGAAAAAAAAATTGGTTGGCCAAAAAAAGGGGTTCAGGAGAGCAAAAACCGCTCCATACAAATAGATATAGTTATTGCAGAAATAGTAATTGAAATTATCTCTAACTTTTGAGTCAGTGCACGATGAAATCTAAATTTTGATAGGACTTAATATACATTCACATTTAAAGGTGTAAATGATATGGAAAGATAAGTTTAGCTTGCTTCATCAATGGGTATGGTAAGATGAGTTGAATATGGTGGATATGGTCTGAAGGATTTAGTATGAAGTGATATGTTGGTTATACATAGTATGATTGTATGAAATGATATGTTAAATATGCTTTCGCTTGTTGAATTTTGTTATTGGATTCCTTCGAAGAGTCATCGGCTTTCATAACCGAGGAGTCAACGGGTTACTGCTGAATTTTGAAGTACTAGAAAAATGTCAGAATTTTAAAAAATTCCTGCTGCCATCTACAGAGCCCGGCCACTGGCAATCTATGCTCGTAAAAAGTTCCAGTTCGTTGAAAGTTGCTGGCATATTTCAGGAGTTTAAATTCAAATCCAGAAAAATTGCAGGGAAAAAAATTTTATTTAGAAATGCCATTGTAAAGCAAATCTTACAAAACATCGATCCATAAAACCCTCTCTGATAAAAATGATAAAAATCCTATAGAAAAATGTATTCAAAAATCTCCTTTTCAATCAAAAGCAGACATAAATAAATTTTCAATCAAAACCAGATAAGTCCAAGCAAGTTTCCATTTGTGTAGTTTTTATTCAAATTTTAAAAACTTTTTGTGTCAAAACGTTGGTAAGAGTAATAAATTTAACATTTTAGCGGATTTGGGTATGGGTTCTTTGGGTAAGGACATTCAGGAGATTCAAAATTGCTTTGGCGGATTTCCTTCGATTTGAAAAAAAAAGTATGCAGAAATCATTTTAATGAGTTCGTCTAACTTTTGAAACGCCGAATGGCGATATCTAAATTTTTATTAATTTATAAATTTCAAAACCAGACAATTCCAAATTTGAAATTGAAAATACGAATTTTTTGCAATATGAGACTATTTTTCTTTCGCATAATATATTTATTCCTGTGGAGCATAATTTTGAATAATTGGTTTGTTTATAAAAAATGTCTGTCAAAATTGAGACTTTTTTCGATTTCCCAACTGGACTTATCTGGTTGTGAATGTAAACTCCTCATTTATGTTCGCATACCCTTTTCTGTTACATAATCATCACCAAATGTAGCCGGCTTAGGAATTCGTACATGAGTGCAGTCTATCACACGGATAGAATCTGGTAAACTATATTTTTGACTCCATTCATTTTTAGCTGCAATCGTCTAACCAGGAGTTTTTGGGAATTTTTTTATCAATAAATGCGACTTATTTAAAATTTCATCCATAAAAAATAAAATTTTTTTGACACAGTTTTCTGATGAACACCCAGTTATTCTGCCATTCGATTTTGAGAGTCTGCACTCAGAAAATAAACACATACCTTTCTCCGCTAAAAAATTTCTCTATTTTCAATAATAGCAATTTTCTCTTTTTCAAATAAAATTTTCTTCAATTAGAAGAAATTTTCACATTTTCGAAGATATATTTCTTCACTTCTAGGAAATGGAAATATTTCAATATCTCTAATAATGATAAGTATTTTTCTCGCACAAAAAAATTCTCATTTAAATTGAAAAATTTATTGAAAATTAAAAACTTTTCCTATATTTTAATAAAAAATTCACTTTCGGATGTATTTCCTTCAATAAAAACAAATCTTTTCTCAAAAATTAAAAGTATTCTTCTCTAAAAACGATATATTTTTACAAATTTCTCTTTTTCATGGAAGCTTTTAATCATTATTAGAGAATTTTTAGGATCACATTTAGAGAAAAGCATTCTCTGGAGCATAGTCTATAACATTTTTCTCTAAATATTAGCCTTTGTATCATATTCCGAAAACTTTTTTCTGAGTGTGGATCAGGCACAACGCTAAGAAATATTTTTGTTTTTTTCGATTTTTGTCTCAAAAATGCAGTTTGAAAAATCCTAAGCAATTCTTTAACTGATAAAAGCAATTCCTTGTTTTATTCATTCGCTTTTAAGCAATATCTTAATAAAATAAGGAAAAGATCATTATTTATCATTTATCATAGAAATTAGGAACTTGCTTCAAAAAAGGAACTGCTTTAGTTTTTTGCTTAAGAAATTCCAAATAAAAGCAATTCTTACGTTTTATTCATCGACTCAAAAGGAATGGTATGTTATATTTATACCCCCACGCGTACTGCGTAAGGGGTATATTAATTTTGTCACGACGTGTGTAACACCCAAAAGGAGGCGTGGTAGGTATGGAAAAGTATACATATTCTTGATCAGCATCACCACCTGAGTTGATTTAGCCATGTCCGTCTGTCTGTCCGTCTGTCCGTCTGTCTGTCGACACGATTACAGCCGAAATTTTGAAGATATAGTAATGAAATTCGATATTTAAGCTTTTTTTTTAAAAACTAAGGTCAAGTTCGAGAATGGGCTAAATCGGATGAAAACCACGCCTACCTCCCATACAACCCCAAAATTGAAAACTCTGCAAAGAAGCTAATATTAAAGCTACAATACTGAAACTCGGTATTTGTGTTTTTAATGTCAAAAATGAGGTGTGTTAGAAAAATGGGCGTCATCCACCCACTAACACGCCCACCTCCCATACAACCCTAAAATTGAACAATCTATAAAGAGGCTAATATTAAAGTTACAAGATGGAAACTCGGTATTTGTGTATTTAATGTCAAAACTGAGGTGTGTTAGAAAAATGGGTGTCATCCACCAATTAACACGCCCACCTCCCATACAACCCCAAAATTTAAAACTTTATAAAAAGGCCAAAAAGCTCTCCAATTTAAGATTTTCTCAACCTTAAGAATCGGCCGTGGGGGTATTTTTACTTCGGCCAAGTCGAAGATAAAGCTTACTAGTTTTTGTTTAATGTTGGTATAGTATGAGGGTGTGCTTATAGGTCTCACCCTTAGCAATTAAAACAGGCTTAATATTAAAATGATTTTATTGTTTTTCAAATTTATTTATTGGAATTTTATAAAACAAGTTATACCATTTGAAAGGTATGCAAAAGGTCAAAAAAGGTCATTTGTTTCCTTTAATTGAACAAAAGGCTTAAAAGATGAAGCTGACCTTCTTAATATCTTTCAGTTGGTTTTATTAGTTTTTCGAAATTCCATTTCTGAGGCTTAAACCAGAGGTAATTATACATGACCTTGAAATTTTCTTAAAAATTTTTACAACACAAAAAGTGGGGTCAACTGACTTTTTCCTTCGATGGTTAGTTTTTCTCAATGCTGCAAAGACTTTACCGAAAAAATTGTAGCATTAAAAGTTATTCGTTGCTCAACTCGTACAATTTCGACATGACTGTTGTCATTTGATAAATGAATGTATAAAACTTAATTTTTAGTTTGAATTTAAAATTTTGTGAAATTTCTAAAACGGCCAACAAAAAACGAGCTCTTCAACAGATTCCATCTTTTTCAGAAATCTGTGATCTGAGAAAACACATATAACATAAATTCAAAAGTTTTTGCATAAAAACATCAGCTTTATTAGCTTATATGAAAAAAAATAAATAATGTAAACAAAAATCAAAATACAACCAAACAACCAAAAATATAAAAAATATGTGCGGCAAATCTACAACTGAGGCCTCCTGTACGTGCCCAAGTATTCACCACAGTCTGAGCAGTAATGTTGACGATCGCAGCATTTGAAAAAACGTAGCTTCGTCACAGTCTTCGTGGTAGCATGGCAGAGTGGACAGACGATGCTCTGTGACTTGGGGCCAACGGCGAAGTAAACAACTTGACGTGTAGCTGGTTCGGAACTTTGCACCATATTGATTTTTTGCTAATGTTAAAGGATAGTAAAAAAGTGAAACACATTTCTTTAAAAATAAATATAAAATAAACTTTTAAGACTAACCGAAAATAAAACAAATCTTCCTCTGACGAACTGATCACCAAGAGATTAAAAAACAAACTGTTTCGGAGCGAGTTCAAAACAATGAGAAGTAACTATATTATTTGCTCGAGTGTGTCTTTTCCAAACTACTGCCAAATCTCTCATCATATGCGAGCTTTGAGTTTATGAACATGCGAATGCGAGAAAATGTTCTATTGAATCAAGTTTATTTATTTTAAGTTTTTATTTTTATTTCTTTTGCATTTTTGTTTTGAGCTTCACGGATTTAGGGTGAACTTGAAGCAAATTTTTTACAACTGGTATCGAACATACAGAGTTTTTACAAATTTTTTTGTTTTTGTATAAATTGCATTCAGCAAAATCTGATTGTAACATTGGGTCCATCAACAAAATGTATAAGAAACTATTTAAATTTGTTACTATGTATGAGTTGAATAAAATTGTATTAAAAGATACAATTTTATAAAATTCACACAAACATATTTTTAGGTAAAAATCAATCACATATGGCTACTGGATTTAAAAAAAAAACATTAAAAAAATATATGCTTTTTAATCCAAAAATATTATGATATTGTGTTTTTTATTTTTTTAACATTAAAAAATTTTTTTTAAGGTGTCACGTCCTCTTAAAGAATTTTTTATATGCAAAAACGCAGGAAATACCTTTGTTTGGTATGCTTTTGACTTAAATTGAATTTTACCTGAAATTATATCTGAATTTGACTTCTAATGAATTTTTGTTTTTTTTTTTTGCCTTAATAAATTATTTATTTTTATATAAGCAGTTAAATGCATTATTATTAAAATAAATGCAATCTAATTGATTTCTTATTATGAAATTCTTTGAAATAACTGGAAGATATTTCTATTTTTTTTTTTTTGGTAGAGTAAATGTGGTTGAATGTGAATGTGTTGCTGTGTGGTGATTTTAATAAAAACCTTCTCTCTGATGATTTACCAGCACAACTATTGTTTAATAGAATATCGTCCTTAGGTTTATGAGTCGTCAATGATATCATGCCGACGATGTTTTGAAAAAACACCACCCCTAGTCTACTTGACTACTTTATTGTTTCTGATCCGTCTGTAATTTCGTTTTTTAATCAATTATATTTTGTGTCTGATCATGATTTAATTTTTTGTACTTTAAATGTCAATTTTTCTCGCCTTGCTATTCCTAATGCTTTTTCATATCGTGACTTCAAGAACATTAATTATCCGTCTCTTTTCCGTGATGTTTCCCTTGTATCATTTAGTTTTTGTTGGCTTCAAACTAACATTAATGATAAGCGTAATTCACTTTTGGAGACAATTAGTTATCTGTTTAATAAACATGTCCCTTTACGTAATTGTAGAGTTAACAATATGTCTTACCCATGGTTTACGCAACATGTCCTTAATGTATTGAAAAAAAGAAACAAGCTTCGTAATAAATGGCGTAAAAATCCGTCATCACTTAACTGGGAAGTTTTTAGGCTGGCTAGAAATGAGGCCGTACTATTAATAAAACAGGCTAAAATACGGTTTTTCTCTTCTAAACTTGATCTTTGCCTTCCAGCAAAAAAGCTCTGGAACAACATTAAAAAACTTGGAGTATGTAACAAACATAACATTGAATGCACATTTGATCCTGTTGATCTTAATAATTTTATTGTTGACAATGCTGCGACCTCAAATAATGATATCTCATCCCTATTTAATCGTTCCATCCAACAATCTTTTAGTTTCTCTCCTGTATCTGAACTAGATCTGGGCAAATGTGTTTCACAAATAAAATCAAACGCTATTTCTGAAGATGGTATTCCCATCAAGTTCATTAAACTGTTATTACCGCACATAATAACCCCCCTAACGCATATCATTAATTTTTGCTTCATGTCATCTACATTCCCTGACTTGTGGAAAGTTGCCATCGTTCTGCAGTAGCAATAAAAATAAAACCCTTCTAGCGTGAATGATTTTAGGCTCATTAGTATTTTATCTCCGTTGGCTAAAGTTTGTGAGAAACTTGTGGCTCAGCAAATTACAAATCACTTAATTGATAAAAATCTGCTATCCCCATTACAATCTGGTTTTAGGCCGGGACATGCATGTTCTTCTGCAGTGGTTAAGGTTATCGACGATATTCGTCCGGAATATGACGCTGGCTCTATAACGTTACTTTGTTTGCTTGACTTTTCGAAAGCTTTCGATAAGGTTAACCATCAACGCTTGTGCAGTAAGCTAAGTTGTTTATTTAGTTTCTGTGCTAGTGCTGTAAATCTCATGTCCAGTTTTTTGTATAATAGGTCTCAGAAAGTAAAAGTTGGTCAAGTGTCGTCAGGGTATAAATCGGTCTCAAGTGGCGTGCCAGAAGGATCTATACTTGGCCCACTCCTATTCTCATTGTTCATAAACGACATATTTTCTGTTTGAAAAAATTCATCTTTTCATGCTTACGTTGATGATGTCCAGTTGTATTTATCGAGAAGAACTGGACTTCTTGATGAACTCTGTTTTAGAATGAGTGAAGACCTCTGCAGCATCAATGAGTGTTCAAATAGCAATGGTCTCCTATTAAATTTCTCTAAATCATATGTTATTCCCATTTGTAGAGCTAAAACTTGTGTTGATGTTATCGCTGATCTCTTAATTGGTCCTAATAAATTAACTGCTGTATATAAAATTGTAAATCTTAGATTCCATATTAATTCTTCGCTTTCCTGTGTTGATCATGTCAATAGTATTGTCAAAAAAGTGTATTATGTTTTGCGTAATTTAAGAATGTCCGCAAATGCGACCCCAGTTAAAATTAGGCGTAAGCTGGTTATACAACTTATACTACCTGTTATATTACCCATTATATTGAAATCTAAATAAAAATAAAATAAAAATAAAGTTAAAAAATGTTCTGTACTTGAAATTTGCCGGACATTTCCAAAATCTGGACTTACGGTCAAAAACCGTAAGACTACCTTTGCCCACTTACTGGCCTATAATTTACCTCATGATCTAACCTTAAAATGTAACCGCATCCTGAAAGACTAAAATTGTTTGGGACAACTTGAGAAAGCTGTGTGTATAAAGATGAAATTAGATTTTTCTCCAAAAATACTTTTTCGGCAAATCGTTTGACAACCAGTTAATTTGTGGGCCAATGAGTCGGCAAAGATAGGCAAAATCGGTTTTTTGACCGTAAATCCAGATTTTGGGAGTGTCCGGCAAATTTAAAGTATAGAACATTCTTTAATTCTACAAAACCTACCCGAAAATAACATAAAGTCACAGGTATTTTGGATTGTCGCACAGTGTTATCAAATGACTAATTTTAAAAACATAGGCTTACACGTTTTTGGATCAGAGAAAACCAAATTTGTTTCGTATATTTTTTTTTTTGCTCGTTGATTATAATTCCACTGTCCGTTTTTTTTCTATCAGGTATTGTTTTGAAAATATAGTCAAAAATGTGAAAAACGGTTCTTTTTCCAGTTAATGGCACCATATGTTCTTCATAACACATCGCATGATTTCAATCGCCTTTGAAGAACTTAGATAACCTCAACTTCCAAGCGCTTTATAAGAACGTTTTCATAAGAAGATCGGGCGAAGTCCTTAATTAATTAAGTCCTTATTTAATTTTTGTATTATTCAACATTTTATGCTTACCTTTCTTTGTTGTGCAAATTCTTTTTGTATATAATTCTGTTGATATATATTAATGGAATTAAGAAAAAAAACCTTAAAAAATGTTTAAAAATTAACTTTCTTTCCTTTGAAGTGGTTAAAAATTTCTTTATTTTTTCCGCACAGTTTTTGTACAAGAATGTTGCTTGACAAAAATTTTATTTTACAATTTTAAATTTATAAAAAAGACAACAGAAAAACCTTCATTTCTATATAAGAGTTAAACTATTTCTCTACTAACCTGACCTTTTTAATATTTATAATAAATTTTTCTTTTGCTTCTTGACTTTTTTTGATGTAAGCTTCATCATTATCTTAATTATGTTTTTCAAAATTAAAAAATCTATCTATGCTCTTAAAAGTCTTATTTGTTTTCATTGTGGTTTTTTATTCTTTTAAGCAACCACATTTCAATGTCAGCATCCTTCGTCTTTTGAATGAAAAACCTAAAACACAATTGAACTCTAAAAACGCCAAGAATAACGGAAATAAATTTTTTAAAAACCCGACTGCTATAAATTTTGAAGTGTGCGCAACATGTAAACAATTCAAAAATCAAATAAATTAAACAGCCAACATAAAACCAAAAACCAATCAAAACAAAATTATCCTCAATGCAAATAAAAGCATGTGTTTATTTTTGAATGTTTCGCACCAATCATCATATTAGAACAAAAAATAACACAAAATTAAAAGCTCAAATAAACAATCGATACAAATCAAAAAGAAGAAATAATACAACCCATCTAGATTCCAGCATATCAGAAAAACGAACACATAAGTATGTGTATTTTAAATTTTAAAATTTTATTTTTTCGTTATACGAATTTGTTTATGTTTCATGCAGCGTCCAAAGTAGCAGCCACAGTTCTTGCAATAATGATTCCGATCGGTTTGTTTAAACGGTATATAATAATTGAAACAGCAACAACAACATAAAGCGCTGAAAAATTAATAGTGATAATTAGCATTTTTCATAACCACTTATAAATCAATATTTAAGCCAATAAAGTAAAAGCATAGATCAAAAATTTAAGCAATGAATGTCAAATTATGTTTCATAACTTACACAAAAAAACAGCCAAAAATGCGATTGAGCTCCAGTGCCCACCATTTCATGTTATTCTCGACATGTGAAAGTTCGCTAATGCCACAGCCAGGACACTTGATCTCTACCGCCTCATGTGGAAGATTTAAGAACTGTCCCATTAACGGTGTGGTAAAATTATTATAGATCTCTTTCTCTCTCAGCTGCTGTTCAGTCAACTCAGCTTCCATTTGTAATTCCTCTACGGATTTTTCATTTCCGTTGACTGCTGCGGACATTTTTTTTTTTTATTTCTGCTTTAACTTTGCCTCACTTGAGCTAGCGTAAAAAAAATGTTGAAATCTTCAAACCAGCTGAGTAATCTTCAAACTTGTTCTTGGCCAGAATAAACAAATCGCACTAATGTGTATATTTTTCGACCGGCAATGATCACTAATCAAATGTTGTGAAAGCTTTTGTGATCGCCACATTTCGTGTTTGGCATTACTAGAGAGGCAGAGACCAACAGACTAAGCTCAAGAGATTAAGAGCGGTCTGAAGAGCTCTCACAACTCTTAATAAGTATTTCTCTTGTATAGAACATAAATAAAACATTCAAGTTTTTCTATACTATATTTTAAAGAATAAAATAATTCAAATAGAATCGATTGTTTTTGCGAATGATACGTATTAGTATTGTTTTAGACTATTTTAATATTTTTGGGGGTTAAGAAGGTGGGTTTACAATTCACTTTTTGATGTTAATTGATGTTTTGTTTTTTTCAAAATGTTTAGTATATCAAGTTATTTATATTAAAGAAAAAACGTATTAGTTTGTAATTCCTTGGTAGTTGACGTTAAATAGACACTAACATACATAAGTCTTTCACAAGTTAAAAAAAGATAAATTCAACAATCAAATGTTCCAGTGTGCTTAGTTCACGTTGCAATATATTAAGTTGGCCGGTATATGAAGAGTTCAAAAGCTGGCTTCTAACTTATTTTTATTAGGAATACACAAAATCATATTTTGATAATGCATTGAGCAGCAATTTGAAATTAATGTTCTTTTCTTCTATTTCAACATTAAGTTCTGAAAGGTTAAAGTCGTTTTAAGGGTTGAAATGGCCAATTCGTTTTTTTTTATATGTATTATTGTGCGTCTTTTTCACTTTAAAAAACATCTGAATTGCTGCTCTACAGCACTGTGGCCTTACACGCGAAGAGATGCTGATGATATCGATATCATAATTATGAAAAGTTAATGTAGCATTATCCAAACACGAAAAAGAGTTGAGAAGAATGGGTATTACTCTAAATGTAGATAACAGCAAATAATAAACTCATTCAACGAAATCAGCTTGAGATTGGATTGGAGCAAAATTTTTTTAAATGGAAATTCCACTTTCTTTTAGCATAATAGGATTTTATTATTAATCCATATATTGCCGATTCTTATCAACAACCTTCTTACATTTTTCGGCTAGAACCCTAATTCCTTTGTTGTAGAATTGCATGATTTTAACTGTTAACACCGTTGCACTTGTCTGACAAGTAAATTTTCTCCAAAAAAATAGTTCTGAAGAGCAAATATTATCTGTCAGTACTATACAGTGGGTGTATCTAAACTTCCCCTCTAATGTCTATTAGTTTTTGCTAGGTCAACAAGTACGTAAGCAGAGAAACTTTTTTCTGAGTGTAAAATTAATTTTATGACTTTGTTATCTGAGCTGCACACGATCAATTCTCTTTAAGATTTCATGTCAGAAATGGACTAAAGTTATGATTTTTAAATTCAGGAGCTCGGGGTATTCTTGGACACACTTTTATTTTGGCCAAAAACTGACCAAAAACATAATTTTTTCTGAAAACTTCCAAAGTCAAAGTTTTAGTACGATACATAACCTTTCTTTTTAGTTTTGACAGTTTGATATTTTTTTTCAAATTTTACACTTTATCTCAGTTTTTGCAAAAAGTGTGAGTTTGAGATTTTGAAAAATCTCGGGGTATTGTTGGACAGCTAAAACAATCGATTAAAAAATTAAAATTATTGATTCAAAACGTTTAGTTATGAATGAAAACGAATGAAAATTATTTTTTTTAAGAATATTCAAAATTTAAACTAATCCGAATCGCAGTGAACACAAGTGAAAGTATTTGGGCTTGGTCCAGCGCATCTCAAGTGAACACCTCGAGCACAAACGATGCAATGGGCCGTATTTTGCTGAGTCTCCTTCTTCGGCATGTTTTTCATGCAAATTATGCAGAAATCGATGTCAGTTTCCGGTTTCTTTGGCGTAGTGTTCGATTTCGGACGGCCTTTTTGTTTCTTCGCTGGTGGTGAATCGTCTTTTTTCGACAATCTTTTTCGCTTCTGCTCAGCCTTATTTCGTAAGGCAGCTACAACTTCTGGCGATGTCAAAACGGCTGATTTCATTGGCTTACGGCCACGGTTTGACTTCTTGGCAGGCGTACCAAATTTCAGCGGTCCAACCGATTTCAATGTGTCGTGAAGACTTTCGGTCGAACCAAAAAAGATTGACGAAGCCGCGCCGCTTGTCGAAGGCTCGGATGTTGACACTTCTTCAATTGCAGCTTTCGAAATCGCGTCTCCAGACACAATGATGCGACGTTGATTGTCGGGATCTTGTTCCTCAACGTCGCATTCATTTTCACCACTCAATTGCGAAGCGATGAAGTCGATTTCCGTAAAGGCTTGTGGGTCGAATGGGAAGATGCCTGTCGTTTTAAATCCCGCCTTGATGTTCTTTGGCGTCGCGGCAGCATCTAGGCATTGGTCGACGATCAGTGGCACATGATGTAAACCAAAAGCCACACCGACGTTTGATTTCTTCCAAGCATCATGTTTTATGGTGAACATGGTTTTGAAAGGGCCAAAGACAGATACATCAAGAGGCTGCATACGGTGTGTGCAGTGTGGAGGAAATGACAACATTGTAATGCAGTTCTGCAATGCCAATTCAATGGACTCAATCGACAAATGTGATGTGTGATTATCGAGGAGCAAAAGTGTTGGTGAATCCACACTTGCGCCGGTGTGCTTGATGAAATGATGCATGTACTTTGGGAATTCAGTGGATGTCATCCACCCAGAGCCGTTAGCAATACCAACTGCACCATGTGTTGCATGTGTCATGTACACTTCTTTCATGTTGTTTCGTGGAAAGAGATAAAACGGCGGAATTGATTGTCCCGTTGCGCTGACGGACAATGCCAAAGACACGTTCGTGCCTCTCTCGGCCGATGTCGATGAGCCGACCCGTTTCATTCCTTTCGGTGCAATAGTTTTGACCGCTTTTGTTGGCACAGTAGGGCATCCACATTCATCCATATTCCATATACGATGTGCTTCGAACGGTGTGGTATTGAGCACAGACGATAGATTGCTGAAGAAGGCATCGACATTCTCTTTGTTGAAGGACTTCGTACGGTTCTGGCTCACTTGCTCCGGCGTTCGCAATGACAAATTACGATGACGATTCATGAAGGCCAATTGCCAATCTGTACTTGCCTCTCCGTTGACATCCCACGAGTCCGGAAACGAAATGCCGATCTTTTTAGCATATTCGTGTGCAAGTTTCCGCAGCTCTTTCAAACTCAATCCATAGTTAATGTAGCTGGCTTTGAGAATGTATTTCATTAGCGCATCTACTTGCTCGGCAATAAAAATTAATTTATTTCTGATTCAATGAAAAAAATGAATGAAATCAACACAACTCACAGTATGACCGGGCTTCGAATGTGCTTTCAGCAAATTCTTCATCACATCAACATTAGCAGTAGAAACGTCAATGTTTGCCTTATCGAAATTGGCAATATGCCATGCCAAAGTGCTTTTCGGAATATTGTGTGCCGTTGCAGTTTGCCGAATAGAGTTCTTGTGGATTTTCACCTTCTTAATAGCCTCCAAAAAATTATCAACATCAATTGATTTCTCATTTTTGGCACGATATCGCGGCATTCTGGATAAAAAAAAATATTGTCGGGCCAAAAAACTATTAAAAATTACCGAAAAAACAATGTTACGTTGAAATTATGCACGAAAAATAAGTTATACACGTCTAACACACGAAGTTATAACATCAAATGTCAAAAACTGACTGTCCAATAATTACCCGAGAGAAGTGTCCAATGATTCCCCGAACGCTTACTTTCACAAAATGGCGGCGTATCATTAACACAATGCAAAAATTCACCGAATTTTTTTTTCTTTTTCTTAAGTTTAAGGTCCAAAGAACGTATAAAAAATATTTACCTGACTTGATTCGTTGAAATGTGTTCTCAAAATTAACAAAATACTGAGCAAAGATTTTTTTTTGAATACGAAAATTTGGGCTCCTTTTCGCAGAGGGGTAAACAGTGCGTGTAAACAGGTTGACTGCACAGTAGAAAATGAGCTTGGTATGAGACGAAACAATGACAGTTGAATGCAACTGTCAAGCCTAACAAAAGTAAAAAAATATCGCGCTGTCCAATAATACCCCGTGTCCAAGAATACCCCGAGCTCCTCCTCTGCTAATTTTTTCCAATAATTTTATCGTATCCATCGAAATAACGCTAACCGCTTACGCTCTGGTGCTCTATCGTGTAACAGATTCACATTTACCAGTTTTTTTTTAAAGCATTTTTTAGCAATTCTCATCCAAACGTTGACAATTTAAGGATAAATTGGAATAACCGCAAATATCTCAATGGTTTATAATCGTGTATGCACTAAGGGAAAAAGTTATGTAGTCAGTACAGAGACAGCTATGTAAAATCTATGCACTGCAACTTGTATGAGAACGCAACAAGAGCAGTATTTACTGAGTAAAGGGTGCGTGTACTGACTACATATCAATTTATTCACTTTTTAAAATTAATGAAAAATGTATTCAATACATCATGTTATGTGTTGAATACATTGCAGACTTCAATAGATACAAGCAACGTGTACTCAATCAACGTGTTATGTAATTTTTTACAAAAACTTTACTCAATACATAAAATATAGACTCAGTACACGTCCCCCTTATACGATTGAAGTGACACATTTATTCAGTACATAACATATGGACTCAGTACACGTATCTGTTGCACATCGGCACACGATTTTGCTGTTTTATGTCATTCGTTTCTTGATTTTCAAATAAGCAACACCTCTAAAGTATCTAGAAAATCAGAGCGGGAATGAGTTTATCCACTGTACTCTAGAACAAAAGCGATGGTTGGATAAGAATTAAATGACTGGGTTTTTATAAGTAATTGCCAATTATTTTGTGAAATCTAGTCATTTATTTATTAAGTTATTTATTGCATGTGTTGAGAGGGTGATTTACGCACAGACATTATGCATGTACTCATTGCATAAAATTATGTTTTTAACATATGTAATGAGCAAATGATGTATGTACTCATTACATAAAATTATGCATTTAAAATATGTAATGAGTAAATAATGTATGTACTCATTGCATAAAATTATGTACTCCAAATATGTAACGAGTAAATTATGTATGTACTGAGTCAATAATCTTTGTAATACGTACATAAGATCTTTACTCATTACATAAAATTATTTGTAACAGTTTGCGATGAGTACAGTGTGCATGTACTCACCACATACATCCATGAATTCACGACACATATTTATGCGTTGAGTACATAAAATTCTTTATTGACTTCATAACCGCTTAAAAGCATTATGTAGTCAATAAAGATTTCAACATGTACTCAATACATAAAAAACGTAAAATTTTTGTGTGCAGAAAACTATGCGTTGAGTACATAAATTTATGTATTGAGTCCATAGGTTTTTCCCTCTGTGTGGTCTATATATTATGCCCTCATACTCAGTTCTATCGGATTAGGTCAAATAAGAGAGAAATTCAAGGTCAAATTTCACCTTTAAGTCACAAATTTTTTCTTTTAACTCTTGAACTAAATTCAAAACCTATGTAGTATCTGCATTAACTTTTTTGCAATGGATGGTTCTTGACATTTTGAGACCATTTTTTGCGCAAAAAGTTACGTAAGGGGGTTAATTTTTTCTTCGAAAACAGGTCTTTTTTTAAAAAAAATCTGATTGTTTTTGAAGAAAGTAAAACTAGATATTTACTTTATTTATATAAAAATTAAGACGTGTTAGAAAAATGGACGTCATTGATCCACGAACACGCCCACCTCCCATACAACCCAGAATATTGAAAACTCTATAAATGGGCTAATATTTAAGCTACAGACCTGAAATTGGGTATTTGTGTATATTATATCAAAATTAAGCCGTGTTAGAAAAATTGGCATCAACCACTCAAGAACACGCCCACCTCCCATACAACCCCTACTTGAAAACATCATAAAGAGGATTATCTTTACTTTGCTGGAAAACATTTTGATATAAATGTATTTTAGACATCATCAAAATAGTAAAATTTTTTGAAATCTCATATAAAAAGAGCTGCAATTTAAGATTTTGTACCATTACGAATCGCCCGTGGGGGTATTTTAACTTCGGCCAAGTCGAAGATATACCTTACTAGTTTTCTTTTGAATTTTTTAACTTTCACAGTAAACATTTGTTATTAATGCCAAAAATTTGAGCTCAATTCCTCGAAATTAATAAAATTACTAAATTTCATAGATAACAAACAATTCCTTCTTTTTCTGTCCATCTTATATGGAGACAGTTCGCTGTGGTTGCCACTATTTATATTTGATATATTTTGTATAACCTAGACCTGAAACGACCTGTGCAAACGTTTGTAACGCATAGAACGAAGCGAGTCTGGTACAGAAAAGTATATATATTCTTGATCAGCGTCACCACGTGAGTCGAGCTATCTATGTCCGTCCGTCCGTCCGTCCGTCTGTGTGTTGTCCGTAAATACAGGATAAGAAGAAGAAGTTGAGATAATTGGATGATACTTGGTACACATCATCACATGAACCAAAGAATCTGCACTATTGAATATTATAAGAATCCGCTCACGAACACGCCTACCTCCCATACAACGCAAAAATTTAAAACTGCATAGCTCAGCTCATAATAAGCCTACCACAATAAAATTTGGCGTGTATGTGTTTTGTATCAACATAAAAATTTCTTCGAAAAATGGGTGTCGTCCACTCACGAACACGCCCACCTCCCATACAACTCAAAAATTGAAAACGCAATAAATAAACCTGTGTTTAACTTACAGAGATAAAATTTGGCACGTATGTTTTGTATGACAAGTCAAAGATTGTCTTGAAAAATGGACGTCATCCGCCTACGAACATGTCTACCTCCCATACAACCCAAAAAGTTTAAAACTCAATAAATAAGGTTATGTTTGTCATAGAAAGATCATAGTTGGTATGTATGTATTTTATACCAAAACTAAGGTTTGTTCAAAAATAAGGAGTAATCCGTCCATGAATAGGCCCACCTCCCATAGCGACAGCACAATTAACGCATTAACTGTGAGTTACAGGAATAAAACTTGGTATTTTTTTGGTAAATTTTTCATGAAAATTGAAATGCATATCAAATATAGGCGCCATCCGGACACGCCCATTTTCAATTTTATTATTTATTTTTTGGTAAATTAGGTTTAGGGTATTTCATAGTCGGCCTAGACCGACTTTAGACTTTCTTTACTTGTTTTGATTATAATTTGAATACGCTTTAATGAATGAATGAATGGTTTGCATTTTTTGATAGAATTTCAGAATTTATTTAGCTAATGTTGAGCGGATGAAAGACGACTCTCAAGTGACAACAAATTATTATGTTCGGTATCAAACCAAGCATTCATTGTTCAATGAGAAAGATAATGTTTGATTGGTTGATCGAAACTTTAAGTAGATTTGATGAAACTTCAAACCAACTATAACTCGTTGTTTTTATTTAGTTCTTCATTAAACTTTATTTATTAAAAAAACTTGATTTAAAATTTGTGTGAATGAAAACTCCTTTGATTCCACAATTCAGTTCACTTCACTTCACCTTGTGTTGTATGCCCAATTTGCCGCCACATTTACTGCAATAAAAAGCCTTTGAAGTGCACTGACGATGACAGTTGCAGCAGTTGCATAGACAGCACAGCCAAAATAACGGAAAACAACTGAAATTGAATCGATTAAGTCCAGTTTGAGGGACCACTGCCTCCACTTCACTCTGACCTTCTTTACTTACCACGATAGAAGAGACAAACAGCAGCTAATGTCCTTTATACAACATGCTACACGCATTACAGCAGCATCACCCTGTTGGTTGCACAGGGGACACTTGATCTTGTAGGTACCTGGACCAACAGCATAATACCGCAAGCGAGGAAATTCAGTTAATTTACTGTCCAAATGCGTTATGTTATTGCCATTTGCAACATCATCAATATAAGGTACCGATTGTCCTTCGATCACTATGTTTGCGATGATATTACGTCGTTTTTCATCCGCTGTCAGTGCGGGAAATAATTTTATTTGCACAGCTTGTGATTCGTTAGCGTTAGTAGACATGCTCTTTACTTAAATTTTCCAGCATTACTGCGGTTGAAGAAAATTTAATGTATTATTGTAAAAATCATGTGAAATTGGAGCAATCACAGCTCCGTAACACTGAGAAAGCTGGAGCTGGAGAAAAAAAGAGCATTAATAGTAGAATTGCGCGTAGATTTGTCTCCGCAAAGTAGAATTATTAAGAGCTATTGTTTTTATGTTTATGAGTTTATGAGAAAAAGCTTTTCAATTCTCTTTTTTTATTTATTTTTATATATTTGTAGTATATATTCGTAATGTTTGTTGTGCTTTGCTGGCGGAAGATCAAAAATTGTTGAATTTCTGAGTTGAATTTGAGAGAATCATGACCAATGCAAAAGCTTAAATAAAAAATATTTTACTGGCAGTGTTTTGTGCCGAATTTCTCACAGAGTTGATTAGAAAATAACTTTTTTCTACTGACAATATGAAAATTCTTACAAAAATTTTTTCATTAATGCAAGAAAAACATTAATATACAACAATAATAAAATGTTATTAAATTTAAATGGCATTAGTTTTAAGAAAATAAATTATTGCATTGCATTAGGACATTTTTGTATAAAGCTATTTAAAATAAACATAAATATATTTATGAAATTTTATTTTTATTATTTGGTGTTCAAGATATTTATGGGAGGATGTTGCAATAAGCTCAATAGATAAGAAATTGTGAGTGGCGAGCAAAACGCCTCCACAACTTGAAAGACCTGTTTTTCTATAGTTTCTATCGTTTTGGAATATTATCCAATTACTATCAATAATTTTCTCATTTTTTAAAGTACCGCCTAAAAAATCACATATCCTTTAGGAAGTGCTTCTTTTAAAAACTCAATCAAGAAATACACAAAGGGAAATTTGAATTCGCAACATATCATGTTCTGTTTCCCTGGCGAAAGCCAACAAAACTGCAGCATTTCTGAGAGATAAATTTTAAAGAATCGAATGTTCAATACAAAAGCTTGAGTAAAACTAATTTACTCAGTTCTCAGAGCAAAATTTCTGATCTGTAAAATAAAAAATAGTATCCAACATATTTTTTTCTATGATATCATATCATATGGCTTATGCTCTTTACAATTCCAAAGTTCAAAATTCAATTTAAATTTCAAGATCCCTTTCAAAAAGTCTTTGATTTTTAGAACTTGCTTTTAGCTAAGAACAAATATTTGTGTGAGAATTTTTTGTTACATTAAATTTATTAATTAAATAAGCAAAAATTTACAAAAACAAAATATTTCGATATATAAAGATTGAAGATTTGTGCGGCTAGTGTTCGTCTCTTCCATGAGTCATCTTTTGCTGTTTACGTATGTCGAGTTCCTCTTTTTGCACCTTTGTGAAACGCTGCCACTTGTGGCCATCTACTTGTTGCAATTTAAATAGCTTCCTTTTGTACCAGCTCAACGTGATGTGGCGTCCAATGAAGCAGCCACACTTGCTGCAGTAATGATTGATGTCATGGCGTCCACTCCAACGAATTGGCTGACTGAAAAATAGGAGAAAGTACAGACGTTCATTGGATGAATCAACAAAAATAAAACTTTTATATATTTTTAATTATACACATTAATTTTTTATATATTAAAAAATGTTGTCTTAACTCATTTAAAGAATATAAGTAATTACATTTTTGTGCCCTGAAATTCTGAAGAGGTCATCTCGTGTGACGATTAAACCATTTCCGTATGCCCGGCCTTCAGTAACACATGATAAGAAAAAGGGGTTGAGATAGTTGCATGAAACATGGTACCCTTCTTATTTTGCATCCAAGGATACGTGCCTACTTTCCATACAACCTCAAAATTGAAAACTATAAAGAAACTTATATATAAGCTACAGAGATAAAATATTGTGTTTTCTTGTTTTATATAAAATCTAATATGTGTTACAACTAGTAAGGTATATCTTCGACTTGGCCGAAGTTAAAATACCTCCACGGTAGAGATGAGCGATCCGGTGATTTTTCAAGAACGTCGTTCTTAGTGAAAGTGATTTTAAAATCACCGTTCTTAAAAATGGTGATCGTGATCACGGTATTTTATAATTGATTAAATATCTAAGCATGTGGCTATGAGATATGTTGTGATTTTATGTATCTCGTTTTTCGAATTACTACTTAAGTAAATGGATTGCTTACATGAGAGACAGAGACAACAATTCTCACTAGCAAAAAATCACTTATCACTTAACGGCGAACCAAATGAAAAATAATACAATTAAAAACGTAATAACTGATCACGGTTTTTGAGACTATTGGATCACAACAGTTACTTGTGATTTTTTAATCACCGTGACTAAATCACCGGTATCAAAAAATCGCTCATCTCTACTCCACGGGCGATTCGCAATGGTACAAAACCTTAAATTGTAGCCCTTTTTGTATTTGATGACGTCTAAAATACATTCATATCAAATTGTTTTCCTGCAAATTAAAGACAAGCCTTTTTATAAAGTTTTCAATTAGGGTTGAATGGGAGGTTGGCGTGTTCTTGAGTGGTTGATGCCACGCCTAATTTATTATATAATATACACAAATTCCCAATTTCAGGTCTGTAGCTTAAATATTGGCCTATTTATAGAGTTTCCAATATTATGGGTTGTATAGGAGGTGGGCGTGTTCATAGGTGGATGACGCCCATTTTTCTAACACATCTTAATTTTATTATAAAAAGAATAAATATCTAATTTTACTTTTGTAGCTTTGACAGAAGCCTATTTATATAGTTTTAAATTTTGGGGTTTTATTGGAGGTGGGCGTGTTCGAGGGTAGATTACGCCCATTTTTCTCTCACGTCTTAATTTTTATATAAAAATAATAAATATTTAATTTTATTTTTACAGCTTCGACACAAGCCTCTATAGATACACTCAGAAAAAAGTTTCTCGGAATATGATAAAAATGGCATCATATTTAGAGAAAAATGGTATAGACTTTGCTCCAGAGAATGCTTTTATCTAATTGCGATACAAAAAATTCTCTAATAATGATAAAAAGCTTCCATGAAAAAGAAAAATATATATGAAAATATATCGTTTTTAGAGAAAAATACTTTTTATTTTTGAGAAAAGATTTGTTTTTATTGAAGAAAATACTTCTCATAGTGAATTTTTTATCAAAATATAAGAAAAGTTTTTCATTTTCAATAAAATTTCTCTATAAATAAGAAATTTTTTGTGCGAGAAAAATACTTCTCATTATTAGAGACATTGAAATAATTCCATTTCCTAGAAGTAAAGAAATATTTCTTCGAAAATGTGAAAATCTATTCTTATTGAAGAAAATTTTATTTGAAAAAGAGAAAATGACTATTATCGAAAATAGAGACATTTTTTACCGGAGCAAGGTATGTGTTTTTTTTTCTCAGTGTAGGTTTCAATATTAGGGTTGTATGGGAGGTGGGCGTGTTAGTGTATGGATGACGCCCATTTTTCGAAAACGCCTTTGTTTTGATATAAAATTAATAAAATCTTAAATTTATTTATGTAGCTTTGACACAAGCCTCTATATAGTTTACAATTTTGGAGTTGTATGGAAGATGGGCGTGTTAGTGCGTAGATGACGCCCATTTTTCTTACACACCTGAGTTTTGTCATAGACTATACAAATACCGAATTTAAGTTTTGTAGCTTAAATATTCGCTTCTTTATGGAGTTTTCATCATTGGGGTTGTATTAGAGGTAAGTGGTTTTCATCCGATTTAGGCCATTCTCGAATTTGATACTAGTTTTTTTGAAAAAAGCTTAAACATCGAATTTCTGCATAATAGGTTCAAAATTACGGCTGTGATCGTGTCCACAAATAGTTTTTTCACCTTGACTTTCTTCACTATTCATATAGCAAACTTTTTTCATCATCCATTACTTCTGCTGGAAATATATGTTGGTCAATTAACATCAATCCTGAGTTGACGTTTTTATTTCTCAATAGTAAAGACAAAATACATTAAAAGTTTTACCGACCGCTACCAAAATTCAAACATTGAAAAAATTTTAACTCAACAGTTAGCAATTGATGAGTATGCTAAATGTAGCCATTGTTATTTTCTATTGATAAATCTGCGTCGACAAGGAATAACCGCTAAAGTCGAGTTAGGAAAAATTGAGGTTATTACTTTCATTGCGTTTTTCGCAACGAAATACAATAGTTCGCAATTTTGAATGGTTGCACCTTGAAAATTAAATGTTTGAGCTGATCAAATCTAAACAGCAAAAGTCAGGGTACGCTAATGTTAAGTAGCACTTTTAATCTTAAAAATGTTCTTCTGAAATTTTGAACATGAGTTAAGCAGTTATTCCTTGTCTACACAGAAATGTAAAAAAAAATAATCAAATCAATTTTTGGAGCGATTGAAATATGCTACAAAAAATGGTTTATAACCTTATGGTTTATAAGGTCAACTTAAGTATGGCTTGTGAAACGTAAAACGGGCCAAAATCTTATGTCCAACTTAGCTAAGATTTAATTTAAGTACAACTTGAGTATGAATTGTGAAACCACGCTTAAGTCAACACCATTTTCAAACTCAAAAAATCAATTTTGTTTTGAATTTCAAAACAGAAATCAATTAAAATTTAGAAATTCCATATAATATTCGGAAATGCTATTTAAAATTCAGAAAACATTATCATGCCATACGCAAAGTACCATACCAAATAATCATAATACCATAACCTATATATATCATCTTTTCAAAAGGAAAATCCGATTTTGCATTGATCTTTTCTGAATTTCAAAAGGAATTTCTGAATTTAAATTGATATTTTCTGAATTTCAAATTATATATCTGAATTTCAATTGATCGTTTCTGAATTTCAAAAGGAGTATCTGAATTTCAATTGATCTTTTCTGAATTTCAATTGATCTGTTCTGAATTTCAATTGATCTTTTCTGAATTTGAAAAGGAATTTCTGAATTTAAATTGATATTTTCTCAATTTCAAATGATAGTTCTAAATTTCAATTTATCGTTTCTAAATTTCAATTGAACATTTCTGAACTTCAAATGGTTTTTCTAAATTTCAAATGGCATTTCTGAATTTCAATTGATCTTTTCTCAACTTCTAATGATTTTTAATTAATATTTTCTTATGTAATTTCTGAATTGCAATTATAATATTAATGCAAATTAATATCAATATATTTGGTGATCTTATAGTTCTGTACATTATAAAATAAGCTATAAACCTGAAACTCACCAACATAAGCAGAAATTCACCACAGCTATGAAACGTTGGACAAACGTTACCGCTTCACGCTCAATCCGTGTCATATTCAGTTTATGACATGCTGGACAATCGATTTCTGTTGGTTCCTTCATCAAATGTCCAACATCGTGTGGCCAAAAATCATTAACTTCAATGTCTGTTGCAGGGTGTGGCAGCAAAGCTGTTGGTACTTGAGTTTCGGCCATAGTTTCAATAGTTTTTTTTTTTTTTAAATGAGCACAATTCTTTAGCAATAAGCAAAGAAAATACGAAAACTTCGTGTTAAGAATCTAATTTTGGCAGAAGAACGAGTTCCATCGATTATATTGTTGGCAAACTAGAAAGACTACTAAAGATACATTGCCGGCATGAGCAGACGAATAGCACACAATCAGAGCAATTCTACGACATGCGCTCATTCATTCTCTTGTTTTCGTTAATAAAAAGCTTTGAGAGCATTAAAAACTCGTTTTTAATTTTGTTTGTTACGAAAAAAGACTGCAAAACAAAAAAAAAATCGCTTTCTATTTGGCTGATCATAAGAATCTACATTTTTTTTTTTTTATTCTTCTTGTACTTTGATTTTACGTTAAAGTTGTAGAATTGTAAACATCTGAAAGAACGTGAGATCTTCTTTTCTGTTTTACTTTTTACACTCTTATTTGATGGGTTTTCTATTTAAATTGGTGTAGAAACTATTGTATAGAAAATATAAGTGTAGATACGTTATAAGAAAAGTAAAGAAAACATAAAATATTTGTCACTATCCGCTATGCGATGACTTCATTTTAAACATTTTAATGCCTCTCCTACAAATTTGGCAGCTAATTTAGTATCTTCGAACTAAAATTTTAACGCATTGTTCATAAAAATGCTCACTTTCACGTCATCTGATGATTAAGAGATCATATTGGACGAGCTGCTTTTGCACTTATGTGGGTCGTCAAGGCCAAAAAAGTAACTCGCACATACCCTGAAAGCACATTTACGTAGACAATTGTAAAAAACTGTTCTTTACTGCATGCAAGAAAATACACATAGATTAATAATTATTTATTATTTTACTGTTCAATTCATTGACAATTACAGTTATAAAATGATATGTAATTAGTTTAGGACAATTAGGTTGAATTATATCGATTATGACATCAAATTGTTTTTCATTATTTCAGTATAATCAAAAGCATTCCTTAAAGTTATACAGGCCTGATATAGAATGCCGATAAGATGCTCTAAGAACTCCAGTGTTCCAAATATTATTGAAAAAGAAAAGTTTTCTTATTCCCGTTTGAAAAATTGGTGTTGACAAATCTCTGTTTAATGTTGACCATCAGTCCCAATTTTGCTAGTATTGTATATCACCAATCATCATATCAATTTATCATTTTGTTAAGTTCAACCTGAAACTTTAAGGATTTTAAATTACAAGAGGAAAAACCAATTTTTCTCTTTATTTACTGGTATATGAGACATTTCACATTTTATTGCACTTTTTTGACATTTGTCAAATATTCATTGTGTATTATCCATGTAGTTGAAATTAAGATATAATTAAAATGTGTGAAAATCAATTAAACTTTTAAGTAAGCTTAAATTTAATATAATCTAAGTATACCCATTGGTATCGAGAGTCGTGTCCTTTAACTGGCAAACTTGAGAGAGCGTTGGACAAGGGAGCACACAGTATAACGATTGCGGCCAAAATTAAATAAAAAAAAAATTTCAATGTATACAAAACAACATACACGTCGAGAGAGAATACTTCAATTATAATCCAAAATATAATAGTATAATCCAAAATATTTTTAAAAATTTGTATTTTTGTATTTATTTATTTGATATAAAGGGTGTTTTTTTAATAGCTTGCTGATTTGAAATTAAAATTAAACACATGCCAAATTATTAACAAAATTTATTATTTGGTAGATAATTTCTTCGCATTTAACATTTAAATATAATTTCGGGCATATGGCCACCACGACGATTTTGCACAAAGGTCATTCTGGAGGTCTAATTATCGACCACTTTTCAAGCATTTGAGGGCGTATTTCAGCAATGACACGTTGAATATTGGTTTCCAAAGCGTCAATCGTTGCTGGTTTATCCACATAAGCCAATGACTTCACGTATCCCCACAAAAAATAATCAAGTGGCGTCAAATCACTTGAACGCGGAGGCCAATTCACCGGTCTATTTCTCGAAATAATGTCGTCGTTGAAATGTTCTTTCAATAAGTCGATTGTTTCGCCCGCAGTATGACAAGTGGCACTATCCTGTTGAAACCACATTTCGTCCACATCCATATCTTGAAGATTTGGCAACAAAAATTCATTGATCATGGTTCTGTATCGATTTCCATTCACGGTAACGCGTCGTCCTTCCTCATTTTTTAAGAAATAAGGAACGATGATTCCAACAGCCCATAGACCGCACCAAACAGTACATTTATCGGGATGCATTCGTAATTCTTGAACGGTGTGTGGATTATCTTTGCTCCAAATACAGAAATTTTGCTTGTTGACATATCCATTCAACCAAAAATGCGCCTCATCATTGAAGAGAATTTTACGGTAAAAAAGCGGATCTTCGTCTAATTGATTAAGCGACCAATTACTGAATTCACGGCGCATTTGATGATCGTGTGGCTTTAACTGTTGCACCAATTGAATTTTGTATGGCACCAAACCCAAATCCTTACGCAAAATTTTCCATAAACTCGATGAACAAATCGATAAATTGTCATTTTCTTTGACACTGGCCTCAACGACAGCAATATTTTCTTCTGTACGCACTCTTCTCATTCTTCTCGGTGACTTGGCATTCAAAAGAGTGAATGTAGACCGATATTTGGTAATTACGTTCTTTATGGTGGTCTCAGACGGACGAGTATGTCCGTATGTATAAAAAATACCCTTTAGTTAATTAAAAGATTATGCATATCTATATAATTAATAGGCTAAGGTTTTTATTGTGACTTCAACTCCTCCCAGACCAATGGACCGATTCTATCGATTTAGATGTCATTAAATCAGGTTTAGGCTGTATATGTGCAAACCACTTTTAAAAATTGTAATTTCACTTCAGGGGGTTCCCAACCTTTTAAAACAGAAATAAAATTTTTGTACAAAAATCCGTTTTTTTATCGATTTGAAATTTACTTTGAGAAGAGCCTATGAATTGATCGAATTTGAATTTTTTTCAAAACTAAAAATTTTTAACCAAAATTATCTTTTATGCATTCCTCAAATGTCAAATGTCCGAATAATGCAGTTCCAAAATCAATTTTTTTTTTTTGTAAACTTTAAATTTAGTGAAATTTTTCTTTAGGAATTTGTTATGGTACATTTTTGTATGACAACGTATACATGTTAGACCGATTTTTGGTTGAATCGGGTGTGAGGATTTTATATCTGGTGTTAGTTTTGCCCTAGCTGTGCACGTTTTTAAAAAAAAAATTTAAAAAAATTCCTATAGAAAAAATTCACAAAATTAAGGGTGCGATGGGGTAAAGTGTACCTTCAGCCCCTTTTTGTTTTTTTGTTGTTTAATAACTTTTCGTGCACGAACCGAAAATCGCCCAGGCAACATCAGATTTTTTGTCTTCATACAAATCGACCCAGCCTAATGTAAGTAAATCTTAGTAATAGCTTATTGATATCGATCGAAAACGGGTGCCTGATACCTCCCTTGTAATCCAAATTTGCGATGTATAGCTTTGAATTTACACATGCCGTTCCGAGGGCAACATTTTGTGGGCGTTATACGAAAGGCGTAGCAATTTTTTCAGCATCCAAAATTCTCAGCATAACTTTTAAACTATAAGTTACATTTGAATGAAACTCAGTACGAACCCTCTGTTTAGTCGTCTGCTTTGACTTGGAATTGAGAGAGCGTTGGACAACCGTTACCGGCCATGCAAATATAATTTGTTTTCAAATTCTTTTAGAAGTAACTGTTCCATAACAATGAAAATCAGAATTGAGTTTCTAATTGGCCCAGTCTTTACACTGGAAATAGTTACGGGTTGAGGTTTTGCCGATACAATCCAAATTTTTGATACAGAATACACAAATTGTCGTTAAAGTCACAGAACATTGAATCTCAGTGAAGAGTTACCAATGGTGATGTCTTTCTATTCAAAAACTTAGACAGGCATTGGACAAGGTGATATGGATTCATCCATATAAGCCAAATTTTCTATATTGAAATGCTTTAGATGTAAAATTTACAGAACATTTCAGAATGGAGTTCCTATTTTGTGATGTCCTGGTACTGGGTAACTGGAACGGGCATTTGACAATGAGAATGGTATGAGGGTATAATAATAAGTTTTGAATACTTTTAGTTTACATATCCCAGCTTGTGCTACCGTATCTCGCTTTCTATTTATAAACGGGATAAACGGGAAAACGATGTGTGTCTGATTGAGATGAAATTTTGGCAGTCGATTTTCTTCAGAACGAGTTGCTTTAGCAAATAAAAAAATTTTGCCACACCCTGTTTTACGGCCCACAAATTAATGAAAACGCTATATTTTTGGTAGTTTAGGATGTATTATGCTATTTGCACCACGAACTATATATTTTGTAATTTAGCTTGTAGGGTTACTATCGGCAAATGTACTAAAAATGGGAAATTTCGAACTATAGCTACGCCCACTTTTCAGAAATGGTTATACATAATTCATAAGTTGTACATGGCTCATTCCATACAGACGAGTGTGACGTTTTGACTACTTTATCGTGCTGAAAATGGTATTAACCGGTTAAAATTTTAGC
The DNA here is from genome assembly GCA_958299015.1 of Tetanocera ferruginea. Lineage (NCBI taxonomy): Eukaryota > Metazoa > Arthropoda > Insecta > Diptera > Sciomyzidae > Tetanocera > Tetanocera ferruginea. The sequence goes on along the minus strand of OY282640.1, from coordinate 59,936,287 downwards.
AATTTACTGTAGGGTATTTTAGAAGATACCCCAAGGTTTCAAAATGCTAAAACATAATGCAGTTATTTATACTAGTTTAATAGTTACATTCGCGTAAACACCTGGGACGGGTGTGACGAGCAAAAGTTTACAAACTAAAAATTCTGAGTTTAACATTGAAATTCAGTCTATCTGCCACAATGAGACCATTTTTGACTTGCATATATTCAAATTTAATATATTTTCTGTTGAATACCAGTGAAAAATATTTTGAAAAAATGGCGATAACCATTCTTTTTTAAACTTTTAAATGGGACGGGTGTGACATAAGATTGTCCCGGGTGTGACGAGTGCGAATGATGTGGGAATTATAAATAAGAACTTAATGGGTATAATAACTTTCACATATTTTTGACACTTAAATCAAAAAAATATGTTTTTAGTTAATGTATTAATTTAACTTCCATGAACTTTTTATCAAATTAATACCTATACAAATAATTTCACGTTTTTAATATATTTAAAAAAAAAAAAATATTTTTTTGCAAAAAATTTTTCGCATGAATTTTTGATAAAATTAATACCTATACAAATGATTTCGCTATACATGAATTTACAAAACTTGTTTTAATCAAAGAATTTATTCATATACTTGCAAAAATTTTATAATTAGAAAAAAATTTTGAAAACCATTCCGGGTGTGATCAACTTCTTGTAACGGACATGAAGAATAAAAATAATTTATTGAATGAAAAAAGTTAACAAATTTATGTAAAACATCAACATCCTTACTTCAGAAAATTTTCATTCTTATCATAAGCCCATGTTGCTTCTTAGGAAAACTATAGCCTTTTTTGGGACGGGTGTGACACAGAAAAAACACTCAGTTTAAATATTTTGTACTTTGAAAACGTAATAACCAATCAATATTACTTACCTTATTTTTTAAAAGTTGTATCAAAAGATGTCTGATTTAAAGGTTTAAATTAAATCAAAATATTTAAAACATTTTTTCAACTCGAAGTTTGTTTAGTTTAATTGTCAAAATAATATAAAAAAAGCATTTAATTTAAAAATATTTTTGCAGCAGGACTTACTTAAGATTCCACTTCAATTCGAATATCAAAAATTATTTCAAATACATTCATTTTAGAATTCATGTTTCCGTTCCTCATTTCTGTGGAATGAGCCACATGTTTTGATGTTGCGGCTTGCTGTGAAGGTGCAATTATTACACTACATAACTTGCTGTGTAGGTTCGATCACTGTCTGTTTAAATAACTGCTGCCACGCCTATTTTAACATTCCATCGGTGTGTACGTTTGAGCTGAAATTTTGGTAGCCATTTTTTCGAATATGAGTTAATTAAGGAGAGATAAATTTTGCCACACCCCCTTTTACTGCTACTCAAAGCAAAAACTAAGCTCAATCCATCAGTATAAGAGCAAAAATCTGGAATATTTTTTTTATTAATATTCAGCATAAATATTGATAAAAAGCTGTTAACAACTCTCTATTAAAAACCAGAAGAAATTTTGTATTTCGAAATAATTTGTATTTCGCCAAGAAACACGGAAAGCGTTTTGTGGCAGAACAACGTCTACAATCAGTAAAATATATACATATCCACGAATATAGCCATTACATCGATATATCCAACGTATAGATTGGAGAAGATTTTTAAGGGTTTTTTAGGAGATGTTTATACCCTAAACCTGAAAGGTCAGGGTATATTAACTTTGTGCAAACGTTTGTAACGCATAGAACGAAGCGAGTCCGGTATAGAAAAGTATATATATTCTTGATCAGCGTCACCACGTGAGTCGAGCTATCCATGTCCGTCCGTCCGTCCGTCCGTCCGTCCGTCCGTCTGTCCGTCTGTGTGTTGTCCGTATACACAGGATAAAAAGAAGGAGTTGAGATAATTGAATGAAACTTGGTACACATAGCCACATGAATCCAAGGATCTGCACTACTGAATATTTTTGGAATCCGCCCACGGTCACGCCTACCTCCCATACAACGCAAAAATTGAAAACAGCATAACTCAGCTCATAATTTACCTACAACAATAAAATTTGACATGTATGTGTTTTATACAAACACCAAGATGTCTTCGAAAAATGGGTGTCATCCACTCACGGACACGCCCACCTCCCATACAACCCAAAAATTGAAAACGCAATAAATTAGCCTCTGTTTAACCTACAGAGCTAAAATTTGGCACGTATGTTTTTTATGACAAGACAAAGATATTTTTGAAAAATGGACGTCATCCGCATACGGACACGCCTACCTCCCATACAATCCAAAAAGTTTAAAACTCAATAAATAAGGTTATGTTTGTCATAGAGAAATTAAATTTGGTATGTATGTATTTTATACCAAAACTAAAAATTGAGAGTAATCCGTCCATGAACACGCCCACCTCCCATAGCGAATGCACAATAAAGGCATTAACTGTGAGCTACAGGAATAAAACTTGGTATGTGTAAATTTCATCATTTGTGTAAAATTTATCAATTAAAATATAGGCTTCATCCGCCCACGGAGACGCCCATTTGCAATAAAAATTTTTATATTTTTGAAAAGTGGGTTTAGGGTATTTCATAGTCGGCCTAGACCGACTTTAGACTTCCTTTATTTGTTTTTTATTAGAAGTTTTTTAGGATGAACTTTAAAGTTTTGTTTTCGTTACAAACATAAAATTATAAATTTTATTTTTAAGTGCAAGCACAAACATTTTTATATTCCATCTGTTATCAATGAACCCATCTACTCTTTTTTATTCCCCGAATAATGTACCCCTATATAGTCTCTTTTCAAATTTTCAATAATTTAGTCACAAACTTATACTTTTGAGTTATCGAAATGGATTTAAAAAAAAGCAATAATTTTATTTTAAAAAATATCTCCTTTATTTCACATGAAAAACTGTCGAATGTTGAGCTGTGTCGGCTTTTAAATTTTATATTGGATTAAATGCTGCATATGTCCTAAATTCTACGCAGAATCATTAAAAAACATATATTCAAAATAAATATTTCCATGAACAAATTCTTTTCGTATATTTTAATATTCTTTATTCTTTCAATTAAAAATACCAACCACAGTGTTTATTCAATGAAGCACAAAATATTTAAAATATACAATAAATTCTTAAATGCTCTCATTTTTTACTCGTTATAAATAGATGTGTGGTCACTCTCCAAGCAAAAGCTACATAAACTTGAAATAAATAGAAAATAAACTAAAAAATAATTCAAAAACTTTTGCAAAAAAACCAAATTTTCAAAAAATTTATTGTTTTAAGAATTAAAGATTTTAGTTAAAAAAAAATACATATATCCATCAGCTTATATAAACTATGTTGGACGCCTATAGAAACCCAAGTAGCCACCACATCTGTTACAAAACATGCGTTTACTCTTCAGACGACTCTGCAAACAAAGATAAACCAAGGATAGCGAGAATATTGGAAAGCAGCTGCCGAAAAAATTATAAAAATTTCATTTGTAAACAAAACAATGTTGTATGTATAAATTTGTATTCTCAAGTAAAGTACCCACCATGAAAACATGGACAGCAAGCAACTGAGCGATCCCAGTGCACCGGCCATTTGCACTGTTTCAGTGTCCGCACGCTGCTTGCACAGCGGACAGCAGATCTGGTAACTGGTGGGTCCCACGGAAAAATAACGCAAATGAGGTTTACCATCATCAACCGGTTTTGGTGCCCAACCGGCAAGATGCTGCTGACGTGCCTCCATAATGGCTTCACCGTCGTTACCATCAATGTAGGGCAAAGTTATGGCGCCCTGACCCAGGCGTACATTGCCAATAATGTTTGCGTCACGTTCTTCTGGAGTGGTGGGCGCGTTCAAGTTTATTTCGATCATTTGCTGCTGAATGATGGTAGTCATAGCTGACACAAGGAGGTCGTCAGTTTTTTTTTTTTTGTTTGTTTTGATTCTTACTTCGACCGAAGAAAGTTCGTTTAAAATATCGAGCAGGCAGTTATAAGATTTGAGCAGCAGCTCAGCTCTTTAGAGACTAAAACAAGAATCCGATAATATTTGCAAATAGCTGAGAATATTTGAAATTTAATTGATGAGTTAATGTTCAGAAACAACACAAGCTTCTGCACACAAAAAGAGATCAGAAATAGTGAAGAGAGCGTAATAAAGCTTGAAGAATAATTAAAAAAATGTATGAGCAAGAGTGAGCTTTTTAGAAAATATTTCGATCATGTTGCTATAGCAAGGTAGCTGGCATTTTAAACCCTCAGACGGTACAATGGACAAGCCTAACCCATTGCACTTTTGAACTACTCATATATATCTAGATAAGTACTGTAATGAAACTCTAACCTGCAGACGGAAAATAATTACCACTTTTAATCAAGGAGGCATTATTATGCTTTAAGAGCTCGTTGTATGTGCACAGCGGCAAACATTTTATGAAGGTGTGAGTAGTCCAGTCAACCTTAAGCATTCTTAAATTTAGAGTTGGAGTTATATTTTCGACTGTTTAAAATTCAATTGGTGACAAAATTTATATATGTAGAAACATGAGTGCGGAATGCTTGAGTTTTTTGAAAAAATATATAGCATAGTTTTAAGCATTGTATAAACTAAACAAAATAAACTATAACAAAATATACTTTGTTTATTCTTTGTTTATCCTTCGTTTTAGGCTTTTTGTTTTTACTTTTTTTAGATTTCAATTAAACAAGAACTCAAAAACTTTATTTATATTCTATTGTCATACTTAAATTTTACAAAAAAACCTTAAACTAATTTACGTTGTACCTACATTGTCTTTTGTTTTGACGTTAAGGTATTTTTTATATATTTGGTACTGAAAATTTGAGTTGCTGATTCATGAGTGAATATTTACCACCGTTGATTTTATTGTAGCATTTAACGCTACGATATCAAGAGGTGAAACTACAGATCATGTTATAATTACTCCAAGGTAGTATTGACGTTTCTGTTGGAAACGGACTTTTGTCAAAAAATATAACAAGAAAGAGAGCGCTCACAATCCGTCATTGCATACAATTAATTTTCACTGGTCACATTCAGCGAACCCAACAGTTGCCAACTGCTATGTCAAAACTTGATGCACATAAATATGAAGTTGCGCATTAAAATGCATTTAAAAATAGAAAATTTTTAATTTGTCGGTAAAATTTCCATTCGTATTTGATACAAAGCTTGATGTCATAAACTTGACAATTTTTCTGAAACTTCAATACCGATAATAGCGCTCCCCGATGTGAGGCTGTCACAACAGTTGACACAGCTGAATGTGCCCAACGAATATAACAACGAACAGCTGTTTTTGACAAGAGTTCGTTTACTTGTAGCTGAGAGAATCAACATTTTTAATGAGCTTTGATTTTTAAAATTTTAAAACTAACTTGATCAAATAGTCAAAAAAACAAGAGAACATCTCAAATATTAAAGAATTTTTCAAAATATGTCTTCGCAAAAAATTTTATGCTTGCTCAAATATTGATTGAAGTATAAAATATAAAAATATTAATAATTAATTAATGCTGTTTTTTTATTATTTTGCTTAAATAATGGTTGACAAATAGGCGTTTTTATTCACTCCCGTTTCGTTACTTTGTTGAAAATTTTAATAAATTGTGACCTTTCTAAATAAGTCGTTTTATAGAAACAGACATTATTTAAAAATATACATTTCTAATTTTTTGTACTGGTTTTTTTGTTTGATCTAGTCACTTGCCAACAAGTGATAAAAAAATTTCCCATCAGCCGCGGCTAATTGTGAGGACTGCTATCCAACGAATCTCGGCACAGCCAGGTGCGAATTAAAATCTGACAAGGAAAGTTTTTTCAGAGTCGGCATAAGACATGTAGGTTCAGTTCTCGGTCAATTATTATAATAATTATTGACAACTCATATAAAATTTCAAAGCTATCATGGTGAAATGAATATAAGGTGTTCTCATCCCCAATATCAGAAAAGAATAGGCTGCCTTATTTTGACAATTTCTTTTGAAATCGGAGTAGGGTTGCATATTTTTGTACTTTCCTGATACTAGTACTTTTTTTGTGATGCTACTTGAATATGATACTATTATACATGTAACAATGAGATTTAAGATACTTATTTTTGAAATAAGTAAATTTTAGCTTTTATATACTATCAACTTTTAGATATTTTCTAGAAGTTTGATCTTTTCTATGAAGATTGCATTCGGTTTTAGAAGAGAACCGCGTATAATAGTTTTCAAGGTAGTATTGACGTTTCATTAGGAAACAATCATGATTCAATAAATAAAAAGGTTATCCCAAGATTTGACGTCTTCTCAAGAAGTTGCGCATAAAAATAAATTTAAAATAGAAAATTTTTTATTTGTGGGTAAGTTTCCATTTTCGGTAAAGTTTCCACTTGACAACTTTTCTGACACTTCCGTAGCGATAGCTTCGCTCCCCGATGTGTCGCTATAACAACGGTTGACACAGCCGAATGTGGCCAACGCATATAACAACGAACAGCTGTTTTTGAAAGGAACTCAATTACTTGTAGATGAGAAAATCAACACTTGTCAATGCTACCTTGTGAATTATTATACCATGGACCCAGGCGATACTAATATACATACATAGTCAAATGCAATTATAATCTAATATAATCAGCCCAATCATGAAACATTTTCTCGCGGAAGTTGTAAATGGGAGTTCCCGTTTTAAATATAAAGTTAAAATACTTTTCGGAAATTTTGAATATGTTTATCTGTTATCTTAAAACAGGATACTCCCATTTACAACTCCCGGGAGAAAATGTTTCACGATTAGACAGAATAATAATAATCTAAAATAATAATCCAAGTCATAATCATGTTTCGAGAAATCTTGCTAAAAGTTTTCATATTTATAAAAATTCTATGTTAGGTTACTGTTTTTTTGTGATAACTTTTGCTAGAATCAAGTTTTTTTATATAAAAACACGACTTGTGTGTTTTACTTACCAAAAATAAAAAAAGTACTTTTTTGAGTACTTAACGGACTCAAAACAACACCCTTAGAAAACATGTATCTGAAACCCTTATAATTGTCAAAATAAGGCAGCATGTCAAAAAAAATATTGAAAAATGTCATGGGATGAGAACACCTTTCAATTATTTCACCATGAAAGCTATGAAAAAGACGTCAGGAAGCAAGAACTGCCAAATTGTAAACAAAGTAAACAAGTTGAATCTGTCTTGTTTCTTAAATCAAAAATTTAAAAAAAACTATATTTTTAGGTCAAAAATAAAAAGCAAAATTTGACCAATAACTTTTTTGAGCACAAAATAAGTGGTAAATTTTGATTTTTATTTTTTTTTTAACCAAATTGAGCTAGCTTACGAAGCACTTATGAAATGGTATTAATCACAATATTAAAAATTTTTCAATTTTGGTAAGTATTTACCATTTCAAAAAATATATCGAGCCCTCACCGCCAAAAAAAAAATTAAGCGCCATTAACAGAATTTTACAGGGAGTCAAAATTTTTAAGTGGGCTACTAAAATCGACTATAGATTTTAATATATCTTTTAACATACTTTGGTAGCTATAGAGTTAAAAAGTCCAAAACTCCCTGTCTCCTCTAGACTCAAAAATTATGCGTAAAATTATGGTCCTCACCACATTATAACTTCCCAATTTACACCAAATCAGCCTTGAATATGAACCCCCACTACGTTGACGACCACCGCAAACGAAAAACGGACAATGATTTACGGATAAGCACTTGGAATTTCCAGTCTCTTTATAGGGAAGGTGCCTCTGTCCAATTGGCGGAAGCCTTCGTAAAAATAAAGGCTAACATCACCGTCATCTAGGAGATGCGATGGAAAGGGCGAAGTTGTCAAGGACGCCTTCAAAAAAAAAAAAAAACAAATTGGCCATTTCAGCCCTTGAAAGGACTTTGACCGAGCTTCTTATGATCAATTGTGTTGTGTGTGTTATTAAATGTTTGCACACAATTGATCGAGAACTGGACCTACATGTTTTATGCCGACTCCGAACGGCTAAAGTTCATGTTTCAAGAAGCTTTACATGGCATTATTTACTCTCTGAGGTTTGCCATTGTCTGCAGAGAGGTGGTGACCAATATTGACCAATATCAATATTGACTCCGACGATTATCTTTTTGAAGCCAAGATCCACATGCGATTGTGCGACGTGAAGAATATACGCACCGGTATGCAACGAAACATATTAGCAAACATATTTTCCTTTACTGTAAATATAAATTACAATTCTGACCATACTTTGTTTGTTATTCATGTTGATATTTTCGTGACATGATCATTTCAATATTTGCTTCTTATGTCAGTAAACATATTTTGATAGATGTGATAAAAAAATAGTTTTGTTGCAAACATAGCCGCAATATGTTTGCAACAAAAACAGTCATTTTTTTGCCATGAGCATATCATATTTGTCAGAAACATACAACATGATTGTATACAACATTATATGTTCATGCAATATTCGTGTGCGGTTTGCTTGTTTTGTTTGAATTTTTTTCACTCACACGCCAACATGCGTTTGGCATATTGTATAGTGTGTTGCACTATGATGAGCGGCGGTCCGCGTTCAAATGCCGGTGATGGAAAATTGATCAATTAATGGAATGCAATTTTACCTTAAATTATTTGCTTGTATAAATTTTAATAAAAATAAAATAAAATTAGAGCTCGATTTGGCTTGAGAATTGAACCTGGGATATTAAAATTCAAATCAAATTAACAAGCGCTTAACCAACTGAACCACGAAATAATAATTTTGCTCGCGATCTAATTGTATACTTAGCTTACTATGAACTTAATTGCTTCAAAACTGGTCAACGTAAACATAATATATTTGTTGTATCAAATTAGCATAGTTGCTAGAGAAAATTATATATAAATCGTAACAAAGTAACTTGCTTACGCAAACTTTTTATGGTAACCGTGAAGTAGAAACATGTTTCTAGTAAAAATAAACTTGTTTGCTCTCAATAAGTTTTCAAACATAATAGTTTCCTCTCCCATTATGTTTGTGGTAAATATATTTTTTTTTTGCGAGTAGATGTCGATAAGCTGCTATCACAACGGACCGACAATTCCTACAAAAAACCCACGAAAATAAATCGACATCCACTATCTCTTTTCTTTTATAAAGCTGCGTTCGATAGCACAATTCGGCTTTGTCTGTACGCAACAATATCTAAGTTCGGTGCACCTACAAAGTAGGCTTGTGTTAAACAGTTCCGGAGCCGGAACGAACATGGAACGTCTCTTTTCGTCAGTGGAACTAGTTCGCGGAAACATGTCCGCGGAACTATGTAGTTCCTTTACAATTTTTAAAAATGTTTGTTTACTAAGTTTATCTGGAAAATTTAAGGAAATCTGCTAAAATTGAATTTATATTATTAAATTAGCTCTTCATAAAGACGATACTCATATGTATAGTATTAATGATCATATCATATCATATGAACTAACAAAGCAAACCTTATTTTACATTCCTTATCTACAATTTAATTAAACTCACTTTAATTATTTAAACATGTTCATATGCAACAGTTGCCTCGAAAACCAAACATGTCCCGGAACTGTCTAGTTCCACCCGTTTAAATGTTCATCCAAATGAACAAAACAATGCGCATAACAAGAACGACGATATATATTCTAATAGCTAGTTCCTTTATTATGTCTTTCAATCAGACATGTCCGCGGAACTATTTAGTTCCACTAGTTCCATTTGATTGAATGAAAGTATATTCAAAATGAAGTAAACAGAGCGTTCCGTATAACAAGAACGATGAATTGTCATAATTTCATTTCATGCATTAGTTCTTTCGTTCGCTCACAAACATTAACTTTGAACATGTAGTCGATCACAAAATTCGTGTAAGATTTAATATGTAAGAAAGAGATGTCGTATTGATATTCATATTGCTTAGAAAAATAAAATCAACATTGCAGCCGGAACAATTTGAACATGATAAAAACGCTTCGAGGGAACAATTGGAACTATGTCCAGTACTACTACAAAGTTGATAAGACTCTGTAAGATAACGTTGAGCAATACATGCAGCTCCGTCAAGGTAGGAAATGACCAGCTATCCAAACAGATGCAGCCGCTCTTGGGGTGTTCGAGAGGAAAGTTCTTCGCAAAATCGTTGACCCTGTTCGAGTTGGCGACAACTATCGCATTCGAATGAACCACGAACTGTACGAGCTCTACGACGACATTGACTTAGTCCAGCATATAACAAGTCAGCGACTACATTGGCTGGGTCATGTCTTTCATATGGATGAAGAAGCTCCAGCGAAAAAGGTGTTTGAGGCGAAAACCGAGGTTCGAAAATCTGAACCTTCGGTCAAGAGCCGAAATAAATTTAAATTTTAAACTTTTTATTATTTTCAGGTTTAACCTTCACATATCAGTAGTCGAAGAAAAAACGCTTTTGTTTAAGATAATTGGAAAAATTTTAGCAGCTGCAGCTGAAATATTAATCTTTTATATATATAATTTTTCTATTAATTACACTGTGCGACAATCTAAGGATCAATTGGAATAACCTCAAATATCGCAATGGTTTATAATAGTGCATGGTCTATATTTTATGCCCTCATACTAAGTTTTATCGGATTAGGTCAAATAAGAGAGAAATTCAAGGTCAAATTTCACCTTTGCGTCACAAATTTTTTCTTATAACTCTTATTAACTAAATTCAAATCCTGTGTAATAACTGGATCTAAATATTAACAATGGGTTGTTCTTTACATTTTGAGACCATTTTTTGCTCAAAGAGTTACGTAAGGGAGTTAATTATTTCTTCGAAAACAGGGCTTTTTTAATAAAAAACAAAATTTTCAATAGTTCAGTTACTTTGTATTTGTATTCAAAAACAATCAGATTTTGCTGAGTTTTTGCAAACACCTTAAGTAAAATAAAATAAATCACCTCTGAAAAGATCACAACAATTACATGTGCGCATCCAAAGATATTCGGATTCAAAGATTACCAAAGATGGTAACTTCGTTAATGTAAGCCCAAGAGTAAAATCATTCAGATGATAATTAAAGACCCAACAATTTTCTTCAAAACTGTCCTTAACATGTTTACTGAAAAAGTTACTGTTTTAAAGATATGCGCGTACCAGGCTACTCTCGTTAGCCTGGTTAGCATACATATAACAAATTAGAAAACAATGAAGAATTAAATGAATTTATTTATGAAATACTTACTTTTCAACAAAAACTACAAATTACTATGCGTTAAGTTTTCTTTTATATACATTAAAATTTCATGATATAAAAAAAAAATGGAAAACCTGTTCGTATTTTGCCAAGTAACGAAAAAATTATCAGGGTTGCTAAGTTGTTACTTTGTTACTCGGTTGTTCAATAGTTTCACAAAAACAAAGCGCATGTAAAAAAAAATAACAAGTAACAACTAACAAACAAACGAGTTCGGTGTGAATACCTCTATAGATTTTTCGAGATGAGCTAGGGCGTTAAAATTAAAACTCAGTTTAAGGATTTTTAGTTTAACTCTGTTAAAAATTGAGATAAGTCTCTTATTAAGAGCATTTAAAATGAACGCATCTTATTTATTTAATAGAATTTACTAACGAACTTGATAATAGATTCTTTTTTTAAATTCCATTAAAATGACAAAACTTAAGCCCACAACAGCAGCAACACATTGATAGTTACTATATTGCGTCTGAATTATGTGGCGCAACGCAATAGTTAGCGTGCGACCTACTTGACCCACTTCCAATTTTACAGATGATGATGATGATGATGATCCAACAATGAGCTTAATTATTGTTGAAAGTTATTGTTTGTTAGCTAATAAATTATTTTGCACATTTTACTTTGCCTTTCATTTTCAAAATTTATGTTTGGCTAGTAGAAAAAATACATAAACAAGTGCATTCATAAAACATTGTTAGCAATACTTTTGTAAGCTTGTTGCAATACTACAGGTAATAAAAAATTTAAAATTAATATATAAAAAAAAATATAGTTAAAACAAGCTTAGTTAGTCTTTCCATGTCAGCAAGCAGTTTGAGAATTCATTACATTTTTAAAATAGGTCAAACCTTTTTAACAACTGCATGTCAAGCATGTTGAATTTCTAGTCTATCCTAATAAACAGGGTCACACACTAGAGTTATGGTCGTTTTCGCGCACTCAAGTTGCTGCCACAATTGTTGCACAATATTTTTCGGCTGCGTAGTCTTTGATTGCAGAAGTGATAAATGCCGAAAATCGACAATAGCGGGAAACAGCTGAAAATATTTAAAAAATAAGTCAACCATTTTGAAATTTTAAATTAACTTTTAAGCATATAAAACATAAGTAGAGTCTTACCAAGTTGTTAGCTTATCGTAGCGGCGTGTAGGTGCCTCCAATCGATGCTGACAATTCGGACAATACAACTGTCTTAAACAGCTAATTTTTGATGCTGGCCAGTCTTCACTCTTGATGCATGTTGCATCTGTAAAGTCAAAATTATCCAGCAGATCTCTGTTCTTTTGCGTTGTACTCTCCCATACTTCGTAATGTTCTTCTTCTACTCCACACGAAATATCACGCTTAGAGCGCGCCAAACTTATGTTGCCGAAATAATGTGCCTCTTTGACATCATAGTCAGGTGCTGAACTTAAATTGATTTCGACCATATCCTTTTCATCATTCATTTTTTATTATTCTTTATTTTTGAATGTTAACACTTAAGCTACCGTTAGCTGAAAATTAAAAATCAACCACACTATAGCTGGAACTAAAACCGTCTGAGCTAGCAATCAGCGCGCGTCTTTATAATGTTAACACCTAGCCATGTTTGGAAACGCCACGGTCGGTAGCGAAGATGAGGAATGAGAGTCAAAGCAAAATAACCATAGAAGTTGCTCATAGAAAATTGTATCTATTTTCCAAACCATTTCTTCTCTAACTATTTGCTGAATCGCATGATTTGCTAAACTGTGATTAAATATTTTGACTTATTTGTTCCACGACTCTCTGGCTGTTACGGCTATAATGTTTAATATGTTTGTATGAAATAGAGAAACCGACGAATTCCACAATTTTTGGTAGAATTCAGAGAAATACAAGTGTTTTGATAACATATGTAGCTTTGAATGGAAGAAATCGCATTTTATATGAATAAAAGCTGTTCTTTTTCGTTACAAGATCTAGATGTAGATCTTATGTTATTTTGCTTTACAAAAACACAAAAAACAAATGATCCAGAACAAAATCTGAATTTCAACACTTTTCAAATGTAACGTGCTTTGGATCCTCTGTTATATCAAAGTATTTTGTTCAGCGGTGAACTTTTTTGTCTCATGAAATATATCAGTAATCAAGATGATACTAGCTAGAGTCTGACGGTTAATGGTATTCGCTATGGAGACATGATAAATTACCTTTTTCGTCCTCGAATGGATGTAGAAGTCATGCGGTTCCTGCAAGCAACACCACTTGACACGTAGTACACGAACCAATCAACTTGTTAAATGAGGCATAGATATTTATGTATGTTTATGGCGTGCTGTTCAATTGCGAACGAGTTCAACTGTTTTAGATTTTCAAGCATGATATAATTACTCCAAGGTAGTATTGACGTTTCTGTTGGAAACGAACTTTTGTCAAAAATTATAACAAGAAAGAGAGCGCTCACAATCCGTCATAGCATACAATTAATTTTCACTGGTCACATTCAGCGTACCTAACAGTTGCCAACTGCTAAGTCAAAACTTGATGCACATAAATTTGAAGTTGCGCATTAAAATGCATTTAAAAATAGAAAATTTTTAATTTGTCGGTAAAATTTCCATTCGTATTTGATACAAAGCTTGATAAATTCATAAACTTGACAATTTTTCTGAAACTTCAATACCGATAATAGCGCTCCCCGATGTGTTGCTGTCACAACAGTTGACACAGCTGAATGTGGCCAACGAATAAAACAACGAACAGCTGTTTTTGACAAGAGTTCGTTTACTTGTAGCTGAGAGAATCAACATTTGTCAACACTACCTGTTAAAATTATTCTATCATGATTTTCAAGAAAACATTGAATATTTTCAAGATTAAGATTGGCATGATGTTCTAATGTAATTAATTCGCTATCGAAATTTTTCTTCTTTACTTGGAGAAGGACTGGATATTCAGTGAGAATATATGTATCTGGAAGTTCCATGATCTGGAAGTTCCATGGAAGTTGACAGATTGATTTTTTGGACATATTTCTTTAGTTTTTAATGTCTATTTATTTATAATTCTGGCCATAGCCTTTAGGTTTTTCTCTATTTTAATAAGGAACTTCGATTACTCAGGCATAATGCAACTATGTCCTAAAGATATTTTCCAAGAATCTTGGAATTTGCGGTATGAAGATGTTTTGAATTGAATCTTCAGCCTGTTCCTTGATAACGGTGACAGCCTCTAACACTAGCTTGAATTTAAAAACAGGGAATTTCAGAGCTTGAAGGACAATTTGACTATCCGAAAAGACGAAAATCGTTTTACCTCTAGCGTTATAGCAATAATTTACTCTTGAAATTGTGGTATACTGACAGCCCCTATAGAAATGGCCCTCAATGAAATGTCACTCATAGATTCCAGCTTCCATAACCACATCCACCCCAATTTTTTTGAGTTCAACTAAGAGACCAAAGCAGAGGTGATAGCACAACTCCTTGGGGCATCCCCTGGTTGTAGTTGCTTTGAAGAAATGACATGACTGGTGGCAAATGAGCCCTTTTAGTGGATTTATATATGATTTATTATTCGTTATGAAAGATAGCGACAATACATATTTCCAAGTAGTCGATAGATTTTTCAATTGTACTTAGGTCATAAAGCTGGCTCTGTAGATTTACCTATCTGCGTTTATCCATCGGCATGTTGTGTGTAGTGCTTTAAATCGGGCATATATTCACAAGTCATTTTCTCTTATTACACTCTTATACAGCTAGTAGTTCATTCGAATGCAATAGTCGCGGCCAACTCAAACAGGACCAAAGATTTTGCGAAGAATTTTCGTCTCGAACACCCCAAGTGCGACTGCATCTGTTAGCGATACCACACATGCCTCAGCGCCATAGAGAAGCAGAGACATGATGATTGTCTAGTAGAGTGTAAGTTGTGTCGATTGGCAGAGGGTTCTGGAACCTAATTGCTTGCTAAGCTTTTTGTAGCAATTGTGAAAGCGAAGAGTAGCCTAATCTCTACGCTGACATTGCTGTTACTGTATACAGTGGTGCCAAGGAATGTAAACTCATTGACTACTTCAAAGTTAAACTACCCCGACAACAATCAGTTCGTGCGGCTGCATATTTTATAATATAAACACTTTCAGCTTTTATTTATAATAAGAAAACAATATTTCTGATACAAAGTTTGTAGTATCCTTAAAGCTTGAAATGTATTTTTTTAGAACTAATAGCAAAAGTAAAAAAAAATTACAAAAACAACAACGTTAAAAGCGAGATTAACCAACACAGTCATAAAATGCAATCCAAAAACTGACAACATTCAATTCGTACGATAGAAAGAATGCGAGTGTGCACAAGGATAACGTGACAAATTATTTTTTCCTGATTCTGCATATCAATTGAGAATGTATTGGGAATGTTTTGAGAATGTTTTGAAAAAATTTCGGTCACTCTGTTATTTTATACCAGTAGTTTTTTTTAATGATTTTCTACTATGGCAGGTGGCAAAGCGATTTGTAAAAAAATAAGAAAGTTAATTGTCAAAAACTTTCTTTAACACAAAAGTGTTAAGTGTATACATTTTTGTTTTGCTTATTACAAGAAAAAAGATATTTAGAATAAAGTAATTACGGTAAGTAGTTCACATATTATACTTGCCTTTTGTTATATATTTGAAGTGAAAAATAGTATAAGTTGTGCGTGGAAAACGAAAATGTGAAGGCCACCTTTTCTTTCAGTATTGTCTCACCTATTGCTGTTTTCTTTTCTTTTTTACATGATTTTTTTTTTTTGGATCGTACTAATCGGGTTGTACAAAGAGATCAATTTGGAGGCAATGTCTTATGAGCTAGAGTTCTTGGATTCTGTGGAGAGAGCAGATGAAATTTTTGATAGTGATGAAAGTATCGCTGATCGAGATTATATTTTTGATAACATCGCGCCCGACACATTGTCCCTTGAGAATGATAAACTGGCCATAGTGGAATACCTTCACAATAGGTCTGTTCCCGTACTCTAAAGTTTTAGTCCAATTTACCAGTTTTTACCAGTTTTAGTCCGAGAAGCGTTCCCGTACTCGAAAAAATGGTAAAATAGAGTGCATTCGAGAGAGTAAAACATTTCCCCTCCTTGTCAAAAGGTGCAAGTTTTAGTGCGAGAAATTTCTTCGGGTAAAAATGGTAAAAGTGTCAAACAGCTTAAAATCAGCTGTTTACAAGTTAGCAAAGAAATTGCGATACATTAAAACTTCTTTGAAACTATTAAAATGGAAACCAGAAACATGGGAAAATGTGTAAAAACTAATATATATGCTAAACATCAGAAATCATTTCAATATTATTAAAAATCTCAAGCATTTCGTTTGCAGTGCCGATGTTCCATATCAAGCCAACGATGGACAAACATTCTTATTTGACAGTTTTTACAATTTTAGTCCGAAAAGCGTTCCCGTACTTTTTTGTAATTTTCTCTATTTGCGAGAGATTTTTTTCGTACTCTCAGACTTTTGACAGTTTTACCATTTTTAGTCCAAAAAGTACGGGAACAGACCTAATATGAATGTGACTGAAAACACGAAAGTATTTGTAGGGCTATACAAGCTTCTTCGAGTTTCGGTCAAAATACTGCAGCGGTCGAAAGCAATAAAATACATCAACATCCACTTCACTCACAACAAAAACAACCTTCAGATCCAAAAGACCCCGATCTCTATTGCCAATAGCAAAATCTATTGCACCGTCAGTTCAACCTAATTCCAGAGGCTTTATTGGTGGTATGACATATGTTGGTATTAAACGTTTCGCAAGAATCAATCCGGATGAACAAAAAGCAAAGAGGATTCGCGGTATAATAGAAATCAGAAAAAACTTCATTAAATAAACTGCCCGCAAATAAGCCGAGAATAAAATCCTCATATGGGTGGAGTAGACCTAATGTATGGCCTCATGGGTAGATACGATATTAAAGCTAAAACTAGAAATATTATGATTAGACTGTTCAAACGTACGCATGCCAAAAAAGCAAATGCTTCCAGTGATGAATCCGATGAACAACAGCTAAACAGCTTCTAGAATTCCGTGAGGAAATTTGCTGAACTTATTTCTGTGAAAGTCAAAAGAGTTGTAGGACGACCATCATCTGACCAAAATTTCCATGGGCCAACATCACCCTAGCCTGGTATATCAGGTGTTGGAAAAGAGCTGTTCATCAAGTAGCAGATATTCGGTTTGTTGGCGTACTTTTCACTTTTGGGTAAATAAAAAAGAAAAAAAGTAACATTGCAAAAAGCCTGTCGTTTGTTCAAAATGCGACCTATATTTATGCGATAAAATTGATAAAAATTGTTTCTGAGACTACCATCATAGAAAATAATATGTTTTATAACTATTTTTCATTTCTTTTCTCAATAAAATGGTTATGTAGATAAAACTTACCTATGATATTTTGTACATGCAAACCGGCAAGACTGTCCAGAGACGGTCTTCAATATTTTTCATCTGGCGTTCGTACAGAAAGTTTGTTTTACCTAAAAACTAAAACTAAATGTTCTTTTAACTATATCTACTTGGGAAAAAATATGGATTGGATCCGATCATGTTTACGGTCTTACCGGTTAGAGGGTTAAGGCCGTTGTTCGAAGTGATTTCGTGAAGACTGAACTAACCGACAGTGGAGCCAAAGATGCCTTCTCTTGCGATCTTCGTTTTGAAATTACCGAGGACTATTTTCACGTCGAGGGCCGGGCAGTGATCGTACACGTCCTCTAGGCTCTCACAGAAAGTGTCCTTGAAGGCAGGATGCAAGCAAATTAGGCTCCTGCCAATCCTTTCGGTCACAGTTGTGAACCGAGAAACAAGGTGACGTAGTTTCCGGCTTACTACGAATCCGTATCCAAATTCATGCTTGTCCGCATGGCAGCTGTAGTAGATATCGCAGGCTGCTCTCTTAGAGCAGCCTTGTCCTTTCCATCGCATCTCCTGGATGGCGGTGATGTCAGCCTTTATTTTTTCAAGGGCTTTCGCCAGTTGGACAGGGACACCTTCGTGTTTTTCACCTTTGTTTTTCGTTTGCTGTGGTCGTCAACGTAGTAGGGGTTCATATCCGCGACTGGTTTGGTTTTCATTGGAAAGTTATAATATGCAATAAATTTAAAATAGTTCTGAGTTAGTTTCAAAAATGGCCAAGACTGATTGCATCTTTTTCCATTGAACTAACTGAAACTTTTCTAACGGATTGTCATAGGAAAAGATAACTGTCTCGTAAACATTCCATATTTTCAATATCTGTACTATTTCTATTATGAATAGTTCTAAACTGGTCCGTGTTTCTAAAGTTTAAAACTGTTTTTTTACGATCAATTATTAGCCTTTTTTGGACTTGTTGTTTCAAAATATTTAATGATAAATTAGTTTTAACTGCTCATATTTTCATCGAAAGGTCTTGCAAAATTTATAGGTGCAGAAACTAAAAGAAAAAACGAGCCGAAACACGTTTTGCTCTTGATTGTTTTATATTTTTTTGTTATTCTGTCAGCTGTCGAAATGACATATCAAAATTTTCAAGTGTTTTTTGAAAGTAAATTCACATTTATTATCCTTAAATATATGTGCCAGTTTTTTTTTTTTTAAAAGTACGTAAATTAATTCTCTAAAGATTTTTTGATGCGCTCATTACCATGGTTGAATAACTTGTGTATAGCAGAAAGTGTCAAAATCAACTGGCTGCGGAAAGAAACAACATCATTTCTCATCATTTTTCATCTTCAGCTAAAGCAGTTCGCTTTGACAGTTGCGACAGTGGCGCTCTCCGTCTTGCAGCTACTATATGTCAAAGCGAACTGATTCAGCTGTTGTTGTTGTTGTTCTTTTTTTCGACAGCCAGTTGATTTTTGACACTTTCGGATATGCGAAAGAGAGCACAGTCAGTTTTGAAGCAACCTTGTTATTCAACCATGAGTACAATAAGGTAGCTGCAAGGCTATCAATCCTCTCTCTCTCTCCGGTTCAGAATTGTCAAAATTAATACAAATTGTTTGATGTCCCATTTTATCACTGTTTTTCGTTGGGTGTTTTTTGATAATTCTGACTTTCGGCTCGCAGCTCTGCAGCTACCTTCTTTATTGTACTATCCCTACTACTAAATGTACTTTTTACTAAAGTACTGAGTAATGAACAAATCAGCACATCAGAATTTGATATATTTTTTTTTATAATTATTTTTCCAATGTCATTCAATTTGTAATTTCAGCAGATGAAAATTTTAAAATGAAGTATTTACTTCATAGTTTTTGTAAAAAATTAAATAAATAAATATACATACATACATATCAAAATTAATGCAGAGGGTCGGGCGACGTCCAGAAGAACCGGTTCCCACACTTATCTATTGCCTAAAATGTCGCAAACTTGTCTTGGCTAAGGTTAACTTTAGCCCCACAAAATGGAAATATTTAAATGCATTTTTGTTATTTGTATTGTAAGTATTGTTGAAAAAATACAACTTTTGAAATATGAACAACAGGAATTAGAATTAAAATAACAGGAATATTCTTTTTTTTTTAGTTTAATGTGTCCATGGATCTGTTTACCATGCTATGTACCAGCATGTATGAAGCCCTACTACTACTGTCCCTACTGCAACGAAAAATTAGGCTCAACGGCTAGTACTTTTGATAAATTATAACTAAAGGAAAACTTGAAATGATAACCAAAATTCGTATAGTTATGGACTGAGCTAAAAAACATATTCTTCCACTGAATATATTTGAATACTGGAAACGTTTCAGCATCAGTCTGAGATAAAAAATTTAATATGCTGTCTGAATATATTTGAAAAACAATTTAGACACTTTTATAACAATAAAATCATGAAACATACAAAGTTTTTGACTCTTTACAATTTGGCCATTAATTTTTAGTCCTTAAAATAAAAACAAAAAAAAGATCCCAACCTATTCTTTATAAAATGACAAAAGGAATAATAAAGCCGTTCTTGTAAAACTTGACATTAGAGCAGCCATATTTGTACATATCATACAATCATCGCTTCATACGTTTGTCAAAGAACAGTCTTCAAATGTAAAACGAAAATATTTATTTATAAGTCATGTGAATATAAAATTTTTATAAAATTGTTTGTAAAATTTTACTTGTCATATCAAGGGTTAGCAAACGGTTATGGATGAGTCCATGATTATCTATTGCCCAACATGCAAAAGAACGGTTCGAACACAAGTTGAATATCGCCCTTCAGTAGGCACACATATCATCGCTATCTTACTGTGCTGCATGTACGTATTACCAAAGTTTTATTATATGATATCATTTAAAGGTTAAAAAAATACGTAAAAATGGTAATTTTATCTTTTCAAGATTTTGCCCATTGGTTTGTGTACCGTACTTCTCATCTTGCTGTCAAAAAGCACTTCACTTTTGCCCAAGATGCAATACTCTTCTCGCTGAATTTTGAGCTTCTTTTCATTGTGGGTTAAATTTAAGAGCAGATTGATTTATGAGAAAACTGGAAATAGCTAAAAAACTGCTGAGAGACAACTTTTAACATCGTTAGATTCCATAACAGGTACCGAAGTTTCAAAGAACAGAATTTTTCTTGAAAAAGTGATGGAAGAACCCAACCAAATTCTGCTATCATCTCGATATAAATGAATGAAGTCTGTACGGATAAAGAAAGAAGTATAGAAGTAAAAAGAAGAAAATTGCATGAAGCAAAAACTATAACCTCTTAATTGGCAATAAAGTTTTTAAGACAAGTTATTTATTACTTATCAAATTATTTAATTTTATTATGTTCATCATAGGGATGAACCCAGGTAGCCAAAATAAAGGTTTTTAAGATTTAAACAGTTCATAGTTTCTTAGGGTGAAAAGTTTAAAGTAAAATCGAGAGCCCAAGTTAAAACCTATAAATTTAAATAGCTTTAAGAAATTATTAAATATTTTATTACATTATTTAGAAATATTTCACATACTTTCACAGATGTATGGTACTTAACAATAAAATAAATTATTTTCTAACTAATTTTTAAAAAAGGTCACGTTTTATACTTTTTCACGGAATATACCAGAAAAAAAAAATAAAAAAGATGTTTAACTGTTCTTAAATTACTTATATTGATTATGACTACACACATAAAAATTAATGTCATTTTTACAAAGATCTAAAACCCGATCACTAAACCCGAATTCGTTGTCAGAATTTTAAATTTATGTAGTTTTGTACCATATGGCTGCCACTAAGTAATTTGTTTCACGCTTATTTCAAATCTTATGTCAGAATTTTAAAATTCAAGTTGGTCGATAGGATTGGCACATATTCTTCTTATTTTTACAAATTCGGTATTGGGGCGAAAACTAGGTAAAAATGGATCTCGGAATCTGAATCCATGGATAGAATTTAAAAATAAAGTGATTTTATTTCCATAGGAATTTCCATCAAAAAATGTGTTTTTAAAGAGTTTTAAATTTTTGTTTTATATTTGTAAATATTGATTGCATCAAAATATCGTGATTTTTTCCGAAATAAATTGGGAGAACAAACAAACATGCAAAGTTGATAAAAACAATTCTACAAAGTACTCAATTGCAATTTACAAAAGTACTCAATCTACCCACATCCAAATACCCGAGTCTGTTTGAATACCCCTAATATTTCATTTAAAACTGATATTCAAAGACTTTTTGTTAAACTGTTAACAATCGAAAAACTTCCCGGATAAAACTGTTTTACGTGGCCACACACTGTCTAAACTACGGTAATTTTCATCAATAACAAATCAAATTTAAAAAGACAACGACATATCACAACCACTTCAATCCGATGAAAATATCAATATTGATTGCATTTCAGCGATTACACATAGCTCAATACCTATCCAATAAGTTTAAATGAATGAAAATGCCATGAAAAATCATATTTTATAGGTGTTTAAAGAATACATCTTTTCGAAAATGAGTCTCAAAAGAGTTTGCAGAGACCAAAAATTTAAATTTTTGTTTAGCCAATATTTGTGTACAATTTTTTGCACTATCTTGGTTATGATTCTGAAGAAGAAAAATAGTTATATGTAAAAAACTTGATTTTTTGGCCAAAAAAGGGGTTCAGGAGAACCAAAACCGCTCCATGGCAATTTCTCCGATACAAAAAAAAAAAAATGATACAGAAATAGTTTTTAAGAGTCTCTCTAACTTTTGAGTTGGTGTCCGGTGAAATCTAAATTTCGATCCGGCTGAATATATATACACGATATATACAGTGGGGAGTAAAAATGAGTACTTGTTTATACTTTGTGCAGTTGTTAAAAATTAAGAAAAGAAATAACAAAGCAAATAGAAAAATTTGCTTAGAATTGTATATCATGGTCAATCATCAACAAAACGGTTAATTGTACAAAACGAAAAACAACAAATCCAAAGAAAAAACAAATAAAACTCCCATGTACTCAGTGTTGCACTCGAGAGTTCTAAACTATGTTTTCAGCACAAATTTTCCAGAACGTTTCCAGAACATTTAAATAAATAAAATTAATAACTTTAATAATTCCATACCTCAATAAAATTACGAAGGGAAAAAGTAATGTTGTCAGTAGAGAAACAGCTATGTAAAATCTATGCACTGCAACTTGTATGAGAACGCAATGAGAGCATTATTTACTGAGTAAAAGGAGCGTGTACTGACCGTGATTCAATAATTTAAAAGGTTATCCCGATATTTGACGTCTTCTCACGAAAATGGAGATAGATACCCTTATTTGAAGAGGAGAGCATTTTGAATGACACAAAAATCTCACAGGTGCTTGAATATCATACTATTTTTTAGTACAATATATCTTAAAATTTCTAGTCAATACATTTTCTGCTACTTTTGTATTTTGAAGTTTCCATCAGATGATTTTTAAAGGTTCTGCGACTTCACAGAGTCCAAGCTTGACATATTTTCACGAATTTATTGCCTTAAAAAATTCAATGAAAGCAATGCATACTTATTTTGTTTGTTATTATAAGCAGTAAAATATTGAAAACACATACTTTTTCAATATTAAAAAAAAACCCAACACAACACTGAAACATAAATTTTTTTGAGGGGACCACAAAACCCTGTTTGTCTTTCATTTTCGAGAGAGAATATTTTTTTGTTTACAAAAAATAAGGGTTTGTCAAATATCGGGATAACCTTATAAACTATTGAGTCATGGTACTGACTACATATCAATTTATTCACTTTTTAAAATGAATGAAAAATGTATTCAATACATCATGTTATGTGTTGAATACATTGCAGACTTCAATAGATACAAGCAACGTGTACTCAATCAATGTGTTATGCAATTTCTTACAAAAAATGTACTCAATACATAAAATACAGACTCAGTAAATTTTACGCTTGCAACACGACATCGTACACATGCTTTATACTCATTACAGCGAACGTGTACACATCAATGAAAGCAATAAATGTACTCAATTCATGAAATATAGACTCAGTACACGTCCCCCTTATACGATTGAAGTGACACATTTATTCAGTACATAACATATGGACTCAGTATACGTATCTGTTGCACATCGGCACACGATTTTGCTGTTTTATGTCATTCGTTTCTTGATTTTCAAATAAGCAACACCTCTAAAGCCTGTAGAAAATCAGAACGGGAATAAGTTTATCCACTGTACTCTAGAACAAAAGCGATGATTGGATAAGAAATAAATGGCTGGGTTTCAATAAGTAATTGCCAATTATTTTGTGAAATCTAGTCATTTCTTTATTAAGTTATTTATTGCATTTGTTGAGAGGTTGATTTAGGCACAGACATGAATTGTGTATATATTCAATACATGAATCCTCCAGTTCGACTCACCAGTGACGATTGTGTGAGTTCACTAGCTATCGGTAATCACCACTGGTTACCCACCAGATAGCCTGCAATGCAATTCACTCATGAATTTAACACGGGAATGTCATTGCCGGTAATGATTCCATTACTCTCTGCATTACCATTCACTAGCTGTTTCATGAGGTACACTCATCATTCCTTTTGTTATACAGTTTATGTGGAAGAAAAAACAAATTAATTAAATGTATTTGCATTACCTGTTACATAACCTCGGGTACATGAATTCACTAGCTACTATTCATGCATGATATCATGACCGTTAAAAGACTAATTGTGATTGCCAGTACTGAAGGGAAATTATGATAAAAAAAAATAAATTATGTATGTACTCATTACATTAAGCCATTAAATTATGTTATGAGTAAATAATGTATGTACTCATTGCATAAAATTATGTACTCCAAATATGTAATGAGTAAATTATGTATGTACTGAGTCAATAGTCTATGTAATACGTACATAAGATCTTTACTCATTACATAAAATTAAGCCATTAAATTATGTTATGTGTAAATTATGTATGTACTCATTGCATAAAATTATGTACTCCAAATATGTAATGAGTAAATTATGTATGTACTGAGTCAATAATCTATGTAATACGTACATAAGATCTTTACTCATTACATAAAATTATTTGTAACAGTTTGCGATGAGTACAGTGTGAATGTACTCACCACATACATCCATGAATTCACGACACATATTTATGCGTTGAGTACATAAAATTCTTTAATGACTACATAACCGCTTAAAAGCATTATGTAGCCAATAGAGATTTCAACATGTTCTCAATACATGAAAAATGTAAAATTTTTGTGTGCAGAAAACAATGCGATGAGTACATAAATTTATGTATTGAGTCCATAGGTTTTTCCCTCTGTGTTGTTGTTGAATTTTATAATTGGATTCCTCCAAAAAGTCATCAGGAATATCGATACAGAGTAGCTTTCATCACCGAGGAGTCAACTGGTTACTGCTGAATTTTGAAGTACTTAAAAATGTCTAGATAGATCCACTGGCAATCTATGCTCGCATTCCCTTTTCTGTTTACATAATCATCACCAAATGCAGCCTACTTAGGAATTCTATCACACGGATATAATCTGGAAAACTATATTTTTGACTCCATACATTTTTAGCTGCAATCGTCTCACCAGCAGTTTTTGGGAATATTTTATCCACAAACGCGACTTTTTTAAAATTTCATCCATAAAAAATACAAATTTTTTGACACAGTTTTCTGATGAACACCCAGTAATTCTGCCTTTCGATTTTGAGAGTCTGCACTCAGAAAAAAACACATATCTTTCTCCGCTAAAAAATTTCTCTATTTTCGATAATAACAATTTTCTCTTTTTCAAAAAAAATTTTCTTCAATTAGAAGAAATTTTCACCTTTTCGAAGAAATATTTCTTCACTTCTATGAAATGGAAATATTTCAATGTCTCTAATAATGATAAGTATTTTTCTCGCACAAAAGAATTCTCATTTATATAGAAAAATTTATTGAAAATTAAAAACTTTTCCTATATTTTAATAAAAAATTCACTTTTGGATGTATTTCCTTGGTTCAGTGAAATAACGCCCAAATAAAAAATGAAATAACGCCCAAAAAATTTCCATACAAATTTCATAATGAAATAAGCCCCAAAATTTTGGGCTTTATTTCATTTTATTTGAGCGTTATTTCATTTTTTTATTTGGGCTTTATTTCATTATGAAATAACGCCCAAAATATTTTTCAATATTGAAAATATTTTGGGCGTTATTTCATTTTTGATTTGGGCGTTATTTCATTTATTTTGGGCTTTATTTCGTTTTGTTGCTTGGGCGTTATTTAATTTTTTAAAGCCCAAAATATTTTGGGGGTTATTTCATTTTTTATTTTGGGCGTTATTTCACTGAACCTATTTCCTTCAATAAAAACAAATCTTTTCTCAAAAATAAAAAAAGTATTCTTCTCTAAAAACGATATATTTTTACAAATTGATCTTTTTCATGGAAGCTTTTAATCATTATTAGAGAATTTTAGGGTCTATGAAATAACTCCCACGAAATAAGTCCCACTTTTGAAAACGAAATAAGTTCCACCAAAATGAAATGATTTAAAAATTTACTTGAAATGAAATAACTCCCACTCAAAATGAAATAACTCCCCCTTGAATAATATATTTCTTAAATGAATTAAGTCCCACTTTCATAAACGAAATAAGTACCACTTTTTCACTGTTTAATGCGATTTCAAATAAGAAGTATTTGGCTCTTCGAAAAAAACACACGTCGAATAATATGAATAATCAAAGCAGAGGAATAATAAAGAAAAATCGTATGCAAGCTTGCAGAAGGCTTCTTAATGGAATGGATATTACGAATTTTGATAGAGTTCCAGAATTTATTATTAATTCTTTTTTCGGTCAAGGAAAGTATAGAGAACGCCTACTAGTAACAACGTTTGGATTCGTAAATGGATTAAGTACAGATCAATTGTTCTTATTATTAAGATGGAAACCGTTTCGGAAGGATCATCAGATTAAAATTATCGACCTTTATAAATGGCTTGAAGATCCAGTGCATGGTAGACGGTATTATAGTTTTAACGTGGCATTGGGATTAGTTGTATTTTGTTATGGTGATATTAGAAAACATGGAACACGTATTCCAATTTCCTACAAAAAATATAATAAAACACATACATACGTAATTACGTCAACAATTTTTTTTAATATTATTTTTCCAGTAGTTAAGTTCGGTACCTATTTGTACACATTTCTTTAAAGTTTTTTTATTATAGTAAGTTTAAAGTAATTAATAAACAAAAAACGAGAGACATGAGAGATAAAGACAAAAAATGATGGTTGTCCCTTTTACGAAATGTCCAATATATTTATTTTTTGCATAAGAAAAAAATGAGAAATAAAGCCATAATGGCCTTATATTTCATGGCTAAATAAAAATAAATTAAGGGGTATGAAATAACTCCCACTTTACAAAACGAATTTATTCCCACTCAAAACGAAATAAGTCCCATTTAAAATAAAAACGCGTAACGAAATAAGTCCCAGCAATTGACGAAATAAGTCCTACTTTTAAAAACGAAATAACTCCCACTTTCAAAATAGCAATTTTTGGTGGGACTTATTTCGTTTTTAAAAGTGGGACTTATTTCGTGGGAGTTATTTCATAGACCCTGTAAACCACCCAAGCCTCTTCTTAACATCTTCTCTTCTCTCTTCTTAACATCAATAAACATTCAAATGAGGATTACATTATAATTTAGTGATGATTTTCATGAAAAATTATATATGTACTTCTCCAAGAAATTCAGCCTTATGGGTGGATTCCACCCAGACGATAGTCCTCGAGGGTTAAGTAAACAATTTTCTTTGCTGAATGAACGTTTCAAAGTATTTTTGTGCTGTTAAAATCATCTGTTGAAATATTTTTGTGCTTATATTGAACTGTCAATTTTTTTCTAAGCAATAGTTTTTAAATGTGTTTTGCTATTTTTTATTATCGTTGCCAATAGCTCAGTGGATGTGCACTAGACTGTCATGCGGGGGACGTGGGTTCGAACCCTAGCTGTGTAAGTATCAAAAATTGTAATTTAATAATTGAAATAATAATAATTCTGTTTCATTAATAGTTTGGTCAAAAATAACCTTCAAAATAAGTTGCTTAAAATCTTGCAAAAAAAAATTGCAAATTTCATTTTTTATATAAAAAAAATATATTTTAAATAAAAAAACAAAAATGTTGTTGGCCTTGCCGTAATTGAACCGTGGACACTCGAGTACTAGACGCACACGTTAGCACACTCGGCCAAACATGAATTTTCAAACAATGATAAAATTTCAATAAATAAGTTTTTTACGGGTTTCGCGTTCTATAGACCAACAGTCAACCGACTGTTGATTTGAAAGTTTCATTTGTTGGATGGTATTTAACAGTGAAATCTGTTATTTTAACCCATGATTTGTTTGATAAAACAGCATTTTTGCTCTGAGTGTACGTTTTATTCATAGACTCAAAAAGAATGGTATGTTATATTTTTTTAGTTTTATGTTGGTATAGTATGAGGATTTCCTTATAGGTCTTACCCAACAGGCTTAATAGTAAAAATGATTTTATTGTTTTCCAAATAATTCTCTAAGATATTTTCAAGGTCTCAAATGGAATATTATAAAACAAGTTATACCATTAGAAAGGTACGCAAAAGATCAAAAATGGTCAGTTGGTTCCTTTAATTGTACCAGAGGGCTTAAAAGATGAAGCTGACCTTCTTGATATCTTTCAGTTGGTTTTATTAGTTTTTGAAATTCCATTTCTGAGGCTTAGAACAGAGTACATTATACCTTGAAATTTTCTTCAAAATTCTTAAAAACTGTTCTATCGATAGAAAATCGATAGTTAACAGTGGGGTCAACTGACTTTTTCCTTCGACGGTTAGTTTTTCTCAATGCTGCAAAGACTGTTCCGAAAAAATGGTAGCATTAAAAGTTATTCGTTGCTCAACTCGTACAATTTCGACATGACTGGTGTCATTTGTAAAATGAATGCATAAGACTTAATTTTTAGTTTAAATTTTCAATTTTGAGAAATTTCTAAAACAGCCAACAAAAAACGCGCTCTTAAACAAATTCCATCTTTTTCAAAAATCTGTGATCTAAGAAAACACATATAACATAAATTCAAAAGTTTTTGCATAAAAACATCAGCTTTATTAGCTAATATGAAAAAAAATAAATAATGTAAACAAAAATCAAAATACAACTAAACAATAAAAATACAAAAAAATATGTACGGCAAAATCTACAACTGAGACCTCCTGTACGTGCCCAGGTATTCACCACAGTCTGAGCAGTAATGTTGACGATCGCAGCATTTGAAAAAAAGTAGCTTCATCACAGTCTTCGTGGTAGCATGGCAGAGTAGACAGACGATGCTCTGTGACTTGGGGCCAACGGCGAAGTAAACAACTTGACGTGTTGCTGATTCGGAACTTTGCACCATATTAATTTTTTGCTACTGTTAAAGGATAGTAAAAAAGTGAAACACATTCCTTTAAAAATATATATAAAATAAACTTTTAAGACTAACCAAAAATAAAACAAAACTTCCTCTGACGAACTGATAACCAAGAGATTAAAAACAAACTGTTTCGGTTTAAAACATGTTTAAATAAAAATTTTAAATAAGCATTTCTTCGTTACAAATTTAGCAAAATCCTTTTTTCCTCTTTCTTATGTTAGCATTACTTGTATATATAACTTTAGGCCTCGGTTTTGACTGCGCAGTCGCTACATATAATACCTTTAGTAATGGTACATTGGATCCCAATCACTTAAATTTATTGTTTGGTAACTTTCAAAACTAATGAAAAATATTCCACAGAATTTGAAACAAAAAGTAGGTTTTGTTTGGAATTTCAAAACTTTCTCAAAATTTCTTCGAATATCTTCGTTTAATTTATTTTGTAGTGCCACTTTTTAGTTTATTTTTTTTTTTTAAGCAAAACTTGATAAAATTTGAATAAATATAAAAAAAACTCGTAATGGAAAGATCCAGAACAAAACGAGACAGCCTTGATCATGAGAGGAACAAAAGAAACAGCGCTCCAAGAAACTCAAACCAATCAAGAACGTCAAAATCGAAAGAAGCAAGGCAAAGTTTTCAAGAAATTCTTACATCCAAACTGCTCAGTGAACGTACAACAGATGGTCCACATCTTGGCCGTGAACCGAAATGCATGAAATGCCCGGCATGTAAGAAAAAAGTCATAACTCACGTCAAATGGAAACCAAATATGCGAACTCACTTTATTGCGCTGTTATTGTGTATTTTAGTGTAAGTAATACTTCAAGTACGTCAGGATGTCAGAAAATTAAATTTTTTAAAAGAATTTTGGATTCCTGCAGGATCAACAATTTTTCGCAATTATTGTTTTTGAAGAACATGTCACTCAGCGTTAGTGAAAAATCGTAACGTGATGATTTTCTCTCGATCACCCAAATAATTTCCATACGCCATAGCTTCGTTTTCATTTTTTTTTATGGCTTGCACAAAGTTCGTTCACACCAAACGAAAGTGGTTTAGTGGCGATAGTCATTTTGTTGTTTGGTCTAAAACTAAAACAAATATGTGGAAACGGTATCGATTTAACCAGAGCTTATTTGTTCTTCATAGTTTGATTATAGTTTCCATAGTCCTCAGTTTGACCACCATCGGATGACTTGCTGAAGCTCTTCATTAGATTACAAGCTATATATTGGTTCTTAATAATTGTATTAAAACTCGTTGATACCTCCATAGGCCGCATATTCTGATAGGTGTGGATTATCTCAATGAATGAAGGGTATATTTATGACTTTTATTTAGAGATGCCAGCTGAAAATGTAACGGCTGCTTAGGGCTGTACTCAGGCATGAAAGGAATGACCAAGACCGAACAGTACAAAATGTGAAATTTTAACAAAGGATATGTATACGACAAACATTTCTAGATTAATTTTGGACGCAGATTTCAAATATGAACTCAGATTTTCTCCATCAGCTCCAGTTTCCGAGTTATAAGCGAAAATATAAAATTTAGTTCTTTTTGGAATAATTTAAGTAAATCTTTTATACTCATTGACCCATTGTATAATACTGATGTAGTATTATAGGATTTGCATCCGTTTCAGAAAACCTTTGCCTGTAATTTTTATTGTCAGCTCAATCACAACCCGATTTAAAAGTTATTTCAACATTTTTGCTTTGTTGTCCTTGCTTTTAAATGCCATTTTTTTTAACCTGTCACTGTATGGCCAATAAGAGATTGGAGCGGAATTGCCGCATATGTTTCTGTAATTTTAAACACAGATGGATAACAAATTTACTTAGTCTGTCTTACTTTATAAGAAGGTGGATATAAGGTAACACCACATACTTCCGCCCTGTTGCGAATGGTCACATATTAACCGAATGATAGGTTTTCATCTATCATTAAAGCAAGAGCCTCATCTTAGGAGTAATTCGTTGCTTTTTTATTAAGTAAGGCCTGTTAACTGATCTCCGAGAATCGGATAATTGCAAAAGAACCATATCTAATAAATAAATAATAATTTTTTTTCAATTGTGTAAAACTTTGTAACTGTCCGTTATGGACACATGCTATCCTGGCATCGCTTTTCGGAGAATTGCTTGTTTGTGGTGATATACATGCATTCCCTGCAAACATTTTTATAGCTCTCCAAAAAATTACTCTAAAAAGAGTGATTTTTATGCATGATTTATGATGACTTATTAAAAAGACTCATGAAAGAGTCTTAATTATGACTTTTAAATGATTGCTCAGATATAAGACTCACAAAAGAGTCTTATTGTATATGATTTATGAGTACTCATAAAAGAAGCTCATTAAAGAGTTCTAAATGCGACGGTTATATGATTGTTCATAAAAAAGACTCATAAAAGAATCATATATTGATTGTTATATGCGTAGTAATAAAGAATTGACTCATCAAATTTTTTATATGAGTGTTTTATGAGAGAATAGATCGGATAATTGCAAAAACACTATATCTAATAAATAAATAATAACTTTATCGAGCATATTTTTTTTTTTTAATTGTATAAAACTTTGTAATTATGGAAAAACATTATGAACACATGCTATCCTGTCGTCACTTTTGGGAGAATTGTTTGTTTTTGGCGATATACATGCATTTAAATTGAACTACAACAAATGTTCTTTGCAAAGAGACTTCTTAAATGAGTCTTAAAAGAGTATTAAAGGAGTACTAAATATGAGTCTTAAAATAGTACTTAATATGTGTCTTAAAAGAGTATTAAATATGAGTCTTAAAAGAGTATTAAATATGAGTCTTAAAAGCATCATTACTATGATACCAAAAAGACTCATAAAACAGTCATTATAATGATTCATATTTTGGGGCCGACTACATACGAAAATGTACTCATAAAAGAATCTTTTTTGAGCGCATTATGACGATAAAACCTCATTTATATGAATTTTAAAAGAGTCTTAAGAGTCATAATGCTTGCTGGGTTGAAATTGAACTACAACAACCCAGCAAACATTCGGACTCTTAAAAGACTCTTTCAAGACTCATATAAATGAGGATTTATCATCATAATGCGCTCAAAAAAGACTCTTTTATGAGTACATTTTCGTATGTTGTGGGCCCCAAAATATGATTCATAAATATGATTCTTTTATGAGTCTTTTTTAACTCATAGTAATGACGGTTATAAGACTCATATTTGATACTCTTTTAAGACTCATATTGCGTACTTTTTTAAGACTCATATTTAGTACTCTTTTAAAACTCATATTTAATACTCTTTTAAGACTCATATAAGAAGTCTTTTGCAACATTTTTTGAAGTTAAATTTGAATGCATGTATATCGCCACAAACAAACAATTCTCCGAAAAGCGTAGCTAGGATATATCCATAACAGACAGTGACAAAGTTTAATAAAATTTTTTAAAAATATATTCGATTAAGTTCTTATTTATTCATTCGATATGGTGCTTTTGCAATTATCTGATTCTATTTTCCCATGAAACACTCATATATAAGACTCTTTTAGGAGTCTTCTTTATAATTACGCATATATCAATCAAAATATGATTCTTTTATGAGTCTTTTTTATGAACAATCATGTTACCGTCATATTTAAGACTCTTTAATGAGTGTCTTTTATGAGTACTCATAAAGCAGATACAATAATGACTCTTTTATGAGTCTTATTTTTGAACAATCATTTAACAGTCATATCAAAGACTCTTTCACGAGTCCTTTTAATGAGTCATCATAAAACATGCATAAAAAACACTCTTTTTAGAGTCATTTTTTGGAGAGCCTCAGAAAATGTTTGCAGGGAAATGTTCGTTCCAAAAAGACTTCCTATATGAGTCTTAAAAGAGTATAACATATGAGTATTAAAAGAGTACTAAATATGAGTCTTAAAAGAATACATAATATGAGTCTTAAAATCATCATTACTATGATTAAAAAAAGACTCATAAAACAGTCATTTTTATGAATCATATTTTGTTTTTAATGTTGCATTGTGCAGTGTCTTAAAAACAGTTCTGAATTTTACATAGAAATGTCCGTCTTATCAGACCTCAAATTGAAAATATAATATCATTTATTAAGGGCCGTTTTATTTACTTTTATAACTTAAGATTAAAGAATAATTTTGGGATTTTTCGGCGTTTCTAACTTTATTCATTTTATTCACTTCAAGTTGTCAAACATATATTTAGAAGTTCAAGTTTATACATAACTTTTGTTTGATAACTGGAGTCAGCTTGTGATTTTTTTAACTTCCAAAAATATGAGCAGTTATGAGTTCTAACTTGGGATATTTGGTTTAACTTTTGTTTTTTGTTTCAATCACAAACAGTTTCGAATATATGTACGAGTTAAACAAATTGTAGCTGTATGTTAAATATATGCAGAATACGCCGAGTTTTGAAACGGTCGTACCTACAGTTGGGAATTAGTTTTCTTGAATCATTTGGACGCAATTAACTCGAATCCATGGTTAAAATTTTTCTACCTGTGATGTTTTCGCCAGGACGGGTGTTGGAGTAGTCGAACAATAGCGATTGACGGAAATTCAAATCTTTATCAGACTGCACAGTAACTTTATGTTTTTTTACCGGAAACACTAGGAGTCCAGTCACAAAAATGTCCGGAAAATCCTGTCAGATATTGATACCATCGCGATATCTTCGTCCTCCATGTCATCAGGTGTAAGCAATAAGTTCGTGGGCAAATGTTAACATGAAATTACAGCTGTGAAATTTCTGGCCCTTCACCATTCAGCAACGAATCGACACACGGTAGTTTAAAACAATATTATCATGGAGATCGACTCTGTTCATGAAAATATTATAGTTTGTTGTTAAGATTGCTGCACTGTGGCTTGACTAGGCTGATCTTCCCGTATTCGTTGTTTACGTACACTCAGAAAAAAGTGTCTCGGAATATGATAAAAAAGGCATCATATTTAGAGAAAAATGGTATAGACTTTGCTCCAGAGAATGCTATTCTCTAATTGCGATACTTAAAATTCTCTAAATATGATAAAAAGGTTCCATGAAATAGAAAAATATATCGTTTTTAGAGAAAAATACTTTTTTTTTTGAGAAAATATTTGTTTTTATTGAAGAAAATACTTCTCATAGTGAATTTTTTATCAAAATATAAGAAAAGTTTTTCATTTTCAATAAAATTTCTCTATAAATGAGAAATTTTTTGTGCGAGAAAAATACTTATCATTATTAGAGACATTGAAATATTTCCATTTCCTAGACGTAAAGAAATAATTCTTCGAAAATGTGAAAATTTATTCTAATTGAAGAAAATTTTATTTGAAAAAGAGAAAATTGCTATTATCAAAAAAAGAGAAATTTTTTACCGGAGCAAGGTATGTGTTTTTTTCTCAGTGTATGATCGATATGAGCGGGTAAACTTGGTTGAAGTTCGACAGTAAATTCACAAAAGCAATAAAACAAAACGGAAATAAACATGCCACATTGTAATCTAACGGTTAAATGTTCGTTTGCATTCAAAATTTAATTGTCTCCAACCGCCACTGTTCAACTAGACGAACAATCATTATTGCGCATTTTCTGTGACGAACTGCAACTGCTCGACTAAATATAAGTGTTAAGGTAATTCAACACATATTTTCAAAATTTGTTCATAATAATAAACTGCATTGGTGAAGAAATTATTTATAATTATGTTTCATTTTACACAGAGAACATAGGTCATCACATAAGGTATTTTTCAAACCCCACTGGTGCTCGTAACGGGGTTAGAGAAGACTGCTTTTACTTTTTTCTGAAAGCCAATAAAATTTGCTATAATATTGCATCAGCTATAATATTCTTCAAATGTTTAATAATTTCAAAATTTGTTCACTTAAAAAGTCTTATAAAAGAAAGATGTTCTGGAAGAACGAATGCATGGGTTCTTTAATTAATGTATCAGGTAAACCCCCTGAATCGAATTATATAAAACACTAACAAATGCGATTTAATCCCGCTTATAAAATATTCACGTACGAATCATATATATATATATACTAGTTCTTTCCCGTCAAAAATGACGGGTCCGTTTCCACTTATTCGATTTTAAATTATTCAAATAATAATTTTTAGTTCCGAATACTCATAAAATACCTCAAAGTACCCAGCAGTTATTTTGGAGACAATTGCAAAAACCAACTAGTTTACTTCTAGTGCAACAAGAGCTTTTTTTTTTTAGCTTGAACCAACGCTCAGGGGATGCCCCCTATTAATGCGAAAGCATTGTGTTGATTCGGAAGATGGGTAATAGGCTAGTTGGAGGGTGGAAAGATGAGAAGTGACGGTGAACATTTGTTTTGAATTTACACAGGTCAAAACTGCCAGGAAACACATCCGCAGGGAGATTATTCCACAATTTTATTGTGCGACTGAAGAACGAATTATCACGGTAATGCGAGGTTCTGTTGGGCAACAAGGCAATACTGTAGGGATGGGCTAGGTGAGCTGCCCGAGTGGACCTGGGAAATACTCGAGCTGGTGGAGTCAGGTCGTGTACCTCCCTTGAACACTTCCCATGGTAGTACCTGTATAACAGGCTTACTGACCCAACATTGCGTCGATGACCAAGAGAATTGAGAGATGATGAAACGTTATCATCCCCAATCAAATATATCGCACGGCGTTGAATTCGGTCCAGAAGCTCCAAATAATATCTTGAAGCCCCTGTCCAAATGTGCGAATTGTACTCCATTTTCGGCCTGATATATGAGGTATAGATAGTGCGTAGATCAGTTGAAGTGAAATATTTTTTGCACCGTTTTAAGAAACCTAGGCACTTGGCCGCTTCTTTCGACACATCGAAAATATGATCATTCCAACGAAGGTCGGATTGAATCGATATGCCCAGAACGTCAAGAGTGGCTGACTCCGCAATATCTACACCATTCATATTGAGGGGAGCTAAAGGGCAATCCATTCGCTTGTGACTTAACAAACAACACTGGGTCTTGCTTGCATTAAACTCTACTCTATTAGCAAGACCCCACTCGGAGATTTTTTGCAAGTCATTGATGAGTGAGTCACTCATATTTTGCCTCTTTCTCTCAATCTCCGAAGAGCTCGGGCGTTTTTTGAACGAATATGAATGACAAATGCTGCTGTCGTCAGCAAACGAATGGATTGGGTTATGAGTCAACGACAGAAGGTCGTTGATAAAAACCAAAAACAAAGTAGGAGATAGGACTGAACCCTGCGGTACACCCGCATCGGTGGTGTGTTCTCTGGACGAAATGCCGTCAACCACGACACGTAAGGATCTATCCTTTAGAAAACACGTGATCCACCGAGCAAAGTTTATTCCGACTCCAAATGCAATTAGTTTTGACACGAGTGCTTTATGCCACACACGATCAAACGCCTTTGAAATATCTAGAGCAACGACCTTGCTCTCGCCAAATGATTGAAAGCATTGGTTCCATTTTTCGACGAGGAACGCCATTAGGTCACCAGTAGAGCGTGCCCTGCGGAAACCATATTGGCGATCATTGAGCAACCCGTTTTGCTCCAGATAATTCATTAGGTTGAAATTAATAACGCTCTCCATAACTTTAGAGAGTGTAGAGCATATTGCAATGGGTCGGTAGTTCGCAGGGTTCGTGGCATCACCCTTTTTAGGTATCGGTTGGACATTTGCGACCTTCCAACAAGATGGAAATACTCCTGTCCTGTAGGAGATGTTGAAAAGGTTGCGCAAAGGCCGAGCAAGAGTAGAAGCACACACTTTAAGCACAAGTGGTGGTATGCCATCAGGACCAGAGGCTTTATTTACGTTGAGTTTTGCAAGGACCCTTTTAACCGCTCTCGTTCGAAAGTAAATCTCCTGCATTACAAAAGGTTTACCCTCTATGAAGGGCAGTGGCTGATAGCTAGCCGGGATTGTGGAGTTTTGTGCAAACAGGTTAGCCAAAAGGTTCGCCTTATCAGCCGAGTCTGTGAAGATTTGGTCATCTTTTAAAAGAGTTGGAATCGACGAAGATGTTTGATTCTTTACTCTTTTAACGAACGACCAAAAGTTTTTGCTCCCTTTGGGGCAGAGAAGAACCTGTTCTCTTAAGCGAGTTTCGTGAAGAAACTTTTCGCGCTCTAAAATTGCATTACAGCGATTCCTAGCCTCGATGCGAAGTCTTTTAGTATCAGCATTTTTGTTAGAACGCCAATTCTGAAAGGCTTCCTCTTTGGACCTGACTGCAATCCTACAAGTCTCATTAAACCATGAGTGATCTTTTGGTTTAATGCTTCTCATCTTATTGGGGATGAAAGACCGCATTCCCAATAAAATAATTTCTTGTACCATAACTGCCGCGGCATTCACATTTCTGTCAGCGAAACATAATTTCCAATTGAAGTTGCGATAAAAATTATTTAGCGCAGTCCAATTTGCTTTATCATAAAACCAAGCAATCCTCTTCGGGGCTTTAGGCGTAGAGGTGCAGAGGTTAGAATATGAAAAAGCAGCGGAGATGGTACCATGGTCCGAGTTACCAAGAGGTGCGTTGACAATCACATCATATTTTTCATGATGCGAAGTCAGAAAGAGGTCTAGGATTTTATGGCTTTGCACATCATTTCGTGGGAAAAAAGTTGGTTCCTTCACTAGTTGAATCAACCGATTCGATTCAGCAAAAAGCTCAACATATTGACCTTCAGGTGTAATTTGGCCAGAATGACATAACCAAACCGGGTTGTGGACATTAAAATCGCCGGCTACGACGATTTCGCTGTCAGGGAACAACCCCAAAATGTGCGTTATCGAATCAGAGAGGGAATTCAGTTTGTTAAAAGTGGGCTCCCTCCCTAGATTCGGGCTTCTATACACGTAACAGAAATGTAGCATATGCGAACGGACCCTGAATTTCACCCACATGGAGCTAAACTCCGGATCGGCTACGGTCAGACTCCGTTCGCACTGATAGGCTACATCTGTTCTAATATAAAGGGCGATGCCCCTATGCAGAGAAAACAATGGCAGTAAGTGATACCCAGGTATATGAAAATCCAGTGGATCTGCATCCTCACTCACCTGGGCCTCACTTAGTGCCATTATTTGAGTCCTATGTAGAGTACAATATGCGTATACCGAGAAGAAATTCGCTCTCAGCCCACGTACATTGCTAAAATCCATGCGAAAATGACCCGACATTTTCTCACAGTGTAAATTCGAAACAAAAAAGGTATAACAGATAATTAGCTGCTACTGAAAAAGAGATTAAACACCATGGACATACAAAGCATGCAGAGGCAAGTGTTATGCCTTTACCCCGCACAATTCTGTCCACAGTGCATTCTCACTCACAGCAGCAACTAATCGGTGAGGATGGCGGAGTTGACGGACACGAAAAAACAACAATTACTCACGCGCAAAGAGCATAGAAAAGCCCTTCGCTTGGACAGCCAAAAAATTTTTGTAAGCAGTCTCCAGCGATAGAATTGTTGTTGCTGGCAGAGCTGGTGCAAAAGACGTTCAGCATAGAACAGTTCGACTTTATTTTGATATTCTATGTTTTTCTTGACAGCAGGAAAAATCAAAAAAAAAAATATAACATTCAAGCTCTAAATATGTTGCGACTCGTTTTTTCAATTAGTTTTTGCACTTATAACTTTTGCGAACACTTTCGATGAACAGGTAAAATTAATTTTATATTTCATATATTGTGCCAACGTATTCCAAAAAAGGCTATAAATTGATCTTAAAATAACCAATTTTAGACTGTATCAAAAAGGACCAGTTTAGAACTACTCATAATCGAACTAGTACAGATATAGGGAAAAAGGAATGTTTATGAGGACAATTGTCTTTTCCTATGACATCAACCCGTAAAAAGCGTCAGTTTTCTAAATCTAAAAAGGTATTGTAGTGGGACCAGTACTGGCCTTTTTTGGAACTAGTTCAGAACTATTCAAACTCTGGTCCCTTTTTCTGCAGGGTAAAAACGGAAACCATAGTAGGTACGACGAAATGTGTTTAAAAATATTTTGTAAAACTGAAACTTTCATAATGAAAAAAAAAATATAAAGTTTTTGAAGTTTCAACAAATCACAAAACAGAAAATGCCTAAAACTATGCTCTGAAATTTTTCAAAAAAATCAAGCGTTCCGCACTCACATTTTACGGAATTATGTTTAGCATGATGCCAAAAAAATAACTTTTTTTAACTTTAAGATATAAAGGTGTAACTATACTCATTAAAGAGAGTATAGATTTAGCTTCATTTCGTAGTACTTTAAAATATCCTTGCATACAGGGTGCCTGATAACTAGATGTTTGAAAAAATCTCTTTTTTTTGAGGTGTTGTGTTTTTAATCTTTTTATCCATTTTCCTCGTAGAAAATCAAACATTTTATAATTTTATATTATTAAAAAGGATATCTTCTTTACAGAATAATGCTCTATACTGCAAGTTTTAAAATACAAATTATAAAAATAGTTGTTTTAAAAAATGCAAGAAAATTGCACTTTTATATTTAAAATGCCATGAATATAAGAAGGAATCAGAAAGAGTCGTCTAAGCAACATTTGTTAAGCTAATGGATATCTAAATTTTCACCGAGTGGCTTTACGATATTTGCAATGGTTTTGCAGAAAAATGAGCTACAAAAAAAGTTCAGTACAAAAAAAGTATGTTTTTGACCCTTTTTCTGCATCAAATGCCAACCTTGCCGCTCCATGCCTACAAAAATTAATCATAAATTAATTTTTATTGATGGATTTTTAAAAAATTCAAATTAAATTTTTAAAAATTTAAATTAAAAATTTTTGGTCAACAATGGGCATAGAGTAGAATCAAAATTGGATTAAATGTTGTTTTAGGCCCATGGGGATAACGCTCAATGTGTTTATTTATGTATACATGATCAAATAAAATCTTATGTGGAATTTAAATTTTTAATATTGTATGTTTTTAATTTCAGTTTTTAAACCGTTTAAAAACAGTTACGTTTGTTATATAAAAATGCTTTAATTTTGGCTTAAGAATCAACAATAAAAAAATATTTAAGTAGACTACTTGATGATGTCTATTCAATTTTTAATAACATAAACTCAAAGGATATTTTTGCAATGACAAAAAAAAATTAGGATATGTCTCATTACAAGGTGTCAGCAAATCAAAGTGGCGTTCAAATAAATGTACACAAAATATCTTCGATTTGGTAGAAAATGACCTAAAAAACATTAATTTCATCGTAGGCACAAAATTGGTGAGAAAATAGTTTGACTGCAATGCAAAATGGAATGTATGAAACGTTTAGCTGAAAATGAAGATGCAGCTCTTAAAAAAGACGTGTGAAAGCAAGAAATTATTTTGAAAGCTTTTAATGCGC
Organism: Tetanocera ferruginea; assembly: GCA_958299015.1. Taxonomy (NCBI): domain Eukaryota; kingdom Metazoa; phylum Arthropoda; class Insecta; order Diptera; family Sciomyzidae; genus Tetanocera; species Tetanocera ferruginea. The sequence goes on along the minus strand of OY282640.1, from coordinate 59,895,719 downwards.
GGAATCATAGCGTAGAAAACGACTTATAAAAAAACTTTTAAATTTTCTTTGTTATACATAGATTTTTTTTTAAAAAACACCTACCTAAAATTTTTTTTTTTAAATATCTCTTTTGTTTATAAATCATTTTTAACAAAAAAAACGTTGTTGAAAAGGTGATGAAATCTTCTATTTGGTCAGCAAATAAATTTAGTAGAAACAGCTTCAGAAGATGACGCTTTTCTTATTTTTTTAAAAGGATCAGCATTTTTGACATCCAAAAGTCAGAATTGACATTTAGAATGTCTTACCAAAACATGGGCTTTACAGTCAATTTTCAACTTTTAGAAGTTTTTAATACAAATTGGTTAGTTTAAATATTAAAATTGAGCTCTATCGGAAGTAACCTTTAAAAAGCTTCTCAATTACCACGAATAAAAATAACAGCCAAGTCCCTGAACAAACATTGCTAGAACTATATATCTTCACCATCTTCAACAGTAAAAAAAAACTTTTTCTAAAAAACGCTGTTTTGGCATCATGCTAATTATGTTATAGTAATAATATATTTATAAGTTCTAACTTAATTCAGTGTAAACAGAGTAAGGTTTACTTGGTTACAAGACGTAATCAATGTAGAAAATCGACATTTAAAAACTATGCTGACGAGTTGTAGGGCTTTCCCCACAGTGCATATTCGAAAGAGTTTTGCAGACCGTGAAGGCTTGGCTTAATTAATAGCCCTCTTGTAATTGACTTCATTCCAAAACATTGAAAAATAACGTTCAATAATTGATGTGTTAAGCAATTAAATAATTTATTAAATAGTTAAGTAAAAGATTTACTGACATTGCAGTACACCTGAAGAGTGGATAATTCAAAATGCAACATTATATCCATGAGTCACTATAGACTTTTTGGTTCTTAGTCATCGGCAGAGTCGAGATTAGGTTTTAGGTTCAGATACTTCTTAATTACAGCATTCGTTGATGTTAAAGCTATTTAACATGAAGCAGTGAAGATTGTACAGGAAATTCATCTATTGATTGGTGTTCAAGCATCAATTTCTTAAAGTTGATGACGGGACCAAGCTGGAATTGTACCAGGTTATAATTGTAAATATTGCCATTTTTTTAGCTCACCTTAAAATTAATTAATATTTGATTTGTTTCAAACTATTTTTATTCGCAGATTTGTGTGCTTCTTGTATTCAATTTGAAACTAGAAAATTTTAAATTAATTTCTCAAGTTATGACTGTCAAATATCATTAATTTCCCTGGGATTTTTTCATAACTTGAATATTTATAACTTGACTTAACTTGTACTCAAAAAGCGTCGGCTTGATATTTACAAAACTGAATAAAATCAAATTTCAACTTGAGAAATTAAAATTCAAAACTTCGCAAGTTATACAAAAAGTCAAGTTAATAAAAGTTATTGAACCGTCTCAAGTTAGTTCAAGCTGTAAAAAGTGAATAAAACGGCCCTAAGAATGTAATAGCCCGTTTCAAAACAGAAGAACATTTTTTAATTTCATTTTTTGATGAGCAGAGCGAAATTATTTCTAAAGCTAGACATTTTTTTTGAGCGTAATTTATTGGTCTTTTTGTACTGTTTGTTTGACTTTAAGTTTTTTGTGTGTGTTTTTTACTGTTTTTTGACACAGTACTTAAAAAACCACCGATAAATTTTATTGTGTTATGACGAAATCTGTTTTGCGTCACAGGATAACACAATCAAAACCTTAAATCCTTTTTCGACCTATATATTTAAAAACAAATTATTGTCTTAAGAAAAAAAAAATTGTGAAGTGAAATTCCGGCTGACAAATTATATTCTGAATTTTTGTTTTCAATTTTGATTGGTTGATTTTGAAAAAAAACTAGTAAGGTATATCTTTGACTTGGGCGAAGTTAAAATACCCCCACGACTGATTCTTAAGGGTTAAATAATCTTAAATTAGAGAGCTTTTTGTATGAGATTTTAGAAGATTTTGTTATTTTTATGTGTCTAAAATACAAACATATCAAATTCTTTTTCTGAAGCATAAATATAAGCCATTTATAAAATATTAAATTTTGGGGTTGTATAGGAGGTGGGCGTGTTAGTGGGTGGATGACGCCCATTTTTCTAACACACCTAAGTTTTGACATAGAACACAGAAATACCGAGTTTCAGTTTTGTAACTTTAATATTAGTCTCTTTATAGAGTTTTCAATTTTGGGGTTGTATGGGAGGTGGGCGTGTAAGTGGGTGGATAACGCCCATTTTTCTAACACACTTAATATTTGACATATAACACACAAATACCGAGTTTCAGTTTTGTTACTTGGATATTAGCCTCTTTATAGAGTTTTCATTATTTGTGTTGTATGGGAGGTAGGCGTGGTTTTCAACCGATTTAGCCCATTCTCGAACTTGATCTTAGTTTTTTAGAAAAAAGCTTAAATATCGAATTTCAGCACAATAGTTTCAAAATTACGGCTGTAATCGTGTCCACAGACAGACAGACAGACAGACGGACAGACAGACGGACAGACAGACGGACAGACAGACGGACAGACAGACAGACGGGCATGGCTAAATCAACTCAGGTGGTGATGCTGATCAAGAATATATATACTTTTCTATACCTACCACGCCTCCTTATGGGCGTTACACACGTCGTGACAAAATTAATATACCCCTTACGCAGTACGCGTGGGGGTATAAAAAGTAAAAGTCCTATATTTAACATCTATACCTCTTTTAATTTTACAAAGTACTAGATATTGAAATTTTCTTTACAAAATTTGGAAAGCAGTCAAATGACTCGAACCCGTTGAAACCGTATGTTACGATTAATTAATTGCTTATCCATAAAACATATCAAGAAAATAAATAGCACAAATAAGTGGGGAAACACTGCTATATTTAAATAAACAGTCTTTTTTTAGACTAACGCAAGTCAGATAAGAATCAACCAACGTAAACAAACTTTATCAGAACAACTGCGACCATTTTTATTTGACTTTTTGTTTTGTTTTCACAAGAGAAAATCGTTCAAATAAATGTTGGTCTATATATTATTCTTAATCATGACTAATTTATTGAAAATAGCGATAGTTTTTATTTTTAATGCTTTTAATGTGTGCCTTAAGATTATTATGAAGTCATCAATAAAAAATAATGAATCATTTCATAGAAAATATATTAGAATAATTTTCCAAAATATGTATATTTTATAATATATATATATTTGAATAACATATTTAAATATTAATATGTATATTTTACTTTTATTTTAGTTTATGGCCCTGTGTATGTCTTCCTTACTGCGTGCCATCTTGCGGGGATATCAATCATTACTGCCCTAGATGTGGTGAATACATCGGAACTTCTTAGAGCCACAGCAGAGTTGTCAAAACTTAAAATTATCCTGTTTCTTGCGCTTACATGAATAACTGAGCTATTTTTTTTTTTTAAATGTGCAAAGCTTTAATATTGTATAGTGCATATTTTATGTAAACTTAAACTGAAATATAAAGAAAGAAGAATAAGCTGAAAAACAATGTTCATACGATACTTTTTTAAATATTCAAAATTTTTCAAAACTTTTTTGGTGTGTTTGCTTTCTACTATAAAGTTATGGTGAGGACAGTTTCATGTTGCTCTGCATAACAGCAATATCTCATTATTGAGGTTGAAAAATATTTACTTTGAATCGTGAAACAAGCCTAAATTATTTACTTTAAACCATCTTGTTAAATAAAATAAAAAATTAAGAGTTCCCGCACGGATATCCTGAAAATAAATTAAGAACGAAGAAGTAATGGTTAACAAAAAATATTTTGAATACAAAGTATAGGCAAATTATCCTAATCTGAGGCAAAACTTCTGTTATTCCGCTGGAAGACAAAACGAACTGCCCTGATGATTTGCCCACTCTCGAACACCACGTAAAACTGCACATGAGAATAACATGAAAATTCCAAGTTTATTCGATAATCTTCCAAAGATTGACCTTGCGATTTATTAATTGTAGTTGCAAATACAAGGCAAACACACCTAAATGGAAATAAGTGGTATTCTTGGAATAGGAACATACTTGGCTTCTAACCTTCCTTTGATTACACTATGGAACAAATTCTGGTTAGCAAAAGTTAGGTCGATTCTGGGAGTCAGGAGTGGAAATAGAGGCTAAATTAGAAGACCCGAATCGCGGCGTTTGTTTATGTTAGTTTGAATTTTTTTTAAGTCGACCTTATTTTATAATTTAGCCTCTAACTTTTGCTAACCAGAATTTTTTCCAAAGTGTTATTTTGCTTCAATCAAGTTGTTCATCAGTTTCTTAGCAGTGAACCTTGTTCCATTGCCATAGCTTCGGTTGGTTCAGATTGCGTAACATTGCTATCACTTAACCGATCATGAATTGTTAATTGAGCGAAGGCATTCCTGGCAAATCCAATTAATTCGGAAATTCAACTGGGTAGTTGACAACTTCATGTGGATCGGTAATTGAATCGATCGACTTTGATTGAATCAATGCAATTCTCTAGCAATTATATTTTGAATTTGTATGTTCAAATCATGAGATGGAAAGGAAATGACACGAGAGGAAGGATAAATAGGAATTGTTACATTGTCAATGCTTAATAGTTGTGTGGAAAATTTTTTGTTTTGCAACTTTAGGGTTTTCACATGATTCCACAAATAAGATGGACTTAAGTTATCATTTATTTCATCAGCAGCTGTTGGTTTTGAAATGACAGGTGTTTGCAGTAAATCACCAGCCAGCAGAATCATTGCACCTCCAAGGCTATCTTGATTGATTAGTCAATCTCTTAACGTTAGAGCAAGTGCCTCCAATGCTCGTTTGAGAACCATCGAACACTCATTCGAAATAATTATTTTGCACTACTGGAGTGCTTTCGCTATTGCTAAATTTGTGGTTATGTTGTCAATGTATTTATTTATTGTTTCCAAACTCGATGGCAGTGGAACAACTGAATGGGCTGTTCGTCCTCCTGATAGCAAACCAGCAACGATCCCAAATTAATCTACAGCCAGCGCTATTTTGGATTTTGCGAGAATTGAAGCTAAAATCAGGGATATAAGAAATTATTTTCTCGTTCCATCAGGTACGTCAAAGAAAAATATTTCTCCATTGCCATCGCTGACTGCTATCATCAAAGTGTCATACGCAACTTTTTCTGCTGATACAAAAATGACCCTTGTGCTCATACTGATTGATTAGGACATTTCTTATCATATTCCACAAAGAAGCTCCTTTATGCTTTTAAACAGCTCCACCACCGTTTTTAATCAGCTCAGCCGGTAGGCTATTGCCTCTGGTAGTTTTATTATTTTTAAGCCGCGCAATAGCTATTAAAAACTCATTTAAGTCAGGCTGCGGAACTTCAATGTTGTCATCCATAATTGGAATTCTGCGAGAATTCATTTTGGGATTCATCTCTGTTGGTGGATTTGTTGTATCGCCATTAAGTTTTCCTCCAAAACATCAGTTTACATTAGATATATGTCACTAGATTCCCATTTTAGTCCTTTTAGAAAAGGGGACCCGATTTTGAGAGAACTTTTTTGAAAAATTTAAGAACGTCATTCGTGAACTTTGCATCTCAATTTTCTTGCACTCGCGCATTTGTGCCTCTCGTTTTTATTTGTCTAAAAAACCGTTTTATTCGTCTAAAACACTTTGTCATGGAGGCTTATTATACCGACAATTTGACCAAATATATTTTTTTGACCAATGCGGCAGCGCTTTTATACCTCTTTAAGGCGCTCGTAAAAGTTTTTTTGGTCTAATAGTATTTTTCTTGTGTCGGAGAGTAGGTATATATTAATCTGATATTGAAAAAATTTTGCATTGAAGCGGACTATGGCAAGTCGTTCGCTCACAGGGTGAGTCGAAACACATGATGCCGTATTCTCTTGTCAACTACAAATCCGGATCCAAATTCGTGCTTCTCCACATGGCCACTGTCATAGATATCACAGGATCCTTGCCGTGAGTAACCGTGTCCCTTCCATCACATTTTTTTATTTCCAGTGATATTGGCTTTATAAATTTCTAAGATGTTAATCAGCTGAATAGAAGCACCATTCCAATTGCGGGTCCGGACATTCAAGGTGCAAATCCGTAAATCATTATCAGTTTTCGTTTGCTGTAGTCGTCATCAGATTTGTGGATCATTGTTTTATTAATTCTTAAACTTTTCATTGAAATAATTTTATTGCGTGGTGGGCTTCAGGCCCAACGAACAGTCTTTGCTTGATGGCCAAAGGCAGTCCGCTGCTCAAATTAGCTGCCAAAGTCTATCGGCTTGAGACGATTTCGACTATGATTTCGATTTCGGATAATGCTGGCCTCTCCAAGTTGAGGCAGTCAGACACGTTGCCATGTGAAGAGTGCCCCCTTGTCACCCTTGACTATGAAATAACTAGAAAATATATTTTCATGCTGAATTACAATGCGGCAGTGGCAGTGATCAGCTGTTATTTTAGGATCTACTGCCACTGCCGCAGTGCTACCATACAAATAAACGAAAATATTCATGGAGGCAACATGCAAATAATTATACTACTAAGGAAAATTCCACATTCATTGTTTTTGATGCTGACGCTTTTTATACCCTAAACCTGAAAGGTCAGGGTATATTAACTTTGTGCAAATGTTTGTTACGCATAGAACTAAGCGAGTCCAACATAGAAATGCATATATATTCTTGATCAAGGTCACCTCGTGAGTCGAGCTATCCATGTCCGTCTGTCCGTCCGTCCATCTGTGTGTTGTCCGTAAACACAGGATAACAAGAAGAAGTTGAGATAATTAGATGAAATTCGGTACCCATGGTCGCATGGCTCCAATGATCTGCACTCTTGAATATTTATACCCCACGCGTACTGCGTAAGGGGTATATTAATTTTGTCACGACGTGTGTAACGCCCATAAGGAGGCGTGGTAGATATAGAAAAGTATATATATTCTTGCTCAGAATCACCACCTGAGTTTATTTAGCCATGTCCGTCTGTCTGTCCGTCTGTCCGTCTGTTGACACGATTACAGCCGTAATTTTGAAGCTACCGTGCTGAAATTCGATATTTAAACTTTTTTTTTAAAAAACTAAGATCAAGTTCGAGAATGGGCTAAATCGGATGAAAACCACGCCTACCTCCCATACAACCCCAAAATTGAAAACCCTACAAAGAAGCTAATATTAAAGCTACAATACTGAAATTTGGTATATGTGTATTCTATATCAAAACTGAGAAGTCTATAAAAAATAAGCGTCATCCACCCACTAACACGCCCACCTCCCATACAACCCCAAAATTGAAAACTATATAAATAGGCTTCTGACGAAGCTACAAAAGTAAAATTAGATATTTATTCTTTTTATAATATAATTAAGATGTGTTAGAAAAATGGGCGTCATCCACTGACGAACACGCCCACCTCCCATATAACCCATAATATTGAAAACTCTAAAAATAGGCTAATATTTAAGCTACAGACCTGAAATTGGGTATTTGTGTATATTATATCAAAATTGAGGCGTGTTAGAAAAATTGGCATCAACCACTCAAGAACACGCCCACCTCCCATACAACCCCTAATTGAAAATTTTATAAAGAGGCTTGTTTTTATTTTTCAGGAAAACAATTTGATTGAATGTATTTTAGACGTCATCAAAATAGTAAAATTTTTTGAATTCTCATATAAAAAGAGATGCAATTTAGGATTTTGTACCATTACGAATCGCAGGTGGGGGTATTTTAACTTCGGCCAAGTCGAAGATATACCTTACTAGTTTTTGTATCCGCCCACGGACACGCCTACCTCCCAAACAACGCAAAAATTGAAGACTGCATAAATAAGCTTATAACTAACTTATAACAATAAAATTTGGTGTGTAAGTGTTTTTTATCAACACAAAGATGTCTTCGAAAAGTGGTTGTCCTCCGCCCACGGGCACGCCGACCTCCCATACAATCCAAAAATTTAAAACGAAATAAATAAGCCTCTGTTTAACCTACAGATATAAAATTTGGCATGTGTGTTTTTTATGACAAAAGAAAGATTGTTTGGAAAAATGAACATTATCCGCTTACGGACACGCCTACCTCCCATATTACGCAAAAATTGAAGACTGCATAAATAAGCTCATAATGAACCTACAACAATAAAACTTGGTGTGTATGTGTTCTGTATTAACACAAAAATGTTTTCGAAAAATGGGTGTCATCCGCTCACGGACACGCCCACCTCACATACAACCAAAAAATTTAAAACGGAATTAATAAGCCTCTGTTTAACCAACAGAGATAAAATTTGGCACGTTTCTTTTTTATGACAAAACAAAGACGTTTTTGGAAAATGGACGTCATCCGCATACGGACACGCCTACTTCCCACACAGCCCAAAAAGTTTCAAACTGAATAAATAAGGTTGTGTGACCATGTGTTGTGGTTACCATGGCGTGCAGGTTAAGTGTGTGGCTTAGCACGCTCGGAGCCCGAGTTCGATCCCCAGTTGCGGCTAAAAGTTTTTTCAATAACAAAATTTTTCTGATCGGTCACCACCTCTCTGCAGACAATGGCAAACATCAGAGAGTAAATAATGCCATGTAAAGCTTCTTGAGAACATGAACTTTAGCCGTTCGGAGTCGGCATAAAACATGTAGGTCCAGTTCTCAGTTAATTGTGTGCAAACATTTAATAACACACACAACACAATTGATCATAGAAGCTCGGTCAAAGTCCTTTCAAGGGCTGAAATGGCCAATTTTTATTTGTTTGTCGTTGTAAATAAGGTTGTGTTTGTCAAAGATAAATTAAATTTGGTATGTATGTATTTTATACCAAAACTAAGGTGTGTTCAAAAATTAAGAGTAATCCGTCCATGAACTCGCCCACCTCCCATTGCAAAAGCACAATAAAGGCATTAACTGTGAACTACATTAATAAAACTTGGTATGTGCAAATTTTTCATTAACATTTAAATGCATATAAAATATAGGCTTCATCCGCCTACGGAGACGCCCAGTTACAATAAAACTTTTTTTGTTATTTTGAAAAGTGAGTTTAGGATATTTCATAATCGGCCAAGACCGACTTTAGACTTTCTTTACTTGTTTTTTTTTTTAATTTTTTGTGTTCGCTGAAAATTCCATATTTTCAGAGAATATAAAAAAATCTGTCATATTTTTCCTATGCTTATTTTTTTGCGATAAAAATCCCTACAAGTAGGGAATTTTCCCTACATGTACCAACACTGACTAATACATATACCCTGAATGCAGTACGCGAGGGAGTTGTGATTTTTAAAAAATTTTGATTGAAACAATATTTTTGCTTTCATTCTTCTGCAACAAATAGATATAATTTTAAAGTCCAAATAATTTTTAACTTGACTTATGCATATAAAGATAACTGCAAACCTGCCAGTAGATAACATTTTCATTGTTTTATTGTTAAATTTTTTTTTTCAATTAAGTCTACTTAATATTTAACCGGAAACGCGATAAGCAGTTTTTAATATAACCTACAAATTAATGCTTTTTTAAGTACAGACATTTTATTTTTTGCATCAAATACTGTTGGCAAGTAGAAGAAAGTTTACCATTTACACAGAGATTCTGAGAATTCAAAACCTAACTGCGGTCAAAACATGATATGACTTCAGTATAAATGCTTATGATGAATGCTATTTGTAGAATATATAAACAAAAAAAGTTGAATTAATTGAGCTTAAAGCAAAAAATATCCTACACATGTTGTTTTAATTCAAAATCGATACATTAATAATATATTAACAGTTGTAAATTTTAATTATTTTTATTCCATTCTATTTTTTTTATACAGGTTTTTAACTTCAAATTCAACCTTTTCCATTTCAAATTAAACCTTTTCCATTTCAAATTAAACCTTTTCCAAATCAAATTAAACTTTTCCATTTCAAAAAAAACTTTTTCCATTTCAAATAAAACTTTTTCCATTTCAAATTAAACTTTTTCCATTTCAAATTAAACTTTTTCCATTTCAAATTAAACATCAGCCAAGAAAAAGATTTATTAAGATATATATTATATAAGATATAATCCCATCGAAGAAGTTTTTTCAAAAGTCAAGTTAATTGCGAGAAATATGCTAGCTGATCCTGATACACGCGCTGATTTAAGGAACATTATCAAGGAATCTATAACGACTGTTGCCTCCACAGAATGTAATATACCTTCAGCTGCTGCAGGGTTACCCTTGTCAATATTTCCTTTAATAATTTATATATTTACTTTAAATTTTGTACTTATCTTTAATTTTGTTTTTTGTTGATATTTCTTGTAAAAATTTTAAAAATTAAAACAAAACATTAAAAAACTCATCTTCAAATTTCATTAATTATTCTATCATTTCTTTGGAGATTTTATGAAAACCATGTCAGTATTGAAGATATGTGTGGTGAAGTGAATGGAAAAGTTCTAAAAAGTGTTAGTGATAAACGTCGGTTGGATTTTGGATTATAGTGTTTTTTGGTTTTTAGCAAATGTAATTTTGGTTAACCATTTATATTGAAAAATGTGGTGTAAACTAGTGAAATTACTTTTAATATATTTTATTCAAACAGCGATTTAAATAAGAAATATGTAATACTTTTCGATTACTTAAATTGTAATACTTTTCGATTACTTAAATAGTTAATAATTCAATAAAAATCTAAAATAAATCTTTTTCTTGGCTGAGGTTTAATTTGATATGGAAAAAGTTTAATTTGAAATGGAAAAAGTTTTATTTGAAATGGAAAAAGTTTTTTTTGAAATGGAAAAGTTTAATTTGATTTGGAAAAGGTTTCATTTGAAATGGAAAAGGTTGAATTTGAAGTTAAAAACCTGTATTGTATTTTTGTATTATTTATGTTCTGAGAATAACCAAAAGAATATGTACATAAATCAAACAAATATTTCTGTGAAAATAACACGTATATTTGGACACGTCTCGATTTGTTTCAAGAGGGGGAGGTAAAATTGTTTGTTTTTCAAAACTATGCTTTTCATATCATTGATCCAGATATGTTTAGAATGGCAAAAGCAATCGAAAATTGTTCCTCATAGTTCTATCTCAAGTTAGTTCTCAGACATCGGCTTAGCAACTGCCGTCTTCTTTCAATTGTCTGCCGAAATTATTGTCATCTTTTGGTTCTCTTGGTTTCTTTTAATAACTCATAACTCTTTTTTTAGATAACGGTTATAAAAAAGTCTCAAAATGTTGATATATCTTTCAAATATTTTTTCAAAAATACGCATTTGTATTTTTGAGTTGATGCCTTTTGCTTTGAATTTGTAGGCAGCGCTGCGTGGAAGGGAAATGAATTGCTTCTCATATTTTTCAAAATAACGCAACGAAATAAAGCAAAACAAAGTAAAAACTTGTTTTGCTTTAATTCGTTGAATTAAAGAACTTTTGACTTCGGGAAAATATGATCTATTATTGTTAAAAGCTTAATGAACAAAATATCACATATTATATTCACCACACCCGATACTCTGTCGCGCTTAAATTAAGTTTATTCTGATATCATCGTAATTTCTTGGCGATCAATTAAAATGTATTGCATGTCTTGACGCTGAGTCTTAATACAAATAATAGAGCAGCAACAACAACAACAACTATAACAGTTACAACTGTTAAAGCAGTTGTCAATTTCCATGCCTTATCAGTGCAATCAATTGATACACATTCGATATTGTAGCGGAACGTCATAACATCAACAAGTGATTCATCGACACACTCAGAAGACTTATTGTGAGCTATAAAAGAGTGAAATAGAATTAATAAAATATTTAGGGCTAATTTTAAAGCGTACCCAAATTAACTGGTGAATAAAACAAAACAGAGTTCTTTATCAGTTGCCATAACTCTATTTTTGTGTTATCAAGATATTATCAACTGAGATTAAAACTAAATAAATCCCCTTCAAAGTTGCTTAACTCATATCGTTTTGGCCAACTAACTCACCACAACGCACACCTATACTCCCAACCCCCCCCCCCCCACAACAAACTTATCACAGCTGCTTAAGATAAGGTTAGGCGCTACAAGATAGACTGCAGAACGCTTTAGTCATTATTTCATCGACAACTTGTTGAGCAACGTTTTAGTTAACTCGTGCAGTTTGAAGTGTTTGCAACGAAAATCAAGACGCTCTACGACAATTCGAAACGACGTTACGAAACGAATTTAACCAACCGTTAGTTAAATCAACAACAGCTTACTACCAAATCAAAAAATAGTTAAAAATGGAATACGGCAAATCACCAAATCAACCACCAGCATACAGTGAACAGCCGGCTGGCTTTACACCAGCCTCATATTATCAACCGCCACCACAACAGCCACAGCTCTACCCACCGATGCCACAACCACAACAATCGACTGTGATCATACAGACAACAACTCGTCCCGCGGGAATTCCAGTAGCAAACTCACCTTGCCGTATAACGTGCCCATCATGCCACGCTGAAGTACTCACCACAGTGAAACATCAGCCCAATTCACGGACTCACTGCTGGGCGCTGCTCTTGTGCCTATTCGTGTAGGTTTCTTTTTACTGCATTATAACAAAAATATCTATAAATTTATTATGCAATACTTACTATGTGGTTAATCGACGGTAGGTCATGTGAGACGGTGATAAATAATTAATATGTGTTAAGTCGTTAGTCTTAGGAATGTGAAACAAAATATTCGGTCTTAAAAGTCCTGTTCTTAACGTTCATTAAAAGCTGTGTTTAAATTTTAGAGTTAAACCAACCTCAACCACTATAACCTCAAGTTTTCTTTGCTTTTATAATTCGACAATTAACCAATATGTTATTGACACAATTTCTATTGGAACTAACTTTATTATGTGACAAGAAGATAAAGTTAATTGATATTGAAATACTATCAGCAGAGCTACTGAATTAAAAGCTATATATTGTTCACCACGAATTTTCTGAATGATATATTAAATTTCAAATTTATGAAGTTATTGGGCAGTTGGGCAAAGTTGGCAATAATTAAATCTGTTTTGAATGCCAGAAATTATAAAAAACATTCTTTCATAGTTTTTGTTTTCTTACGACCGGTTTGTTCACAGAGTTATAAATTTGCTTATAACGCGTAATATCTAAGACCAACTATAAAATAAAACTTCTTTATAACAGTTTATAATTTTTTTCAATTTGTTCATTCAATTTTTTCTGTCGATTTGTAATGCGTTATAAACTGGTGAAATGCTTTTATAACGTGGTGAAAAAGTCAAAGCTTCACATATGTATATATTTTGTAGCGTTTTGACAGAATTGTCGTTTAATTCATAACCAGGCTATAAAACTCGTTACACATTTAAAATATATTTTGTGGCGTTTTAGCACAACTGAATTTTTATTTATAACGAGGTTTAAAGTTCGTTTCAATTTGATATATAACGAATTCTAAAAGGCGAACAAACCGATTTAGTCACAAAAACAGTTACAGAATAAGTTTTATATTTATAACTCCGCGAACAAACCGGCCGATAATGTTTTAAAAAAAAATTATTCAGTTAATTTTTACATGAATCCAATGTACAAACAAATTTATTAACTTATTATTAAAACCCTTTCGTTTTATTTCGAACCACATATAAGAACTTTGGACTGTATCGTTCTATCAGCCAAAACACGTATTTCACAAAAAAAAAATAAGTTTAAGCCAGTGTTTCTCAAACAATGTCGTGTCATGTCTCATGTTGCAAAATCAAGCTTTTGAATGGAAATCCGAAACAGAATTCATGGTTTTAAATGATTTTAACCAACCAGAATCACCCAACCACAAAAATCAAAATTAGAAATAATTCAGTTTAAATCGAATATTTTAAAAATTGTGGGACCAAAATCTGATTTAAATTTTTTTCGAAATAAAAAATATTATTGTTTTTTGTACAAAAACTTTTTAAAACAGACACCGTACCGGTTATGGTTTTTATCAAAAAAGTCAAATATTAACTGTTATTTTATAACTTTTATTTTTTCCGACAAAAATAAAAGTTATTTTCTGCCTTATATTTTTTCGGGCAAACATAACAGTTACTTTTGACTTTTATTTTATCGGTCAAAAATAACAGTTATTTTCTGCCTTTTATTTTTTCGGTCAAAAATATCAGGCAATTTGTGTTTTTTCAAAGGCCATATTACTGACTAAAAAACTATCGATACCATTATTTTGGCCTCATCGGTGATCACGTTTTACATATAGTATCAATAGTTTTTTAATTAGACAACCGGCCTTTAAAAAAACACAGATTGCCTGATATTTTTGACAGAAAAAATAATAGTCACAAAATAACTGTTATTTTTGACCGATAAAATAAAAGTCAAAGGTAACCGTTATTTTTGTCTGAACAAAAAAGAGGCAAAAAATAACAGTTAAATTTAAACTTTTATAGAATCAGTCGAAAATTTAAAAGGCTCTAAATATTCGTGAAGCTAAGGCCATTTGTATCATAATTGTACATATGAAAATGTCTTTCAACAATTTTTTTCGTTGTGTCTTTTTCATTCGAAAATTGTAAAATAACAGTTATTTTCGGTCCCTGATTTAAATGCTTTATCTTTACCCACAATTGGCAGAGACCATATCAATTTTATATCAAATTAACTGTTTGTTTCTCATTGCTTAATTGGACGTTTTTAATTCGTTTTCTGATTATTGTTCCAACAGCATAGATACAACAGAGAGCCTGAAGATTGTGGTAAAATATTGATCTAACAACACCTTAGAACCTGCTGAGTTCTAAAACAAAAGCCTGGGTCCAAACCTAAGTTCATGATTGTAAGTTCATGATTGTAAGTTCATAATTGTAAGAGATATTCTCTTGCCTTGGTAGAATTCGAAGTTGAGCTTATTGGGATTCATTAATATTGGAATAATTTGCTCGTCCATGAAGTAATTATCTTTCTAGGAGTACCTCGACATCAAAATACGTTACGTTGCTTTTCTTTTTCTAGTACTTCATTGCTATCCACCACATGGAGACACATGCGCAATAGTAAAAAGAGATCTCGGCTAATTTTATCAGCTACAATCAGAAATTTGGTTTTGTTTTCTGAATACTTTTGTAACCTTGGGCAACGTATGCAGCCCATTGCTGTAACAATATCAAAAACCTATCTTTTGATTTTTCTCTAGAAGAAATTATCCTGATCTCATCAGCGTTGTTCGGCGACGGATTGCTCAATTTAATTTTTTGTTTCACCACAAGTTCTCGATCGGATTTAGGTCGGGCAATGATGGTGTGGTGAACCTGGCATGCAGATTAAGTGTGTGGCTTAGCATGATCTGAGCCCGAGTTCGATTCCCAGCCGCGGCGAAAATGTTTTTTTAATAAAAAAATTTTTCTGATCGGTGTCACCAACTCTCTGCAGACAATGGCAAATCTTAGAGAGTAAATAATGCCATGTAAAGCTTCTTGAGAACATGAACTTTAGCCGCTCGGAGTCGAAATAAAACATGTAGGTCCAGTTCTCGGTCAATTGTGTGCAAACATTTAATAACACACACAACACAATTGATCATAAGAAGTTCGGTCAAAGTCCTTTCAAGGGCTGAAATGGGTTTTTTTTTTTTTTTTTTTTTTTTTTTTGTTAATGTTGGTGGCTTATCCAAACAATTTGTACCTTTTCCAAAATACATTATGTGTCAGTTTTAACTTATAGTTGGGGTCATTACCTTGCAAAAATAGGGTATAGCCTGGTTCACATTCGATTTTTTCAAGACTGGGAAGATAGAAGTCAATCAAATAGTTCTCTGCAATAATATTGCCTTCAGACTTCCCATTTAATTTCCTTGAAAACAGCACCATACATAAACGATTCTCCTCCAAATTTCAATGTTTCCTGAACATTTCAAGAAGTAATACCTTCCTTTTTGCGATACCAAAACAAAAACCGCTAAGACCTCTAAGTAGTAGAGAGTGGCAGAAGTGGAATGTTTGAAAAATTTGTTAAGAAACGCTTTCGTGTAACTTCAAGTTACTTGAAGGAAGTTCGGCAACAGACTTAATGTTGTTGCAATTTGTTTTTACTTTTGTAATTTATCATTAAAGTCATGTTAGCAAAAAGTGGGTATACTTAAATTAAGAAAAATTAATTATAAAAACTAACATAAATTCACTTTTTGACGTAGAATTACGTCTTACAGCGCGGTTTGTATGGGGTCGTTTTAACAGATTTTTTCAAGGTTATTAGGCAACGTTTTTGACGAATACTTTAGGGTATACCTACAGTCTTTAATACTCATTGTTCAAAGATAATATATATATTAAAATATCAGATATATCTTGCGCTGAATGAATATCTAATTTTGGATTTTGTCACTATTATATTAAAGTCACAAAATAATAAAATATAAGAAGAAAAATGCATGTTTATATATAAGAAAATCAATCATCATCTGCTTATGTGTCTGCTGCTTTCCTTGTTTTTCTTACGTTGTTTATGCTTGTATTGCTTTTGTTTAGCACGAACTGATTGGTTCGCTTTGGCAGCATTGTAAGCATTGGGTTTATGTATGCACTACTGTTCTAGTATACTATTTTGAAACCAGAGGTCATGAACCTCTTTTCAACTTAGTCAAAGAACTCAAACTGACAAATTTAACGAAATGAGTCTGTGATCCAGTTATGAAAAAAACGAGTTGGATCATATTTCGTTTAATGCTTTTACCCAATAGATGGCGTAAAATTTAAATTTTTGTTATTAATGCAAATTAATTTGGATTCCACATCCCACTAGCACTAACGAGTGTAGTTCGCAAACTATACATCTAACATAGACGAAAGTGTAGCTCGAAAACTAAAATCAGACAGAGACGAGAGGAAAGGACATGTGCTCAGCGTGAAATATAGACACCATTTTTTAAAAATCGGGGTCTTAATTTTAATTTGAAATTAGTAGTTAAACTGACTATAGCTGCCAACTATATATCGGGCAGAGACGAAAGTGACACCAATAGAAAGTGCATTTGCTTCGCCTTCTTTTCAACTAAGTCAATGAACTCAACCTATCAAACTTAACGAAATGATCGAAAAAATTTGAAATTTTGCTTGTTTCTTTTTGCTTGCTCATTTAATCATACTTACATTTCTACTTTTTCTTTGTTTTGGCCTCGATAAGTAGTCCATAATTGAGTGTTATTCATTTATTTGTTAATTTTCGGAAGATCAATAAAAATACGTGCAAAATGGACAAAACAATCGGACCAAAGAGACAAAGTAGAAGAGGTTACAACTTAAACGGAATTCTACGTCTACACCTACGATACTATCGAAACTGTTTCTTTTTACTATGAGATTATAGCAAAAAATTGTTCGCAAGAAAAATTATTAATTATTAATAATAATTAAAATTTTCAATTAATTATAAATAAATTATTAAATAATCACAATTTGTTCGATTTCATCTAAAACATTTAGCATAAGCCTCCATATGTTAAGCACACCGCATTAAGAAACACTGGAATAACTTATTCACCGCATCAATTTAATCCACCTGTACTGCATATGAACAATGCAAAAGAGAGATAAATTTAACAAGTCTTTTGATAACAAAAATTCACCATGGTGACTAATCAATACATGCAAGAGATATTTTTTTTTTATTTTGTCATAGTAGTCCGTTGTCTACATTTATCATTTCTTTTTTGTTTCAACAACAAAAACAAGCACAACTATTGATAACAACTGTGGTGAAAATACAATACAGTATGTATAACTGTTTCACATTACCTGTTTTACTAGTAGGTACCTAAAATGTACTCGACCCACTTGTTGCAGACACGTAGCTGGCTTAAACAACCATTTCTCAGTGGCATGTGGTCGGTCAACACTTTAAGCGCACTTTTGTCTCTTTGCATTTGTTTCTCGATCACTAGAGGGATATAGAGAAAACTTGCACTTTGACCAAATAAAAACTGGTAGATACAGTAACGGAAATACCAAGAAGTTTATAAAATTATTATAACCATCAACATCTGCACGTAAAGCTTATCGTAAAATGTGTATAAAAATAAAAAAAGAGTTATTGTTAAATATTTCATGACCACTTAACAAAATTTTATTGTTTTATTTTTGATAAGAGAAAAAACCTTTTAACGTCCATCCAAAACACGTGGACAAATACTTTAAGCTAACGCCCAAACAGCTACAGTTTAAATGGCCCAAGAGAAAAGATAATGAATTATAGATAGATATATTATAGATAATAAGATGATTGCCATAACAGATTTGTGATAAAAACATATGCAATAAAATAAATATAATCACATGTTTACCGCATCGAATATTTCGATTTATTAAAATGTTTAGAAATATCACTCTTTATTAGTTTTTAACAAAGAGATTCGATTAGAATACAGCAAAATACATCAATCCATATCTCATTAAACGAAATAGATAACAAATGAAAAATATATTTGGTGATAGTAATATATTGGGAGTAATACGTGGTTACCCTGTCCGTTTGTGCTTAATTTGTCGGCTCGCAGGCCCTCAGAACCTGAGAAATGCAAGTTAAATACCCCATCTGATAAATAGGTTTCTCAATAGACACTATTTTTTTTTTCGATCGGTCATAACCTTTCTGCAGACAATGGCAAGGCTCAGAGAGCAAATAATGCCATTGAAAACTTTTTTGCAACTCCCATTTGGACCCTTTCTTGAGCAAATGCGTGCCGCCATTTCATCACATAAACGACACAATCGATCAAAAAAAGCTAGATCACAATCCTTTTAAGCGTTTAAATGACTATTTCGCTTCTTTTTATAAAGATCATATTAGGAAAAAACTAGTAAGGTATATCTTTGACTTGGCCGAAGTTCAAATACCCCCACGACCGATTCGTAATGGTACAAAATCTTAAATTGCAGCTCTTTTTGTATGAGATTTCAAAAAGTTTTACTATTTTGATGACGTCTAAAATACATTCATATCAAATTTTTTTCCTGCAAAGTAAAGGCAAGCTTCTTTATAAAGTTTTCAATTTGGGTTGTATGGGAGGTGAGCGTGTTCGTCGGTGGAATTTTCTAACGCGTTTTAATTTTAATATGAAATGAATAAATATCTAATTTTACTTTTGCAGCTTCGACACAAGCCTTTACATATAGTTTTCAATATTAGGATTGTATGGGAGGTGGGTGTGTTCGTGGGTCGATGACGCACATTTTTCTAAAACGTCTTAATTTTTATATAAGAATTATAATTATCTAATTTTACTTTTGTTACTTCTACAGAAGCCTGTTTACATAGTTTTCAATTTTGGGATTGTATGGAAGGTGGGCGTGTTCGTAGGTGGATGATGCCCATTTTTCGAACACACCTCGGTTTTGACATAGATTACACAAATACCGAATTTAAATTTTGTAACTTAAATATTTGCTTATTTATGGAGTTTTCATTATTGGGGTTGTATGGGAGGTAGGCGTGGTTTTCATCAGATTTAGCCCATTTTCAAACTAAATCTTGGTTTTTAAAATAACGCTTAAATATTCAATTTCATCACGATAGCTTTAATATTACATCAGTTATCGTGTCCACAGACAGACGGACAGACAGACGGACATGGCTAAATCAACTCAGGTGGTGATGCTGAGCAAGAATATATACACTTTTCTATACCTACCACGCCTCCTTTTGGGCGTTACACACGCCGTGACAAAATTAAAATAAACCTAACGCAGTACGCGTTTAATTTTAGATTATTTATGTGTAAGTGTTTTTTATAACACGGTCCTCCCTGAGATACCACGTTCAATATGAAACCACTCTTCATCAACAATAAAATATGGGCATTTCCACAGAAAGGTCTACCGGGACCGAAAAAAAAATTGTTAAATAAACAAATAATTTTTTTGTTATTATTGAAAACAAAATGCTTGAATTTTTAGAATTTACTGCATTGACAACTTATTTCAGTTTTTATTCTGAGAAAATTGGCCTGATATCTGAGAAATATGTTTTTCTTGCTTTTAGCTGCTTTTAAGTACTTTTTCTCTTAAGTATTTTTCGTTTATTTATCAACGTTATGTTTGCACTCTTCTTATAAAATCCATCTATAAATTACAAATAAAAATTAAAAAATAAAAAGATACCAAACAAAGCACGATTTACGGTAAATTTTTTGTATTGCTTTAATTACTATTCGAATGTCGCATTCTTGTACCTAAATCATCATTTGTTTTCAGAACTTCGTGATCGTTCTAAGCAAGTGTCTGAAAATTGTAACTTAAATCAAATTTGGTCGCCTCACTATAAAAAAAAGTTACTGGAGGTAAAAATCATACTTAACATTTAATATTAATTTTCAAAGTGTATCGCGTTCGCGATCATGCGCCGTTTTTTAAATACACTTTGTATGGGAAGTATGGAAAGGTTTCATTCGATTTTGCTGAATTTTTTACTAAGTGTTAATAGTTCAAATTAAAGCTCATCAGCTAATTCTCAAGTCATTGGATTGATTTTTAATAGATTTTAAAGAAATTTTCCAATTTGAGAACGTCAATTTGTACGTGGTTTTCATCATATTTGGAGTATTTTCGAACATGATCTCTATTTTTACGATATAAGCTTATATATCGAATTTCATTACAATAAATAATAATAACGGCTGTAATTATGTCAACAGATAGGGGGGCATACAAAAACAATGACGCCATGGTTAAAACAACTTAGAAGGTGATAATAAATGCACAACTGCAGTATAATAAATGCACTTTTCTGTATCTACCATGCCTCCTTGTGGGCGTAAAAAACGTTGTCATAAAGTAAATAACCACATACGTAGTGCGGGTGGTGTTACACAAAAATATCATAATTTTTCTCACTAGCCTCATATGTATTTTTGTTTTTTTTATGAATATTACTTATATAAAACTCACAAATAATATTTACGATATTTTTGGTAGGTTATATTTTATTTTGTATAAGAGTTATATAATATTTAGCTGAAATAACTTTAACTATTTCTTATTAAAAACGTGATGAGAAAAAATGTCGCGTGCTAGATGTCGCTTTCGCGATCAGGCTTAAGCTCAAAATGACAACTATTTCTTGAAAGCCACATTAATCTTTTTTAATTTACAACTAACCGCTTAAAATATTATGCTGCGTTTCGCAGATATCTGCATTTTTCTAGATGCAGTCGAAAACGAGTTCCATTTTTTTTGAGTTTTCTTTATTATTTTGCTCATCAAAGGCGTACGAATGTCTATAGTCGTTCGCGACTATAGAAATGCACATTTACAAAAATAAATACAAGGATCTTCATTGTAAAACTATTTCTTATAAATAAAAACGTTTATCCATATTATAAGCTGTTCGTAGCTGCAGAAAAACGAGTAACTGTGGAGGGGGATGAAAAATACTTCGAATAACTTTAATGCCATTTATTTCAGAAAAGATCCTAGGACACCCACCCACACATGAAAAACTATTGTTTTGTAAGAGAGAAGAAAAGTTTAATTTCAACGGCTTCAATGGACCCAGTTTAGTACGAGAACAATAATATCAATGATTATATTCAATATTTACAAAAGACATTTTAACCTCTGTGTTTGATTGTGTTTTTCACGAATAATTTAACTCAAATGCAGAATTTGTTCCTTTGTTCCAAAATATCTTTCCATCGTTTTTCTTACCGTAAAATAACTTAAAAGGGAAATATTTAAATTATTCTCATTAAATTACCTAATTGAAAAATCTAAAAGATGAAAAGTTCTCATCATATATTTTATTTTGATGTGTAAAGTTTATTGATATTTTGCAAAACATCAGGTGCATCATAAGGCTATGATTAGGAGCCATAAAAGATCACGCATTTATACATTTTTAAATTCTAATTTTTAAAATCAAACGGATAATACAAATTTACTTCAAACAAAATAAAAGTAATTTTCCATTCCATTAATTTTTAGTTTTGACGTTTACAGCTTTTCCAAGCACGACATTTTAATGAACTAAATCGTAATGTTGCAAAGAAAGAATAATATCATCCTATTCACACTAACCTTCCCCTCTCTAAAATGCAGTATGATAACTTTGGTTAAGAACAATTTTTTGGTGTGAACTTAAAATTCAACAATAAATCTTGACAGCTTATAGCATCAGTTTAAACCGGAGTTACTCGGGATTCTATGTAATTTTTACAAATTTTGTATTTAGGTTTCATTTTAATTCTCACAAAATCGAAAAGTTTTCCTAGAATGTTTAATAAGAATATTAAGAACACAATACAATGTTGTTCAAGAAAAATTTTGCTTAAAATTGTTAACTAACTCTTTGTTTGTTGATATAATAGCTGTGTTCATGACTGTTCTAGATTCAGATATCTTACTCCAGATATGCAAAAAGTGTTTGATGAGCTCCTTCTTCTGATGTTACTTATTCTTGAACTTTTCTTTACAATTTCTTCATTTCAGCAAAGGAATAAAGTAATCTTCAAACCATAGATTGGTCATATCAGATGTGTTTATTTGTTCTTAATACCTCTTAATAGGTATACCCCTTCATAGGTATTGTACTTAATACCTATTTTGATTTTTCTTCTCATACGGTTTGGGAAATATTCCACATTTTAAAAACCTTTTCCGCGTTTAGCGACGCAATGCTTTCAACATTTTTACATTTACAGCAACGAAGCTGTTTTAACTATTTCTTAATTTTAATCATGTGTTGAAATATATAATTATATTGACCTACCTTTTTTTGGTATTATAAACACACGCGACCATACTCTTACCCTATAAACACTCTCGTTACTGTGCTGTGTAGGAACTTCTGACTTATTAGCAGATAACAGATTTAACTAAAACTGTTAATGATTTATAGCTTTGTTCCGCTATTTTTGTATGATATTTATGTTATGTAGGTTATGCATTATTAAATGAGATAATATATATTCTGTGACTTAAATGAGTCAGACTTATAATATTGAGAAAAATGTAAATTATACAGAAACTATAGTTATCTATATAATTATCTATATACAAAATAAATCTAAAAATAACAATATAATTTTAATAATTTTATTTTTTATCATTTAACAGTTGCTGGCCTTGTGTGTGTCTTCCATACTGCATGGACTCGTGCCAGGATGCCACCCATTATTGTCCAAATTGCAACGCTTACATTGGTTCCTATTCCGGCTAACAGCACGCTTGAGCTTCTAAAAAGATAAATCTTCGAAAATTAATTTTACGGATATTGAATAAAATGTTCTGAGTTGGAA
This sequence comes from Tetanocera ferruginea, assembly GCA_958299015.1. Classification (NCBI taxonomy): domain Eukaryota; kingdom Metazoa; phylum Arthropoda; class Insecta; order Diptera; family Sciomyzidae; genus Tetanocera; species Tetanocera ferruginea. The sequence continues at coordinate 59,872,441 of OY282640.1, read as the reverse complement.
AAAGATTTAATGTTTTATTAAAGATAAAAAAGAGTATTAAAAGAAAAACCTAAGTTACAACACTGCTTTGTATAGTAATTATAAATGTGTAAACAAGAATAGAAAAAAATATTTTTTAATAAACATATACCAAAAACTTGAATTATTTTCTGTCCAAATTATCCAGTATCTAACTTAAAAATATGAAAATTCGAACAGTTTCGGATCAAAGGAACAGAAAACACAACACCACAACCAATTTTATTTCTATCTAAGAAATAAGTAACTGACTCTATGTAAGAGTGGATATGTGTACTCCGACCTGTATGGTGCTTTTTAGACCGTGACAAATGTTGCTATCTAGTAGCATGCACTTTATCGTTGTTGTATGCGCTCGAACACTTTGACTCTAAGCCGAAATTATAAAATTATAAATATAATAACTTATTAGAGGAATCAAGTAAAGAAACTCTAAACCCACTTATAATTACACTGCTTTTTAAATAATAATTTTAGATAAATACCACGAACAGCACACATATAAGCGAGTTAATTTGGATCTCCAGACCACAAAAATCATACAATTTTTTTTTTCATTTGTAGGGTTTTTAAGATAACGGTACTTTTGTACTTCTCGAGAGATGATTTTATTCAAATTTACTTACAGCATAAACAAATTATCAGGTAGAAATAAAAAGAATATAGCTGAAAAGGTAATTAAATTGCCTTTCTATTGATATACTGATCGTATCGATCGCATACAAAAAGTTCAAGTGATAGTTAAAATTTCGTCAATCGTTAAAATTTCTTGCAATTTTCATGGTTTTTTTAAAAAATTTCATTTTTAAGTAACTTGGTTTTTTTTTAAACTTAAAATCAGGAACTACAAACAATTAATTACAAACATTTAAAGACTAATTTGACCAAAACCGGATGAAAAATAAATTTTTTAAAAATAATTTTATAGAAAAATTGTAATTTCAATTTCAGTGCTTGTACTATATTTATACCCCTACGTTTAAAAAACGTAAATGGGGAATATTAATTTTGTCACTCCGTTTATAACGCCTTTTCTATACCGTGTAAGGTATAGAAAAGGACAAATATTCTTGATCAGCATCAACACACGAGTCGACTAGCCATGTCCGTCTGTGATCACAATTCCAGACGCAATTTTAAAGCTATCAAAACGAAATTTTAAATTTCGTGTGCAATCTATTGATATCTTGCAATCGTGATGCTAATCGTTCCGATTTTGATTTTGGCAAATACAAATCTCGGCACAAATCGTTGAGTTCAGCTTGTGCCAAAAAATGGATTTTTTTATTTGATCACATTTCTAATCCAGTTCAATCATCTTCTAGATTTCTTTCCATATCTATCTTTCGTTTTCCTGAAGGACCCGCTTTAATCAACTGTGGTTTGGGAAACGATGCTGAATGCACTGGTGGCACTGGTACTGTAAAGTTTACAGTGTAAACGACTGAACAATTGAATACACAGGTTCTAATCTTCCACAATGTTTTTAACTGTACTATCTTGATATATAAAAATCACGTGTCACGATGTTCCGGTAAAGAAATGTTTAATGTTTTCAATTGAAAGAAACTTTGGAGGATCTCGAGAACATTTAAGGAAGAAGCATTCTAGTTTCCTAAATTGAAATAAAATTAAATTCGTTTTTGGAACCGCACAACGTCTGTCGGGCTATCTAGTATGTTCATAAAACTAGTAAGAAATGAAATGATCACTTTGTTTGGGAGGTAGGCGTGGTTTTCATCCGATTTGCCTAATTTACGAACTTGACCTTTATTTTGGAGATAAAAGCTTAAATATCGAATTTCGTTAAGATAGCTTTAAAATTGCGGCTGTAATCGTCCTCACAGACGAACATGGCTAAAGCACTCGGGTATTGATGCTGATCAAGAATATATATACTTTTCTATACCTACCACACCTTCTTATGGGCGTTACAAACGGAGTGATAAAATGAATATACCAGTTTTACGTTTTTTAAATTTTAATACGTTTAAAAAATGTATTTTTCATCCGGTTTTGGTTAAATTAGTCTTAAAATGTTTGTAATTAAATACACTTTACTTAAAAAATATAAAACCTTCCTGAATCTATCACTTGAGCATTTTTTTATCCGATCGATACGATCAGTAATCAATAGAAAGGCAAGTAAATTACCTTTTCAGCTATATTCTATTTTTTTCTACCAGATACGTAGTTTCAGCTGGAAGTAAATTTGAATAAAATCATCTCTTGAGAAGTACAAAAGTACCGTTATTTTAAAAACCCTACAAATGAAAAAAAAATTTTATGATTTTTGTATTCTGGAGATCTAAACTAACTCGTCCATATATGTATGTGGCGTTCTTGGTATTTCCCAGCTGTAAAGCAGTGTAATAGTATCCGTATAATAGGTTCGTAGACGGATGAAGCTCATATTTTGTAAACGTTTTCGTGTCGTTATCAGTTTGGTTGAAAATACGTACAGCACGTTCACTGGATCTTCAGACCCATCGTCACAACAACGCTTTCGAGCATGCATTCGTTAGAATATCTATAGATTATAGATTAAAAACAAATAATTGTCTATTCCCTGCAGACAAAAATGGAAACATACCACCATAGAACCCTATGGTTATCTCCAAGACTACACACGGAGAAAATTATTTTGCTTGAATCAAGCCATTACTTTGCTTAAACGCAAATCAGCAAAATTTTGCTCAATAGCAGTTTGATTTTAGAAAACGTTTTATAAATTGAAATTACTTCTCATATAATTATAAAAAAGCAAAATTAAGATAAATTTTAGCAATAATTTGCTTACTTATTATAAATTCAAATAGCGAATTTTGATTTGATTCAAGCCAAACTTTGCTAAGTTATTATAAGGTAATTGTGTTCAGGCAAAAGCAAAATTTGACTCAATGTAAGCAAACATTTGCTCAGTTATTATAAATTGATATAGCAAATTTTGAATTGATTCAAGCAAAAAGTTGCTTGGTTATTGAAATATAAAACAAAATTCGAACTATAAATAGAAATACCGTGGCATACAGGTTAAGTGTGTGGCTTAGCATGCTCGGAGCCCGAGTTCGATTCCCAGTCGAAATGGCCAATTTGTTTTTTTTTTTTTTATTTTTTATAAATAGAAATAGCAAATTTTGATTTGATTCGAGCAAACACTCGCTCAGTTATTATAAATCGAAACAGCAAACTTTGATTTGTTTCAAGCAAAAATTTGCTCAGTTAATATAAATCGAAAAAGCAAATTTTGATTTAATTCAAGCGAAAATTTGCTAAGTTATTATAAATTTAAATAGCAAAATTTGCTTGATTTTTGCTGAAAATAAGCAATATTTTGAAGTGGCTGAATATTATGCTCAAGTTTTGCTTAATCTCCATACAAATTTAGCAAACAGTTTTCTCCGTGCACTAATGACTCAAAAAGAGAGAACGTAACAGGATCAGATGTGTTCTGCGTAACGCTACAGATCAAAAAGTATTACAAACACTTCCTGGTTACTGCACTGGTACTAATTTAGGAAGATAGCCAAGCAAAATGACAACTTCGGGCTGTTCTTCGTTACTAAATTGTAGACAAATTCCGAGCAGTGTCTGCAATACCATTAATTTCACTCTCTGCTGAGTCCCTAGATAAGCAACTTAAATAGAAGGGAACGATAAAGCAGATAAGCTGAGCTGGAAGATGTAAAGTAACGATAGACACAAACAGAACCAATACCGACGTGTTCTTCCAATAGGTATCGTCACAAGAAGCATCAACCTCAAGGCCAGAGATAATCCCAACATAAATTGTGCTTCCAGAAGTGTCTGCAATTTATCTAGAAGGCTCTGACAAGAACTACACGAGAAAGAACTAAGAGCCTTCCGCTCTTGGCAAAACGAGAAATCCAGAGACTGGTGGGAATCCTAACAGGTAAGTGCCTTTTTGGTGTGATGGCTAACTTAAATGGCTTTAAGAAACCAGACTTTTATCGAACAATCACCCACCCATAAATAAGAAGGAATTAGGTTTATTGGAAACCACTACCAATGGGTTAAACATAATCAAATAAAGTAGTCGTATTGGAGCAAAAGGCCCTACAGAAGTGCCTTAACGTTATACGACCCTTCTAAACTAATTTAATTGCTCAAAAGAATTTTTAAGGACCCGATTAAAAAGTGAGATTCGCCCAAATAAACTCATGACTGTACTTGTTTATTTTAGTTGAACTGGCAATTCCACAGCTATCTAATTTCTAGCAAGGGTGAAACAACATTTTTTGATGTGCCAAAAATTCAAAAATCACTTTATAAAAAATAGTAACTTTTCCAAAAATGGTCAAAATTTCATGTTTTCTCTAAGTGACTGTTTTCACAAAATGGCCCCCAATAGAGCAAACAAAAGTTTTGAAAAAAAATCATCAGGATCACCGAAAGGGGTAAGCCTATTTTTTCATAAAAAAAATTGTATGAAAAAAATTTAAAGTTTCGGCTTGAGTGAGTTTGGCGGCCCCAGACTAAATTATTCGGTAATTTCAAGTTTAGAATCTGATTTTGCACTCAATTTTACATCAAAGTACTTAGATGGGTTTTTACCAAAAACCAAGTACCAAAAACCGGTTTCTTAGCAGAGGGCCGGCTTCGACAATTCTTGAATTTTTTACGACTCAAATTATTTCATTCGCAACCATAGTTTATAATTCCGGGGGGCACACATAATCCCAAATACTTAAGCACTTGACCCAGTCTACTGTATATATTAGTTTAAGAAATAGTTGAAATGTATCTTTATTGTGTGGCTGAATGGTTTTGCTGATTAAGATAGCAGAAGTTGTGACCAAAGTTCATTTGCTCTTATGCTGATTTATTAGTTAATCAATTCATCATTTACTTGAGGTTTTCCTTCGTATCATTTATGGGTTAATGGGGTTTAATACAAATATTTTTCATAGTTGACATTTTTTGATATCTTTAAATAACGTTGTATTTTGAACCGAATATCCCGTTTCAAGTTAATAAATTGACATTTTGTACAAATTCTGTAACAAAACAGAAGAAAACTCCAAAAACAGGTTGGACAAATTAATTATTATAAAATTAAATTCGGAGGCTAAATTGCAAGTTAACATCATTTAATAATTTTAAGTTATGAATTTAAAAAGGTTTTGTGAATTTCGTTTTTTTTTTTTTTGTGTGTTTATTAGAGTGTATCGAAAATCTGACCCCCAATTCCGGTACCAAAATTCAATAGTGCATGAAAAATCCTGTCGATTGGTATACTTTTTTTTTTATTTGAACTAATTTTGGCGTCCCCCGAAATGCATTTTTGTGCATTTTTTATCAACTTTTGTACTGTAGACCCATTAATGGTTGATTTAAAAAGAAAATCAAGCTTGTCAATTAATTCCTTTCATATAAAAACACAGAACTGCAAATTTGTATCCCTGTTGACAAATGCTCTGGCGAGATAGAACAATTTTTTTCAACGGTAATCTTCTTGTTATTTAATATTTGATATGTTTTTATTTGTTGTATGAAAGTATTATTTTTAACTTTTAGCAAGTTATAGCATATTAAGCTCGTCACAGAGACGACAGTGGCTGCTGCTTCTGCAGAACGAAGAAAACGAATAATGTTTTCTATGTTGGAGGGCCGATCCAAAAGGCCAAAATTCGAAACAAAAAGGTATTTTTATTTAATAACCTTGATTTGATTTTCTTTTTAAATCAACCATTAATGGGTCTCCAGCACAAAAGTTGATAAAAAATGCACAAAAATGCATTTCGGGGGACGCCAAAATTAGTTCAAATAAAAAAAAGTATACCAATCGACAGGATTTTTCATGTACTATTGAATTTTGGTACTGGAATTGGGGGTCAGATTTTTCCCATACAAGTCGATACACTCTAGTTTTTATTGAATGTCACTTAGTGTTGATTAGAGCTGAGAAAGAATTCTTCCGCAACTGATTAAAGTTAGAACATATCGTTAGTGTTTTCTTTTGTTATTGCATTGTTAATACATAAATGTTTAAATCACTTTTGCAATCACATTGGGTTTTTTTTGTTTCCTTTTGAAATAAGTCGAAAAGAATTTGAAAACTTCAAGCCCAGCAACAAAACGCAATGAACGAACAAAAATGTGTGAGTTATTTAGTGTTTTTTTCGTTTTAAGAAAACGATTGTGTTTTTGCCGTCATCCGCCCCCGCGTGTTCATGGGCGGATGACGGTAATTTTTTGTATACACATCTTTGTTTTGATATAATATACAATGGACTTCCGGTAATCCGGAAAACGTTTTGCAAGGCAGTGTCGAACTATTAAATTTATCGGATTAGATAAGAGTACTACATAGTAGACCCCCTATAGTCCGGAATATTTTACAAAAGAGTACCTTGTAGTCCGACAAATTGCAGATTCAATGATAAGTGAAGATTGTCAAAAAAATATTTATTCAATTATAATAGACATGCCGGATAACAGGGGGTACCGCTTTAACGGGACCAGATTACCGGAGATTTATTATAGTTGATAGTACGGAAGGTTTCCGTGTTCGTGGGCGAATGACGCCAATTTTTCCTGCATATTCTCAGTTTTCATATAAGATACTTTCTTAGCAGATTTCTTTCTGTTTGTCTAATAAAAACGTTGTTATAGTGTTTTCAATCTAGTGCTTTAAATATTTTTTTTCTTTTATATTGATTGTGTGTTATAAACGACAAAATATGTTTTCATTAAAAAATATCAGATCAGATAAATATATTATATCACTGTTATAAGAAATATCTTTACAAATTGGGCCACAACAGTTATATTGTAAGAAAAAAAATATTTATCAATAATAACTACTTTTTTAAAAAAAAAAATAATTTTTCTCTGAAATAACAGTTATGCATGAAGATTTTTACGTTGCTGATAACGTTTATTTTCAATTTTAATATTTTTGCGTTGCCTCATAACTCTTATAGAACAGAAAACAATTTTTTACGTCGCTCATAATTTGTATGAAATATAAAAGTCTTTGTTTTTTAACGCCACCATGTGTTATAGCCCGTTTCAAAAGAGAAGAACATTTTTTAGTTTCATTTTGCGATGCGCAGTGAGAAATTATTTTTACAGCTAAAACATTTTTTAGAGCGTAATTTCTTGCTCTTTTTGTACTGCTCGCTGAACTTTATGCTTTTTTTGAGTGTTTTTGACTATTTTTGTATATATTTAAATGCGCAAACATTCAGGACAAATGATCGCACAAGTACGGTGTTACACCGACGATCTGCAGCAACCTGCATCTTGAGAGAGAAATCAAATACAAATTACATAAAAAATAAATTATTTTCTCAAGAAAAAATTGTGAAGTGAAATTTTTGCTAAAAAATTATTTTTTGACGTCCCCCTTTTTTTTCAATTTTGATTGGTTGATTTTGAAAAATTAAATTCAGTACTTCCGCAACGCAGTTGCAATGAACAACAAAATTCAGGAATATACATTAATTTTTTTTTCATTTATTTTTCTGCTCAGAGAATATTCAATTTTTTTTTAATGCCGACCAATCAGAATGAAGAACGCTCTCAAAATTATTTTCTTATTCTCAAACATGCGCGAAAATGTTCTTCTCTTTTGAAACAGGCTATAAGTTTTTTCTTGCTCTCAGTAAGAGAATAAGGAGCAGTGTGGCCATTTTAGCCTTTTCGAGGCTAGATTTAGCCTTTTTATTTGCGGTTTAGCCTCGAAATTTACAATTTAGCTTCGTGTTTTTTTAGCCTTTTTTTACTTTGAAAACAGCCTTTTTTTAGATTTATTAACAATTAAAAAATTTGCCGATTAAATGCACCACTGTAAGGCAAAAATAAGTACACACTAAAAATTTTCGAAAATAAATTTATACCGGTGAGCGAATATTTACATTTTTTACACCGAACGGTGTTTATTTACACCACTTACCCGGTGTGATATGACAAACTTATCCGATCGGTGTAAAATAAGAAAGGCATAGAAGAAAAGAAACATGGAAATCACGTTAGCATTGACAAACAAATTGAAAATTAAAATTTCACAAGACTGAAAATAAAAGTCCAAAATTATAAGTCATGTTCGTGAAAACAGTTCTGGCCAAAATTAACATTAAAGTAATAAATAAAAAACGGTTTAAATAGAATTAAATCCAATCCAAATTTCGAGCATGAATGCCATTATATTTGGTATAACATTATTTTTAGCATTTTGAATGAATAAATTAAAATTCTAAAAACACATATTTCCGAATAGTAAAAAATTAAATTTTTCGGTGTTGGAAAAAATAATAATTTTGCGTATTCTAAATAAACACCTGACAGGGTTTGACACAAACATTCTTCGGATATTTAGTTATTAACACCGATCGGTGTGAAAAAATGACCCCTATCGGATATAAAATTCTAGCTTTTTAACACGGTGTGTTTTTTAACACCGAACGGTGTAGGACTCCCTGGAACACCGATCGGTGCAAAAATTCTATACAAATTTTTTAGTGTGTAGTCATGAAAATTTGCATCTGGCAGCAACGCAGGGCCCTTAAGAGCTCTCTCGTTTCACATGTAAATGAATGTTAGATCGATTTTTTTTCTATTGAAAATTCTCATAACGTTGTTAAGCCAAATATATTTTCTCATTTTGCAAATTATCCGCAGACGAAGTTACCTCGATTGAGCTTCAATGGCGAAAACTATTGACACGTAAATGGTCAAGCCTGTCCTCTACAATTGAGTTTTGGGTAGAAGTAAAGCACTTTTAAAACTCGCTGCCTGAAAATCCTTTTCTGAGCTCGTCAATTTGGTTTTCAGTTTCTTAGTTTTACCACTTAGTAATGCTTTTTAGTGCAATTAAAATTGTAAAAACTATGCAAAGAAATAGATTTTAAATTAAAATGCCTAACTCGTTGCATAATATTCGATGTTCACTGAAAATATTACAGTGATCTATTTATATTGATCTCATACGTCTGTTAGATTCACGTAGTACTTATGTAAGCTGCAGTTCCTCCGATTTATCTGATGAAGAGGGAATAATATATCTGAGATATAAACTATATTGAAATAATACAAGTTCCTAGCACGACAGTGATAAACTTTCCAAACCTTCAATTTCATTTAAAATTTCTCCTGAGAATTGGAAAAAGGAGATTCTCATTTTTAAGGCTCAAGAAATTTTGGAAAATTTTGAACAAATTTGTTAATCAACCGTGAATATTCATGAGTCTTTTAAGTTAAAACTTTTAACATAACATGTGATGTCTGTATCCTGCTGTCTTAAAAATGAGAACTCCCTTTTACAATTCCCATGAGAAAATTATTCTTAATAGGACTCAATATACATATACATCAATATACATCAATTCAATATACATATTATTTTCATTTATATTTAAATGATGAAATGAAAGTTAATGCAATGAAAAGTTAGTTTAGTTAATGAAAAGTAAGTCATTCTGAATTAAAAAGGCTGGTATTATTTTGCTTTATAAATATATACCATATGATTTTTTGCTTTTTACAAATTTGTACCAATGATACTGATGTACCTATATTAAAAATGAATGTTATGTTAAAACGAAAATAAAACTTGAAGTTGTATGAAAAATCTGGATTTTTTTAGCTTTGTTTTTCAAAACTTTTAGCCTTTTTTTGACTTCTTTTTTTGGCCAATTTAGTTTCTTTTTTTTCAGGTCGTGGCCACACTGATAAGGAGTTTTCACAAACTTAGGCATTCATAAAAAATGCAGTTGTGAATACAACGCAAGCGTATTCTTATATCGTATTTTAGGGCAACAGCAGTACACGCGATTTTTCGGAAAAAAATAGTTACATAAGTATGAGAACGCATAGAAGAAATTGATATTTCATTTCAGTAATTTCACATGTCATTTCAGCGTATTTAAATTGTTTGTTAGAGAAAGAGAAGTACAAGTGCACTTGGACTAGACTCCTGAATAGAATACATTTTTTTTTTAGGCGAACAGTAGTATAATTGCAGTTGTTGTACTTCTCTTTACTCTTCTCTTGTAGTGACGATGGCATGCAAAGTTTTTTCAATTAAAAAATTGTTCCGGTCGGTCACCGTCTCTCTGTAGACAATGGCAAACCTCAGAGAGTAAATAATGCCATGTAAATCTACTTCTGAACATGAACTTTAGCCGTTCGAAGTTGGCATAAAACATGTAAGTTCCACTTCTCGGTCAATTGTGTGCAAACATATAACACACACACAACACAATTGATCATAAAAAGCTTGGTCAAAGTCCTTTTAAGGGCTGAAATGGCTAATTTGTTTTGTTTTTTTACTTCTCTTTCTGGTTTATCTTAAACTTAGAAGTAAAAACTTCAAATTTTCTCATTCTAAGAAAAAACCAAAAATACAGTTAAAAAATACTCCTGAAAACGATGCAAATGAAAGCTTTTTATTGGAAAGTGACTATAAACGAAGTCTATTTTTTATTGGCTTATCCCATCATATGCTTTTTCATATATTTAAACCTTCACACTTGCACCTCTGTAAGAATAATTTTTCAATTTTTTAAATAAGAAGTCCAAGTCTAATTCTAATACTCTTTCCCAAACTAAAAGTTAAAATTTATTTAGTTGACAAGTCCAAGTTCACTGGTACTACAGTTGCCCAGTTTTGAAAACTTAATTTTTGGACCGGCTCGGGTAACCGCAACTTGATTAAAATTTAAAAACTGAATATACAGTACTATATTTATTTAACTTAGTGTATTGAATTGTTTGTCCAAAAAATTCTCGTTATTCATGGAGAAAAAAGTAGTACAATTTGATGACAAAAAGTACAATTATTTTTTCGGTTTGATACAATTTCGGAAAAGTCATCTCCCATCCCTGGTTTTAATGTTCTAGGCTTTTACTTCTATAGCTATAATATAACAAAAATTATACTTGCCACGCTTCGTTTACCAATGTCCGTGTCAGTTTTCCAATAGAAAGACTTGGTCAATTAGTAACTACATAATCAATTTCTTTATTAGTCGACATTTAATTCCAAAGACACACCCCATTTTAATGGCATCTTTTGCAAATTAGAGGACACAACCAAGTAAGATCGTACCGAGTTTCAAAATTTTGTGGCTTATAGAACGAAAGTGTATACCAAAAATTTGTATTAGTTTAAAATTCCCACGCCCATAGAATGTTACCAGTGGAATGGCACATGTAAACTGAGATCGAATACCGGACTCCAAGGCTGTGGACCAATTATTCCAAACTTATTCGATATCTCAAATTTGGGTATTATAGGAGGTGTCACGCCACCTTTTCCAATTGAAATAAAACCTTGCCTATATTCTTCGGCGCAAGTGCCAGCAATAAGTTCACAAATTTATCGAAATCCGATAAACAGTATTGCAGCACGTCAAGTACGAACAGTGACTTTTACTTCTACAGCTATTCTTTATCAAAAATTGTGCATGTTTGGGCGGAGCTGCCTTTCAGTTTCCTTTCAGTTTCAAGGGGAACTGAAAGACGTGACTCAAAAGTCAGTTCTACAACGTTCAGTCGAAAGTTGTGTTTACCGAAAATTTGTGTTCTTAAAAAATTCAACACCACTGGCCGGTAGGAGGGTGAAAATAAACTTTACGACATATTCTCATACCTACCAAATATATAAAAATTTTGACTACAAACAACTTGACACGAAATTTTTGTATATTAAAAAAGTAAAAACGTCAAAATTTATATCTCCACAATAAAAAAATGTTTGAAAATAAAAGTTATGATCGTATGATACGTAAAAAATATAAATTGAAAATGACTGTTATGAAGTAATGTATAAAATATTTTTCAAAATATCGACAACTTTTTCGACCTAGAAAAAATAAATAACTGCTATTTTGGATCTCTGAATAATAATATTTAGAACATTAAAAAACATAAAATTGGAGGAATAAAATTTGAATTTCATTAGATATTTTTAGAATCAACATTTATATTAAACCAAATATCGAATATAAAATAAGGAGAAAATAATTTTACAATTTTGTTTATGGTAGGTGTGAAGCTATTAAAAACTACACCTTTTTTATAAATTTTTTTTATATAGTATTATAAAATTATTTAATTCAAATTTATTTACATTATGTACAGTTTAATTTGAAGATATAAAATAAATGTATAAATGTTTTTTTTTTTGTTTTTGTATGTGTTGTTTATTTTATAGAGGTCGTTGAAGTTGGCGTGTTTAAAAAAAGGTTATAAGTTGGTTACACAAAAAATCAAAGTGCATTCTTCAGTAAAGGGTTGTAGTTGAGCACTACCTACGCAAATAAAACAAAAAAACAACAAAAAAAAGGCATGCGTTGAAAAACAAATTTACAAAAAACACCTCTTTTTGGCAGAAATTCTTAGCCGTAAAAAAACAAAACATGAAATTTTCTCGACTTTTTATAGGTAGAGTGCTTAACAGAATCTATGAAGATCACAATAAATCAAGATTCATCGAAATCGATCAAGCAGAACTCGAGATATCTTAGAAACCAATTCGAAAAAACTTGTTTCGAGAAAAACGCGATTAGATTTCCTTCTATGAATAAATGAGCGACATACTAACATAATGTATGTTATATCGATTTTTTTAATTGATATTTTTTTCTAAAATTTCATATACGCATTCTTAAAAATTTAAGGAACCAGATTCTATAAAAAAACAAAAAATTATTTTTCATTTTTTACACACTGTAAAAGTACCCTAATTTTTTTTCAACTATTTGTATTATTTTTTATAGTTTTCGACACTATGGAAGGAGGTTTAAGTTCTAAGACCCTTCTAGCTACGCCTTTGACTAAAGAAATCGATTACTTTAAAATAGAAATGAGATATCTGTAAGCTATCATCTTAAAACCAAAATATTACAATATTAAGCAAAATCGAAATGCAAACAACAGTATTTTCTTCACTTACTTCTACTGTGCATTTTCAGGTGAAGCGGGGCGCATTTCTCAGGGTCTGTAATCTAACTGTTATTGATATTGTATATGAAAAAGTATTTTTTCCATTTTCATTTTTTTTTTTTTAATTATACAACGTCATAATGTGTACAATTTAGTGATCACAACTGCAAATAATTTAATTAAAACCTACGAAACCTGTATAAAATTTTATAAATACCAAAAATCTGGCAGCCTGTAGCTGAAAAGTAAGAGTTTATCACAGAAAATTGAATGCATGTTGAAATAAATCATCGCATAATTGTAGGTTATAAGCTATTTACGATTTTCTGGCACCAATATTTTTCTTTGTTTATTTGCTTTCGTGAATCAGTGGGATCTTAAAATAAACACTGGAAGATACTAAAAATAAAAAATGCTTATTTTCTCTAAAAGTTTCTAGTGGTTTAGTAGTTTGATAAGTAGCCAGCATAATTTTTTTTTTCTTGAACGGTCTAACTTTTGAACTTATTAATTTTTTTTTGTTTTTGCAAAGTAGCAAAAATAATTTTTTAAATAAAGATAATAAAATGATGTTCTATTTAATGTTAATATTCAGTGCATTGTTTTTAGTTCAAGTTACTACGTCCTGGACCCCCTGACTCAAAGGGGGTTCACGGACTTTTTAAAAAATAATTAAAAAATGTCCATTTTAAAATAAACAAATAAATATTGAGTCATAATATTGTGCCATTTTAATTTGCTTTTCTTGTTTATAATTCTTAAAAAAACATATATTTTAAGAATGATATTTAAATACCAAATAAATAATGAAGCAACAGGTTGCTACAACAACAAAGTTCTTTGCAGAACAAACCGCTCTGACTAGACCAGAGGTTCCCAACATTTTTTGACCTTGAAACCTCCAACATTTTTTGGTAATGATCGCAAGACATTAATATTTAAAAAAAAAAACGACTTTTCATAATGTTATGTGATATAAAGACTGTATTCTAGTCTCTGGGCACAAATTTTGGATGTTTTTTAAAATTCGATAGAAAAGAAACTAAGAATAGTTTTAGTAGCCATTTTATTACAAAATATTTATTGATATATTAACAATACAAAAAAAAAAAATTTTTAAAATTTTGAATTAATCAATCAGAAGATTGTGAAAGATAGTGTTCGGAATTTGGCTTCTTATGGTTTATACGAAATCAATTCAATCAATTTTCATAATTCATGTCATGAAATCTTTTTGCTATTCTATTATTTTGAAAGAATTTTGTACCCTGTTTGGAAAGTTATTACTGAGTTATTGCTGTAAACTGGACAGATTTATATTTATATCATCACAAATTTCCAAATATAATTCGTTAAATTTTCAAATATATCAGCAAGGTATAGCCAAGTCATATTATTTGATCTATCTTATAATTAGAATTAATGATACTTCCGTTATCTTTCGATTATGCCTTTAAATGTTGAGTGATTTCTTTGCAAATGTCTCAGTTATTTTGCTGGTGCTAAGGAGCTGTTTACAAATATTTTGTTGAAAAGTAGAGACACCAAACGACAGGTATCTAGAATCATATTTACGTTGATACATCTATCCAAAACTGGAAGATAGCGCAGTCGGAAGATGAGTTCCTGTAGCTGTAAGGAACTGGAAGCTGATGGCATTGCTGGTTCCAAAATGCCGGTATCCGTAGATTTCGCGATTTCTACATTGCTACTAAAAACGTCAGATTTCCTTAAACGATCCATATTTTAATTCTTTTTTATAGAAACAAAAATGGTAAGTAATAATTAATAGAGTATAATTAATACATTATTAAAATATATAAAATCCTACCTGGTTTCTAAAAACACAAAAGGAATTGAAAAAACTTATTTCTGTTCACTTAAAAAAAAATATGTGATGTAGATTTAAAGATTCAAGCCTAACTCTCGACCAGAGAACGAAAATTAACTGATTGCTACGGGAACCGTTCGCTGACTGAGTGTAACCAATTCGATCATTTTATGTGGTTAAGATCGTGACAAATTACGGTTCACAAAACTATTCAGCTAACACTACAATTAACAATATCCAACGCAAACTCGTTTACACAGTAAGAGTGTAGACGAAGACATCTTCAGAGTAATGATGGCCGACATGCACCTCGCCGGCACAGCAATAGATATGGTCCATACTCATAAGAAGACCAAGCACACAACACCGCAGTCTAGTGTATTGGTGGTCTCCAGAAATCGCAGAAAAGCAATCGCAAGTGCTTCATGCAGCTATGTGATGAGGCAGAAGTTAGTACATGAGGAATCGCCTACAAGCTAGTAACAAAAAAACTTAAACTCAGACAGCCCACTCTTACGGACCCACACCTGCTTGGAGGCCTCTCTTCACGCCTCAACGAGTGATTTCACCCAACCATACGAAGATCAAATCGTTATTTGTAATGATGTTTTTGAAAATTTGGTAACAATTACCAAATCTGTGAAGAGCGAAAAGACACCAGCCAAGATGGTAGTCCTAAACGTGCGTTTCGAGCATTTGTCTAGCTCTTCAATGCCTCCTTTAGGGAGGGCACATTTCCAGCTCAGTGGGAGGCCCAGAGACTAGTGCTCATCCCTCAAGCTACAGACCAATTTGTCTGCTGGACACATTAGGGAAAATCATGGATCGCCTGTTCTGCAACCGAATTGAAGAGGCGAGCCTAATAGCGGGAGGGCTATCTAATCGCCAGTTTGGGGTACGGAAACTGCACTCAACGACAGATGCCATTAACCCTGTCCCCACTAATGCGCAGGAAACCATAACAGGCACACAATGAAGGAAATGTACAAAACAATATTGCCTTGTAGCAACGATTGATGTAAGCAATATGCTTAACTCAGCTAGCAGGAGCAAGATTTTGAAAGCTCTTAGGAAGTTTAGATTACCAAGCTACCTCACGAAAGTCATTGCAAATTATTTCGATGACAAAGTGCTACAATATTCGGCCTATAGCGGCGCAATGATGTACAATGTTACTGGCGGCGTTCCACTGTAATCAGTACTAGACCCCTTCTGTGGAACGTCATGTATGATAATATTCTAAGGCTTGAGGTACCTACAGATCTCAAGATCGGCAGAATACCAGATGATTTAGCGATTTTGGTACCAGAAGAATTGGATCTAGAAGAAGTTGATCTAGAAGAAGTGGATCTAGAAGAAGTGAAAGCCCTTGGTAGTGGTACTATTAGCAATATCTACGACTGACTAAAGTCAGCTGAGCTTAGCTTAGCTGAACACAACACCGAGGTGGTGCTTATCAGTAGCCGTAAAAAGTTCGAAGTTGCAGTTATAAACGTTCGCGGGACAAAGGTACACTCAAAACCATTTATTAAGTACCTCGGCGTGTTGATCGACTCTTGACTCTGTTTTAAACAGCACCTAGAGTATGCCCACAGAAAAGCAGCCACTTCATACCTGGCACTAGCAATAATTGTCAAAAATACGACGATCAAAGCAAGCTTGCAGGATACTTCTTAACGTCGTGCTTTCGATTTTGATGCACGCATCAACAGTCTAGGCCGCAGTGATTAAAGTTAAGTCATACCGACGAGGAGTAGAGTCAATATATAAACTAGACGCTCTCAGAGTGTGCTGCGCCTTGAGAACAATATCTGAGGATGCAGCTATGGTGCTCGCTAACTCGATCCCCATCGACCTCTTGGAGGACAAGGCCCACCCAGAAACTACTAGTGAGAGCGCATTCTCTTGTAAAAAAGCGGCTCGAGCGAAAAGTATGATACAGTGGCAGGATCTTTGGGATAGTTCGAATAAGGAACGCTGGACCCATCACCTCATCTTTAACTTGTCCGTGTGGTGACTTAGAAGTCACGGTTCAGTGAACTTCTACCTCACCCTAATTCTGAGCGGACACGGTTACTTTAGAGCAAACCTGCATAAATTCAAGCATGAGAGTGTCTCCTATTGCACTCATTGCTCTGTAAGCAAAGTAGAAGACACTGCACACGTTCTCTTCGAGTGCTCTAGGTTTAACCATGGTTGAATAACAAGGTTGCTTCAAAACTGACTGTGCTCTCTTTCGCATATCCGAAAGTGTCAAAATCAAATGGCTGCTGAAAAACAACAGCAACAACAACAACAGCTCAAGCAGTTCCGTCTTGCTACTACCTTATTCAGTGTACCCTGGGTTCAACGAAGCAAGAACTGATGCTTCGGTTCACCTCGGCGAAATGGTGAAACCCCAAAACTTGGTGAACCTCTTGTTGAGAAGCGAAACCAACTAATTAGTGGTAACCTCTCATTCCAAAAGCATTATCGACGCAATTTTTAAACAAAAAATTTTAAAATAAATGTTATTTTATTTGTACCTCTATTAAAACTCTTTGAAATATTTTTAGTTTGAATCGAATTGTGTAAGAAATGCATTTTTGGGAATTTTTCTTGCAGAAAGACTAAAACTGCTTTTTTTATACCGGTAATTTTTTGCTTAAAAAGGTCGACTTTCCAAAGCTCCCACTAGAACAGGGAGAGGTTAATCAAAAAAATTTGGTAACAGTTTTCTTAGTGGATGCATTACCTTTCCAAAAATACTAAACACTTGGGTATTTGCGACTACAAATTTTCGGACTTTTGCCTATTGGGCTCATCATTGTGCGCCGGTTTCACGGCAGTCTTAGTGCGTAAAAATTGCACACTCGAACCTGCACGAATTTTTTTGCAGCTTTGAGCTACAGACTTCAGGTGTCAAACCTTTTCAGTCAAGTCTGCCTTGGTTCAGAAATGGGGAAATAGATAGGTAGGAGAGAAAGTGCAATCAAGATAAATATATCAACATGCAAATTTGAAACTTAGGCAAGTGTTTTCCTTTACCTCAGCCAATCAGAGTAATTAAGCAATCTCATTCCACAATTTCATTCTCAACTGCCAACTACAACTTCCAAAGTTGTATATATTGATTAATTTTCAATTTCAGTTAATTAGAAATTAAGAAAGAATTAGAGAAAGGAAAAAGCGTAGTACCATAGCTAGACCGGGATTCGAACCCGGAACCTCTAAATTGGCAGTCAATCATGCTTACCACTCTTCTACCGATGCTTGTGTTTTCAGTCGCATTAATTAAAAATATTAAATTTAATTTGCTGGTCGATTGTGAACTTTCCGAGGAAAATTTGAATATATTAAACACCATTCTTTTTATACCCTAAACCTGAAAGGTCAGGGTGTATTAACTTTGTGCAAACCTTTTTAACGCATAGAACGAAGCAAGCCCGGTATAGAAAGTGTATATATTATTGATCAGCGTCACCACGTGAGTCGAGCTATCTATGTCCGTCCGTCCGTCCGACCGTCTGTCCGTCTGTCCGTCTGTGTGTTGTCCGTATAAACAGGATAAGAAGAAGGAGTTGAGATCATTATATGAAACTTGGTACACATGGTCACATGAACCCAAGGATCTGCACTATTGAATATTTTTGGAATCCGCTCACGGACACGCCCACCTCCCATGCAACCCAAAAATTTAAAACGCAATAAATAAGCCTCTGTTTAACCTACAGTGCTAAAATTTGGCACGTATGTTTTTTATTACAAAACAAAGATGGGTTTAGACATCGTCCGCCCACGGACACGCCTACCTCCCATACAACGCGAAAATTGAAAACTGCATAACTCAACTCATAATTAGCCTACAACAATAAAATTTGATATGTATGTGTTTCATACCAACACAAATATGTCTTCGGAAAATGGACGTCATCCGCTCACGGACACGCCTACCTCCCATACAACCCAAAAATTTAAAACGCAATAAATAAACCTGTGTTTAACCTACAGAGCTAAAATTTGGGACGTATGTTTTTTATGGCAAGACAATGATGGTTTTGAAAAATAGACGTCATCCGCCTACGGACACGACTACCTTTCATACAACCCAAAAAGTTTAAAACTCAATAAATAAGGATATGTTCGTCATAGAGAAATTAAATTTGGTATGTATGTATTTTATACCAAAACTAAAGTGTGTTCAAAAATTGGAAGTAATCCGTCCATGAACACGCCCACCATCCATAGCGAAAGCACAATAAAGGCATTAACTGTGAACTACAGGAATAAAACTTGGTAAGTGTAATTTTTCATCAACATTTAAATGCATATAAAATAAAGGCTTCATCCGCCCACGGACACGCCCATTTACAAAAATATTTACAAACATTTTTTTGTTTTTGAAAAGTGGGTTTAGGGTATTTCATAGTCGGCCTAGACCGACTTTAGACTTTCTTTACTTGTTTTTAATTAAATCAAATTTATCACGTGGAACTTTAAAATTTTTTTTCGTGGCACCACAGGGTCGCACTGAACACACTTTGGGTACAACTTGACTAGACCATGGTTTCGTCGGAGGCTACTCCCAAAAGCAATATGGCACAGTTAAGAGGTCATGCCACCTTCTTTATTTTTTATGCAAAAAAATTACACAGAAAAAAATTTTGTTTGGATTTTTTTAATTATGTATGGCCACTGGAATTTCTAAGAAAACAACATTAAAAAATCATTTCGAAATAAAAACTAATTAACTGATCGTAGTGAAGTTTTAATTTAATATTTCACAATTGTTAATGTGAAATACTGACAAAAAAATCGGTAAAATAGTTTTTGGCCAATTTTGGCCCCAAAAATTGAACATTTTCGAAAAAACGTCGACATTTTGTTATTTTCCGTCCTACATTTGTTTTCTTCTAATTCATTCATTCATTTTGATGCTGAATAAAACTTCGTTTTTTCAGGTGTTTCAGTAAGTCGCAATTATGATCGCAATGATTTTTTGATATTTTTTTGAAAAAATTCAGTAGACATAAGTATATGTAAATAAAATTAAAAAAAAAACATTTTTTTAACTTTATTATTTGTTATTTTTCAAAATTATATATATCATTTTTTATACCACTAATACGCATTTTAAAAATTTAAAAAATTTTTTTTGCTTAGAAGCCATCAATCAAACTTTCCCCAAATTAATTCAAATATTCTTATCTTTTAAGTTTGTTATCTTTAAAAAAAAAATATTATTAGTCATATAAAAATCATATTGAACTTTATTTCGAATTATAAAATTGAATTTTGTGGATAATTTTTTGGAAATACATAACCGCCCCAGGTACCACCATTTTAGGGGTGACACCATTTCATTTTTTTTTTATTTCGCTCACAAATAGAAAAAGAGATAAAATGCTTTACGGTAAAAAATGTAATTGCTGTTTCAAAATATAAAATTCTGCTTGCAAGTCTAAGCAAAGAGGAGGAAACATTGCGAAAACGTTTCAAGCTGTAAAATCCGAAAACTTTTTGTAACACAACGCAAATGAGTCCATGTTAAGTGTTTAAAATTTGGCAGCAGCTTACGACGAAATTTCAGAAAAAGAGCCAGTTGTTGAAATTGCTTGCGATGCTACGTAGGCACATAAATGCAGCACAAATCGATTTCGAAAGCGCCAACAATTAGACAGCATTAGAAATGCTCACTTTCATTGTCGAGTAGTCCTTTTTGGAAACTTCGCCAAATATTTCATTAGCATTAAAATTATTTCCTACAATTTGTTTATCAGTAGCTTCATGCGAAAAGAGTTCTTCAAAGCTTAAATTAATACAGACTTACTTGGACTTCCATTGGACTTACAAGGTATTCCATGGGACAGCCCAGAGTTTCTGATCTTGCTTTTTTATACATTGCAAACGAGCTTGAAATCAATATTACTGATTTTGATGAGGTTATTTCAAATTTTGCAACTCTTAAAGTAAGAAATGCCAGTATTTAGGACAGCACACTTTTAATGCATCGAAATGGTAGGGGAAGAGTGGCATGAAAGAGCCAAGTTTTGAAAGAGCCATTTTGATTTACGCGGAAGTTTTCATACGAATGCTTCTTAAATTATAATTTTTAAGAAGCAATACTCGCCATATGGCACCCTCGAACATTTGACAGTTCACTGATAATAAACGACGATGGTGTATCGTATTTTGGATTTCTTCATCATTAAGTAAGTTTTTCAGAACATTTTATTTGTTTTGTGACGTCTTCACCTTTAAAACTAACAGTAATATTATTATACTATAATTGTATGATATGTTAGGCCTACCAATAACATATTTATTTTGCCGGAAAAATCTTGATTTCATACTAATTTTTGAGGTTATGTTTCTTTGGACAATATGTTTTGAAAGAGCTGGGTTGCGGTGGTATGAAGAAGCGTAAAGGAAGTTTAAATTATTTTTGTCAAAAATGTTTTTAAGTGTTTTAAACCTCTTATTTTGTTTTTGGAAAAGGTCTTATTATTATAGATTTTCTTCAAAGCGATTTAATTTTTTTGCTAAAAATATTTTTAAGTTTTTTAACTATTTTTTGTTTTTAGTTTTGAATTTTTTTATTTATTTTATTTGTTGTTGTAAAAACAATACTTTTAATAATAACAATTAATATTTTTAATAAAATATTCGTTATTTTTCGTGTTAAGTCTTGTAATAAGAAGATGGCTCTTTCAAAACTTTGGTTGGCTCTTTCAATGCCCATGTGTTATGAAAGAGCCGAATTTCATGTTTTTTATAAATGGCTACAGGTCCAAGAATATTGTTGATTTTGGAAAATATTTCATGGTATTACGTTCATAAATGAATGAGAAAATACTTTTGATACAAGAATTATAATTTTATTAATTATTTTTATATATTTTGTAACTTCTTTAAAACTGGCTCTTTCATGCCACTCTTCCCCTACGGAAATGGTAACAAAATTTTTTTTTTTTGTTTTTCTTAATTTTATAATATTGAACCAAATTATTAAGTTATATAAAATTAAAGAGATTTTTTTAACATGTCTTTGAAATCTTCAACAAAAAAAAAACGGATTCTTGAATTTAAGCGAAACTTTTTTGAAATTTTATTTATTTTATTTAATACAAAAGTATTAACTTTTGACTTTCCAAATATTATCTGCACCTATTCATAAACAAGAAAATTATGCAGGATAAAAAATAAAGTCTTACTAATTTCTGTAATTTGCAATAAACATATATTATCTATATGTCTAGCATTCTCACTGAGTTTCGTTAGGATCGGGTTACTTTTGTACGTACCTTCCATACAAAATTATGTAATATTTAAATATACATCCTAGGGAGGTATCCCTAAGGTCTTATCAATTCCTACCATTTTCAGTGCACATCTATTTCTCTAATTGCCAGCCGTCTGACCAAATTTTGTTAAGATCGGCCAACTTTGTTTGGCATGCATCTCCCATACAAAATAATGTAAAAAATTAATATAGGAAAAGTACCCAAGGAAAGTACCTCTAGGAACTGACCAATCCAACCATTTTTGCAATTTTTATTAAATTTAACAATCACGACATTTTTAATAAAAATATAAACACTCTTTTTAATCATTTAATTTCTAAAAAATAAAATATTTTTATTACAAACTGAGTGGTAAAATCTGTCGGTGCAGGCGATGTTTTATAAATTAAATGATTTAAAATAGCGCGTTTTTAATACAATATTTATGCCTGCGGCGCTTACTATATTTTGCAACCAAAAAACAGTTATTTAATTCTTTAAAAACAAAAACAAATCGAATTTTACTACAATAAAAACAAAAATTTTTCAAAATGTAATATTTTGTTTCTGTTTTTTTAACAATTTGTTATTGTTTGTCATCTGTTGTTTTTTCGGAAAACATAAAGAAAATAATAAAAACACAAAATCTCATCGAATTGGTTTCTAATTGCATTTAGAAATTTCTTATAGGGATGACACCATGGGTAGCCGCCCCGAGTGACACCAAGCCTAAGAACGCCTCTGGTGTCAGTTTCCTGATCAAGAGCATTCAGCAAATTGAAACAAGCTGTCGATTTCTTATTAAAATTTTAGCTGTTGCACTGTGTAATAAAACTACAAGACAATCGATGTGACAATTCTAAGATAGTTCGCATGACCGACACACAAGAATTTCGCTAAAGTAAAACATCAAAAAAAGCTTTTGATGACATAAAAATTAGCATTTATCTCACGAAGCATTAGAGTTGAGGCCCAACCTTCTGTAACCAAGCAAAAACATGCTAAAAGCTCCAAGCTAGACTCTTCTTTTAAGCTCAACAGCTTTTGATTAGAAATACGCTTAATTAATAAGCATTAAAACGTAATTAATTTCTTTTAACTTGATCAAAAAAATGTTGCCAGCAATAGCTGCAACATCAAAAGATGTTGCCGATATGTTGCTGTCTTCTAATGGCAAGTTTCTATCACCAGCAACAAATGGTGGCAAAAAGCTTTGGACAGAAACCTAAACAAAAAATCAAAACAGTTTCACGCGGATTGCGCTCGGAAACGTTTCGAGTTCACTAAAGTTGAGCAGCTTTTGTAGTGTTTTACGTTCTCTATTATAGTTGGTGTTGTTGCTGTTTTATTTAAGAGTTCTTCTTCTGTTGTTGCTGTGCCGCCATCCAACTAATTATTTATCTGGCAGTGTTTGGAATAGCTTAAAATTCGGTATGAATAAAACAAAGAAAAAAACATAGCATAAACTATATGAAATATCTTAGGGGAGAAAAGGGTACTAGATATTTTTAAGTAGATGATCTCATTTTAGTTGCGTTGTTTGTTCTTTTGAAAGATACACTGAATAGTTTTTTGCCGATTTTTTTATATATAAAACACATGTTGACTTAAGATACTGAAATTTAAATTTTTTTTATAGTTTGTTTGTTATTAATGTTTGAGTGGCTTTTTTACTTACTTTTTTCTTTATTGTTGCTTTGGAAATTTTTAAGGTAAATATATTTTTTTTTTTAATGAAATATTTTCAAAGAATTAGAATCTCTAAGGCAGGGTGTAGCTAAAAAGATACATACGATTTTCTAAGTGATGATATATTAAAGGCAGATGTGTAACTATCCGTGTTGAACGCATCAATGAATGCAGGTAAAAAATAAGAGCTTGGGTTGAGTTTTTCTTTATATGGAGTTAATTATCAAACCTGTACTCTGCGTTTTATTTTGATGAAGCACGTTTGAGCGTTAAAAATGAGAAAGTATTATTCTTCTAACATTTGAGCTGATGAAACTAACACTACAGTTCTATTTAAAATTGTTGATATGTCAACCGGTTTAATACTACTTTATATTTTCAAATAAGACAAAAGTGCATTACAAATCGACGATTTTAAGAATTGTTTGCTCAGGAAATGTCTTACCGCTATTATATGTGAGTAGCAAATAGCCATAATAATGTGAGTAGCAAATGTTGATAAAATATGTCTATGTTGACAAGGAATAACCGCTTAGGTGGAGTTAGGACAAAGTGAGGTTATTATTTTCATTGAATTCCTCACAACAAAATACACTAGTACGCAAATTTTTATATTTGCACCTTGAAAATTAAGTGTTTAAGACCATCAAATCTTAACAGCAAAATTAAGGGTTCCCTGATTTTAGACAGCGATTTTAATCTTTAGAATTATCTCTTGAAAACTTGAAAAATTATTTTAGCTGTTATTCCTTGTCGACACAGATATATTTATTCAAAATGTGTTCTCTTATTATGTCTGCGCATTAACTAAAAATCTGAAGTTTCCAAGAAAAACCAACGAAGATTTCATAGAACTTATTTGGCGATTAAACATTGAAGCTAGATTTCTCAAACCAAAACATCAGAGTTAAACTATTGATGTTTATCGGTACTAAAATAGTAATCTGGAACAAATACATATACATAAAATTCGAATTAAAAATGGATATAAGAAAAATTAATAGAACTGTGAAAAATGGTCTCTTCAATTAAGGCTCAACACAAAAACATATCGTCGGTATAGAGGAAAAACTAACTAACTTTATCGCTAAATAGGTCATGCATACTCTTTACGATTAATTTTTTGGCAAAATATAAAAACAAATTCTTCCTCTTATTCGCATTTAAAACAATATAAATGATCATGTTCATAAATATTGTTCAAAAATATTTTTTGTATCTAAAATTTGAAAAATATGTTTGTGAGTAATGTTGCTCTAATCTGATCTGTATCTCTCTCTCTTTTATGTTGCCACACCCTTAAGCATGATGTTCTTCGTTGCTACCAGCATGAATTTTTGCCACCTGGGGCACATATTAAATTTGCCGCCACTTCGCATTTATACTGAAACATAATTATTTTATAGGTTTTTTTTTTTTTTTTGAGATTCGCCTAGAGTTTACGGATGAAGATAAAAATAGAGTTGAAGCAGTGAAGTGATTATCAGTTTACTGAAAATTCCAAAAGGATGTGTATTTAACACTTTGTCCCACCTTATCACTCAAAAATAATAGTGAATTAGCATTTCAAGTAATAATATTTAATTTTTATTATAAATTAGTTATTAATTGCTTGCCATATTTCAATGATATATTTAAAATGAAAATTCATTGAAAAATTAAATTTTGAATCATGAAAATTCATTAAAATCAAAATAAATAAAAAATTTCTAGGAGAATCAATTTGTTGTATAAAAAATATATTTAAGCTTATGATAAAATAATTTGTTGTTGCTTAAAAAAAAAGTTCAAATTCTAACTGCTGTATTCATAAAAATTTCTGAATATTATAAAGCCTTTACAAGAAAAATTGCAAAAAAAAATATTCATAAACCTCCAATAACGATGAAAACCAATTTTTTTAAAAAACTTCTTCGTCATTTTTTTGTTTTAAATAAGCCAAACTCGAGATATCCTGCACACCGTTTTTTCTATTTTTTTTTTTTACTGCTTCTTTTACGAACTTGTGACACGGAAGTGACAATACGAAAAAATAAAACGAAATTTTTTTTGTTAATATTAATACTTATTCAAAGCAATACAAAAATTTTTACTCAATTTTCTCTTAGCCTTTTTTCGCAATCCTTACTTACGTCGAATATTTTTAAAATTTCTACAAAACTAGGTTAAATGGCCCCTTAGAGCTACTACAATAGTTTTTTATCAGTTGAGTGCAGTGGTGCCAAATGATTCAATATTGAAAAGAAAATTCTAAAAAAAAAAAACAAAATTCAATTAAATTGTATTTTGCATTATATTTTAAACACATTGGTTGCTGTTCTTGCTGTTTGAATATTTAGTCATATTTTCTTTAATCTCGATCTTTTGAAACGAAATAGGTCACCTGCATTGCAATTTCCACTTTTCTCTGGCACTCTGTTGAAAAAAAATGTAAACAAAAGAGCATTAAAAGTCAACTACAAAGACATACTTTTAGCAGTCTCACTATGTCGGAAGCAAAAGCTTTACAGAGACGGCGAATTTTTTAGGATTTTTCGAAAAATGCTTTCATTACTTATGATGTATTATACGTTATCATTAATGGATTAAATAAACTTATATCCATTTTAGTAAAAAATGTGAGTGCTTTTTTGAGAGGATTATGAAATAACGGTGTTTTTATAAGAACATCCCTAAGCTTTAAAAGGCTGGGCAGAAAACAAGCCTAGTAAGTCCTATATAGTAGTTTTAAGGAATTCATCAGCGTAAAATGATGATCGAATCTTTCTTAACAGCGTCAATGCAAAAGTTGTTAACGTATAATCTTAATTCACCATCCACTGATCTGTAGAATCTCGTATTTGAGTTCAGAAGTTATAGGCTCATATGAGTGTAAAATCCAGTGACTAATTTTTGTGGAAGTCAAATACCTAATATCAAATTCCTCCGAGAACGTATTACATTCTCGGCAAGCCAGTTCCCTCTGTATGCTTTTTACGGGATTTAGGCGTTATTTGCGACAAGGAACTTAACTTTCGGTCTCATGTTGATAATATCATTAGTAGAGCCAACTCTGCACTTGGTTTCGTGAAACACTGGTCCAGAGAGTTCTCCAATCCTTACGTCACTAAATCTCTCTATCTTTCCTTTGTAAGACCCATCCTCGAATATGCCAGCCAGGTTTGGTCTCCCATCTACAACACCCATTCAATGCGAATCGAAGCCGTTCAACGCAGATTCATTCGTTTCGCTCTTCGTGGTCTTCCCGGCTCTGACAGTTTCAACTTACCTCCTTATGCCAACCGTCTGAAGTTGATTAACATGCAAACACTTGCAAAGCGAAGGGAAGTTGCCGATGTTCTCTTCATTCATCAACTAGTATGCGGTACCATTAACTGCCCAGAACTACTCCAATCAATATCCTTTAATACCAACCCACGCAACCTTAGGTCTATACCTCTCTTCCACCTTAACTTTCACCGCACCGACTATGGATGCAGTGAACCTATAACCAGAATGCTTCGGGTAACCAATAGATTGATCAGTGAATTCGATTTTACCTGAGCAGACCACTACTCCGAAATATCCTTCTTAACTCCAACGACACTTCCTCCCCCTCTCTAATGTATTCTTCTAATTAAGATATGGTACCATTGTAAATTAAGATACTCCCTGTTAATTATAAAATTTAGTTCTTAAGTATTCAAACTGCTTGTATTAAGCTTATATATAAATAAAAAAAATAAAAAAAAAAAAATAAATAAACAATTATATAAATAGCGGATATAATGACGACTGCCCTTAAGGAATGTTAGAATTACACTATGGAACAAATTTTGGTTAGCAACAGTTAGATCGATTCTGAGAGTGAGGGGTGAAAATAGAGGCTAAATTAGAAGACCCGTATCGCGGCGTTTGTTTATGTTAGTTCGAATTTTTTTTTTTTTAATCGACCTTCGAAATTTGCAGTCAAATGCCTATTTTAAGCATATTCACGGCACCAGGGGTTCACCCTACCCAGACTGCACTGTATATTTATATAAGTGATATGTAAAGAAATCACATAAGAGATTTAACTGAAATGTACCTACTAAAAATAGCTTCTATTAAATTTTCTTAGAAATTAAGAAAAGCATATTTTGAATGATTTTGAATACATCAAATGACATTTTAAAATTTATGTTTGATGGAAGCCTGACAAGCAATTTGTGTTCGTATCAAAGTAGGTACTTAGATACAAGATTCGCGAGTCAGACACAATATAATTTTTAAAAGCTACGACCGAATCTGCAACTGGACCGAACCTTAACTATAATGTAACTGGTAATAAAACTTACCCGACAAGTACTTCGAAAGTCAAATGAAACAGTATCGTAGTAAGTCTGTATAATATGTATAGGGTCATTCACACTGCCTTGAGTAGTTGGGTAGATTGGCAAAGGCCATACATTTTGTTTTTGTAAAAGTGCCATTCTACCCAAGTACCCATCTACCAATTTACTCCAGCTGACACCCTGACTTATTTGGGTAGATTGATTGAGTACTTTTTTTCATGGGTTGCCACCTTTTCCAAAAGAAGGCAATAATTGAATTGACAAAAAACTAAAACAAAGTTTACAAATTTAAGTGAATAAAATAGACAAATGTGTTACAATGAGTTATTTTAAATTTTTGAGATAAAAATTATTAAATGCCGTAAAGTTCACGTTAAAAATTACTCTTATATAAAATAACTTTTTTACGCCCGTACAATGGCCTAAATTTATCTCTAATAAAATGACATAAATAATATGGTGGCAACTCTTTTCTAGCTGTCACTCATCTCTCATCAGCTGTTATTTTATAAGTACTCAAAAGTAATCAAAAGTACTCAATCTACCCGTACCCAACTACCCAAGTCAGTGTGAATACCCTTTATGTATCTGTAAGTGTTAGAAAATAAGCAACTTTTTTCGAATACATAAAACAAAGAGTGCCTTATAAGGTCCAGTAATGCTACAAGCGATACAAGTGTACCTTTTGGGGTACACTTTCAGTACCGTCAGTACGAAAGTATGCCTTTTTTCAAAAAAGGTACATTTTTGGATTTGGAAATTTTCCATTCATATTTTTCTTAAGACCTTCCACAATGAAAGATCACGTGTGCTCTAAATAAAAAACAAATTTTTGTAATAAGCTTGTCGCTAGACTATATTAAAATAAGTAAGTTTTTAAACTTTAAGCTAATATAGCGCTTTTTATCTTTTTAGT
This sequence comes from Tetanocera ferruginea, assembly GCA_958299015.1. NCBI lineage: Eukaryota > Metazoa > Arthropoda > Insecta > Diptera > Sciomyzidae > Tetanocera > Tetanocera ferruginea. The sequence goes on along the minus strand of OY282640.1, from coordinate 59,843,500 downwards.
TTTAATTTTCAAAAAAGTACGTTTTTGGCTAAAAAGGGACGTTTTTTTTCAATTAAAGAGGTATACTTTGAAAATCTCGTGTAGCATCACTGATAAGGTCTTCGTTCGTACACTATACTATGTCTGCACAAAGTGTTTCAAAACTGGCACTTTTTTCAGTGCAGAGATCGGATATTTACCAACACGGACACCGTATATATCTGCTTGTGTATTGACACAATGGAAATGACAATGAAATGATTTCTCAGAGAAATGACCTAGAGACCACTTCGAATCAGATGCTGAGAAAACTATTGCCAATAATACAATTTCACAATTAAGATACTGTGAAGATATCTTCGATCGTAAATTGAATAATTTTTTTCAATACTCACACTCAAATATGTATCGATAAGAAATACATTACGATAAAACTTTTAAAACATAAAATTTGATTTTTTAAAAAAATAATGTTATCAAGATCATATTGCTCAATATAACTCAAAAAATCCGGATTTGATGTTGCTATTAAAGAAAAAAGTTGAATTTGTTACAAGTATAATTCTCGTTGATACATTTAAATTAATGCAAAACTGAGTAAAACAATATGTTGGGCTGTAAAACAACGTTATCTCAAGCCATTTTATCATTTGCCTGCACTAAGAAAAATAGAAAGATATGTTTCTCCCCTAAAAAATTTCTCTATTTTCGATAATAGCAAATAAAATTTTCTTCAATTAGAAAAAATGTTCACATTTTCGAAGAACTATTTGTTCACTTGTGGGAAATGGAAATATTTCAATGTCTCTAATAATGATATATATATTTCTCACACAAAAAAAATTCTCATTTATAGAGAAAAATTTATTGAAAATGAAAAATTGTTCCTACATTTTGATAAAAAATTCACTATGATAAGTATTTTCGTCAATAAAAACCAAACTTTTCTCAAAAATAAAAAACTTTTTCTCTAAAAACGATATATTTCTCTTTTTCATAAAAGCTTTTTATCATTTATAGGTAATGTAAAGGATCACATTTAGTGAAAATCATTCTCTGGAGCAAAGTCTATACCATTTTTATCTAAATATGATGCCTTTTTTATCATATTCCGAGAAACTTTTTTCTGAGTGTGGTAGATTTCTCAAAAACTATTTAAATTTTCATTAATATAAAGGCAATTTATCAAAATAGTGATTTATTGAAAAGGTTAAAATGTCAGTTATAACATTATTTATTCACTTTCTTGTGAAAATCACATAAATTCTGTTATTTGCAAGGTTAAATTTGCCTCACGGAATCTTAAGTGGACGACATCATTTATTGCTACATCATAATTTCTCTAGTTTTTTCTTAATAGACCTTCTCAAATGTTTTGTTCAGAAAATTTGATTTCAGACCAAACACATTTATGGTTTTAGAAAATTTAAAAGAACAAGTCACTTGATCAGTCAAGTGGTTACATTATTTTCATTTGCTTATTTTCAATTATTGGGATATCAGTAACTCCTCCTAAGTAAGTAAAGGAACTACTCCTTCCCTGTTCTTCAACTTCAACATACTAGTTTTTGTTAAAATGCCACATAAGTCTTAAACGTACCTCAAGTTTTAAAACATTACTTTAGTCATGAAAAAAATTCTTAATGCTATTTTCTCTAAATGCTATCTCTTTCTTAATTTTGTATAATTTATAATATTTTACACTTACGTATTCATTTAAATTCACATAAATTGTTGTTGTATCTACTCTTAATTTATGATTTTAATTTATTACTCCGCCATTGTATTAAGCCATAGTTGTTTATTTGTTGTTATAACTGGTTATTATTTTGTTAATTGGTGACTAAATTAAAAATACTCTTCTAATGTGTCCACATTATGTAAATAAAATTAAATTATTTTAATAACATGTCTTTCCACTTTATATAATAGGTACTATCTAAAATATACTAGACACTTCTGGGTTCTGGTGTTGCATTTAAAGTGGGGTTTATGTATGGGATGTGGTTCGATCCGTTGAATAATTCTTATTTCACTGATTACACTGTTATAGTTTTATGACACGAAATTTTTGGTTCAACGATAGACCCACCTTTTCGGATTAGGGTAGACTCCCGAATACAACTGTCTTTTTGGTTTAGTAAGTTGAGATACAGTGGACATTCATTCGGCGTAGTGCAATTTCATTCGCAAATTCCAACGGAGATGTGCCAAAACGGAATCCAAATTCTTGTTACTGTACCAATGTTTCAACTTTGCTGAAATCTGGTGGAATCTCTCAATATGTTTGTCGGATTCAGGCGGCAATTGACGATTTTTAAGTGATATAAGATTTATTAATCAATCTTAAATATTCATCATCTAAATGAGAATCCATTTTTTTCACAATTTTGTTTAATTAAATAAATTTTAAAAAATGTTTCATTCTCGTAAAACGCCTTCCATGCATACCTTTTTGCTGCATACCTTTTTAATAAAACAAAACCTAAAATAAAATTAGTATAAATTGCTATATGTTTAACTTTCAATATGATTTCTTTTATTTTCAAAGTGTTGACTGCCCACTGAAACCGCCACTGGTTTTCTCTTAAAAATGCGTAATTCGCAAAAGCTCCTCTGGGATTGTCGGTACACTACTATGTTCACCATTCATGTTCATAAAAAATAATAAATCACCCGTGTCAACTTTCCTTACATAATTTTCCCACCGACAACACACCCTTCACAACAACCCTTAAAAACACACATATAAAAACAACTTATATAAAAAAAGCATATACAATTTTAACCTTATTTTTTGCAGTCCTGTTGCTATTGTTGTTGGTTTATTTATGCTCAAAATGATCTAATCTTCGCTATAGCTGCTGTTTCGCTGTTTCGCTGTTCGCGTCTAACATATCGAGACCGACGGAACTTTGAACAAAATAATGAAAAAACAAACAACAAGAGAGTCAAAACAGACAACGACAGAAATTTGGCGCCAAAGTAAGACGCCAAAAGTATGACGCCACACACTGTCACAATATTGATGGCGCATTAAAACACACACACACACACACACACACACACACACACACACACATAGAAAGTGGTGGAAAAAGCTCCTTTAAGTTCCTGCCTTAAGACCATGCGCCAGTCTGTCCAGCTTGTTGATTTACTCTGTAGGGATTTTATTATTGTTTTGTTTTTTTTTTGCCAAAACACCAAAACAACAATAGTAAAATCCAGGTCCGAATTAAGAATTATGACGCTTTTTAAATGTTCAACTTAAAAAGAAATATTTAAATTTATTTATAAAATTAACATAAATTTGAATTCCTTAGATACAATTAATTTTAATTAGTTTATTTATTTAAGTTTAAATTAATTTTAGTTTTTCAGTATACAATTTTTATATTGTAAAAAATATTTTATTAAAAATTTCAAAAATTATTTCATTCTTAAATAAATATTTTGAAAATTTTTTCAACCTTTAACAAAAAGCTTTTCGGCAAATCCAGAAAAAGTATACCAAAACCTTAAAAAATACAAATGCTTAAAGTTCAATAGAAATACATGGAACGTTAAGGATATTCTTTGTGTTTTCCTGCGGTTAAATCATTTTGAAAAAGACATATTGTGTCCTTAAAGTTTTACTGATTGTATTGGTTTTTTTTTTTAATCTGTAGCAAGTTAAAAAATTGTAGGTTTTTTATTTTTTGTAATTTGGTATTTCGCAATTTAAATATCAAAGCACCGTTATATAATATTCACAATTGAAACTTTTTGTAATGAAAAGTGATATTAAAATTTTTAAAAAAAATTATTTTCTATCGAAAAATAAAATTTAAAAAAAGTAATTCGAGAAGAGTGAAACGTGAGTGACAATTTTTATTGATAAGTTGGATTATCTTGGGAAAATAATTGGCTGGCATAATTAATGTCTCGGATTTACTTTTAATATAAGATAAATTAATTTTGCATTTTTTTAAATCAAGCAGACGCGCAATTATTTTTCATTAAAAAAGCTTTTGAAGAAGTGAAACGTGAGAGACATTTAATTTTTTTTTTTGTTTATTTTTGTATTACAAATGAAAGAAGATGACGAAAACATCAAGAAAAAATGAAAGCCGACCCTAAAAGAACGTATGAAAAAAAGATAGAGAAAAATTATAGTTAAATCCGGATTCATATAAGAAACAAAATTTAGCAAAGATTAACAAAATCTAATTAAATCATTACTTTAAGTCGTTGGCCTCGACGGAATTAGCAAATTAGGCCAGTCATATAGTCAAATTTGGCGCGGTTTTTGGCTTTTAATGAGCGTAAAGATGAACGAATTAGGCGAATAAGAATCGGAATAAATTTTGGTAAAATCATATATTTCTAAAATAGTTTTTGTGTTGTTTTTATATTATGAATTATTTTTTTTAACTATATTATGCTTTACATAATTCTTTCCATACAAATTCTTTTTCTTTTTTGTATAAAAATGTCCTTAATATTAAGAAACATTTTTTTTTATAAATATGCTTAATAAAGTTCACCAGATTAACCACGATGCAAAAAAAGAACAATTAAAATTGATTTGAAACGCGAGTGACATCGACGTGAAATGAGTGAGTGACAAAATCAGTATATGAAAAAATCTTAAAATTCTGAGAGAAAACTAAATTTTTTCCTGCAGTTAAAATTTCTACTCAATTTTGTTACGGAAAATTACTTTATTCTTTATATTAACTCAAACAATTCGCAGATTCTAAGCAATTTATCCCATTTGATTAGTATGATCTATTTTCTTCGGTAGAAATACATTTTTCTACGCGGCCACCCAAGACAATGACGAATCTCAGAGAGTAAATGTTGACAAATTAAGGGCCGTTTTATTCACTTTTATAACTTAAGATTTAAGAATAACTTTGGGATTTTTCGGCTTTTCCAACTTTATTCATTTTATTCACTTCAAGTTGTCAAACATAACTTTAGAAATTAAAATTTATACATAACTTTTGTTCGATAGCTGGAGTCAACTTGTGATTTCTTAACTTCCAAAAATATGAGCAGTTATGAGTTCTAACTTGGGATATTTGGTATAACTTGTGTTTTTTGTTTCAATCACAAAAAAATTCGAATGTATGAATATTAAAAAATCGTAGTTCTTATGACCTGAAAGCGAATTTTTATGGAAAGATAAATGCAAGAACTATGCCGAATATTTACAAAAGTATGCAAAATATGCTTAAATATGCAGACAAAATTTAAATAAAAACAATGCAATAAATTGACGAATGAATGCAATATGCGAATATCATGTTCATTTTAATTGCATTATGACGTATGCAGAATAAAATTTGCACAAATTTAAAATTTGTTTTCACAAAAACTAAAGTATATAATTTGGTAAATTTTATTTTTAATGAAACTTATTAACTTAAAGTTAATGCAGAAAAAAATTGTCACCAATGCGTGTGGTCTTACGTCAATTTAGAAGCCCTTTTGCGGCAAAAAGAGAGGAAGAAAAGTATCGTCCTTGCCACTTATTACCATCTAATGTGAAATATAAATCGAAATCCACTGATTTTCCTGAAACCATACGTTGCCAAGATGTTGAAGATGGTTCGGCAATTGATTCTTTCTTCAGAAAAAGGAAAAACAATCTTCGCTTCGATTGCTTCTCTCTTTTCGAAATTTTGAATACACAAAAGAAGTTACCATTATAAAATTTTAACAGCTTTTCAAGATCACATTGGTCTCTCATATAGTTATCGATAAACACGCATCATTGCAGTTATTTGCGTTTTTACCACCAAAAAAAAATTTGAAAAACCACCGGTTTTTCACATTAAAAACGCATCGCAACGTTGTTAAAAACTACTCATGCTCAGCAAACTACTCAGAAGTAGTTAACATGTAATTTGTTCTAAAAAATAGTTAATAAATTCAAAATTTGTTAGATTAAAAATCTTTTAAAAAAAATAAGTTCCAGAAAACCGAATACACCCACCTCCAACAAATGCATTGGACAAAATCCATAAGAACCGAATTCAATAAGTAACAATATATTGAGTAATAATATATCATATAAAATGCTTTAATAAATGCAGTGTTAACATAGTTAACCTACAATAATATTCACAGTGGATCAACAATTAAAAACCCATAGTGTAAAGATCCCTATAGTGTATGCTTACCCGAACATACACGATTTGATATCATTTCAAAACATTAAAAAATAACAACCAGTAGTTGATGCTTTAAGCAATTAGATGATATATTAAAGTGTAACATTACAAATTAACAAATTAAATGTAACATTACAAGAAAAGTAGTGTAATGCAACAGTTTCTCTTTTTGCATGAACAATAGTAACTTATTCCAACAAAACTATTCCACTTTGGACACTTTTGGTTCTTATCCATCGGCAGAGTCAAAATTCTGTTAAGTTTCTTTTTTACCACGACTCGTTGATGATAAAGCTGTTTGAAGTAATGAAGAATTCCAATGAAGAAATCCACCAATCGATTTGTGAAGAAACATAAATTTCTTTATGTTAAGAATATAACCAAGTTGACCTTGTGTAAGTTATTACTGCTCTGTGTTTCATATATTACTATTTTTTTGTTAAATTTCTTGAACTTGCAGATTTGTGCGTCCCTTGTATTCAATTTGAAAATAGAATATTTTAATTAATTTCTCAAGTTATGACTGTCAAATATTATTAATTTCCCTGGGATTTTTTCATAACTTGAATAGTTATAACTTGACTTAACTTCTACCCAGAAAGCGTCAGCTTGATATTTACAAAACTGAATAAAATCAAATTTAAACTTGAGAAATTAAATTTCAAAACTTCGCAAGTTATACAAAAAGTCAAGTTAACAAATGTTATTGAAACTTTCCAAGTTAG